>CM033631.1:32808874-33408874 GCA_019453435.1 Rhinogobius similis
CAGGCTGATATTTGCACTTTTTGAAGCATTGGCTATGGGCCTTAGATCTTCAGCAGAGGCCAACATTTAGTTTGGGCCAACCTAAAGACTTTGAATTTTTAATGCGTCTATGTCAGCTTTAAATCTCCAGCAAAAGCACATATTTTGTTTGGGCTGACCACCTTAAAATATTAGCAGAGATTGTAGTTGGGCGATGTGGCAAAAAAATATTATCACGATTTTCTTGGGGCCAGATCATGATTTCAATTTGATCATGATTCGTGTCCACTTTGCCTTCAATAGAGCTGCACGATTTAGGAAAAACATCAAATTGTGATTTTTTTCTGACCAGTGCGATTGTGATTAGATTTGAGGTTTATGTTTTAATAATAGTATTATGTTATAAATTTAACATTTTAAACACAATTTTGACGCTTTTGGTCACATTTTTGTCATGTTCAGTTGTGTTTGTCATATTTGAACGTGTCTTTGTCACTTTTAGTCATGTCTTTCTGGTTTTTAGTTACGTTTTGTCGCTTTTAGTCATGTTCTGGTGCACTTAGTCGCTTTTGTTTGCAGGCCTGTTTTATCGCTTTTGAACGCATCACTTTTGGTCGCACTTTTGTTGCTTGTTTCAGAACATGTTTGTACAAATCCAAACTACAGTGTTAGCAGTTTTTATTCAAATCAAAGCAAGACATTGTGTTTGTTGAAGAAATCATTGCGCTTCAAAAACTGCAGCCTTTGCGATTTGCTAATTTGCGATTAAAGAGACAAACAGTCAATCACGATACGACGATTTCACAAAAATAGCAGATTATCACAGGGACGAGCTCAGGATTTGATTTTTATCAGCCCAGCCCTGACAGATCTTATCATCCGTCGGCTGCTCTGGCATCGGTTTCTGCTTTTGAATAGAACCATATTGGTCGATCTCTAATATAAACCTCACCTATGCTTGCCTTACCTCTGATTAAAAAGCCATTAAGCGTTCATTTAACAAATGGCCAGGGGACTTAATGGGCTCACTGGCTGCGCTGTGATCCAGAGCTAATGCCTGGACCAATCTGTCTTTTAGTTTCTGCACACTCAGACTCGAGACACAAGCTCCAGGAGACGAGAGATGTCCAGGACAGCCACATGTCACTTACTCAGCTCGGCACCTGCAACGGAGTGCTGTAGGTATGTCTTATAACGCGGTACATTAGAGATATGATTAAAAGTTCATAATCAGTTGCAAAGACGTATTTATAAAGTGCGTTGCAGTTTTACCAAGTCTCTCAAAACACTTCATTATAGGTTTTGTTCTTTTGGATTGGTGATGGTCAGTCGCTCTAACGGCTGAGCTACTGCTGCATGACAAGGAGTTACAGGTTTTTAAAGAAAATGTTCATCGTGCCTTTATAGCAAAATGATGAGAGATTAGGACCGTTGTCAGAGCGATTAACAATTGAAAATCAAATATTACATCATTTGAAGGAGGAAATGGTTGCATCTAGCTGAACACTGAAACCAAAAAATCTGAAGACTTTGTATGACCTTTCCACTTTAAAGGAGACCTCTTATGTTTTTTTCTTCAGGTACTTTTATTCAGACCTGTAAACCCCGCCATAGTGAAAAAGATGACTAACCGACCACCCACGGCACGAAAACCTTCACCGTGCTCAAAACTTTACTGCTTTTACTGCCTATGCACGTTTCTGCTATGAAATGTTTAGCCTGAAAACTATAATATAACACAAGTCAAGTGCATTTCAGGAGATAAATTAACTCAATACATGGTTATATCTTTACTTCTTAATAGAACAAACAATATTAATAGTACAACTTCAGCAGAGTCTCACACTGGATCACCACACTGAGCATTAGAGTGATAGAATACTTGTTCCATGAGTAGTTTTATCACACAAGGCAGATTTAAATACACATGTAGACCAGTTAAAATATTCTGTCATCAGAACGTACAAAATTCCAGAATGGAGGCAACTAAATGCAACAAAAACAGTACACAATAACCCATTTTCAAAAATGTACTGGCATCAGATCTAAATGCTAATGATTTTAAACCTTTTATAACAAGATAAAGCAGCTCTGATATCCAAAAGCATCTGGATTTTTCATATTTTCTGTGGCTAATCACAGTTTCTTCATTTACTTTTGCTTTTGCAGCAGAGTGTCATTTACCTTTTTTTTATTTTGGTGGCAACATGGCGTTTTTTCCCCCAAATAACTGCAAGTACAGAGATGTGGGCGGGGATAGGGGGTAGGATAGGAATCAAATCTGAATGTGACAGTGTAACACTATTAGCAAGGTTGAAGTTCATGAAGTTGATTCTTTCTAAACAGAAAATTATACGTTCCAAGTGTACAGCGCTTTCTTTGATGGATATAATGGCTTTGTTCATGAGTTAGCCTATGTTGTTTCTTTGAACTCGTGTGTGTTTATCCAGAAAAGTCTATGGACACAAATGAATGGGAAATTACATAGGATACAAACGTGCCAAACTGTTTGAAACCAATTATATTGTGTAACATTGACTTTCATGAGCTCTCAACCATGTTATAACGTTGTTCCTCATCAAAAACATACCTGGAGCTGTATTTACATTTATTCTCCCTCTGAGCCTAAGAAAACTTTCAACAAATGTCCCACTTTTATGACGTCATAGAGCTCCAAGCTCTTCTACACTCTTTTTAAGTCCATAAATCATCACCAGACTCGTTCTGAGCATTTCTGCCTTCAAATCACGTTCATTAGCATGCCTGCATTAGCATGTGGGGGGAATGCTAGGTTTATTTATCGCCCTCATCTCATTCCGTCTGCTGTCGGTAGATGAAGCTCTAACACAATTCCTGACATAGGAACGCCCGACTGATATGAAGTCATGTGAGCTTTTGTTGACAAATTACTTAAAGTACTTAAGGTCATGTTTAAAGGCCAATAATACAACACATAATGCATAATATTTGTCTTTTAAAACCTTAAGCAAATGTTAGGTTTGATTTCCAGAGAAAGGACACTTAGTTCCAGTGGAGGCCGGCCAATAGAGTGCGCACGTGCGCCACACCCCCTGACTTGACCCAAATCAAACATAAATAAATAATAATTATTTTATTTTTGGCTCTATGTTTCATATTTTGTGTAAAATAAATGTGTCTACATAGTATATATTTTAATCATGTTAAACATAATCTTAGTACAGTATTTAGTGAATTTGTTTGACCAGTGCGTGCGCTAAATCTGGGCGCACAGAAGGACTGTATGTGAGAGCCTGAGCAGCTCAGGTATTCTGCCCTTAGATTACATGACAGCCCTAAAGTCCCTCCTTCGTGTGCAGACAGGAGAGCACTTGAGTACACTGATTGGGATTTGCGTATTTCTGTCATATTTCTGACCTACTGAGATTCACCTGCAGCTCTGACCCGCCTTTAGTCACAGACTCTGCTTTTCCGAATTTTTCTACTGTCTGTGATGAATATTTCATCTTAAATTCTCATCTACAACCTCGTGTGTACAAATGTAAAATACAGAAATAATTTAATCATACAAGACGTGTTTGTGGAGGTTCTGGAATGAGCTGCCAAGTAACAACATTGCACCCGCCCATCTCGTGTGTGTAAGCATAGCTCAATGGGTGAAGCATCTGCTTTGCACTTGGGAGACCTGGGTTCAAAGCTTAACTATAACACTTTTTAAACATTTTTAAAATGTATGTTTTATAATGGCGCGCCCCTAAAAAAATATACCACCAGCCGCCACTGCTTACTTCTAAGATTATGATGTTAGAATTTTTATCTCTCATTGTCCAAATGCAATATGTCGGTATTCTAAAATAGCCTTTCCTTGCCGGCTCGAATGTGACTCGAGCCTTCAGGCCAGGACAGGCAATAGCTTCTGATTTTGGATCTCAGGCTTCCCGCTCCTCTACAGTACAGTGATGTGATTTAAAAGCTATGAGTCTTTTATAGGTGTCTGGTACAGATAGTGTTGTTGCGTCGTACCCCTGGGGCCGTTTCTCTCTGCCGTTTTATGATCCTGTCAGGAAGCCAACAGTTAGCTTATGTAGTAAATAAACGGCGACAGTCCTTAAAAAGTACCAGATGACACAAAGCGCATAACTAACTTTCAGAAGGCAGTCATTATTGTGTGAAATAGAGTCAGGTGTTAGATCAGGTTATGTTCAAGTAATGAGTGATATTAAAAAATCAATATACGGATTCTGTCTGAGGAAGTATTGATTCCTGTGCAAAAAAATATTGATACAGAAGAATCTCTTGTTTAGCTAATCTACACACATACTTACATTTTAGATCACTTCAAGTTGTAGTTAAGCCAAAACATTGATGCCAAGGTCAGATTCTTTATAGTACATAGACTGATATTTTATTGATCGTGAAGCAAATTCAAATTCAGCAGCAGAAACATTCTCACCGCGCGTCCCTTTGTGGCTCAGTAAACGCTGTCAGTGCAGCGCGACGGGAGGATTCGTCAGGAAGAGTCAGCAGATTGTGTGTCAGGACAGTTTGAGGAGGGTAATAGCATTCAGGACAAAAGATTGAGTGCTGTTTTAATGTATTTTTATTCAAAATTATTCATTGGTATTGGCACCAGCTCAATAGTTGCCGTAGCATTACTTGGTATGTAAAGTTAGTTCGTTTTGTTAAAGTTTAAAGCTGGGGTACCTGGTTTTCACACACAACCGAAAGCAGGTATGACAATCTATTTAGCTAGTTCCCAGATCTTTGGCTTATCGTTAATATTCACATGTAGTCTTTTTAAGGCACATGCACGGCTTTAGAGCAGCTCTTTTCTGACGGCAAAGTGAAACTGGGGTGGTCCACCCAAGCGCAGCCAATCAGAGCGCTGCTTTCAGCTCTTACTTCGGGGTTAAAATACTTTATTATTATTTGCAGACAATGCGTAATGGTCTAATTTTGTCACAAAGTGCTACTTTTTCAAGATACTCTGTGGTGGAAAAGAAAAATTACAAACAAAATAATGTCGGGTACCACAGCTTTAAAAAGTTGTGTGTTTATGTTAAAAGTGTTTAGGGTTTCAGTGCCAATGAAGGTTAAATTATGCAAAAAACATAAGCGTTGAGTGCATCAGTGGGTCGGATGTTGTGGCCAGGTGCTCTTCAAGCATCCCGGGGGTAGGTATTTGTGAAGAAAAAAAAAGATCCAAGGCACTTTGTGGTCGGAACGCGTCTGCATGTCCCTATAGTCACAACAAAGGACATTATTAAACATCACACTGCCTCAGATCTTCCCTGTTTTTCATTTCACAAGGTCAAATTATGCTCTTAAAACTGAAGAATCTACTTGGCAGACAGGAAAAACTTTCCAGTGTCCAGTTGACAGAATTCAACCTTCATTTGCTGTGGACCCTGCCTGGACGACTGATCACTGCACAACAACATGATAAGTCCATGAGCTAAGACAATTTAAGTCATTCATTTGTCATTATAAAGACAAGTTGTACAACAATATGACTGCTGCGACCATGCATCCAACAGCGCCAGTTCCGCAGTGGGTTTTTGGAGGCGCGGGGAAGTGGAGTGCCAGAAGGAAACCAACACATGGGGAGAACACGTGCCAAGCATAGGGCTGTGCAATTATTTAATTCCGTCTCTAATCATCAACGATCAAGTTTGGGTTTTATATTGGAGAGCCAGTCCTCATCAATAAAAGCATGGTTTGGAGCAGAGTTAGGACACTGGAGGAAGCAATTAGGCTATTTTTGTTTTAAATGGGAATGATTAAAAATGTAATAAAAAATCGTGATCAGTCATTGTAAGGGTAAAAAGTGATGCACATTTCTGTCATATCGAAACAGGTCGGATATGATTTCTGAAAGGGGTTAAAAAGCATTGAAAGTTATTAAATTAAATTTGCTAAAAATGAGGCCTTAAAATGCATTAAAAGGCATTGAATATAAAAAAAGGATTATCACATTAGAATAATAACTATAAACGTAATAAAAATAAGAGCAATATCAGCTAATCAGAAGTGCGCAGTAGTTTTTCTTTGAACTTTAACATTCCAATTTATTTTGAATCCCAGATGTGTACTGGATTTATTCAATCTACATGTTAATGAAATCATCTAAAAAGCGTGGGTTCAAAACATTTGCATCATTTAAATTTCATGTGAATTCACTTTTTGAATTTTAAAAAGTAGTTTATTATATTCTGGTCATTCGCCCAATGGAATGGTTAGACGCCAGTAGTTTTGACATGATAAAAGCTTAAATGCCCTGTTTTGACGTTGATTATGGCATTAAAAATCTTGAAATGCAGCATTAAATTTGCTGAAACGTGCATAAACCCTGACAACACTGCGGGTTCATGAGCTAAGATTCATTTCTTTGTCATTAGAAAGGCAAGTTGTACAACAAAATGACTCAGATGGGCGGTTAGTCATCAGCCACTGTGACCAGCCGTGTGTCCAGCAGAGCCAGTTCAGCTGTGGGCTTTTGGAGGAACGGGAAAGTGGAGTGCCAGGAGGAAACATGTACCAAGCATAGAGCTGCGCAATTATTTAATTCCGTCTCTAATCATCACTGATCAACTTCGTTTTTATTTTTTAATGGAGCCTCAGCAATAAAAGCATGGTTTGGAGCTGAGTTAAGACACCAGTTTTGTTCTAAATGGCAGTGATTAGAAATTGAATTAAAAATTGCAGTCGATCAATAATAATCTCGAAAAAAGTGATTCACATTTCCGTCATATCATCCGCCCAGAATCAAGCCAACTGCAAAGTGTAAATTGGGTTTCTTGTCACTGCAGCATACGTCATTGAACACACAATACAGCCATCAGAACCATTTTTGTTGGCCCTCTGGCTTCTTGCTCAATTGCCCCAAATGACCACCACCAAGTAGTACTTTTTGTACGTTTCTCTGCCATCATAATCTAAATAACACATTTTTAAGTATGAAATAGATCAGATATGATGGCTTTAAGTTGTAGAACGCTCTTGTGGCTTTGTATAACCCCTAAAAAACATTCAAACACTCCTCATAAAGTAAGTGCATTGACCAAACATCAGTAGACATTAGGGCTGTAATCCTTTAGTCGTTTAGTTGCCTAATCGGTCGATGGTGTCAAATTTATGTGGCAAAAACGAGAAGATTTGGAGTGAGTTAGATGAAGATTAGATTAGCTGAAGAGTAAATAAGTATCCCTAACATAAATACACTGTTCATTAGTACTTTTCTGTATAAATTGTTATTTTTGCACAAACCCCTGTGCATTTTCAGTCTTTTGAGTGCAGGTTGGATCAGATACACGGAGATACTATTTACGGAGAGCATTTTGGCCACGCCCCCTTTTAGTCAACCAATCGGTCGACGGGCAGGTCTTTAGTCAACCAAGAATTTCTTCAGTCGACGACAGCCCTAGTAGACATCTTTATTTGTGGACTTTCAGTTTAGAAAGAAATGGTGTTTCATGCGTTGCGTTTTTCACTCCATCAGAAATTTCACCAAATTCCATTTCAACGCAAGCGTACAAAACCGATCATTCAACACCAAAGTCAGACTTTCACAAATCCAGAACGCCATCCAAGCGATCCACTCTCACGCGCCAATTTCCAAAGACACCATACGCTTTCTTTTCCCTCTCCCTCCCGTTTATTGACTTTATCGACAGCGACCGTAGCGTAGGTGTCGTTTTGATCACTCAGCAGCGGGTGTCAGAGCTGTTTAGTCTCCGGTGAGTCGGTGAAATATGGCGTGATGGAGGAGAGGTGACAGAGCCGTGTGTGTCGGCTCGTGCGCAGGCTGTTTGCTTTACCTCGGAGGACGCGTGGCACCAATGATCCAGCTACTTCAAGCGCGTTATTGTCACTCCAAAGCCATTACGGCGTATAGTGTCCTGGAACAATGTACGGTATAGTGACGGGGGAGTAAAGGGGGTGAGTGATGTTATACGAAAGGTGAAAATGGGAAACAATTTTGTGTAAAGGATGGTGCAGGGGATTGAATTCCTTGGAAATGTTTGGAATTGTAACTGCTTAGTCCAGGTATGATTGTTTTTCTTAAATTCAAATGCTGAAGGTGCATTTAGACCGGTCCTAGTTTTAGCTCATTTTATACCTGATGCAGAATGGCTTCACCCATTGTGCAAATTGTGTTTTTCCTCGCCAAAATATATACTTCCAATCCAATTCCAAAGTGCTGCACAGAAACATAATAAAGATTAAAAAGAACACATGCTCTGTTAATTTTAAAACAAGATAAAACCAGTAAAATTGGAAAAGCAAAAGCATAAAATAGTAATGACGTAGCAATAAATAAAATTAATGAAATTGAATTACACCACACTTGATTTAGTATATGAAGTAGGTCTGCATGATGTTGAGGGGAAAAAAAACAAAAGAAGATTTTTCTATGGTACATGACGCTAAAAGAAAAGGGGTAGGCAGTTTAAATTGGGCCAAAAACAAGAGTTGCTAGCACTAACATTTCGTCTGAGCACTAAATCATCATAATGACTCTGGCGAATGTGTAAGGACTTTAAAAAACAAAAAGAAGTCATTTGGAACCAGAAAACAGTGGAACATCGGGCTTGGCACACAAACTCTTTGGTACTCTTTGGTACAGACCAAAAAGGTCACGTAGATGCCAAAAAACTTTGTTTTGTGCCAACTTTCAGTGCCTTGGCTTTAAATGTCCTTCAGTGAGGCAATAAATCCACAGCTCTGACATAACAGCGTAGGCGCAAACGGGTCACAACAATGCCCTGCACAAATGAACGGCGCTAAAACTGTTATCCTTTAGTCATTTCGTCGATTAATCGGTCAGTGGCGTCTTAGTCGACCAAGATTTTTATCAGTCGGCTAATCATTTTATCAAGATTA
Source organism: Rhinogobius similis (assembly GCA_019453435.1). NCBI lineage: Eukaryota > Metazoa > Chordata > Actinopteri > Gobiiformes > Gobiidae > Rhinogobius > Rhinogobius similis. The sequence goes on from CM033631.1 coordinate 32,817,716, forward strand.
AATTGTATAAGTAGCAAAAACGGGAAGCGATGGAGTGAGTTTGCTGAAAATTTTGGAGTCAAACCTACTAACCTACTAACTCTGTTTCCTTGTACTTTTCTGTTATTTTTGCATGAACTGCTGTGGAGCTGTGGTCTTTTGAGTGCAGTCTGGCTCAGATACATGGAAATACTTCATAGTTTTGATATATTTTTGCCACACCCCCTTTTAGTCGACTTATCGGTCGATAGGACAAGTCTTTAGTCGGAATATATTTAGTCGTCTACAGCCCTGAATGGTACAACAGCACTAATGTGTTAACATGGTTCTACATGTGTCATCTCACCTGTAAACGGAAATGGTGTCTAGAGCCTTGATTTTCAACCAGTGCGCCGGGGAACACTAGTGCGCCTTTGAGGTTTTGCCAGGTGTGCCTTGAAAAAATGTCCACTTGAGTTAACAGATTGACAAATGTGGATGTAATTGACTCATTTACTTTCTTGGAGTGTCCTGTGCTACTTCTGCACTAAAAAATAACACATCATCACTATCATAACATTAGTTGGCTTATTATATACCATATTTTTTAACAAAATGGCCTGTTTTGGTAATGTTAATGTAGAAATTGGTGTGCCGTGGTAGCTTTTAAACCCAAAAAGTGTGCCACTACCCAAAAAAGGTTGAAAAACACTGGTCAAGAGATGCATTTATACCCCCTGGAAACACAAATCGCCAGTGCAGGGTTGTCTGTATGTTGTGTGTCAGTGTAAAAAAAAAAATCATCCTGCTCCTATGTCCCGATAAAGCTTGGATTCTGCACAAAGTTTGACCTAATCCACCTCCTCCTGATGGCTGGTCATTATATTACAAAAATCAAATGGTGCCCAGGCTTAGCGGAACAGAACGTTTGGAGCCCTGGAACGGAAAACTGGAAATAAGCAGGATTTTAAGAAACAAAACACAACACAAGAACAGAGGGAAAAAGTACATTGAATAAAGCTGATTTGGCATAACTCTTCCCTTTAGGTTTATTACGAGCTGGTCCGGTGCGTCGAGTTGCCGTGACAGCTCGACGTCTCACTGTTTCCACTGCATTCGGCTCGTCCTCTCTTCACGAGCCCACACCAGAGACAAAAATACTCGCGCATGGTTGATCCGCTCAAGGCCCTCCCGTCATCAACTCGTCGCGATCTCTTCGTGTTGGAGTTCCGCGTACAGACGACAGGATTAACACAATATGCCGCTACTGTAAAACAAAGGCGGCACTCGGCGTGTGTTTGAGGCAGAGCGTTTGGGATTATAATCACAAAACGCAGAAGGATCATGTGTACTTTTCCTCGTTCCATTGTGAAATCCGAGTGGTTAGAACTTTAAACCTCAATAAGAACTGCCCAGAATGCCAAAAACCAAGAACTCAATCAAATCTACAGCCACGTTTCGACTGGCCTTGGAGTGTTTTGGAACTCTTCACTTAATGGCGGAATGCATTTTTAGGCTCTATACTGTATATATACCAAATGTTTTCTTAGTAAATAAAATCCCATCTGTACCTAATTTATACTTTGGCTTCATGCAGCCAATCTCAGCAATTCACAGAAAGACGTTTAGTAATTCCAAGTTTTTGACTAAAGCTTCATGTTTATCGTCAGCTTTTTCTGCATTTATTTTACCTCTCTTTGCACCACATTTTATCTCTATATCAAGAGTCTCCAACCTTTTTCGGCCAGCTACTTTTACAAAACAAAAATGGCAGCGGGCTACTCTTCTCAGGTGTTGAAATTGAGTCAACGTAACAATGACAGTAAGTCTTAATAAGATGGTGGTTCTCAAACACTCTGCACCAAATTACACCTAAGAAAATATTTGGCTTTCAGATTACCACCTAATCTAAATTGGATCATAACATAAACTATAACAGTATTTTTGGTCTAAACTAGTAATATTTGGGGTCAAAAACGGGTTTTGTCGCAATAGATCTGACTAAGAACTAACCCAAAAATGTCGAAAATGTGAAATGAAAACTTCTGAGGATTTGCCTACCATCTGAAAGTGCTTGCGTACCACAGTTTGAAAAACTCTTAGTTTGGTGGGAGGGCACCTGTGGCAAATATTTAGCATAGTTTTACATCAGTGAAGTTGCAGTTTCTGAAGAAATTTTGAAAATAAAAGTTTATAATTACAGGAAGTTGTGCTGGGTTCTAAAATGTCATCAAAAAGCGACGTGCCACTGAAAATAAAGAGTCAGTTAGCACTCAACTGACACGTTTTTCTCACAGTTTAAAGCATCATTCATCAAAATAAATGTGTTTTCAGGTGTTACTTTTTGTGAAATTATAACTATTGTGTCATTTAAATAGATTTTGGTCCTTGTTTTCAAAATGGTAACAGTTGGGTAATTACCTCCATCTATGTCATATTTACGGCCCAATACCAACCAGGAAGTAACATTATAAACTTTACGAAAACTGTCAAAATGTTAAAGATTGTTAAAGATAATTTTAGTAGTCAAATAGTCAGTGATTATTTCTATTTTAACATTTTTAACCAAATAAATGTTGAAATATTCTTCTAGATAGAGAATATTTATGAATAAAGTGTATAATTGAGGAAAATCAGAAATGGTCTATTTTTTGTTGTTGCCATTTTTCTTTAATAATGTCACTGTCTTTGTTATAAAAGTCTTTAAGTTTGTGTTTTAGAGTCTGTTTAGTCCAGAGAACGACGAACATCATCAAAATATGACCACAATTATTGTTTATAGTCGATTTCAAGATCATTCTACTAATTGTTGCAGCCCTATTTTTGACCCAATACTGTCTGTTATATTAAAATAAAAACCAACAAATACAATTTAGTTTGAAAAAGCTAGATTTTAGCCTTTTCAATGTTTTCACTTTTAAAAACAGAACATGTCTATCAGATGAAAGACTTTGGTTTTACCGCGATATATATATATATTTGATTTGTCGCGATATCGTTATTGCGTCGACACTTTTGCGATATATATTGTGCAGCCCTACTTCAGAGGACGAAACTGAACATAACTGATATGGTTTCATGCTCGACGCGATACAATTCGTGCACAGTTTTTACTTAACCACATAACTTTTGGACCTTTTCCTGACACGTCCAGCGCTAGCTTGTGTACGCCCGCAGCCTTGAACCTCGCGGATGACTCACCGCCTGCCTTTGTCGCCGCTCGCATGTCGCCGGCTGAATATCTCTGTCAACACAACTGGCTTAAAAGATGAGATGTTTTCTATTACAGCTACCCCGCCGTAATCCTCAATAGACTTTTTTTTTCCCTCTCTTGTTTTCTTCCTGTTTCTGTCGCAGTGTGTGGGAGGACACAGTTTTGTTTTTTTTTTCTTGTTTTTTTTCCCATAGTCTAGCGTAGCATTTAGCTCCCAGCGCGGCTAAATGAGTGACTCTCCCAATTAATGGTGCTAATGTGTGAGTCGGCTGGCAGAGGAGCTGTGTGAGGGAAAGTGTCATAGCGGTAGTTTACACACGGGAGTCGTTTTGGGGGCACGGGCTGCAAATGAGTATGTCTGAAGTGGAAGTGTTCACCGTAAACAGTAGATTGCAGAAATGGTTACAAACAATACCCAAAATGTCACATAGTCTCAGTGCAATGAGGTACGCTTGGTCTTTTGATGATTTATATTAAAAGGTTCTTCATATAGATATAGAGAGTTTGTTTGTTTTTTCATATCTGACGGCGAAATAACCGAAACATGGTGATATCGAACCATGGACTGTCACACTGCTGTGACGAAGGGCAAGCTATTTTAGGTCCGTTTATGTGTCACTGAATGCGAAAACAACATGACAGAACAAAATTGGCTTTAAAAGAGGATAAGAGCAATACTAAATGCTAAAATTCTGTGTTCAAATGCAATGTTTTGTTGCAGCAGCAGCTAATGAAATAGACCTTGAGCCTGTGGTCCATTTTAGTGCAGACAACATTTTAATTTGTTGAAATAATTTTACTTTGTAAACATGAAGCTTTTGTCACTTTAACTTACTCACAATGAAAAAAGACACTTTTATTGTTTTACTTCAATAAGTTTACAAAAAGCACATTTTAAAAAAGTAACGGTAACACTTACTCCTGCCAAAGACTTAATTCATAGTGAACAAATAGTTTATTAAGAATGATTCAGGCTTAGTAACTTTTTAACTAATACTCGAACCCTAATTCCTAATTCCGATCCTAACCTTAATTAAGTAGATATTAATCGTGAATCATGCTTTATAAACCATATGTTCATCATGAATGAAGTCTTTGTTCATGCTTTATTAAGGCAAACTATGATGTAGTTATTAGAAAATGACTGAAAGTAGCTGATTTATTGAGTAATATGTTCTGAAATGCATAGGATTTTAGTTTAGTAATTAGGTTCATTTATTAATCGCAGCCATTCAATCATTAATCATTTTGGATTTGTATACACAGACTTCAAAACATGCCTTGTGCAGAGAGAGAAGGATTTTTATGACTCAATAAATGTGTAAACCTACTGTTTTTATGACTCAACAATCACCAGATTTGTTGACGACCAAAGTAATCATTAGTTGCTGCAGCACTTTAATCAAATGTTAAGGTAGGATAAAAGGCAAAACAGAAATATAGTTATTAAAGTGAATCATAGTATGATTTGATGACGTTTTAGAAATCCAGAAAGAGATTTTTTCATGACTTGAGCTTTTTTGTTTACAATGTACAGTTTCTGTTTCTGATTAAAAATAAAGTTTTATGATCTTTGTCACACTGCACAAAATCTAAAGTCATATTTAAAGCCCTAAGGCTCCACTTGTGTGTGCGTGCGTGTGTGTGTGTGCGTGTGTGTGTGTGTGAGTGTGTGTGTGTGTGTGTGTGTGTGTGCGTGCGTGTGCATGTGTGTGTGTGTGCGTGTGTGCGTGAGTGTGTGTACGTGTGTGTGATGGTTCTTTGCTAAGTCAAAGTTTGTGGAAGCAGAGTTTGAGGAGAAGCTGTGGAGTTTGTTGGACGTGCCTGCTGCCGCTTGTCCGTCAGGCTCCGAGTGAGTGACAGGTGGATTTAACCAATCACGATGATGTGACAAGTCTCAGAAAAAACACACAACTTTTGTCATTTCTTTGAGGCAATTTAAGAGTAGACAAAGTTCGATTTAAAGAAATTGCAACTTAGTCTAAGAAATTTGAATTATTTATTGAGATCACCGTTAGAACAAGGTCATTTTCCACCTCAAATCATTGCAATTCATATTCTGCAATTATTCATAATTCCCAATCATTTTCAAAGTAATGCAAATACATTTGCTATGTCTGTAAATACAAATGTTTTTTTCTTTTTGTTATTTTTTCAGGGGGAAAGATTGATTCTTTCAATAAAGGATTAACAAAAGTTTGATTTCTTGGCTTGTTCCGTGGCGCTTCCATCAATCAACTTGAAATGTTGGTTTTGACATTCTTTGGCGGATCTCTTTCAGTGAGAGCACACACTTTTAAATCGATGCTCATACACGGTCCAATAGTGTCTTTTGCACCCGTCTATAATCTGCCATGTACCAGTTTTATACGACAGGGCTATACTTAAAGACTCAGAATATTCTGTTTGAGATTAGAGTTCCAGTTTATCTTTTGAAATCAGAATTTAGTTCATAGTGCACATTTTAAACCTGTCCAGGAAGCATTAAGGGGGCTGGACCTGATTCTTAAAAACATGAAAAACAGATCTAGTTCATTTGAAACCCTTTGCAATAGTCCATGTGTTTCGTTTTTGTTTTTCGTTTTCACAACTCCCTGAACCCAGAATGAGCTTCTCCATCACAGTAAAGCTAACAATAACTAGCAGTTGACAGCTCACTTCCTGCTTCACTGAGAATAAAATGCTCTATAATGAGATGCAAAGAATACACAATAATGTACGGCAATGCATGTCACTTTTCAATAATAGATTTCAGATTCGGCTTGTCAGAGACATATTGTTTCTGCTGGAAGCTACAAGGGTGTTCTTTCCTTTTTAGAAACGTGAAATGGTTCACAAATATTTGGTGAAATGTGTTGGTTTTTGCCAACAAACGTCGCTCAGGGCAGTCAGTGCAGATATTGTAGCTTTTGAATGGCTTTTCAACGACATTACTCTGACTTTTTACTGTAAAGATCTTCATCAATGTTAGCACTAAAAGCTCAAAATCACAGAAAGTTTCAGACACTTACGAGCCATGTTTTAGTTGTCAGAAGATTTCTTGGAGTCTCTTGTGTTTGACCTGTATGCTAATCACCAATGCAGATCATTTATTAACATTTTAAGCTAAACTCATGACAATAAAGCTAAATTTGCAGTTTAAAAATGCAGCTGTTCTTTGCTACATTGTCATTTTTTGTTGTATAAATTTCAGAACCACAGCTGACAGTAAAGATCAGGACTGCTCAGTTATTTGAGCGGTTTATGCAGATTTTCTTTGAAATGTACATTTGTTTAAGGACTAGACCCTAAATGGTTGCTGGTGGCGTACATGTCACGCGTCTGGCATGAACCGATGGACTCATTTACATCCGAATAGCGGCTTTTACAATACATCCACTGTGGCAAAACAGATTTTACTTTATTACATGAAAACAATCAGGACCTTTAACATTTGAAAGAAGAGTTAAGTCAAAAAAACAGTACAAGAATCCCATACATTTCAGAAAATATTTGTAGAAGTCTAAACTACATGGTTAGCGGCTTTACTTTTCAACACAAAGACAAAATATTCATTTTTTTTGTCGGCGGAATTGCAGCGCTGACGGTTTGCTAATCGCGTCAATTCACCCTGATTTCACAACCTTATTATTCAACACCGCACGCACGTTTTGCCAGTCATTTTTGGTCAACCGCGCACAGCTCCACAATAAAGCGCGTTACCCCCGTCTATGTATAGAATTACACTCCGCCGCCGCTGTCTCCTCTTGTTTTAATTGGAGATCCGGTAATGACTGGAGGGAAGGCAGATTTGTCATGGGAAATAAAACACTGCAGAGTAAGAATAAACTTCCTGGCTCGGGAGGAAGCACAGCTGTTGCTATGGGGAGCTAATTTATGAGTCCACTTTAGGAAATGCAAAATGACAGCGCGATTTGAGGGGCGCTTTGTTGAGACGAGGAGAGGAGCCAGGTAGAGCGGTGACGGATGGTGAGCGAGGATGAGGAATGTGGGCCGGGGTGCGGAGTGTCACGCGCCGCTCGGGAGGCGGCTCGGCGTTCGTTGGACTGCGCTCCCTGCATCCTAGAAGAAAAATTACGGAAGGCGCAAAGCAACACAACAGCATTAAAAGGATCTCGAATAATACGCTTGCGACGTTTATTTTTAATTGCACCCCCTAGTGTCAGAGATCTGAAAGAGTATTTATTAGTATGTCACTTTGGGAGTCGTAGAAGAATAGAAAATGTTATAATGGGATTATGACATTGGATTTTTATTTATCCAAAATACTGCGCCCTTTGGATTGAAAAAATAACAATTTTGCGTACAGCATGTCCCAATTGGGCTGTAATTAGTAGAAGTTGTCCAGCCTGAGAGTTGTTTTCTGTAAATACGATTAGATTACAAAAACGTGTCAGATTTTCAAAGTCTAAAACCCCAGCAATTTTCTTTTGATTTGTTTTCCATTAATTTGTTGAAGAAATGTGTAAACAGCAGGCTTTGTGGAATAAGGGACTTGTTATGCAACTGTTACAGACCAATCTCAAATCTCCCGTTCATATCCGAACTCTTTGAAAACGTTAACATTCTGCACGGGACGGCCCCCCGTTACCTCACAGAAGTGCTCACACCACACGCCTCAGCCAGGACACAGCCTCAGACCATGAGAGACGGACACCAGACAGGTGCTGGTCCCGGTCAGGCAGTGGATCCTTTAATAACAAGGACTAATAACTTACCTTTTTAGAAAAATGTATAGCTAGTATCTTTTTATATTCTGTGTTGTTTGTATTTGTTGTTTTTACTCTGGGATTTGAGTTCAAATGTAAAGTACAATACTGGTTGGAAACTGCGCCGCTGATTTCCACCTGCTTCATAGCCCTGGTGTTTTCTTGAGGAAGTTTTAAACCCTTTAAACTTTTTTATTGAAATAAGGAAGTACAATCACATACAAAAACATGTCATGTCGCCAAATATAAAAAAGAGAGCCAGGGTTTCTCAGGAGAGTTGTCTTCGGGTCGGTGCAAGGCTGGTTTTCTGCGCAGAGACAGCAGGGGGCGACAGTGGGGGCTTCAAACTCCCCGAAAATACATTTAAAAAGGTAAAATTGTAACTTAGTTTTGCTTTAACAATTTAAAACCAAACATTGTACCTTTTTGAATGGGAAAATGTTCTCAAAATCCCAATAATAGATCGCCACAGGTCACGGTAACAAGTAGTGGAGTTTATTTATTTATTTTTTTCCTTTTTTAAACTTTTGTGCCGAAATGCCATTGCAGCACCGATGAACCCAATGTGTTTGACAATTTACATTAAAAAGGGTCTTTGAAGTAGATTTAATTAGCTCAAAGTGCCAATGACAGTTGGACTACTCATTTAAAATGTACTAACTAAAATGTAGTTTCGATAAATATATTTCAAATTCTGCTCAAATTTTACCCAAGTTTAGTTGTTTTTTTTTTTTGTTGTTGTTGAGGTTTTTAATTTTACTTCCTGGTTGTAAATGATGACATTGCACTAGGAAATTACCAAGAAACCATCCTGTACAGTGCACCAAAACTCCTCTAATAACAGTAACAGATTTTTTATTCGACAAAGAAAAACACCGGTAAACACCTTTTATTTTGTCGAATCAATGTTTAAAGGGTAATAACAATAATAATAATACATTTTATTTATAAGCGCCTTTCAAAACACCCAAGGACACTGTACATGACAACAAGAAGATAAAAAACAACAGAATAAAACCAACAGTACAGAACTGGATGATGGTGTTGGAGTGACTGAGTTATGTGGTGTAGGATTGTCTGAACAGGTGAGTTTTGAGTCTGGACATGAAAAGTGGAAGGGTGTCTATGTTGTGGAGGTCAGGAGGGAGAGAGTTCAAGAGCTGAGGAGCAGAGCGGCCATTGAAATAAGACGGGACGAGGGGACAGAGAGCTGGAGAGAGGAGGACCGGAGGGAGCGAGAGGGAGTGGAGGTGTGGAGGAGGTCAGAGATGTACAGTGGAGCCAGGTTATGGACAGCTTTGAAAGTGGTTAGGAGAATTTTGAAGTGAATCCGTTGTTTTATGGGGAGCCAGTGAAGTTGTTGAAGGATGGGGGTGATGTGATGGTGGGAGGGCGTCCTGGTGATGATGCGGGCTGCAGAGTTTTGGAGAAGCTGCAGTTTCTGGAGGGATTTATTGGGGAGACCAAAGAGGAGAGAGTTACAATAATCGATCCGGGAGGTGACTAGACTGTGGACAAGTATGGCTGTGGCGTGAGGAGTGAGAGAAGGGCGGAGACGAGAGATGTTGCGGAGGTGGAAGTAGGCAGAACGGGTGATGTTGTTGACGTGGGAGTGGGAAGAAAGGGTGCTGTCGAGGTAAAGAAAAGTAGTTTCTTGGCTCCCTAGTGTGATGTCATCAGTTTGTTTACTTCCTATAATTTTCAGCACATTTTTCAACTTTTCTCCTGAAACAGTGACCTGATTGGTGTAAAACTACAAATTGTATTTACAAGAGGTATTAATACACTGAATAAAGTCCAAATGGGAAAATCCTAAAAACTTTAATACGATACTTGAAATGATGCATGAGGACTAAACTAACCAGCACTTTAATCGACTGATTGGGATCAAATGATGTTGATTTGTTTGTATAAATAAATAATACTGTCCGTAATGTCTAATAAAAACTACGGAACAAAAATCCTCATAAAGTAAAACATAAAACCACAAACTGCAAGCAACATTTACTATCAATACAGTAACGTTTTATGCACAATGACGGCATCCCTGTTGTTGATTCGTGTTTCTCATTAAAACCCTCTCGTCTCACCATCATTTTGCGGATTCCAGGCTGTATTTGCGCCCGTCGTTCCTCTGCATATGCAAACCCACATGGCCGGTCTCGCCTTGGCTCCCTGCCTCGAGCCGGCTACTCTTTTTGGCTGCCAGTTAAAAGCAGCGAGGCCCAGTATGTTGTGCATTTATTTAGACTACTGCGACTGGCTTCAAAGTGGAATTAGTGTTTTGATGCATAGACCGCAGCGGGCGCCAGGAAAGTTTTGTCCGTCTTTCTGTCAACACTTTGTAACAGGACTTTTGCAGGCCTTGGAGACTTTAAAGGGGATGCGTTGTGTTTTATCTTTTTTGCTTAAAATTGCCCAACTGACCTCAATATTAAGTAAAAAAAAAAGTCTAATATTGGTTCTACTGAAAAAGATTGTCAGTTTCATTCAGAAAAAAAACTATACAAAGAAACTGCAGTGTGGCTTTTAAACCAGTACCAATACTTTTACGTATTGTATTTTCAGATTAAATAGTTAAAAAAGACACATACACACAAAAAAACACAAACATAAAGGCAAAGACACAAAAGAATAAAGCAAAACAGAAACAGACAAACATAAGTACAGATCAAAAGAAACAAACCCACAAACAGGAGGTGAAGAAAAAGGGGTCCAGGATTGAAAATAGATGCACTAGAGCAGTGGTTCTCTAGAGCTAGGGGTGATTTCCAGGGGCCCCAGATGATGAGGAAACATTGATACAATTGTTAAACTTGTTAAACAAGGCTTGACACATGCAGTGGTAAATGTAGATTCCTATTTGTTTGCCAATCAAAGTCATTTTTCTAGGTCTATATTCTCTAAATAAAATCAAACATTAGATATAAGGCTGATTTATCACCTATTTTTTGTGTTTGGGGGTCGCGAATGTGAACTATTTTTATTTTCGGGGTCGCGACTGAAAAAGTTTGAGAACCACTGACCTAGAAGACAGTAAGACATGAAATAATGACAAAATCTTAAAGCTGCTGTACCTGACTTTTGTTTTGTAAATTATATATTTTTTTGTTTTCCACCAAAGAGTACATTGTAAAAGCAGACAAAAATGAGACCGCCGTGCACTGTCTGTATCTAATAATAAAGTATTTTATGTTTAAACCAGGAAAAAAAAAATTGCTGAAAGTGGTGCTGGGATTGGCTGTGCTCGAGTCCGCGTCTGAAAATCAACGTTTTCGTATATTTACGGTGTTCCAAAGGGTTTGTGAGAGCTAGGAACAAGTTAGACGCATTTAAATACATATCATACATACATACTTCTTTGTGGTGAGAAAATTTGGTAAACCAGCATCAATCGAAAAAGAGTTTAAATACATACATGTATGTTATGAAAACATCTTTGTTTTTTACTAAGGACCATGAGTTTGTTATGAAGATCTACTGACCTTATACACATTGTTTGATCCCATAGTTTAGGGCTATTCAACTTTACCTGTTGTTAGTGGTTTAGTCCTGGTTTAGTCCTTCTATATCGACTTAAATAAATAATAGCTGGAACAATATATTTTAGGGCGTGTACATTTTCATCACACTTGTGGGGCAAGTTTTGTTATTTTTTGTGAAATATGATAAGAATTGAGCTGTTAAGAGTTGAATAAGTAACTTCTGTGGCTAATTATTGGTTAATTTATTTGATGCAGTTCTGAAAGTTAAAAAATCGTTTTAATGTGTGTCACAATAACCTTAAAGCAGGATTATCCCAGTAAACCCTTGTCTAATCATACAATATTGTCAGAAAACATGAACTGCAACAAATAAATAGTAGAATTTTACACTTAGTTTGCATCTACAAAGAGTCATAAACCACCCTCTACAACGCAAATATTATTGTTTTGAAGAAAAATAACAAAGATTCCCCCACTAGTATTGCAAAGTAAATGCACACAAGATATATATTCAAAAGTAATTACCGTGACAGGCCTAGTTGGGAGCAGAATCTCTTCTTCTGAATTCACATTTTGAAATACAGAGCGTTTCCCTGAACTCGAAAGACATATTTTGACTTTACCGTCCCAAAAATCCCCCACAACGTTCTTCAAATCCCTCCTCGACATTCAAACCACGTCCGACCGAATTCTTAAGTAAAATAAAAACACCATTTCCCCGGGCGGCGCGCTGGGATGTGGTGAAATGGCTTGTCGATGATGCGCCCTGACATTGATGTACTCCTCGATGATGTTTGCCTGAGCTGTTTTGATTACGAGGGCCCACTTTTATCAGGGAGCGGCGCGCTTGTTTTATGCAGACAAGTGAGCTCGGCGTAAGAGCGTTTGGTTAGGTTTGATTAGACAAATGGGCCTGAAGGGGCTCCGACAACAACTACTAAATGTAAGAGAGTTGTGGCGAAGAAGAGGAGGAGGAGGAAGAGGAGATCATTTAGTGAAGTGTGAAAGAGAGGTTGTTCAATCAGGATTTTATAACAGTGTTTTTAGAGGTTGACAAACACGTGGCATAGAAGAGATGTTAAAGGGGAATATTGAAATTTACTGTCATCCTTGTCTCCATGGAAACAAGGATGAAAAATGATATACTGCACCTTTAAATGACAGATAAATGTTTTAAATTGTCTTATGGGTTTGAGGAACTGATTAGTCTCTGTCAGTACATTCTTTTTTTATGCATTTTCTTTTGTCGAAAGAAAGGGAATTATAATTTTACTTCCTAAACTAGAAATATCTATTAAGACCATTTTCACCCACCATCGTCTTGTGTCATTTAATTGTCATTTTTCGAAATAAACAAGGGTATACTTTACTCAAAAAGCATGTGTTATACTCCAATTGAAATGTAATATATGCTTCTTTCTGGTTATATGAATGGAAATGTAAGTTTAGTCTTTTTTTTCCCTCCTTCTTTTGTTACATCTTATTTTCTTCTGCTGGTCGGTTGTATGTTTGCAACAAAAAGTGAATAAAAGTAAATGTAAGTGGTGCACAGGCAAAGCGACTGCGTTTACAAAATATACAACATTTGATTTATTTGATATAGAAAATAAATGTTGATTTTTCCACTGGCTCTCTCAAAGACATATTTCAAAGTAGACACTCCAAATTCACTACAGTTACATTGTATACACGAATATTACAATATCATTTGTATATTTTTGTGCTTATAATTGTGTAATAGTGCATAAAGGTACCCAAAAAGTGCAACTGCAATAAAGACAAACACATTTCATCATGTCAAATAAAGTGTAAAGGTTTACACTAATTCTGACTAAAAATGATGAAATATGACTTTGTGACTTACCACCTTATTCCTCCATTTCTCCTCCAGATGCTATAATGTAAATGAGGGCAATTAACATATGATTTAGCTGTCTCATTGTGCACAGCTTCCCTTGCGCTGTGGAGGCTTTACCTGGGAGTGCGACACATCTTTGTGAAGCTTAGAGGGAACACTATATGATTACAATGTTGTTTTTATGTCAAATGTCAAATCATAATTAGGGCTGCACAATATATCGAAAAAATATTGTTATCGCAATAAGTGTAATATGCATATCGCAAAGATGCGCAATCATTTCCACTGGTTAAACCTCAAGTGTTCACTCCCAAAATCACTGTTTTGACAGTACAGCAACCGCAAGTGAATGTTTAAGCGTTTCATTGTTAAAGATCTTGCTTCAAAATCCTCATAAATTGTTTTCCCTATTTCATACAAACATAAATGAAGGTGAATAAAATGTCTGAAATGTTTAAAATGCATGAGTAATGTATTTGCAGAGTAACGGATGAAGCAACTCCAGGTTTTAACACTCCAAATGAATGAACACTGAATGTTATTCAGCAGAAAAACTGTCAAAAAGGGATTATTCTAATGAGGGCGTTAGCGTCAGAGTTATTAGCTTTTTGGGCATTATTCACAATGCAAGGTCAGAAATGGATGAGAATTGAGAGCATTGAGATAGCAAGGACATTTTTTTTAATCATAAATTGCAATTTGCAATTTTACTGATAGATTTTACATTGCTAGACCAACTAACCCATGATTTGACAAAAATAACCTGAATAAAGGCAAGAAATGAATCATTTCAATGTTTTTTGTGCTCATGTTTTCATCCATTACCTTGTATTCCTCTTTCTGGTTACACTGTGGCATGAAATGAATGCAATAAACGTTTGGTGAAAAAAAAAGTAGCTTTCCAACAGTATTTAGCATGTCTCTTGCTTAAAAAAATGTTTTCCGTTAGATTGAATTGAACCTTTAACCGTCCTGCGCATTAACAGGTTATGAGCTCTATTGAGCATGTCATTAAAAAGGACTTCAAAAATATTGCCTTTTCCATTTTATCCAAGAATTTTGTGGGTTTCCTGTTGAAGTTGTATACAGTTCCTCAATATATTTCTTGTCGTTACGAATCCAACGAACGCAAAACCACCAACCGTTCTACATCTCCTTGTCTCTTCCCTCTCTCACAGATCAGAGCCGGGTTGCCATGACGAGCGAGGAGTGTCCTGTGCCGCTGGGGGGCCTCTCCTCGGCAGGGCCAGGGCAGGCGGACGACTACGGCTCGGCGCACAGCGATGACATCACGGAGGAGGCGGGTCCGCTGGGCGACGACGTCAGCCTGGGCAGCGACCTGAGCACTCTGGTGGTGCCGTACCCCGAGCTGGCCCCGGTGGTGTTCTTCTGCCTCAAACAGACCACCTGCCCCCGCAACTGGTGCATCCGCATGGTGTCCAGCCCATATCCTTTTAGCGCAGTCGGCCTCTCGCGTTCACTCGACTCATTTCAGAGCAGGAGGGATGAGAATTTGGGCTGCAAGGTTAATTGGAAATTTCAAAAGGTCCATTAGCAAATCCGTTGAAAGATGTGAGAAAGAATGAAATATCCCTGCGTCTCCATGGGGTCCTATTGTGTCTAAAATGTGGTAACGTCTGCAAACAAAGCCATGTGATGCTAAATGAACATTTCTAGCGTTAACACACAAAATCTAGACACACTGAGAAATATAAGAAATGCATTTGTTTTCTTCTCAATAAGTTGTTAAGCCCTGTTGAGAAATTAATGTGTGTAAGAAATATTTTTGGCTTTTGGATATAGAAAATGAACGTTTATGATGAGACTATAGTTTTCATCAACATTTAATCTGGTGAATAAACCAACAATAGTGTTTGGTTAAAGCTCAACCATGTAAGTTTTTTCATTGCGCTAAAACAAACAAAAAAAACCTTTGTCCTTACTATTAGCAGGCTTGTGTCTCCGCAAACCTGACTCGTACTCGGCTCGGAGGCTTGTTTCCATGGAAATTGTGTTCCTTTGTCCATAATGGTAAATGGTCACATATTTATACGCTTTTCCACCTTCGAGGCACTCAAAGCGCTTTACATCAGGGAACCATTCACCCATTCACTCACACATTCACACACCAGAGTATGCAGACACTGGGGGCGAGGCGGGTTAAGTGTCTTGCCCAAGGACACAACGGCAGTATTCACCTGCGGGAGCAATTGCACCGCCAAGTCTATAATATTGGCACAAAATGAGTATCGCGTACAGGTGACATCCCACCTCCAGAAAATTACTCGGTGTTGCTTTAACTAGACGTATTGTAGATGTAACTGATGAAAATTCATTGGCAGTTTATCAACAATAACAAGGCTAAAACTCATAAGCGTTATTTTAACTACAGTGTAACTTTTTTCCGGTAGAGGAACCACCAACAATGATGTTTTTCTTTTCCCTAGAATGTTCATCAGAACGACATTAAAACATATGGTGGCTACCTTGCATTTTTTCAATTACAAGTGATTTTATTGCTAAAAACACCTTGGAAAAACATGCATTCTACTGTATGGGCATTGGGCTGGTGGCGTCCCCTGCTAATTTAAGTTTAGTGTTAAGTGTTTTTCAACCTTTTTTGAGTTAAACATACCACGCCACACCACCTACAACTAAAACATTACCAAGTCAGAACATTTAGCAAAAAATATGGCATATAATGAGGCAAATAATATTAACTGTCTAGTTCTTTAAATTTGGAATAGTGATGGATTTGCGTACTTTTTTGTTGCAGAAGTTGCTCAGGACACTCCTAAAAAGTAAATAAGTCAAGTACACTAGTGTTCCCCGGCACACTGGTTGAAAATGGAGTTACCAATGCCTTATTATGGAACATTCGCAACACAATGCAACGGAATAACATGTGGCAGACCTCCACCAGAAAAGCATCTTGTTGTCAGCTCGGTTTTAACATCAAACTATACTGTAACGTGCCCATTATAACACGTTCATACCATAACCGCGCTCACCCGCTCCTAAACAGCTCCACTATTTGCCGCTATAGAACAGTTTGATATTCCTCTCCCGCCCACAAGCCATTTTGCCCATTGACTATTCTCTGTGTGAATACAGACTGCACTCATTACGGATCCCCACTATCTCATCCTGCTCATTTAGCATCACAACTGACAGCAGCACTTGTAGTCGTGTATCATTTGTGCACTCTTGTCAAAATGTAGGGCAAATATAGAGCATAGAGAGTGAGTATATTAAGTGGTGAGTCAATTGGCCACACTCATGAATAGTTTAAAGGTCCCATAGTACGCAGAATTGCTTGCTGTGAGCTTTTAGTCATGTTACTGTGTTGTTATCGAATCCAAAAACATAAGCAGCGTTGGGTTTTGTTTCATTCATACATGTTTGTGTTTTAGGCTGTATACGTTGCCAGAGTTCAAAATGCTCTGTTCCACCTTGTGATGTCATTGCATGGTAGTTTCAAAGTTAGCAACCTTTTTTGCTTCAATTGAACTGGTTTACTCTACAACACACTAGACCAACCAACCTTTAGTTGTTTTAATTCGTACACATATATGTTTTATTTTTACCTTTAGTTTTACCTCTACTTTTATTTTAGCTGAGGTTGCCACAGAAAGTATCACCAAGACGTGAAGAATATGCAACAAAGCTAAAAGCTGTAGCTTCAAAGTTTGGCAATTCCAGGGTTGAAATTATCAAAAATTATTCTAGTGAGGGCGTATGGACTTTTAAAAACATAGCGGTGCACTTCCTGTATTACCACTCTGTGACATCACAAGGTGGAACAGAATGTTTTCAGCTAAAGCAAAGAACCCATCCGTAATATGCAGGATTTATGTGTTATGTGTGAATGAAACAAAACACAGCTCTCAGGAAGTTTTTGATGAGGAAACAGCATTAAACTTTGACTTAAAAATGTGCATGATATAGGCCCTTTAAGCACTGGTACAAATCATTGCTCATATTAAAGGTGCACTATGTAGTTTTTCACAGTCTTCATTTTCATGAAAATGTTATTGCTTTTCCTGGAATGTTCCACAGTATAATATACACTTTTTTTTGTCATTCGCTTATTCAGTTGTAGTTTTATTGCCAAAAACAACAAACATTTTCATACCCTACCCATACCTATTGTATAGTGCCCCTTTAAAGAATGTATAAATATCAGTGCATGCATTGGAAAATACCAATGAAATGTGAAAAATCTAGCATGGAAACTTTACTTTGAGACAAGAGAGATAAAATGTGGAATTTATATTTGCAATAAATTTCCACAGTGCAGCGTTAGGAATACATCCAAGACTATTAATATAATCCTCAATCATCAATATTTTGGACTGAAATCTGAATTGCTAAATTAATACAAGCATCCAATGCATTTCATCATGTTTATGGTTTAATACAGAATAAGACCCCATGATTAATGCTGTGAAAAGAGTAATATTTAGTATCCAAACTGCCCAAAGGATTACAGGAGAAACATCCAGCCCTTTTCTCACACTCTATCCATCTTTTCATATTTAACCCAACTCGTTTCATCACTTACTTCTCACAGGGCGCCAGCAGGATTCAGCAAAGTAAGTTAAATGTTTTCACTCTAATACAGCTGCTGGTATAAATTAATCGTAATTGACCCATATTAAAGGCACTGTACCTGATTTTGAACAACTGTCTGGGATGTTTCCGTCGTTTCCCCGTAGTTTTTTACAACTACTAGCCAGATTTAATGAAAATGAAAAAAGTGCACTTGCATAATTATGTTTCATCAAGGAAAAAAACTTAAATATACGACTCGGGCACTTTTTTTTTATTCACCTAGACAAAACATCAGGTACAGTTTCTTTGATGGGGAACATTTTATGTTGCTGTGACATAACTGGTATCAGCCAAAGCAAAGATGTGAATGGGTCACCTCAGGGACTCGATTAGGTCATAATGACTGATGACTGGGGACATAGCATTAGTTTGTTTGAGTTTCTTAGGGTAATGTTGCAATATTGCAGGACTTGGCTTTGTCACATTACATATCAAGTTATTTTACTCCTGACCTTTCTTTATCTTCTGTTATACACATAAAAAAGGAGATCATGACTTGACTTCAACCTGAGTAGCGAGGACTCAAAGTCACACTTGAACAATGAGGATTTCGACTTCATAAATGAAGATTGGAACTTAAGCCGGGTGTCCACTCTATGATTTTTTTTTTTTTTAGATTTTTTATAAGATTTATGGTTGTCACACTACAAGATGGACTAAGATGGATCACACAAGCAATCATAGCTATGACAAAAGTTTATCAAACAGAGCCGAGAGCCTGATGTTCTCTCAGATAAAGTCTTCACAGTTGTACCTGTTAGTGGAGGCTATCCGCATGCCAGCGTTGTTCGCGGCAGAGCTCCTCTGCTGTTACTTTCTGGTGCGCTTGTGTTTACATTTTTGACAAAGAGTGATCATAGACACAGTGACTCCAAAATATCAAACATATTTGATGTAAATCGTAGCTCGTCTTTGGTTGTACGACAGTTCTAACTTTAGTCTTCGTCCCTGTCTCACTCACTCCAGGCGACCAAAATCATGCAGGGGACACCGGGTTTTAGACTTGAACAATGAGGACTCAGACTTGGACTTAAACAGTGAGGACTCGGATTTGAATAATTGACTTGGACTAACCTTAATGAGGACTTAAACTTGAACCATGAGGACTCGGACTTGCACTGGGAGACCAAAGGACCTGATTTGCACTTAACGTAGACTCAAACACTGAGGACTTGAGAGTCACTTGACGAAATGCGACTCAACTACAACCCTGACCTAAAGTAGTACATCGCCTCAGAGTAAGATTTTTAATTCCACTTTAAGGCTCTTCAGCAGTTGGTGGGGCCCGGTACATGCCCACAGTCTGCTCACAGCTTGAATCGGCCCTGTATGTACTGTGATATTTAGTGTTTGGGTCTGTGGGCACGCGCAGGCTGCTGTTTGCACAAGGCTTGATGCTGTAGCCGGGGGATGGGAGATGATCCTTTCACATATAGAATTAGCTACTGGACACATTTCTCTAAGCCTCCTGCACATTTGTGGCTTTGGTGGGCTTTTTTTTAATGGAGCATGGCCCGGTCAGTGGAATGTCTGTGGAATTGCAAAGAAATGGTGCCATAAGTTTGCAACAATTGTAGTTTATGTTGAATTTTGTTGTTTATTTTCACGGCTGCACAATATGACACAATTATCAGTGTCCAGAAATATAGATTCTATAGCTACCAGGGTGCTAAGCCAAATAATTGAATGAATGTTGTGTTTCTACTGGTCGTCTTATGTATGTATGTATGTATGTTGTTTGTACACCAGAAGGAGCTAATGTCATTACTAGTTTCTTTCATTCAGTGACAATAAAAGAATCTTAAAACCGTTTTATGAGTTAGCACTTACACACTTTCAATGGGAGAGTCCAAACATCACAAACCAAAAATGTTTTATCGGCTGACGACCACTCGACCACACGTGAGGAACACCAGAGCAGCGTTATTGAACATTACCACATGTATCACAGTTTAGTGACGAACAATTAGCGCTAGAGTTGTCCAGAGTGTCAAAAATTAGATACTAATGAATACTAAAACTAGTATCAACACCAGATACTCCTATAGTCCTATAAGTATAAAAAATAAATACATAAATAAACAGGACAAAATGACAAACTTTAGTATCGAGACAACACAAGTTAGCATCAACATAGTATAAAAGCTAGGAAAAAAAGGAAAATATTCATTTTGATAGCCTTTAAACATTCTCTTGAGTGCCTTAAGTTTGGCATCTCATGTTTTAGAACTACAAAGAAAAAAAAAAACCCCAAAAAAACCCAAAATGAACTTCTGTATTTCTGCTGTTTCCCATTGGCACATACTAAGTTTAGGTGCAGGTTGCATACACAGAACTATAATTACACCTGGATGATGAATTCAATATGACGCCGTATTGATCCCTATGGTGTGTGCTCATTGGCGCATTTGGCGAAGCCAAAAAATGTCTTCCGCATTACTTCCTGATAATGGAGGCTGCCATCTTTGCTTTAGGGGCACCATGTGACGACAATTCCCCATGATGCTTTGAGCGATGGGAGCGATCACGCAGATTGCATGTTTTTGTGTTAACGTTTGCTTGTGTGATTGTAATTGTATTCTTCATATTTAATCAAATGTGAAAGCGTCTGAAATGAAATAAAATACAACTTCCTTATCGCTTGTCTAACCATGTCCACGTGCTTCTGTTTGTATCGTCTGACACGCTCGATCACATGGCTCACACATGTTTATCATGACGTTTAATAATAATAATTTAAAAACTGTAATTTTGGTGACTTTAGAAACAGTTAAAAATAACTTTCCTTCTATTTCATTTAAATGCTAGGCAGAATTAAGTACTGTCTGCAATTATAATGTGTTTTTATACAAAAGGCATGGCCACTAATCAGTCTGGCTTGCTGACAGAGGGGGTGTGCCTTATCCAGTTAATTTAATACATCCATGGCTGCATAACACTTACACAAGCTAATAATGAGCTTTGGAAGAGATGCGAGTTAACCTAGCAGTTGTAGTGATTGTGTTTAGATCATAGACATAAAAAATAATGGACAGACAGTTGTGGCTCCGCCCCATTCATGATAATGCGGCTCAGTCATGGAGAATTCAAAATGGCCGCGGGTTAGCCCCCACCACTCCCCCCTTGGTGAGGAGGCGGGGAGAGGGCGACTTTGGAGCGGCCTTTTGCTGACGTACTGCCGTCGTTGCCCCTATGCTTACCGCCCACTCGTAGGTGTATGGCTGTGCCCTGACATTTCCGGCGCGTAAAGCCCGCCTTCTTCATTACATATGCAAGAACTTTAAAAAATCACAGCGGCTAAACCAGCCTGGTTCAAAAAAATTCACCCCCCTCAGTGTTGTCACAGAGCCGTAAGCTAACGGTTGAGACCAAAGCCGTATTTTGAGCCAGGCTCTAAAGTAGGTTTTGAAACGTCTAACTCCCCATTGACTTTCATTAAATAATTCTACTTCCGCAGCAGCCCCTAGAGGTCAGCAGCAGATTGCAAACATGGCAGCCTGCAGTCGGCGGCTCAATTTGAGCGCGGTAGCCTCGCCCACTGGTTTAGATGGAAGAAATGCTCAGAATGAATCAGGCAATGATTTAAAGACTTAAAACAGCTGAAGATTCTTAGATAAGTGACCTCAAATATTGGAAAAAGGTCTAGGGAATTCAGCAGGGAGTGTTTTTATGGTCGGGACCAGGATTCATCAAACTAGTGGGAATGAAGCTCAATTCATTCCAGGTATGATTTTGATGATGGAACAATATTAGAACAGGGTTAAAAGCTTAAATAAGCATAATTTTGCGCCATGTTTGTCCTTTAAATCTAACGTTTATCCCGAACTAACTGCACCAAAAATATCGTAAACCAGGCCACTCAACAATGACAATGAACCTTTTGTTTTAGTTCATCGAGCAACACCGATCCTGCACACATTATTGAACTTAAGAAATAGGAGCTGGAAGTCAGATAACAACCATGCTGTCTACAAACGTCAAAATCCATATTTTTGTTTCGCTGGCTCGTTAAAATGAACGGAATAGAACGCTTACATCAGTACCAAGCTGTGTATGCCTCAATCCCAAACGCGTCACTCCTGAAATGGTCTTTTATCGAGCAGTATTCCAAGTAGCAGTATTGAAATTCTCCTTCTTCCTCCAGTGGTTCAAACAGAGCTTGGCGCGCAGGGCTAAACCCAACAGCCCGCAATAGTATCTTTGATGTTTGTAGAAAGGAGATTTCACCTGGATTTATACAGCTCCCCCTCTCTCTCTCTCTGCCTCCCCCCCACTGTCTTCTCTCGCTCTTCTCTCACTCCCTCGCTCTCTCTCTAAATCTTATTTCACATCGGCTGTGCCTCATTGGCTCATTCGCGGACACCCACAGCGCCGGCCTCTGTAAGCACGTTAGAACACCTGTGAGCGCGAGAGAGAGCGACCGAAAAGGAGAGGGAAAGAGGGGGAAAAGTTGGCAGGAACGGAGACCGAGGTATAGAGAGAGAGGGGGGAACAGAGAGAAGGGAGAGCGACTGAGGCGGGGGAAAGAGAAAGAGAGAAGAGAGCAGGAAAACTAAAGCAGACAGACTTTGTTATTGCGGTGGAAAAACACACAACCTTGAGCGTCTTTGCCGGGTGTCACTTCTACAATTCAAACATTTTCGGTGTTATTGAAAAGGAGAGTTGTGTAGCCTGAGCTCTTCAGTTACAATTGAAACTATGTTGAGGAGAGACACAATACAGACAAAACTGTTATTATTTTTCACATTTTTAGTTTTTTGGTCAGTTTGTCATTGCAACATTGTCTAAACTGCATTTTTTTTCAAACGACATAAACAGATTTATATTAAACGTTAGACGAAATGCATTTTTCGCATAATAACGTAAACATCAACCCTTCAAGTAACATCGACACACAACATACTTTACTATCTTGTACTTAGCAAGGATTTGTTCTTTTCTAATTTTTAACTCAAAAAAAGAGGCAATGTGTTAAGGCAATTTTCAGTCAAATTAGATCCAAAATCTGTAAATTTTTAGCTAAGATTACAACACAATGAAGAAAGATATTAAGCTGTTAGTTACCATAAGGTCCAGAGGTTTTTCTTAATCTATTCCTTTTTGTCCACCATCCATTCCATTCCATTTTTGTCCACCATCCATTTCTGTATATAGTCTATTGTATTCTACTTGATTTTATTTTATTCTTATTCTTATGCATGCCTCTTTTACATATTTTGCTAATATTTTATTCATTGTTTTATGTTGCACCAAGGCAAGTTCCTATGTTTGTGAATTTTGATCACTGACAATGGCAATAAACCAATTCTGATTCTGATCTGATCAAAGAGAAAGCTGTAACTCTCTTATTTTGCGACTTCATCACGAGTCCCTAAAACTCATTTTTAGTCAAATTAGCTTCTGTTTTGAAAGAGGAATTGTCAAAACCCAACAAATGCTTAATTTAGTGTCAATCAGTCCATCCTCCAGACTCCTCCTTATATTTACCATTGGAAAATTGAAACTCTTTTCCTCTGTGCTAAGCTTGAGCAAACTTATAATTACAGTAAATCAGACACCCAAGGCCAAAGCTACTCAGCTTCACAAAGAGTCCAGCCAGTAGTTTGTGCTCCAAAGGGTTCGAGAACAATCGGAGCTCATTTTAGTCAGGGGTTTTGGAAAAAATAAGTCCTCATGTTAAGAGGTGTGCAACTGTATCAATTTTTACACATAAATGCCCTATTTTGACATTAAAACATGACACGATTACATTTTTTCTTACATTTTGGTAAGTAAACTGCAGAAAAAAAGTTTGAAATTTATATCTCTAAAATTAAGATTTCTACTAATGATTTCTTTTCATTATTTAATGTTTTGTTCTGACAGTTACTTGGGCAGTAGTTTCCCTAAATCCTTCTCCGGCAATAGCTTTGTATATGTTGGAACTTCTGCCCACTGTTGCAGAACATAAAGGTTGTTTTTTTCTTCTGCGCTTGTGTAGGTTGATCTCCTTTTTTATTTCCCTGACAGTCTTGGAGGACGCACTGTATATGTTTCTCCTTTTTGTGTGGGACCGGAGCTGCAGAGACTTAGGTGCGCTTGATGTCCACACCAGCGCAGTTTGTTGTTTGTAAGTGCGTATCGATTGCACAAAAGTAGACAGCGCGGGTGTGGACGGGGAATAGAGGATACTGTTACCAAAGGAAGATGTCCAGGCAGGAGCAGTCAATGTGGTTTTGTAAGACGCAGATTTATTTAGAAAGTACTTTTTTGGGGGTTTCGAGTTCAATATTTTGGTTGTCCACTTTTATTTTAAGGTTTAAAGATTCCTTAATCAACATTTCTGGCGTTTTAGCTGTATTTCTTGACACCTATAGGTCTTTAATCATGGGAATGTGAATGGAAAACAACACGTTTCAGTATTCAGTTATGTAAATCTAGCATAGCAGTTTCAAAACGCAAAAATGTATCTTTTGAATGAGAAAAAGACCTCACAATATCCAAACAGGAAGGTGAAACCCATGAATTCAAAAATCTAGACAGAGACAACCGCCAACAAGACTATGGTTATAGTTTTGCGTACTGGATTGTTAAAGGTGCCCTATGTAAAGTTTCTAGTCGAGGATCTTACTGCGTTCCGGTTGTTCTCGTAGGTTGGATTTTCTGAGTTCCAACTTATAAATTCACATTGGAACACTCACATCTTGTAATTCCTATACTCAGGAACTCGCGCAACCAGAACCTTGAGTTTATCCGAGTTTGTCAATCCACCGTGGCTGCGCTCCCTGTGTTTGGATAAAGTTTAACATCCGACAGTTAAAATACTTATAGTCCATGTGTTATTTTCCCTTTATATTCCCGTCTATTCACTTTCTGTGAAGCTGCACTGCCGTTGAGCCTGTGTAGTATTAAATGTTCTGTAAGGCTAATATTGCTAATATCTACACAAAGCCAATATCAACAAAACCACAAATTTACTTTCAAAAGTCGATTTATGACTTGTAAATGTTACTGTCTGGGTTAGCAATTGAACTTGAACAGCATTTAGGCTGATTAGAGCACTTTCGTGGTAGGCAGTGGCGGACTTACCATTAGGCAACAGGCTGCAATTGCCTCGGGACCCCAACCTGAAAGGGCCTCGACCATCACAGACACAGAAACAGTTGCTCTTCTCTTCAGACCAAACTAAATCAGTGCTATGTACTTTTAAGCAAGATGAAGACCAAACAATTCTGTTACCCTAACCCTCAAATGCGTTTATTCTGCCCAAGCCATGCCCCCAATAAAGATATTAAATACAACATTATAAAATTACAAATTAAAACTTTTTATTTACACCATTCTATGTTAAAAACAAACAAACAAACAATAAAAAACAAGAGATAGGTAATAAGATAATGTACAGAAAATCACACTTGATGAGGGGCCTGTACTTAATTTTGCCTTGCGCCCCCAAATTCCTAGGTCCGCCCCTGCTGGTAGGCATTACTTGTTTTAGGATGTGAGACGAGAAATGTAGATAAACTGTAAACCACTGCTGATTGTTTTTTTCTGACGTCACACAAAAACCTGTAGAAAACTTCTCTGAGGTCAGAATTTGTACGTCAGAGAACAACTGGAATGCAGTGGCAGACTGCCCACTATCAAAATGACAGCGCATTTTTAAGGTTACCCAAGAACACTTCAAGAACTGAGTGACTAGACTGAAATTCATTTGTGTAAAAATATAAATATATTTAAAAATGTTTCTTAAAATTGTCTTATACAGAGAAATCTCACCCTGGCGCAGCGAACATGCATCCTGTAGCTTAATCGATCAATCAATCAATAAAATCAATGCAAAAATCAAAAACCAAAGAAACCAAAAGCATATCCCTTGGCTTTACTACAACAATACATCATTATTGATTCCATCCCTTCGCTGTCACATGTGCAACGCGCTTTCATCCACAACAGGACCGTCCCCTCACCCAGGCGGCGTGGGAAATATGCCATGCCATCTAATCCTTCTCCTGGTCCTTTTCTGCGGGCCGCCCTCCCCCCTCCACAGCACACACGCTCACACGGACACGCCGACGCGCACGGCTCCGTCCTCCTCCGTGGAAATCAAGAGCGCGTCTCTCTCCGGAGTGGCTTTTTCCTGTCACGGAGGCTTCACCGACGTGCTGCGAGGAGAGGCCTTTATTGCACTGAGGAACTGGGAATATAGAGCCATTCATCCACATGTGAGGAATGCCACGAGATCGTAATAAAGTCTGTCGCTACACCTCACCGGCTTCAGTGTCGGAGTGAAAAATCTCTCTGACGATACGGTGTCAGCTCTATCAAAGCACATTCTGTTGATTGAAGCTAGGATTAAAGGGGCAATGTGTAATTTTGGTTGTTTTCAATTTGAAACTTTTTTGCAGTCGTTATTCATACATCTCTAATAGCTATGTGTATATTGTTTTTTGTTCTTGATTAGAATAGTATTTTTTTCATTAGGTGTCTTATTAAAGGTCCCATATCATGCACCTGTCGACTTTTCAGAGGTTTTAACCTTCCTACAGTGCTATTTGGGCCTCGTATGTTGTGCCCAAAGTGGTTTTTTGATTGATTCCCGCATGCGTTCGCTAGAGAACTGTCTTTTCTGTGCCCTTTCCGGGCTCCTCACTAAGATGACGCGGCTTCACTAGGATGACGCGGTCTTTAAGCCACACCTCCAGGAAGCGAGCAGCCGCAAGAATAAAAACAGCTAATGCTAATGCTACACAGTAATTACATGATAGATATGACAGATAGAAGAGTTAGCTTGTTATTTACCAAATGGCAACGTCCGTCATTGAAGTACTGCGTCCACGTCAAACTCCAGATCAGATCCACGACGTAGGACGTCGCACCGTCAGGACGGATAAAATGTTTATTCCCGTGTTTGTGTATCGCTGTTTACCAGAGCACACGGCGCATGCACACCATCTCCACTCTAGGCTTCGTCACGGGTTGGGCGGGGGAGGCGCGCGGGTTGGGCGGGGGAGGCAGACTGCTCTCTGTTCGGGGGGAACGGATTCGGAGCCGTCTGCTTTTGCAAGGAGGGGGGCCAGTCCAAGAAATGGGTGTTTTTTGGAAACTCTTATGTTATGGATATTGCACAACGCAAACATTTATCAACAAAGCCCTTAGAATAGACTGTGTAAAGGGCAAAATAGCCGAATATGGGTCCTTTAAATCGCAAATCTGTAAATCCTGGTCATGTCCAGCGGCCAATGGGATAACACTACTCCAAAACATGTGTGCTCTATTCAGTGCTTTTTCAAACATTTTCACACCAAGTAAGTAAGAAAAAATGTGGCTTTCCAAGTACCGTGTTAACCAGATCATAACAATAAGGACTGTTTCAGGTCCAAACCAGGTCTGACAAGGAGTACACCAGAAGTTATAAACAAGGACTAACCCAAAAGAGGAAAACGATGCGGAACTAGAATTGAACCACTAACGTACCACAGTTTGAGAACCACCGCTCAAATGAATAGGCGTGACCCGTGGTCCTGGGTCAAGTGCCCAGACTCCTCCCCCTGCATGATAATGAGGGCTCTACCTGTCACGTCATGTCTTCTTTACACACTGCGATTACAATTACATTTGCAATTTATGTTGTTATTTTAGGTTTCTGTTCATTTAAAACACATTTCACAGAAAGCTGAAATGTGAACTGCTAAACTTTAACAATCTTTGTGGAGTTCAAACTTGGCTTTTTTATACAGAAAAAGACAGGGTTTTTGGCTATGTGTTGAGAAAGTTTTAATACTTTAATAATTACAGTAATTGCAATTTGCTAATTTCTACCATACAACTTGGAATTCCACTTACATTTGTGTATTCTTACATTCTGGAGAACAATTCCATACTTTTTTTTTTTCTGTAATTAACATTCTCCTGCCCCTCTCCGTTACCCCTGTCATGCACCTGTCAATTCCTCACCCCCCTCGTTCTTATTGTCCTCCGCCGTGCCCTCTTACCTCTCCTACCATCCTTCTCCCGGCATTATCCGCTCCCTGATTGGCTCGCCGTGTGCTGCCGCCGTGCCCTGCCTTTTGTGGCCCGTGCTCCGGCGTTCTGGCCTGACAGCTTGTTATCTCCATGGTGACGGATGGCTGAGGCGGCGCTCCTAACTACTGCCCAGGATGGAGCGCACACCTGGGACACATCACCTCCGATTGCCTCTGCTTCTTCTCCTTTCTGCTGTTTTCGTTTTTGCAACTTTTGGGCCCTTGCAGTTGGAGCAAAGTTTAGATTGAGTCGTGTCTTCTTGGTTAGCATGCTGTGCCAAACGAGCTAATATGCTAAACGTGTACTATGCGACTATTATGCTAAACTAGCTTTTTAGCTTATAAGTGCTGTAGCGTATTTTTATTGTGATACAAATGTGAAAAAAACACCTTTCCTAACTCTCAAATGCCACAGCCAGTTTTATTGTCAAGCTAACAAACATTACACTAACAGCACACTTCCTGTTTTGTGGAGAATAAATAAAGCATAATTAGACAAAGTACACTGCGGTCTCATTCTCACCCTCAGAGCTCGTAACCCATGTAACATATCACAGTTTTACGATTATTTGCGTTTACCCCATGGAAATAACAAACAGTGAAAGTCACTTTTATTCACATTGTTACAATTTTATGACTGAAAAAAGTTTAAAAAAAGGAATTTAACAATAAAGTCAAGGACAAAATTTAGGTTTATATTTTTGGACAGAAGCATAAATATAATTTACTTTTATTTATTTCAATAATGTCTAAAACAATAATAATTTCTATTGTGATCTGAATTATCAATTAACCCACATTGCTAGTGATTATTTTACAATATATCTCTACCTGGGCAAAACAAATCAAGTTATAATCTTATTTTCTCATATCTGAAGATGTATTTTGTTGTTATTTTAAAGAAGCTGTACCAGGGTTTTGTCTAGTTGAGCAAATATATTTAATTTAGTAAATGCAAAATTGTTGTAAAAGCAAACAGCAAATGTAATCAGGGCCAAAATGCAACCTCTAAGTTCAAAATTATATACCGTTTTATTATTCAAGAATCGGGAGGTATGCTGTTAGCATGCTAGCTGTTGTTTGCTATACCATGATGGTGAAACTCTGCGTTGGTCTCTGACGGTTGTGAAACGTGCTCATAAACTCATTGCGGTGAATAATTAGAATGCTAGGAGTATGTTAAAAAAGTGAGGCATGGAATTTTAATCAACAAATTTAGTTTTACACATTTTCAAGGCTGAAAATAGCTTGCTGCACATGACTATAGCGGCCATTGTTTTTAACATCATTCAAACTGTATTAAGCCTCAGTGCGGTGGCTGTGGGGCACGTTCTTGTAACCTGTGCTAGCAGCAGTAGCATTTTGTATGCACAGAATTTAAGAATATTGCTCATTTATATAACGTGAAATACAGATGCTATTTTTGTTAAAAAAGTATCTGCTTGATACTTGGCTTAACTTTAAAATGTTTAAGCCTGAACAGAAGACAACTATTAAACCCTAACTTAGCGTAGCATTTTGTATAACAGTGCTAACGTGATGTCTGTTTCTTGTGCTTCCTTTTTTTTGCCAACTCACTTGGCTATGCTATCATATTTTTTGCAATATCTTTTTTCACAATTAGGTTAGTTAAGATTAGGTTTAGGAACAGTTAATTTGGTTAAGATTAGGGTTTTGTGGCAGGCAAACTAACTTGGTCTTTGCTGAACTGAAAAAAAGGACGCGTTCCTTGTCTGGATATGGTTTACTCATGCCTGTTTGCTTGTCCATTGGGAAAATAGTTAAGATGAGTCCAGGCTTGTTATTACATGCCGTATCCAAATGATTTTAATAGTGCTGAAGAGAGAAATACGCTTGTTGTCTCTGAGTTGTTTGGAGGACAAATGTAATGTTGATTGATGCCGAGCTCTGGGCATTTCCAAACATTATTGCCATCACATATCCTCTCCCCTACGGCTGCAATATATATCACAGTATTAGCCAAACACTATCCATTGCACAGGAAATTATCATTTGATTATTGCTAAAATATGTTTTGGGATTGGAGCGTTTTAGCTGTGCGGTGGCGGCCCGCTCCACTTGACTTTAACGCCTGAAAAAGCTGTACTAAAGTCGTCCATGCTTCCAAAACTACACAGTAGGGAAAAAATTGTTAATTGCTAACGGTAGCAATCTTCTCAAACACTTTTACATGTGGTGATATTTTCCAAGGAGGCTCTGGTGTGACTCACGTGTGGTCGAGGGGTTGTCAGTCGCCAAAACAGCTGCAGGTTTTCATAGTTTGTGATGTTTGGACGCTAACCCAAAATGCATTAATGCTAAAACATGGAATGGTACCAGGCTAATGGAATGTGTGTTTTTTTTTTTCTTCAAACAAACACTGGAATGATATATACAGACTTTAAATCTAACTCAAACAATTAGCAAATTTCATCCTCCAAAGTCTGACCTCTGCTCCAAACTGAATACAAAAACCCAGACCGTATCGTTGACGTTTAGACATGACTGGATTGCAATATCTCGATCTTTCGATTAATAGCCCAGCTTTAATGGGAATAATAGTGATGCAAAAAAGAGTTTGTGAAAGCTACAAACGCATTAAGCCCATTTAAATACCTACTTAAAAATGTGAACCTCGCACCCTGCTGTATTTTGCACATATTAATTATGCTGTCTTGTGACTTTACAGTAAATGGCTTTTAAACATGTCAGCAGTGGAAAAAATGAATAACAAAACAAACAAAAATGAAGCAATTAGGCAACATGACTGCTATGCTAGCAGATTCATGCATTTGTTATAGAAAATTATATATTCTTGAATACAGTTTGACCACAGAACATGTCCGGTGATGGGTTATGGATTTAGAAACTGTGTAAGAGCAATCCATATTTTTACCTGTGATGCAATAGTTGAAACAGAGAGTGGGTGAGGCTCAGAGAAGACAACCTTGTAAACAAGATTAATGAATGAAGCAAAACTACAACGCCGGGTGTTTTTGATAAAGGAACAACCGTATAACAGGATCAATTTTTGCATTGTCCTGTAGTTAAGCCCTGGTTTAAGCGATATTACTAACTGTTACCAAGTTTTGAACGCACACCTGGGACCCATCACCTCCAATCTCTCTGTAACCTGTCCTCTTGTCTCTATCATTCTACTGCCTCTTGCGTTCTTGCAGCCGGAACAAAGTTTTGATTTATTCTTCCTCGGTGGCGAGTGGCGCAACGTGATGGATGCGCGCTGGTTGTGTGTTCCTCCGGTTTTGACAGATGTTTTATTAAGCAACGTCACCAAAGTCTTTTCTTTAATTCAATCTGACAAGAGCGTCTTTTATGTTCTGCTTGTTCTTCCGTCTGTTTTGTGTCATTCTCGGTTCCGTTCCGCCACTCTAACGTCTCCTTCATCTTGTGCAATAATGGGAGGGCCCTTCGAGTTTTAATGAGCTGAGTGACAACGGTGTGACGTGTTGTCCTTGTGCTCAGAGGAATGGCTTCTCTAGCAAAGGTGTAAACTGGTTTTCTTGCGATAATTTAAAGTTGCGCAGTGTAAATTTTCTGGAGTGTGATGTGAAATCGACAATATTCTGGTTTGTGTGTGAACATCTCAACGAAATTTGTTACGATCAAAGAAAGAAAGTGTTATTGTTTGAATTGATAACAAGGGATTTTTCTCTGTCTGAATAGGAGCTTTTCTTAGCATTATTTCGATAACGATATTCAAACGATATTTTAACTATGCATCAGGAATGTGCTAAAATGTGACTGTAAATGTCTTGGAATTGCACAAATCGTAAATGGACAATAAAAGTAACCACAAATGGGCAGAGATTACTTTATAGTCTTGTTTGGAAGATTACGCTTGGAAGATTAAGACCATTTACTGGATTTTTTCCCCCCGCATATCTCCAGAACAACAATGGGCTTTGTGCATAACGATACATTGGCTTCTTCTGGTCAGTAGAAAAGTCAGTGTAACAATTTCCTCCTCAATTCTATCTCCATGGGGTTTTTAGTAAGTCGCTCTAAAACAACAATACTGTCAGGCAAAAATGAGGCGGTGGACTGTGAGATCTGGCTGGATATCACTCAAAATAATATGTGAAAAACTACAAATAAGGTGAACACTTCTCCAGTGGATACTTCTGTCTGTAGAAGGCTATTTGTTTGCGTGTCGAAGCTAATGCTAATGTTTTTATTAAAACATATAAAGTAAACAACCAATTTAAATTTAAAGTAAAGAATAACCAATGATTTTTATTGGACATTATTTCAGTTTGTGATTATGTATTATTATAATTTTTTAAACTTCTTCGTCTCCAAAATTAGCGTTAGTATAAAAAACAATAACCCCACCTTTCTAAACACTTTGGTACCCCTCGATTGCCCTTGGGCAGGACACTTCACCTACATAGTCTAGTATGGAAGTTGTATGTGTGTGCACCTGCAGTTCGAAGTCCACTGCCTGATCTGTCGGCATGTATTGATTTTAGCATGACTTCGGGACAACCCCATGGAGATAAAACAGGAGCATGTCGTTGTGCAGAGCCAATAATGTCCATTTTTGGTTATGTTGTACCTCCCACCTTTAGATGCAGCCTACCACAAAGTTTGGTAGTGAATGAATAATGCACGTAACGTAATGTCATGAGGTTGGACTATCTAGAAAAATAATTATGTCTCAACTTTTGTATTCTCTGGATAGATGAAGATCACAAACTTTGATCACTTGCAATTACTTCTCTCTATGTTCACATCTTGCCAATGTTCCTAATAGACGCGCCACCCTTATGTAATGGCATTCAAAAGTACTTTGTCCAATTGCTCTCCCATGCTGTTGTATCACCCCAACTCTGCACCCGCCATATGGCATTTTCTAGCGCAACAACGTGCAAGTTCCCCGTTTTAATTAGCCACGACTTGATGTTGCGTGTGTGAACTCTTGTCCTTTTCCCAGGGGCCCACCTCTTCTTTCACAGTATAGCTACAAACATTAGCGAGACAAACCACCTTAACAGATACACAAAACTTATTAGAATGCTACCGCCCACTCCCCATCCACTAACGCGCCCGTGCCAAATTGAACGCTTATCATTTCTCCTCCCTCTTTCTCCACTTGTTCCGCGATCCCTTGTTCTTTTCCCCATTCCCCGAGGTCTAGTCCAAACTCCATTAGCTTGCTGCGTGCGGGAGGGACAGGCTTGCGCGCACATGAAGGAGCTTAAAATGACTTTAATGACTATACAGTAGCGGTTGCAGCCGGCATTTCCGCACGCAGCCTCCCCTACATGACCCCCTTGCGAGCACCACTCCGCGGAACTCCTATAGGACGCGAGTTGTGCGCAGCATGGGTTTGCTAGCTTCACAGGAGGGCGCTAAATTAAAGATAAAACCGTAAACATGGCAGAACAAGGCGGCAGAAATCAAGAATTCCCTCGTGTCTTCGCAGTAACCTACATAGCGTACGCTGAAAGAGAAAAGAAGCCGGCGATATGAAATTCCGATCAGAGTATAGCTGGTTTGTATGTAAATATATTGCGGGTAAGAAGGGCACAGCGGAGCGCTTCATTACAGGGAAATTATGCAGAGGCAATAATAGGAGTGCGAAATTCACAAAGGAGATTGGTAGAGTTCAGAAGACGTTGTTTGAAAATGCCGAATCATAGTTCAATGTTAACTTTTGAGCATGCTTTTTGTCACTTTTGGGATACGTTTTTCACATTTTCTAACCTGCAATAATGTCTACACTTGGTTAACACACTTTAAACCCTGCATCTCAGTTTCCCGTGAGATAGTTTTGGAGTGTCCTCTGCTGTGATCAGTGGTAGTGAAAGATATAAGTAAACGAAGCCCTTAGGCAATGTGGCTGCTGTGCTAACATAATTTGACTTCAGGATGAGTTCGGTGATGGTTTATAGACTTAAAAACTTTGCAGGAGATGCCAGGATTTGAACCTGTGACGCAACAATCAAAGGAAAATCCAAACTGAGTGATTGTGAGTGCTCAGAGAAGACGACATAGTAAACAGGATCAACAAAACAAGTGTGAATGAGGCAAACTACAATTCCAGGGATGTGTTCGACGAGAGAACAATATAAAATGGTCAAAAGTACAAAAAGTCAATTTAGTATAATACAGTATGTGTTCTTTTAAATGCTTCAGTAGATGTTAAAGGGCCTGATTTTTATTCCCTCAGGTTCTGGAAAATGTAAATGTAAATGTTAAAAGCAGCTATTAAAAAAAGAAGAGAGAGACGTAACTTTTGCTGGAAAGCCCAAGATGGAAAAAGTTTTTTTCTTTGCCTCTGGGACGGTTCTGTGAAAACCCATAACTATTTTGAGAAATTAAAGTTTACAGCACAACTTTGCTTATTTAGAGACCAAGAGCATAACGGTTTGACACAAAATAGACTATGATGTAAGCATATTTTTTATTTTATTATTATTATTATTTCATTTTGTATGTTTTTATTGAATTGAAAAACATGATTAACATTTGTCCTTACTGTAAGCGGACTTGCATCGCCACAAACCTGACTGGTAGTTGGCTTGTTTCCATGGAAGTGTTGTTTCTTTAGTTCTAATATTCCACTGTATGGCATAAACATATCTTCATGAAGAACATTTAGAAGTGTGTTTTTAGCTTTCATTTACTGAATCATGCAGGTGAAATGCTTATTTAATTATTTATGTTAATATTTCAGGGTACAATACAATAATGTTAAAAAGGTTGACATATTTCTACAAACTTCAACTGGCAACATTCAGTATTGATGAATAAACACATACTACTACTGTCAACAAAAAGACAGCTCACACTGGAAAAACGTACAGTCTTAAATAAGAAAAGAAGCTAAAAAATTATTGGATTAAATGACACATATTATGCAAAATTGACTTTGTTGAGTTTTTAGCCTTGTTCTAACACTGTTCCATCATCAAAAACATACCTAGAGTAGCATTTAGCTTCATGTTTGTTTGTTGAATGCTCTCTCTCCAACTCTGTGTTCTCAACTCCTTCCATGTGTGACATAGATGAGGCTGACGTCACTTATCCCAGAATCTTTTGCTGTTAAGTCCTTAAATCATGGCCAGACTCGCTCTGAACATTTCATCCGTCTAATCACGAGAACTACAACTTCGTTAGATCCACTCTTTATGGCAATGCATTGTGGGTATATATTTACATGTGTTTAATGTCTTCTACAGCCAGTAGATGGAGCCACAGCTAAGTCAAAAAGGCATCTCCAAACTCAGTGATAGTTATGTTTTTCTTTGTAAAAGCATTTTATTTTTAGTTCTAAAACATGACAAACAGAAGACACTCAAGAGCAGGTTTAAAGACTAATAACAATACAAATAATACATAATAATTTGTATTAAAACAAGATTTGCCAATAAAACAAGTAGGTTTTGTTCTTATTTCAAATGCAGAAGCGTCTTTTTTCCAATTTCAAGTTATAAAATGCAGGTCTTTTTCTTAATTTAAGTAAAAGAAGATATTTTATGCTTGTTCCATTGGCAATCTTTTTCCAGGGCAGTTCGCGTGCAAGGACTTCTGCGTTCAATAGCTTACATTTTTGAGATACAACCAACATATACGGTTATAAAGGTTTATAAAACTGAATAAATATAACTGTCTGTCCCTTTTCACTTACTTCCCGTGTACTAAGATTAACCGTTTCCCTCTCATCTTTCCCTCTCTCTTGCAATCCTTCAGCCATTTATATTACACCACCCATCACCGACATGACTGCTTTTTTACAACCCTATAAATTCCGCCAAGGACTCAAACCTTTTAAAAATTCCAATCCTTTTCACGCCTTTACATTTATTCATGAAATCTCCCAAAGTCTTTTACATGTTTATAGCCTTACACGCCGTCTTATCTCTAAGCCTTAAAGAAGTCACGTGACCGCGCACCACCTTGACCGCATCCTCCCAAGTCGTCATTAAAAAACCTTTTGAACCGCAAATACGTTATTCTTTATATATAAATTTACAACTTGCCGCTCGAGTCTTGAGCATTATTGCACGCTCTATACCCACGTGCAACGCCGCTGCCTCTCGCGCGTCCATTCTTTTGCGGCGAATGATTACGATGGATCTTCATTAAATCCTCTTTGTCGAGCCCCGTGTGCGTATTGTACGGGCACACTTCAGACTTACATGTGTGCATATCGCGGCTGCCGGATTATGGATTGCGCTGTTTCCGGAATGCGCTTGTAATTGGGTTGTGCTCGGGAGTTCAATGGGACATTTGAGGAGGAGATTTACAATAGGCCGATATTATCCCTCAACCACAGTGGCACCGTTTATGCCATAAGCTTGATATTACGGCAATGATTTAGACAAGAGGTAGTGTTTGTCTGAACTCATTAAAGGCAAGGCGATGTGCCGGTGGATAACGGATACAGGAAATGTTACAATGGTGGGACCATTGGGGCGTGAAGAGAAAATGGATGTAAACTTAACAACTGCGGTATTTTAAATCACCTTTTCAACCTTTTGCTTTAAACAGTCTGAGACGGTGGCACTCTGAATAGTCTGCAGTATTGTAATGCTTGACTTTAAAGGTGCACAAATAACATTTTTTACACAAACACATTTTTCTGGTGGAGGGTCTGCCGCCTTTTTGTCTCCATGGAGATGTTATTGTGTCACCCTGATTGTTTCACAGTATGGCATTAAAGTTAAATACCCCCATAGAGATGATCAGGTAATGCCACCAGGCTGAGTTACGGGTCAGGTCTGTGGAGGGATGAGCCCACTCACTGTTGTGGTATTTTTTATAAGGGAGACATATTATGCAAAATTAACTTTGATGGGTTAATTACAACAGAGTTTCCTCATCATTCGTGTTTTCAGAGTTTTTCAAAGTAGCAAATAGTCAGATAACTACTACTACTACTATGTGTTCTTCGAGCCTAGTGAGTGCAAAAACACCAATGCAGTCTTCATCAAGGTAGTATTTTGATTGATTCCTGTTTGAGTTGTATTATACTGTAACTGAGGCTCTGTTTTCACCCACCCCATATCCACACCCACATCCCACAATCTTATTTAGTTGAGATTATTTGGAAAATAAAGACTCTGAGTGAGACATGTAGAGTTCTAAAATGTCACGTTGCCACATTGCAAAAATATAACATGTAAATGACAATTGCCTGATGGGTGTTTCCCACTTGCCAGGATCCTTCCTCCTATGAGCACTTTGTAGCATTCCTCTAGAGTCGGTCCTGCCGAAGCAGAACCAGGTGTCCTGCTAATAAAGGCTTTGAGAAAAATTTGTCATTCACTTATTTTGGCTGTGAAATAAATAAATGCAGAGCCTATTAACTTCAGATGGCCATTTTGTCCTGGGAAAATGCTGTCATAAAACACAGTTTTATTTATTGGCTAAGCTACAACTAACCGGGCTTAACTGAATAAAACATGCTTTTTCAAAAACATCATTTGCTTGCTCACTTTTACTTGTGTCCTGATTTGTAATATGATTGATATTATTGTTATCTGCTGAAGTGTTGGCCAAATTAACTATGTAGTAATATGATTGGTGCATTTTACGTTTCACTGTATTATTATTATTTCTTTTCACTTTTTTTTTCTCAAATGAAAGTTGCAATGCATGTGAGCTCCGAAGTGGCCAAGGATCCACAGGTGCATTCTGGGTAAATTAGCCAAATGGGGGAGTGGACCTGCAGAGGGTAAGGGTGTTTGGTGAATTTGAACAGCATTTGGTTCAGAAGGATCCTGGCAACTGGGAAACACCCAGTGACATGTCACTATGAAGGGGCGGCTTATGAGTCCTGCAGGACCTGTTTCTAATACTAAGTCATTTTAGATCAAGTCAGTTTACAATGAACAAAATGTAAATAGTTTGCCAATAAAACACAACATTGCAAGCAAAGCATTTGGAAATGTTTATCATTAACTAATTATTGACAAAAATAAACTCATCATTAACTAATAGTTACTTATCCTCACTGTAGTAAATAATTATTAAACATGTGATAAAGATGAATTTATTTTGTGTCATTTATTAGTTAATGGTTTAATGGATTAAATCTATATGAATACTTACTTAAGGTTAATGATTTATGATTTGTTTTGCTCATTAGTAAATTAATGTTAAACATGTATTTTGTATATTAATGATCACTTGTTTTTTAAAATCAGTGATTAGTTTATTTTTGGTGAATAATTAATGAAGATTTATAAATGCATTGTATATAGGCCTTATCATATATTCATACATTGTTGTGGTTTTATTCATGTCTTATGGCTGTGCGAGGGGATGTCTCTCCATTGACCCCTTAAAGGTTTGGAAACAAAAACATTCAAAATTCCAGAATGGAGGCAAAAGGGAAGTGGAACATAATGTGATTTCAATGTGGAAACTGAGATTAACTTCAGAATATCACAAAATATGAAAAATGTAGATGCTTTTGGAAAATGGAAACCACTCAGACACAGGTCACTCACACTCACAGAGCTGCTTTAAACACATTTACGATTCTATTTTACATGGTTTGTTATTATATTATATGAGATAAGGATAAACTCTTGGCATTTTTGATTATGGAAAAATCCAGATTTGTAGGTTTTACTGGACAGAAATGTTGAGCCCACAATGGTTTTTCAACTTATCTACAGATACAGAACATACTTTAAGATAAATTATACTTTTGTGAAGCTCAAAGACTATTTTAAAGCTAGAAAATAGTATATGGTCCTTCCTCCGTAATATAGCTTACTTCTACCCTGGAAGTTTTTTTTCACCACACGACGACACAAAACCATTGGAATGTGAGCTAATTATTGAAAATATATTAGTCCGCTTCCTTTTGAGGACATAGCATTTTGAAGGGTCTACAGATCTGACCTGTATCTTGTCCTGGAGGCGTCCCCTACAGGCAAAATAAGAGCACTGCATAATGCAATAGGCCCCTGCCCACTCCTGCATGGGGGATTGAGCCAAATATAAAAAATACACTTAACTTATATTGCGCCGAACAATCCATAGACATCTCAAAGTGCTACATAATTGGATTTTAGAAAAGGCCATACCTTCTTTTAAGGATCGCTTGCGTAACTTGTTTACCGGCTTCATTGCTTTCCATTATTCTGCTATTCCCCGTCCATCATCCTCTGAAGCGCTGCGCAAATTGCAAGTCAGTAACTGTAGTGAGCTTAACTAATCTCCTCCTGCTGACTGCGTTTAAAAAAAAAAACTAAAAAAAAAAGACGACTCCCAACTTTTAGCGAGGGCCGTGCATAATTGGCGCGCTGCTACAAAGCAATGAAGTGATGATTACAGACTTCTGCTGGGGTAAGTCGAACAGATTGGCCTGACAAAGTGAAGCGATCCATCAGAGCCTGTGACGGAGCACCGCTGGGGAAGGAGGAGGAGGGCGAGGCATATGTTTTGTGGCTGGTATCAAACTATGACTCCTGGATCACGGTCTTTGAGTGTTGTCATTTTGAACGCCTACTTTATCGCCGCGGTTGGAAGTTTTACAGCGAATCGAGGGCACTTTTATCGGCTGCGACTGCTCCAAAGTAAAACATTGTTTAAAATCTCGCAGTCATGCACGCTTTTGTCTCGTCACGTCTGGAATACGGCGATGAACTTTACGCGGGCATCTCGAAAAACGCACTTTATCGTCTGTGGTTCGTCCTATTATTGTTTTTTTCAAGCGTTTTGACACACTTTTCCATTAAAAATTGGCATTTGCAAAACAGCTCTAACAAAATCCTGAACTGAATTTGGTTTCCCTAAACAGAATTCATCCCATGCAAAATGCAGTTTTACATTTTAAGGTGAGACACTACAGGCAAAATGAACATACAAGCAAAAAAAATTAAATTTTTTTGTTTTTTGGTCAGTTTGTCTTTCAACATATAGGCTTTCATGTGAAGCTTCTACACACACCAAACTTTACAATCTTGGACTCAACAAAATTGTCATGAAACGTACATTATTTGATATCTAATTCTAAAATTGATATATTAAAGTCAAACAAATTAAGTGAAATTCGAGTTTTTAGAGAAATGTTCAGTCAAATCTAGTTTACTGAGAAACTAAAAAAGAAATCCCCCCTGTAATTTTTTAATAGCTAATATGTGTGCAAAATTAATTAAGAAGTTTAAACCTGGTTCTGTTCATATTTCAAATTGAAATGTCCCAAATATGTGTAATTTTGGCTGTTTTTACACATAAAATGCCTAATTTCTACATGAAAATATTACATGATGAAAAACGTGTAATATACTTTTTCTTGAGTAAACTACAGGAGAAGTTTCAAATTGATATTTTTTCCTATTCACATGCAGGGTCTGGCCTTTTAAACTTATAAACGATTCCTCAAATGCTAGTTTTACCATCAAAACTCACTTTGGTCAGATGTTTTTATGTGCTCGGTCACTCTTTTGACTCTGCAGCTGAGAAGCCTTACTGTTTAGTGCAGTCTGTGATTGGAGTTCACACATTACACTGGTGACTTTAGGGCTGGAGGAGTTGTTTTTTGTCTGATACCCGTCGATACATTAGAACATTTTTGGAGGAAAATATAATTGAAATAAATGTACATGTTTTGATTTGCGAAATGGATTTGATTTTGTCACAAAATATTTATGCTAAAGAAAATTGAGAGTTGTAAGAAAAGCAAACACATCAACACTGCTTTTAGATAATGTATTGGTTTTAGCTCAGATTTAGGCCTGATAAAATCCAGGTTTGCATCTGGTTGCCACACGAGCCACATATTATCTTAGGTGGTCCACAGATCCACACTCCTGTAGCACTTCGGTTTGACGAGAACTCCATTCACGCAAATGGGGAAAAGTCTCGCGATTTTGAGTCAAAAATGAATGAAAATATACAGTATACGTCTAAAATTCATTGAAATGACATTGATTTCTGCATTTTTACATTTATTACATTTTTATTTTTGTTTTGTTTTATGTATTTGTGATACAGAAAACCCCAGAACGCTGAACACAGCAAAATAAAAGCAATAAAACACATCCAAAATTTTTCAACATAAACGTCCCACTTAGTCCAGAGTTTGTCGAATTTGTCCGTTTTCAAATGAAGTCTGAATGTCGTTTTTTTTTTTCATTTTTCTAATGTCTATCACTATGTCCGTCCAGTCTTTGATTGTTGGCTCGGTTGGCGTCATCCGTTTTATCCTAATGGCCTATTTCCCTGCTGCCAAAAGTGTGCTTATAATTCTGAAATCAAATGGGATGGCAATTTCAAAGACAATCTAGAGTGCCTTGTT
This sequence comes from Rhinogobius similis, assembly GCA_019453435.1. Lineage (NCBI taxonomy): Eukaryota > Metazoa > Chordata > Actinopteri > Gobiiformes > Gobiidae > Rhinogobius > Rhinogobius similis. The sequence goes on from CM033631.1 coordinate 32,858,840, forward strand.
AATCTCAGTCCAATATTTCTCAACAGTGGGACAGTCGCAAAACACATGGTAATGGCGGGCCACTTGGCAACCACCGTTTCAGCTGAATGCATTTTTAGCACCGAGACTCTCCCCTGTCCTGCACGATCAAAGAGGGAGTTGAAACGGCACAGTGGTGGCGTCTCCCCGTCTCTTACTCACCGGGGACCGCTTTATGAATATCGTGCGTTCTGATTGATGGTCAGTGTGTTTGAGCAGGAGCCTTTAGCCCTCTCGCCGCATGCCCTTTGAGGTCCGGCCTGCGTTAATGAATACTTATGAGCGTATTAGCAGACCGAGAGCATGCATTAGAATATCAAGGAGAGCGGAGGATCACAAGCCCCTGTACGCGGGACGTCACTTTGAGCCATGTCCAATTTCCAAAGCGACGGCGAAGCGAGTGGAGGCGCGTAATGTGGTCCAAAAATGTACACAAGTAAATGTATTCATTCCGATCCGGCTTTGTCAGTCCTCATCAATACCAGTGCAAGGACTTTGGACACATTAGCTGACCTAAAGTGATCCAGTGGTCAGAAATCTCTGCAGCAGCTTTGTTCAAACTTAAAGGTGCCATTTGAGCCTTTTCTAGTGGAGAGTTCACACCTGCTTGTCTACATGGATCTTTTATTGCTTGTAACATTCCTATATTTATTCAATTGCATAGTTTTTTTTTCTTGATAAACATTCATTCTCTTATGGAGCACATACATATGCATTTTTAAACATAATTCCCAACTAACTTCCAGCTCAAACTGTTACGCTTTGACACAATATCAAACGCTTTGGCTTGCTGTATTATTGGTGCATTAATGTCTAGAATAACATTAGATTTAAGCGCTTACAAGGTCTTTAGCTTGTGTGCTTATTTCATAATTGCAAATGTTAATAATCTAAGGTTAATACTTCTTCATGAGAATGTTTTGTAACGAGACTCTGGTGTTATTGAGTGGTTGTCAGTCGCCGAAACAGCCCTAGATTTCATAGTATGTGATGTTTGTAAGCTAAAGGTAAGTCTCCAATTGAAAATGCATTAGAGCTAATGTATGGAGCGGTACCAGGCTTTGGAATGTGGCACTCGACAGTATACATTTAAAAGTCATAAATCATCACCCAAAAGCATCTTTTACCAGATTGATGTTTTTGAGACTGAAGGAAAAAAAAGTAAGATTTGCATATCGGACAGTAAAATATGTATGAGAAAGAAGGAAAAAATGCTTCTTTTTTTTTGTTTTTTTGCACTATTTTACTGTGCAATGTAATGTGTTCTTGAAAAGCAGGCCAGAAATGTACACATCTGTATATCCGTACTTTATGTATCTGGTTTCTATAGTGTTTAGCGCTCATAGCTCAGACCCTTCTACCTGTTTGTTTCTTCAGTGAAAACTGTGAAACAATGTTAGTGTTTATGTGCACACAAATACCTGACTCGAGCTGTTATGTTTGAGTCTCCACATTGAAAGAGACCGATTTTAGACCAACACAGGCCTGTCGTATTGAAAACTGTGTGAAATGTTATGACCGCTCAAGGCCTTGTTCAGATAAATGTTTAAATTCAACCAAGATATAGCTACTCAACAATGGTCTCTGTACACAGCTCATAGCTAATGCTAACTTTTATCAGACAATTAAATATAAAGAAAAAAAAAATGTAAAGACTACCTGATGTTTTACCTCAGATTTTTGTTTTATTTTAGTATGGTTTTTAATTAATTAAGCCTCAATATTTGCACTAGCATTAGCATTGACCTACAAGGGTATTAAGCTCATTTGTAAAGTCTTTCACATGTTGCTGATCTGTACATTTTTATTCATTTTAGTGGAACTCACTCAAAAAACCCATAGATCTAGAATATGTCAGTTCCAGTACTGGTATCAGCTGATATCGACAAATGTTTGGCAATATTGATATTGGCCAATGCCGACAAATTTTTGCTATTGTTGGTATCGTCCAATATCGGCTGAGATTTGCGCCAATATTTATTTATTAATTTTTACATTAACTGATGAAAAAAGAAGAGCAATTAGGCCAAAAATATGGCCAATGTTTACACAATCCGGCTGTAAATAATTTTATTTCCCAGATGTGTACATCCCGTTTTTGTTAATTGTTATGATTTCTTTATACGTCAAAAGTTAATTTGTGAACTTTACTTAAACTTAAAATAGATATGTGGACCTTACTATTTAAAAACTAAATATTGATATCAGCAAATATCAGTTAACAGCAACAGCAGCAAGTCCATATCGATGCATTACTACCCATAGAGACAGAATCAGGAAGTAGCGATGCTGACACTGAGCAAGCCGGGCGCTGTTGTGCACACAGCCCATTGAAAAAAATCCGTAAACCCCATTGTCGTAGGCCACAAACAGTATGCCTCCATTGCTCGTTTCACTGACATTTACACTGACAGTTTGCTGTGTGAAGTGCATTGTTCCGTCGATGTCAAACCATACGCACCGCACGTGTAACTATCCGCGTGTGCACAATAGAAAAAGGCCATTCGCGGCGGCTCATTTACTGGAATGAAAAGACAGGCTTATAGGCCAAGATGGCACTCACCTGAGGAGGATCAAAGTGCCTGCGAACGGCCCGACAGATGGAGAGATTTCACTTCTGCGGAGCCATGCATAATAATTTCCCCGGCTTCACAAGTCAAATATGAGAAAGAAAAACGACACGCAATTCTCTCGCACTGTGTTAATATGAAGGGAAATAGGCTTGAGATTGTATTTGTGGTCGAGGATGGCAATTTTAAAGCTTGTATTTTATGCCTTGGGGTGCATTTGCGTTGGTTTCATAATGTGGAATAAGTGGGTATTTATTAGAAATGTGTAATTTTGTAGGACTTTCATCTTGCATTTGAATGTTATGATTATATAATATTGTAATACATTTGAATTTTTAAGCCAGTGTTTCAGTTCCAGTACAGATATTGATACAGCGTTACTTTCCTTAAAGGGGACATATTATACAAAATCAGCTTTAATGAGCTTTCAACCTTGTAACAATGGTGTTTCCTCATCATTAGTTTGATCAAAGTTGTAATTTAATTGTATTGTACTTGACCGAAATGTCTCAGAGTGAAACACGTAAAATGTTACTACTTTTCCCAAATAAAAACAGTTCAAGGACAATAGGCCCAATCTGCTGTTTGTTATAGTGAAATGTCACCATCAAGAGGCGGGGCTTATCAGTTCTGCAGTTTTGAAAAGGTCATAAAGTCAATGGACTTGTAGGCTGTTTTAGACCAATATTACGGTTTACAATGAAAATAATCCAAAAGTACAATCCATAGAATAGTTCAATTCAAAGTTCCTGAAAAAAGCCATAATACTCTAAACAAACATGTTTTTGCTGAACTCAAAGAGATGAAACTTTTTCTATATTCTATTCAAAAAGACCCATATCTCTCAAATATTGTTCAATTATTGTTGACAAATTTGTCAAAATCTGTCTAACTGAGCATTTAATATTAATAATCCATTCCACTACACAATGGCATTTCAAGATGCTGATTAGAAAGCATGAATATTGCACAGGTGTGCCTTAGACTGGCCACAATAAAAGGCCACTCTGAAATGATTGGTTTGCTTTATTGGGTGGTCTTGGTGGGTCAGAAAACCACTCAGTATCTGGTGTGGCCACCAAAATGTTAGGAACTGGAACAAGCTGTTGTATACGCCAATCTAGAGCATCCCAAACATGCTCAATGGGTGTCATGTCTGATAAGTATACTGGACATGCAAGAACTGAGATGTTTTCAGCTTCCAGGAACTGAGTAGAGGTCCTTGCAACATAGGCCAATACATTATCATGCTGCAACATGAAGCGATGGCTGTAGATGGATGGCACGACAATCGACATCTCACCCACTGGTCATGTTTGGGATGCTCTGGATCGGCGCATACGACAGCGTGTTCCAGTTCCTGCCAATAACCAGCAACTTTGGCGGCCAATTAAAAATGAGCTGCATGGCTAATTGTCACTTGTGTGAATGAAAGAAAATATGACTAGCTTTGATTTTGCAGTATTTAACATGATTACAAGCTCCAAAACATAACATTTGCGTAATAACATTGCCCCTTTACCTTCCATTAGTGACTCTGGGGCACACTGGAATCATTCACACCAGATCGTAAAAACATTCAGCTGTCGAAAAGGGCAAATGGTTCAAATAGTATAGAGCATTTTCAGAAGCATTTTCAGATGGGAACACATTTTGTTTACTGTATGAGCGAAATAGTTGAACATTCATTTCATTAACGCGTTGCCTAGGCCGTATGTTTGATCCAGCCGATTTTCAATGTTTATGTGTAGTGCTGACCTAATGCCTCAGGAATTCGGGGAAAGGTTTTTCAGAGTTTAAAAATGTACATGAATTCTCACACAATGCAAGAAAAGAGCCTGACGTCACTGCTGTAAGGAGACGGACGTGAATCAGCTGATATGACCATTTATGTTAATATTTGAGCTCTTTGACTAAACATGATTACATTTAAGGGTTTACAGTCAATTGTCCATGGTATAAGAGCAACAGATTTGTGCAAGAAAGATCAGATACTACTGTTTAAGTAAATATTGATGTTTTTTCCAAATCAAACAATGTTTTTAATGTTTGCTTTTGGGCAGGCTAACAACAACAACAAATCTTACTGGTTCAATTAATCAAACTTTATTTATTAAGTGCTTTTCATACATAAAGTGAATCCCTAAATGCTTTATAGTGCATTGAAAACAAGCCCACATACGGCCCAACCATCATCCCAAAGCAAAACGGGCTGAGAACAGATGAACCAGTTGAGGAAACACCATCGGAGACGCCGTCTATTAAATAGCTCCATTAAACTGTGTTAACGAGCAGACTCAGATGTTTTTCTTTTGGTGACACTGACTTTCGACACTCCGAGATTAAAGTAAATGAAGGGAAACAAGTCGCAACCTGCACTTCTCATCTCGAAAATCAGGGCACCCGACGACCACATAAAACCAACCAATATTTTGATATGACATTCACAATTTTCTATTCAATTTCTATTTTGTTATTAAAACCAAATAAAAATGTTTTACAATATTAATGTCCTGAAGGTAAATAATGCAGACATTCGATAGTTGCCATTAAACATAGTCAGGTTTCTACATTCAAATCTTAACCCTGCTCCAAACCACGCGATTTTACTGACGTATGATTGGCTGTAGACCTCTCGATTCAAAAGTCCCACCTTTGACTGTTGACTACTAATTTGTACTTATTAGTAATTGTTTATTGTCAATACAGTGTAATGTGCAACCACAATGCAGCAACCAAACACACTGAACCACATTTTGAGCTAGGAGGAAGTACCGTAGCTTGAAAAGTATCCGATTGTCCTTGTTGTCGATGACTTGAGGACATTTCATGCAGAAAAACAACCTGACTCTGTGTGTATTCAGTGGATTATCGAATGTGTATTTTACCGAGCTAATTGGTCCAGCAGAGCAGTCCTTTTACATATCAATACATGGACTGCGCATTTGAAACCAGCATTACTTCCAGCAGATACACCGCACCGAAGCGTAGCACATTACTGCAGTGTGAAAGAGCCAAACATGCAATTAGAAACAAATAATGCTGCACGTGACAAGGGAAGTGTGCAAAATATTGTTGATGAAAGTGAAAAAGTAGTGAGAGAATAAGGAGAAAAAAGAGAGTGCCTGGTGATTATTGCACTTTCAGAGAGAGAAGGAGGCAAAGAGGGCAACATTGAAATGAAGGTCCGCAAGTCAGGATCGTGGCATGTAAGGTTCAATCATCACTGAAGCAGCAGCCACTCCCCAGATGGGAGCGGGAGAAGGGAGCAACATGTGAACAGCAATGAACAGACTACAGGTGCAATCAGTCTTTGAATATTGTTGAAAGGAAGAGCGGGAGGAACCGGAGGAAAGTGCTCAAGCTGCCATACTTCCCCCAGCATAGAGGGGGCAGTGTACTGTGGTTAAAACTTTTATTTCTGTTCCTAACTGGTCTGACCATGAGCTATTTCGAAGATGAAACATCTTAGGTGTTGTCTTTACAGGGTTTCCGTGGGGCATTAAAAAGCATTAAATTCAATCCCCACAGGCAATAAATCTAAAAGCCATTTTGACAAAAGATTTATCCATCAGAACAATAAATAGAAAATGCAAAATAAATATATTTTGATTCCCAGATGTACTGGATTTGTTGAATCTTGATGTGAATAACTAATCATCTAAAAAGTAAAAGACAGGGTTCAAAACATACATTTGAATGGTTTTAATTTAATGTAAATTTGCTTTTTGAATAGTATAAGTAGTTTATTATATTCTCGTCATTCTGCTGCCCAATGGAATGGTTAGAAGCCAAAAGTTTTGACATTTTAAAAGTGTAAATGTCTTGTTTTGACGTCGATTATGGCATTAAAAATCTTGAAATCCGGCATTAAAAATCATTAAATTTGACTCTGAACCCTGCACAAACCGTGCTTTAACAAATATGATGCAAAATTGACTTTTTTATTACAACTTTTTTGAGGTTTTTGCTCCGTTATCAAAAACATACCTGGAGTTGCAGGAGTTTCAATTCCCTGATAAGTGTTTGTTATGCGCAACGTGGCTCAGAGAATCTTCAGGTCTTTAAGTCCATTAATTATCGTCAGACTCGCTCTAAGCGTTTCTGCGGTCTAATCACAATCTTTACAACTGCATGACTGCTCAATAACATAAGCATTATAAGCACTGTGTAATTGCCTCTGCAGCCAGTAGATGGAGCCACAGCTAAGTTACAATGCCGTCTCCCAAGACTGTGACAAAGTTATATTCTCTGTCTTATAATATATAATATGTCAAAGTAAAGATGTCCAATACCATGTTTAACGGCCAATAACAATAAAATAATCCATAATATTTTCCCTTTAACAGGGAACTGATTGCACTACACGGGAGCTTGGTAAATAAACGCTCCTACTGTGCTTTTAGAGACTCTAGGGACCAGCATGCTCTCCTTTAGGGACCCTCCGGAAAACACCTCGCTCTCCTTCATCTGTGAGAGGGTCAATAGGAGTCCCTGGCACTACATGGACCATCATCCTTTGTTCTTTTTCCGTCCAGCCATCAGAAAGTAAACACAGTTATGGATTTTTAAAGATTCTTTTTAAAATCCCTTGGTGACAGTGCTTTAGGTGGCAGAGTCATATAACAGTGAGATCCAGCTGTGACCAGTGGTGGAAAAAGAACTCAATTTGGGTACTTAAGTTAAGAATGGTGGACATTCTGTTTCATGCTGTGAACAAGGACCTCCCAGTGCGCATCCAATTCTCCTTTAAATTAAGAAATGATCGCTGTAACCGCAGAAGTTTGCTTCCTTTTGAATCCAGTAAAGTTAGAAGTAATGTTCGGCAGAAATGTTTTAGAAATTAAAAAGAATTCTCAGTGATCAATAAAAAACAAACAAAAAAGTAAAAAATAAGTAATGATGAATGCATATTAAATTGTTGGGTACCACTTTATAATAACTACATCTTATTTAGCCTTAAGAAAGCATTAACAAAGACTTAATTAATAATGAATATATAGTTTATATATAATTTATTCAACATGATTCAGGATTAGTAACTACTTAATTAAGGTTAAGGTTAGGGTTAGGGTTAGGAATTAGGGTTGGAATATTTGTTAAATAGTCACTAATCTTGAAGCATTCTTAATAAACTATTTGTTGAGTATGAACTAAGTCTTTATTCATGCTTTTTAATGTAGGAATAAGTGTGGGTATTATAAAGTGTTACCAATTGTTGTAGTAAAGAAACATATTTATTGCAGGCTATAACAACTGTTGGTTTAGTTGAGGTGTCATTTATGCACGCACATGTGATTTATTTTTCTCTTGCATATAAACAACCAAAATAAATGTTATCAATAATAAGTATGTTCATGACTTTTTTTTTTTACACTTTAAAACATTACAATTCAGTTACATTTTCAACTTTTCAGATGTGGTTTGATGATTTGGATCTGGAGCTGAACAGTCACTGCCCAGCGTTTTGTTCCGGTCGTACATTTTCTATTCATTTTTTCCCGTAGCCTTTCTGAAAAATAATGTACGTTTGAACGCTTGCTGGGGGGCTAATCTGCCACGTGATAACCAAACGCCAACCGACCTATAACATGAATCTAAAATACATTTCTGAAACTGTTATGAAAACTTTTGTCAAACGCGTTCATTGATTTTCTACCGCTTGTTCCCATTCGCGGGTGACTGGAGCCTATCCCAGTGACTTTGGGCCTTAGGCGGGGTACACCCTGGACAGTGGCCAGCTCATTGCAGGGCTAACACAGAGACATGGACAGCCCATTCACTCTCACAGTAATTTCAGTTGCCAATTGACCCACACATGCATATCTTTGGACGGTGGGAGGAAGAGGACGGGGAGGACATGCAGACTCCACCCAGAGAGATCGAGTGATGTTGGTCTGGTCCAGGATTCGAACCCACGATCTCCTAACCGCTCTATTTCTGTTTATATCTACTTTTTGCCGAGTCTCTAAAACGTCCTGGGAGCCTAACACGAGCCAGCACCTTCTTGAAGCTAGTACGTCTAACTCACGACAGTGGAGACACTCTCGGACCGCCCCGATCCGCTCCAAAACGAACCTGTCCAAAACCCCTTCTCTAACACTTCAAAAAACACCCGCAAGTATGATCCATGTCCACGCACCTCCATCTGACAGCGCGGATCATGTTTATAAATGAGTAGGTCCAGGCCAAAGACAGTGACAGATAAGTCTCGGGTGGTTTTCTGCTCTCTCTCATCTCCATTTTCCACCTCCTCCTCCTCCTCGCTCTAATCCAGATACTCTCGCTGATAGACCTCCTAACCAGCCTGTCAGAGGGCCTGCTCGTCCAATCCCAGCCCTGTCTTGAACTCCGGGCGACGGCTGGTATTGATGGAGAGGTAAAAGGGGGAGAAAGTGGAAAAGAGTAAAAGGGTTCAGCCGAGGAGTCGACAAAAAGATGGTGAAAAGATGGTGTGGAGTGTCGGCTAGGCTTCATGATAGAGATGAGACTGATTTCAGGGGCGAAAAAGACAATCGCTGCATTTTTTTTTTTGGACTAAGGGTCCCTTTCTGTCTTAAAGAAGTGCTTGTTTCTGTATTTAGCAACTTGCTGAAAATAAACCAGTAAATATAGTAATAATTCTAATTAGGTGGACAAAATTAACTTTAAAAGCATACATTCATACTTTGTGCTCTGTTTTTTGTCGCCTGCGTTTACCTCAAAAAATGTCAAAATGCAGAGACATCAAATCCATTTGTACAATGCAATTTGAACGTTAGAGTTTTGCGAACAAATCTCAATAGTGTCTATTTCGTAAATTTTATGATGAACTTGTTACAAAAGTTTATTGATTTTGTAACCTAAAAATATATATTTTGACTATTTGACTATTATTCAATATCCAATTACAAGTTTAAAATTTAGATTTGTGTTTGTTGATTTTCATAATATCAGAAAGTATAACTGATGTAACAGATTGAAACTTTAAATAACTTTTATCTGGTTTGAAAAAAAACATTCTGAAACTTTAGTCATTTACAATTTCAGAATTTCTGAAAAATATGCAACCTTTTTGTGTGATTTATTGGGCATTTTAGCTATTTAAAATATTAAACATGATCTTATTAATGGTATTTGAATGGTAGTTTGAAGTGTGTACCATAACACAATCATCTTACAAATGACACTACAGCAGCAAAAATGGAAAATACTGCCTGTAATATGCACATTTTTAAATGTATGTTATAACATTGTTTCCATTTCAAAAACACACCTGGAGTAGTATTTTGTTTTTATTACCACACACAGAAATCCTTCAGGTTTAAGTTGTGTTCTTCTCTCAAACGGAAAACACTCTGTTCCACCTTGCGATGTTATTAAGCAGTGTGTTTTTAAACTCCTTCCAGCTTCAATAGAATTATAGTATTTGGACATTTTCAGAGCTGGAACTGCCAAACTTTGAACTCAAATGAACAAAAGTTAACACAAAAATATAAAAATGGCAATTAACTTTAAAACTGCCCCCTAGCCCTTGAGCTTTAGAGAAGTATACAGCCTAATAATGCGTGTGTGAAAGAAACAGAACTTACAATCTGATATAACAACATTCTATAACACGACTAAAAGCTCACAGGAGTCAATTACGTGTAATATCGGACCTTTAATATTTTTTGGCGTTCACATGATAACAATAATCAGTGGAGATCTTTGCAATCCATCAGAAATGAGCAGAAATGAACCTGTAAACGTCTTCATTGAGGTTCAAGAATCATGCACAAAGTGAAGATAGTATGAGTTTAATTTAATCTGAAAATGGCGAAATATTACTTTTTTCAATTTATTCTAAAAGTCGATTATGTGTGACCCCTTTTCCGCTTATATTACTTTGCGTCTGAGCTGCCAGTCTCGACTGCAAATAAGGTCTAATCAGACGACAAAGTTGTTTTCAAGAAGCTCAGAAAAACGGTGCATCGTTGACGTGTCGGTGCACATGAACGTTGAACTTTTTTTCTCAAATTAACCTACTCATTATAATATTTTAGCATGTGGCGAGACTTGTAGCAGTTAGAAAAAAGTATGCAGGGTGGAACATCCTTACAATTCAGGTTTCTGTTGTTTTTATTTTCTTGGATATGGAGATTGCCAATTTAAATGGTTCATGGAGTGAGTTTAGAACGTAATAATTTGCCATTTTTAAGTGTTATGAGCAAACTTCTGAACCAATAAAGGCACAAAAACGATCTCTTATGCTAAATCTCCAAAGCCTGAACGGGCACATTGACGACATTGTTGACATTATTCACGCTTATTTTTTCTCTAATTTGAGTCATTTGATAATGTTTTAGCGGATGATGTGCCACAGCATCTTTTCAACAACATAAAAAGGGTCAAAAAACAATGGTTTAAAGAACACATAGAAATATCTTTTTTGACCTCTTATACCATGTGATAACATCGTTCCCTCATATCTGGAGTTTGCTTTGGCTTCATTTACATTTGTTTCATTAATCATATTGATGAGGTCCTCACAAAAAGACTCAAATTTAGCAGATTTGTGACGTCCAAAGCAGAGATCCTAAAATCCTTAAATCAGCGTCAGTCTCGTTCTGAGCATTTCGGCCGTCAAATCACTTATATTTAGTCGTCGAAGCAAGCTGGATTTCGTTTTTTTGTTCTTCTTTCTCAATGGTAATTCCCTCTGCTGACAAGAGAACACCTGACAGATACAACGTGACGTGTGGTTTTCAATACATAAATTAATTTTAAAACATGTGATGCCAAAGTGAAGGCATGAACAAGCTCGTACGATATGAATAATGCATAATATGTGTCAATTAACTCGAATTGAGAAGAATTGTCATAAGGCAAGTTTGGACTGGTTCTTTCTATAGTGGGTCGCGGCGGTCTGAGAGTGTCTCCACTGTCATACGTGAACTGTTCCTCCCCGTTTGAGCGGTCTGAAGAGAGGTACTACGTAAAAAACAATCCTTCCTCACCAAACACTGACTTGGATCTCGTGACAAACTGCCGCGTTTTCAGCGATAACTTTATTTGTTGAGCCGACAAACTTAGCATCAGCTGTTGCCTGTTTATTGACACACGGTACTCGCATCAAGACCCAAAATATTATTATGTTTTTCTTGCGCATAATACGTCTAACATTAGAGGCGTAGAGGCAGAAAAGTTGACGACAAGCCAGAAGTTGTGTCGTGTTTACTCTAGCTTAGGCATGTCCAAACTCAGGCCCGGGGGCCAAATGCGGCCCTCAGACCAATTTTTCTTATGCCCTTATGCTTCCTGGTGAACTGGCCCACATTGTCCTGATAAGTACTATTTACAGCACATTTCAGATTTTCTACAAGTCCAACCTAAATAACTAACATTTTGTTGCAATACAGACCTGATATTAAGACACTCAGACTGAATGTAGATGTGGCGGCGCTTAAAACGTCAGATAAATGCAGCTTTTTTAAACGTTTTGCGATTGATTTGTGGCCCTCCGCTTGGTCTATATTTCAATATGTGGCCCTCGATGGTAAAAGTTTGGATACCCCTGCTCTAGCTTTAGCCACGTCTCACAGCGATACAAACTTCGAATTACTAAACGTCTTTCTGTGAATTGCAAAGATCACACTTTTGACGAAAAAGTATAATTCAGGTATGATTAAGAACATGTTTGGGTGACGTCAGCTGCTCAGGTAGCAGAGTCAGGCACTTGCCAATGAAACGCAGAACGCCAATAACAGAAGCAACCAAAGACGCTCCAAAGTGAGCCGGTCTGGGGGACCCGGACCAGTCAAAACATGGCTCTAATTGCAGAATGAAGAGGCTCATACATTTTCAACAATGCGCCACAATGTCACAGCCCCTTCGTGTAATCCCGCAAACAATACACAACTCACTCGCTCCCCAAAAACCTCGCCCTCCACCTCTACAAAACCTGATTTGGGAAGCTACATTGTCAGTCCCTTGATCCCCGTAATGATAAAAAGACCATTAGCGGGCCCTGCTGTCTTCTCCTCAATTCTCTGTACCTTTGGCTCTCCTTCTCCTCTGCTCTTTTGTCACCAACGCTGGAGATGCGGGGCCCGCTCTCACCAAAGCAATTAGAGACTTCGTGTTCCTCCTCGCTGTCAGAGGAGCCAACACACAAACGCACAGCCGCATGCCACGCGCACGCCACCCATCCTCTGTGCTTGTCCTCCGTGCAAACTGACAGCCACTGGGCAAAAGTTCATCCTGCCAGCAACGCTAACTATGTGCGTCTTCTTTCCTCCTCTCCCGCCCCTGTGGTTTGGAGGGGAGTGATAACTAGGGAGGGAGCTGTTGTTCCTTTGCTTTGTCGCTGTCTGAGGCACTTCCTTTTCAAAGCTTTGAGGGGATACAAAACTCACATAACTGTAAGAAAAATGGGAAATTGTATGGAGTTGTACCGTAGAAATGCTATGTTTTCCTTAATAAATGCATAGTCATTTTTGTTTCGATGTTTAAAGCTTGCATAAATGAATTGTAATTGGAAAGAGGATGTGATGTGACAAGTGTACAGAATGTAAGGACTTAACCAGAATAAATCCTATAACATACGACATAAATTTACTTCTCAGTTAATACCTGATTTCATTTGGAAGATTAGTGCCATTTAAAAGCAGTTCAAAGGCGCAATGTACAAATGCATACAATGTTTCTGCAAATTGACGGTTAATTTCCAAGTTTTACCTCAATCATAAATGACATATCTCAAAACATTTATATTGTGTTTTAAAATCTTGACAAGCTTCTCAGAACACTTTACAATATTCGTTCACAATGCTTGTTACATTCATTGGCACGTCTGCTCAGGGGTGGTTTAAAATCTTTGCCAGTATGCGCTTTGACCAAGACCAATCACTTACTCACAAACCACACTCAAATAAGCAAGGAGGTTGAAGTGTGTTTCCCAAAAATACAAGAGTCACTTGTCACAGTGACAAGTACAAAGTGCAAAATACTGTAGTTAAATAAATGTTTACATGTATGTGCTTCACTTTGCACATTTTACTCTGGATATTTTTGAATTTTACTTTGTTCATCTGAGAGCTGGTGTCTACCCTTTCTTCACCACTGCTTTCTTAAACTGGATTGAAAGGTACAAGACCTGCTGAAGTGGCTGAGGGGTTTATTTTTATTTTTTTACATATTCATATCCTACTCAACTTTGAGCCAACAAAAATGTATAGATGATAGATAGAAAAATTAAGAAATTGATTCAATCGCTTCTGATGACTAAATATTAGCAGAATTCTTTACCACCACATTTGACTCTTAAATAGTCAATAGTCACTCAAAATCAACATGAAATACTTTAACTTTTTTTTTTTACTTTTAAACATAAAAATATATATTTTTTAAACAGGTACTTATATATGTGAGACTTAATTTTATTGTTCTTGTAGTTGTATTTTTACTTAACTATGTCTATGCATTTTAATTTTAGGTTAAACAAAAGAACTGAATCCCTATTTGGGGTCTTTTCATGCAGCCTATGAAAAGCAAACCTGCTAACCTTGTTTTGAAATGTACGAGTGGTGTTTTCTCTCAAATATTGGATACAAAATGTGCACCTTCATCTTAACCCTTCTCAAACAAATGAAATTCTTGAAAAATTGTTCATTCGGATGTGGGGGCAAATGCTACTTTTACTAGCCAATGCTAACAGTTTCTCATTTTGAACAAAATTGAGCTCTAGTATCCTAACATTTATTTTATTTACTGCTAGGCATATAATTTAGAGGTGGAGGCGAATGCTACTCTTTCTAGCCAGTACTAACAATATTGGAAATAAAATGTGCGCTTTCATCTAAACTATTCTTAAAAAACTGCAATTCTATATGTTTTCTAAAAATAAACCCTGATAGCGTCACATTTATTAGTGTTACTACTCAGAGGTGAACGCTAATGCGACTTCTACCTGCCAATGCTAACAGTTTTGGTTATAAAATGTACACTTTCATCTAAACCATTCTCAAAAAACTGCAATTCTATACAAAAAATTGTTAATCTCTTGTAGCCTGACATTTATTTTGTAGATAAAATCAGAGACGGGGGGGGGTAATGCTACTCTTACTAGCTAACGCTAACAGTTCAGCCCACAGCAGACGCGTGCACATTAGGTAACCCCTGCTATCTCAAATGAGCCATGTGAGACTTTGGCGCTTCAGAAACAGCTTTTGCACCAGCTAATGCGCGCACACACTGGCTAGCTTTGATGTTCTTAGCAAAGGAGCTGACGCCGCGAGTTTGTTTGGGGCGGAAAGTTTGTTGACTGTCATGAAACTGAATCAGCATGTGCTAAGCTAACAGAGGGCACGATGCTAGCGGAGCGCGAGCAGACGGCTGGATGCGTAAACACGGGCTTTCGGTGGAAGAAAGAAGGACTTATGAAGGAGTTACAGATATGCTAAGCTTCTTGAGTCAAAGTGTCAACCCGGCAGATCACCCACCAGTGGAGCGTCAGCAATCTTTCCTTGTTGTTTGTTGTGCTCAAAGAGGAAAATGCAAAAATGGATACCACTTTATAATAAATATACCTTAATTGGCCTTAAAGAATGAACAAAGACTGAATGCATAATGAACAAATTGTTTATTAAGAATGATTTATGCTTTTACAACTACTTTAATAAACCATTTTTCATTATGAGTTAAGTCTTTGTTCATGCTTTATTAAGGTGATTAAAAGTGTAATTTTTATAAAGTGTTATCAAAAAAAGTACTATTAATATGGTCGGGAATCTGACAAGGGTCATACATCAATTATTACTCTATTCGATTACAAAAGTGTTCGTAATCGTAATACAATGAATTGTCTTCTGTTCAGAATTATTGAGTGCACAGCTTTTGCTTTTGATTGTACAGAATCAGTGAGCAGAGCACAAAACTCATTTAATTTGAGGTGAGAAATGTTTGATTTAGATGATTCTAAATGATAGATGATCAATGAGCTCCACTGATGTAAACCTGTGAGGCAAGGGCGGGCTACTTGCACAATTTCGCAAATAATCTTTGTAAATGGCTAAAGACGTGCCATGACGAGTAAGACCAATCGCTTCTGATATTCATGATCGTTTTGTAACATTTGTATTGACTTATCTTGTGAAACTGCTCAGTGTAAATGTGTGAGTACTTTGAGTGCGTCCTGTTATTTATTACTGTTTATCATTCTGTCTTCATCGGCAAGTGCAACATAAAAAGTTACATTAGGTTTACACCCTGCCCGTTGATGCAGCCAACCACACAACAGGAGACCGCCATTTTACTTGTAAAATCAATAAAATCAGCTGATTAATGGGCAGATTTTCAACAGAGTTTCTATAATTTTAGCGTGCACAGACAGGGCATCTACCGCCCATCAGGCAAAGTGGGTGTTCCTCTGGAGAGCGTGACCACACGTGCAAAGGGTTAAATGCTCATGATACCAATAATATCAGGTTGTGGGCAGCAATAATCATGATATTGCACATGAAATTCTGCAAAATGGCATAATTTTTAAGACGCTAATGCAATTTTACAACAGTATTCCTTTGTTAAATCACTAAATGCACAATCTCATTTCGACCTTTTGCGACACACCTTAGAAATAGAACAAGAGCATTTTTGCATGCTGTTTGGTCAGTTTTAGGACTATCAAGTTGTTGTATAATTAAGTCATATAGTTGTAATATATTCTATACAAACATTGCTCTTCAATGTCCATCTACATATTACAAAAGAGACCACATATTTTAAAAGGCTCAATCAATCACCCCAAAAATGTTATATTTCTTTTTTATATATTTTCCTTACATCTGAAATTCCAGTACTCCATCTTTCAAAACCGCAAATAAAAAGTTTCAAAAGTTTGAAAACTCTGTTTTTATTGGTTTATTAGTATTCTTTTCTGCAAGTTACTAAAAATGGACAGAAATAGATCGATACAGTAGCCCACAATATCACCATAAGTGTTTTGATATATTGTCCTCTAAAGGCAATGTTTATTATAAATCCAAAACACTGTTGGTATCATTTCAGCATCAGGGGCTTAAGTTAAATTCACATCTCTCTACAGATTGTTTTCGATGATGATTCCTATTACACTGAGTTGATATCTAGCAAGATACAGCCTCAGATTTACAGTTGAGGACATTGCATTTATACACGCTCAGAGCAAAAACCACATCTAATGCATTTGCTCATGTCATTTCAGAGATAGATTGGAAAAAGTCCTCCTCGGCACTGCGCCTCTCTTATCTAGATCAGATTTACTTGCGATTATTGATAACCCCTCTCTGCCCCACTACATTAGGCACTAGTTTGTCATTGAGCCTGGACCGCTAGCAACACAAGATCATTTTTCAGATTCCGAATATGTTCAGAGACGACTGCACTACAAACACAATCATGAGTTTGTTCACTTTCAGCAGTACTAACCGTGTTGTTTCATACATTTTTTTTTTTAAAGCTGATACAAATACTAATGCAGTAAAAGGACAATGGTGACAGGGCAGTACAATTTTAATTTCTTTATTGGAGTTATGCACTATTATCATGTGTTTTAGGACTTTATCTGGACCTTAAAACTGTACACAATAAATGGATACCTTTGGTTTAAATCTTTGGCTACAGGTAAAAAGGCTATCACAAAGAAATGGAAAACACAAACTGAACCTACGATCAAGGACTGGACTGGCATAGTAAGTTGCATTAGAAAAACATCAGAAAAATTGTAATGTAAAACATGAAAAAAAATGACAAACTTTAGAATCAGTGGGATGTTTTTGTTGGCCATATTATGTGCTCTGCGGTTTTTGTTATGTTTCAATCATTTAAAAACTGGAAGGAAAAAGAAAGCCAACACAAGCAATAAAAACACCTTAAACAAGACCATATAAACGGAAACGGAAATACATGCAAAAAGTGGTATCAAGAAAAAAGGAAAAAATACAAATCTTTGGACACTTGCAGGTTACGGTTGTAACTGTGATTCAATAATGGTATCAAGATTTAGCTTAAAGGAAAAATATTGTGCATTTTTCAAATTGTTATTAGCCTCTAAACATACTCTTGAGCACCTTAAATTTGCCCTGTCATGTTTAGTTATGTTAGCACTTTAAGAGGCGCTATGGTCAGGCTAGCAGTAGCAGTTATCGTTTTTAGACGGCAGATTTAAGGACTGAAAATAGTAGAAGATTCTCGGATAAGTGACCTGGTATATGATCAAAAAAAAATGTCAATGGATCGAGGGAGTTCAGCAGGGAGTGTCTATGATGGTCAGAGATGGTTAAAAAAAAAAAGCGTGAATGCAGCTAAATGCAACTCTAGGTCTTTGATGACGGAACATTGTTAGAACATGGTTAAAAGTTCAAAAAAGTCACTGTAGCAGAATATATGTCCTTTGAAATGTTAGGACAGCTACAGATTACAGTTGCAATTATTTACCTTATTCCGGAAGTTGCCGTGGGCGCTGCCATCTTGTTTCCATTGTATTAGATTACACATGGCAGAGCTGAACAGAAAATAAGTTCTACATGGACTAAAAAGCCGTTTTCAGGCCGCCCAGGAAATCGGTGCGTTGTTGACTTGTTGTTGCTCGTGTTCATTAAACATTTTACGCAAATCAACCTACTTTATGTAACATTTTAGTGGCAAGACTTTTCCCTCGTTCATCATCAGCTTTAACGGAGTTCTCGTCAAACGGTAGTGCGTTTACAACAGAAGTGCGGATCTGTGACAAAAAGTGGCAAAAGTGGAATAAGGTGAATACTTAGATTTGTCCACTCCGATAAAAAAAGATTGTACGTCGTGTACAAATTTTGAGCGCCTTCCTTTAATGAGTATTTAAAAGTTCCTGTTCCTGTTTTAGTCTTTCCTGGGTTTATTTACACAAGATAAAATATAAAGCAGTGTGGACATGAGGCTTAACCTTACCTGCACCTTACCTGCACTTAAATCACAAGACAGACCTAATTTGCACACAATGGTGAAGACATTGTGCCGGACGCGCCGCGGGAGGGGGACCTGCAACGATTACGAGGCGTCACAAGATCTTTTCACAATCACGGCGGAGTTGATTATCTCGTCCTGACCTCTCCTGTCTCCGAGACGACCAATTTTCACTGTATTCATGTCCACCGCCTGCCCTCCCAGGTCACCTTCTTGCTGTATGATGATTTACCGTTGTGACTCGCGATTCCTCTCTCCAAAGCGCCCCGACAGCCCCTTTTCTGTACAGCTCGGTGCGGTTTGGCAGGGATAGGAGACACGCAGTCACGAGCAAGAGCGAGGTGGTGCCCTTTTTGGCTGTTTTCCCAGCTAAATGTGAGAGAGCAGGGTTCAGAGCCAAGCCGCTGTGTAAATGATGTTATCACGATCTATTGTTTGACTGGCACATCCTTCACGCGAGCGATCCTTCAAGCATATAGCATCCCTGACCCGGTGAATGTGTCCGAGTAACACTTCGCAATAAAGGATCCAATTAAAGGGGACAGATTATGCAAAATGAACTTTAATAACGAGATTTTAAGCATTTTACGACTGCGTTCCTGCATCGTTAGTTTATTCAAAGTTGTATTTTGATTGATTCATGTATGTTTGAGTTAATCCTGTATTGTCCTGTAACTAAGGCTCAAATGCTCCGAAAATTCCTGTTTTCACCTAACCACTATCCCCGCCCACTTCCTTGTACTTAGTAGGGATTTTTTTACGAATTAAGATTCCAAGTGACACGTGGAGTTCTAAAATGTCAACATTTATACACACATCTGCTGTTTGTTACAGTGAAATGTCACCATGAAGAGGCGGGGCTTGTCCGTTCTGCCGTTTTGAACATGAAGTCAGTGGACCTGTTTCTGTAAATTAGCCTTGTTAGATTGAGCAGATTGAGATTTATTAGCTGGAGCAGCAGAGACCACTGCTCTGCTCTTTAAAGCTTCCCCCAGCAGCACTGAAGGATGGGTCAAATGCAGTGGACAAGTTTTCTTGCAAGTGTACCTTAACCTTAACCTATTTTTTCCTTTACTTGATTGCATTAATTTGAATCCCTACAGGCATTTATCTAAAAATCATTTTGACAAAAAGATTAATCCATCCTAACAATAGATATAAATAAATATAAAGAGAAGAGCAAAGAATTACTGCAGTCTTTCTCTCCCCAGAGCTGCTGTATCCATGAAGTAGTTTTTACTTTGAAATTTAATATTACAAAATATTTTTAATCTCATACATACATTTGCATGGTATAAATGTCATGTTTTATATGATCATAAGCCAGTAATTTTGACATGATAAAAGCTTATATGTCTTGTTTTGATGCTGATTATGCCATTAAAAATATTGAAATTTGGAATTAAAAAGCATAAAATTTTAGTAAAACCTGCATAAACCCTGAGAAGGATCCCAGAAAGAATTCCTGCATAGAGCACCTATGTACTGTTAGTGAAATCAAACTGCTCGTGTTCCACGGACAGGAACCTTCATCTTTCACAAAAGTTAGGTTCTGAAGTGATTCTTCTACATTTTCAAAACACTTTTTTTAATGCTTAAAGTGCCTAAGACAGCTTTGTTAGATTCAGCCCAGCCTCACTCTCAGCCCGTGCTATAGCTCTGATTTAGTCGCCGTTGTGCTTATTGGTTAGAACCTAGAGCAGCACTAGCCCATAATAATGAGTTGTTGTTTTTTTTTGTTGGTTTTTTTTTACTTTTTTGGGCCCAGGCCAGTGAAACCAATATTCTTCCATGGTTTTAGCCCTAAGACTTTAAAAGTATTGTCACTTATTTAACCCTAGGTGGAAATTATATGGTCACTAATGTGTATAGGTTGGTGGTTCATTACTTCCGTCTTTATGACTTAGTGTCGTTGGGCAAGACATTTCATGCGGCTTATACTTTGAGTAACTTGAATCTGTGCAAAAATTGGTCACTAACACTACTTTCCATGTGTTTATGTGTGTTTTACTGACTTGTATTGTCGTTTGTTTTAAGTGATAATAATTGTATATAACGGGAAAAAAACCTGGGTTTGCTTCTTACAAAACATGTTGCATTAGCTGATTTTACATGAAGGATCATTTTACATATGCCTGTACATGCCCCACCTGGAGTGGTATCTTATTGAATTGAGTCCCCATATGGTGCATGGCTCCTAAACATATTAGCAATCCTCAAAGATGTTATAATGCCCTGCAGGTATGACCTTGTCATGTGTGCAAGACTTAATTATAGGATATCATGGATCTATAGAAGTCACTTCATTAAATTATGCACAATGTATCCTTTTTCTGTCATGCTAAGATAATCTAGGAGCAGTTTATAGGTACAGGACAGTAAGAGGTCATTACAGTGGGAACCGTGACAGAAAAAACACAAAAAACAAATGTTTTATATAGCAAAAATATGACAGCAAAGATTCTGTTAAACCACTGTGGCCTCTGTTTTTTTTCTTTTTTCCTTAAATAAAGCGGCACATTTATTTATTTATTTATTAAATACATAATAATATACAAGTTTGTCAGGGCATTGAATCTGCTCTGATGTTTGAGGTCTACCAGAGCTGAGTAGTTGTATTTCCGTCATAATTTAAAGGTTAATAGTGTAACTTATTTGGTGGAAGGTTTGCTTTTCTCAATGATACTATTGCATCACTTAGAATTTTCCACAGTGTGACAATAAAGATAATGCAATAATATCTATGTGTATGTACAAAATGAAACTAAATTTCAGGCAAAGCCTTCTGATAGTACTGTAATTTGCAAAAAATAGATCTGTCTTTTGTCTGATCCAGTGCAACTTTGTGAAGGGAAATATTGGTTGGAGTCTGTCACAGACCTTAAAGGTTCATTGTGTCACTTTGCTTGTCTCCATGGAGTTATGACATGGTTATAACATTGTTTCTTCATCAAAAACTGGAGTTGAGTTTGGCTTCAATCACTTGTTTCATTGAACCTGTTTACTAGCTTGTCTTCTCTGAGCCTCAAAAAACATTTTGTTTCAAATGTCCTAGTTTTGTGACATGAAAACATCTTCAGTGTCTGTTTTAAAGTCCATAAATCATCACCAGACCCGTATCGCATTTCTTACGTTATCATGTCGGGGACAAGCTAGCTTTTGTTTATTTTTCCACGGTTATTCCCTCTGCTGCCAGTAGATGGAGTGCTAACACCAAATCCTTATGAAGGAACACCTTGCTGGTAGAAAGTAATGCATGCTTTTCAATTCATGCTTTATTTAAGTTCTAAAGAAGGAGATGCCAAGGCAAAGGACTATATTTTTGGCAAAGCAATATCATCACTACAGAGACAAGCAGGTTGTGGGCCCTCCACCAGAAAAGTTACATAATATACCTTTTAATCAGAATCTGAATGAAAGCCATTTAAGTCCTAGATATCGCTGTGCTGTGTTCAATGAGCCGTGAGGTAAATGTGAGCGGGAGGGTACAGCAGGTTGACGTCACATCACTCACTGCGCTGCGGCCCGGTCAATACGCCTAAATGAGTGCAGTGTTTCTGAATAGGCCTCATTTGTTACTGCGCCGAGGGAGGGACTATTTACAAAGCCATCGATGTGACAAAATGCAGGATTTGTGTGCTTTGGGGAACTTAAATCCACTTCGAGTTTGGAGTGAACAAGGACCAAAACTATAATCTTGGCTGGATTAAGTAAGTATAGTCAAGTTCAAATGATTGATGAAAAGTGTGACGTTTTTTCTTGTTCATATACCTCTTGTCACCTGTCAGCCAATATGTTGGGTTAAGATGACATCAAAACATTATAAACTTTTTTGAGCCTTTAACCATCGTATAACATTTTTCCTTCACCAAAAAAACATACTTTGAGTTGTTTTTATAGCTTTATTCTTGCCTGTTTGATTAATTTAGTAGTCTCCTCCTGAGCCTCAGAAAACACTTTCTCAGATTTGTCTATAAATCATCATCAGACTCGATATGACCGTCACGTTAAATCATTACAACAGTGTGCCTACATTAGCATGTTGGGGGCAAGCTAGCTTTTGTTCATTTCCCCATGGTAATTCCCTGTGCTGCCAGTAGATGGAGTGCTAACACAAATAGCCTCACGTAATGTATGCTTTCAAAACATGCATTATTTCTAAAACATGAGATGCCAAAGCAGAAGTACAAGAGCAAGTTTAAAGGTCAATAAGAACATAAATACTGCAGAATATGTAATTTAACTGTCAAACTGCAGATGTTTTGATCTGGTTTGTAGTTAAAGGTGCTGTATCTGATGTTTACTGCCTCAAAATTGTGAAAAACAGCTAGCTTGTGTTAAACTCTCTGCAGCTGCCCACGTGTATTACTAGTGGTACAAAGTATCTATTACAAACAGAAATTTGGGGATCCGGTGCAAGAAGCCTCACATAGGCCCCCCTCTAATATAAATTAGAGGTCCAATTCAAGACCCTGAGCCCCAGGACAACAGACCCCTGGGTCTTGAATATCAATCAAACTTTATTGATAAAGCACTTTTCATATAAATACGTAACACATTTTACAATACATTAAAAACATGTCCACACATCCCACCCAAACACCCTACAAACACTGGACTCCACACAGCAAAACACCTGGACACACTTATACTCTCACACACATGCTAAAGTACACTATATGAGGTAAAGGCCATCAGAGGAGCCATCTGCACTAGGAGCAGAGTCATCTATAGCCAGAGTACAGATGAGGATTGCCGTTTAAAGCAACTTAATTGTTTTAAACTTAATTTTAACAGTTTATTTTGTCAAATTTTGTGTAAAAGCTTGATCTAATGTTATACTGAAACCATGTTAAAAAGTAACTAGTATTCTGAGTATTTTTTCTGCTGTACTTGTAATTGAGTACATTTTGTATAAATATTTGACGCTCTTTCCACCACTGTTATTCCTCACTTGCATTACAAGCATTCTATTTGTTCACTGTGATGAGTTCAAAAGCAACACCACTGTAAAACTAACAAACATTAGCATTCTAACAGCACACTTCCTGCTTTGCGGTGAATAAAACGCTCTATAATTAGACACTGATAGCACACAATAGTCTTATTTTCAACCTTAGAGGTACTTTTACAATTAATCTATGCTCAAAAATCTTTAATATCTATGTAATTACTGTGCCTTTCCTCATGAAACAAAACTGGCACAAAGTTCAACGTCTTCTCTCTCAAAATGTGATGGAATTATTCAAACAAACACGCATGATAATGTTCAGAAAGGACTTTAGCCACAAGATATTTTGCAAATTAGCTTTCTGTCTCCCCCCCCCCCCCATTCTTTTCTTGCAGGGTTTTAGCGTTTTAACCAACATTTATCCATTCAACAAACACATCAATCACCTGTGCAGATCTGTCACTTTAAATTCAATAACACATCTGCCTTCGCTTTTACTTTTGTCCCATTCTGCATTTGACAATCAAGCCTCGTGCCGTGTTAGTCGTAAGCGGTCCTTCCCAGCGTGTTCTTGCATGCGTGTGACGTATTATAGTGCGCATACCTTCGCTTTACTCTCCAACCTGTGGAGACGAGAGCCCATGGGGAGAGCATCTGTCACGAAGCATTATTATCAATAGAAGCACTGACCTTGCCACCGCTCCGGCTCTATTCAGTGTTCTAGCATGAAAAAGAGAGAACAAATTTGGTGCGTGATTTAAATTCTTGTAGAGAAATAAGCTGGTGAATGATTGAGGTGTTGTGAACGGTTTGTCGACTGGATGAACTCTGGCGCTCGGAGCTCCGCAGGTGGAGATTCCGGTATTTGTAGTGGTGATGAGGAGGAGATGGAGAAGGGGAAGGAATATCTATCTAGTAGGGCTGGGACGGTATACTTTTGTCACGATATGATACAAAAGGAGCTGGAGGAAGTACATGGGGTGAGGGAAGTCTGGAAGTCTCTGCTTGGACTTTTGCCCCGGCGACCCGACTCAGATAAGCGGAATAAGATGGATCAGAAAGGCCCTGTATAATTAGGCCTATCACAATAACTACTATATCGTCTCATCATTCAATATATTGTGGATAGAACAATATATCTGGGGCTCAATGTTTTTTGTGCATGTTTTCTTTGCAATTTAGAGGAAGATTTGTGCTGTAGAAATTGAAATATGTAACTTCAATGACTCATTATATTGACACCAACTAATGACAAGAGAGTTTTATTGTGCTATTTATCTATTGCATCTCTATTTTAACAATACTGTAGTTTTTGGGTAGGTTTTCTTGCTGTAAGTGACAAAAAGTAGTTTCAATATTATCGTTTATATTTGTATAATATATATATATATATATTTGTGATCGTGACGGGCCTAAATACAATAGGATTGTGATTTCAATATATTGCGATACATAATATATTGCTTCTGCTAAACAAATTTATATATAATGCACGAGTTTCTGAATGTTATAAACAACTGTAAATTGGTTTGACATTTGTAAAAATGCAAATGACCGTTAATGGCTGAGGTTGTAACAAAAGCTCCCCTTTTCTAATCATTCAGCACCAAAACTAATATTAACAATACTGACTCTAACACTGGCTTTAACTTAGTCTCAAACGCGTACGTGTAACATAAAAGTTCATTTTACAATATCTGAACATGTCTGGGGACTGGGGACACACTATACGACTTTCTCAGTTGTGACAGTGTTAAAACGTTGAGGAGGGTCCACACAACACGACTGGAATCTGCGTGAAACAGAGTCTGAGGTCCACACTTAACAACTGCAGTCATGAGAGAGTGCACATTACATGACTTTCCCCTACAAAGTACAATAAAAAATCAACAAAAACATTGTTATAATCTTAAGATCCATTTATTAATGGACACATATTCTGTTCCAGTGACTTTTTTGAACTTTTAACTATGTTCTAACAATGTTCCGTCGTCAAAAACATACCTGAAGTAGCATTCAGTTGCATTCACGCTGTTTTGAGGAATGTTCAATAAAAATTGTGGAACTCCCTCTATCCGGAACGTGGTTTCAGATCATCTACATCACTTATCTGAGAACCTTCCACTGTTATAAGTCCTTAAATCATTGCGCTAACTCTAATTTCTGCCTCTAAACACGAAAACTGCTGCAGAAAAGCCGCACAATGACATCTTTTCAGTGCTAACTTCACTAGATTGTATATTGTGCTGCTGCCATCTGCTGGCTAGAAGCACTGCCATTCAAAAAGTCATTGGATGAATAAGAAACGTTTTGTTTTTTTTAAACATGAGATGGCAAATTTAAGGCTCTCAAGAGCATGTTTAAAGGCTAACAATATGAAAATGCAGAATATTTTTACTTAAATGCTTTATTTACACTGTCATGTGACTTCTGACCAAAACAATCCAAAGCTGTGCGCTAGAAGTGATGCTAACTCACTCTGGATTTACTCAAATGGACCTTAAAAGTGGCAGCAGGCGAAGAAGTTGGACATGTTTCCAGCATATTTTATCAGAAGAAAACTGTCATGTGGATCATTTACTGTATATGAGACAGACATGAGCCGCACGAAAGGAGGAGATAAGAGGAGGAGGCGATGAACCACACAGTGAGAATGTGTTTATTATCACTTCAGCTCTGGTTGAAAGTGTAAAAGTATTACGTGTGCCCTTCCAAGCATTAATCTGATGTTTAGGCAAGGATGTTGCGCACACGCCTTGCTGTTTCACTTTTGTGCGTCTCTCGAACATAGCAAGTTTTATCTCCGACGCTGTTTCTAGTTTCTCCTCCACTTCTTTTCATTTGCGACTGAACTCCTTGTGCGCTGTAGTTTCAGTAAACAATACACTGTACCGGGAGAGCGTCTAAAATCTGACTTAAAATTCAAACAGGTTGGAATGACTGCGACTGGAGTCTAGTTGCGTCTTTCTGCGGTACACGCTTTGCGACTCGAGCGTGAGTCCAGACGTAACAGGTCCACACTGCGAGATCGAAGCAAGTGCAGCTAACCTCAGCTAGTGATGACAGAGAGTGACCAAGCACGACTGAAAATCACAGGGAAGTCGAGCTAAAAATCGTGTAGTGTGTCCTCAGCTTGACTCTTCAGATCTATGGTTGGTAGTTCTTTCTCCTGCAGAGTTCATATCTCTAACTGTGGAAGCTGAAACACTGCATCTTTATTATAAACAACTTGTCATTAAAGTATTGCAATATACGTTTCCAACATATGATATATCATATATCATATATCATCATACTTGATATATCATATACCGTATGATATATCAAGACCATGTGACGATATACTGCAAACCTTCCACGCGTGACAGCATCCGTCATTATTATGTACTTTGTCGCGCAGATTGCAAAAGACCATAATGTCTACAGATGATGTTACCCCTCATTGACGTCTACATTTTTGACCAAGGTAACATCTCACAAACCGAATTGCTTTCAAGGGAAAATGCAGTCAGGTCCAGTCTCCAACACTGCGATGAAAACCCTCAAGGGAAGGATACAACGACGGAGAATAGACGACTCAAACACCAATCCAGAGGCCAGAGCTGCTCCCATTGAAAAACAAATGGCCCGATAAAAGGAGGGAAACACATTCTTTTGTTCTTTCATCCAGTATATGTCATATTCCTGTGTACTTCAATGGACTCTTTTGGCGCTTTGACGTTTTTTGAAGTGATTATTCTGGGTTTCAAAGGAGTCCCGCTGTTTACCGTAAAATGACAGGGCGAAGGGGTCCCGTATTTTCGAATGGAGATCAAAACCAGCATTGGGCGGCACATTGTTGAAGCGGTTGTCCTTGGCGCGTCGTAGAAAGACGGTCCTATGTTTGGTTCTCCTCGTGTTTGGGTGGGGGCGTCTAGGGCTGCAGTGCATTAATATATCACAGTAACACACAAAATTGAGACTGATTTGTATGAACAGTTTTCCTTATTCAGTCCAAATTAGCCTTGAGTTTTGTCTGTTAAGTTTATTTAACAAAGATTGACTAATACATTAAGGCATAAACATTTGTTCTGAAATGATTGTGGCATGAAGCCTATTCTAATATATAAGCTCAATATCGCAGGACTTAACATACGTTATATTGCAATCATTTTCATCATCATTCCCTCCATCCATCTTCTGCTTTTCTGGGGCCGGGTCACAGGGGAGCAGTCTAAGCAGGGACTCCCAGACTTCCCTCACGCCAGACACTTCCCTGGAATCTTCCCAAGAGACGTAGTCTCTCCAGTGTGTCCTGGGTCTTCCCTGGGGCCGTCTCCCGGTGGTACATGCGCGGAACTCCTTCTGAGGAGTCCAGGAGGCATCTGGAACAGATGCCCGAGCCACGTCAGCTGGCTCCTCTCGACGTGGAGGAGCAGCGGCTCTACTGCGAACTCCTCCCGTGTGTCTGAGCCCCTCACCCCATCTCTAAGGGCCATTTGGATCGCCTGTATCCACGATCTTGTCCTTTCGGTCATTACCCAAAGCTCATGACCAGGTGTGAGAGGAATGTAGATTGACCGGTAAATTGAGAGCTTTGTCTTTTTAACTTCTTTTTTATATATATATATATATATATATATATATATATATATATATATATATATATATATATATATATTTGAGACAAAACATTTTTATTTGGGTCAACATTTTATTAATTGAAGTGTTGCAATGTGGTGAACTATACAGTATGCATTTTTCTCCTGGATAACATTCTTTTTTTTTTTGACTGATCATTGTAGCTGTAATTGGCTTTAAAACATGCTTTTTGTCACCTTGAGATTAGCATTTCAAAATTTCTACCTGAAATAATCCACTTTAGGAAAAAACACTGGGAATGATCAATGAAAATATAAAGAAACAAAGCCACTGGGGAATGTAACACAATTGGACCGCTGAGTCTGGTGATTGTTTATGGACATCAAAATGGTGCATTAAAAGTCCAGATTTTTACCTGAAGAGAAATCAAACGGAATGATTCGTGAGTGCTCAAATAAGACAATGCCCTAAAGCAGATTAATAAAACCAGCGGGAATTAACCTAAACACACAAACTCTACATATGTTTTTGATGAGGAAACAACAACATAACATTTTTAACGTTTGAAGCGCAGAAAAGTCCATTTGCATGATATGTTTGCTTTAAAGCTTGCTAATTTCCTTTCACCAGACATTTTTGGTGAGTGTTTGTCAATGTCACAGAGCTATTAGAGAAATAAATCAATGCTGCAATGCCAGGGTCGCTTTGGTCAAGGGCAACAAAGACGTCACTCCCAAATTTATTGCTGCGCTCCTTCTATTCAAACCAGCGAGACTGAAACAGACAAACGAAGCAGGTCTGATGAGTTGTTTATTGAATGGATAGACTTTAGTGCCGAAGGAGAGGAGGCGATGGAGAGGCTGAGGAGGCTGGGTTTATAGCTTGACGACTAAAAAATGCTTCTGTTTCGACGTTGCTTTCAATTTCACCTTTACAAGATTGAATAAATAGTCGAAAATGTCAATGGGAAATATCATTCATCTAGGCCAGTTCGATAAAGTTGAGGATGAAGTGGTTGCTCGTTTTGCTGCTGCGGCGGGTTGGACCATGTAGCTGAATAAGGAAGCAGATTTTCAGTTCAATAACAGCTTTAGTTTAAAGTCACGTTCCCATAAGCGCGGTACGGCACGGAGCCGGACTGTCCGAGGTGTTTCCACTGAACAAAAGTGAACCGTACCGCCACGTTTGAGGGGTCCGAAGGGGGCCGCGAGAGGTACTAGCTCCCAGACGGTGCTGGCTCGGTTTAGAGAGGACCGGTTAGGAGCGAGATGATTAGAGAGAAGAGAGAACACAGACTCAGGTGAGAACGAAGTAGCAAAAAGCAGACTGGGATGCCTACTGACTGAAAAAACGCTGACTTGATCTTGTGAAAAAACGGCGTATTTCCAGAGACGATAACTTTGTTTGTTGAGCTGACAAAGTTAGCAAAACAAAGCTAGCACACGTTAGCATCAGCTGTTTCTGTTTACGATGGACGGCACTCGCATTTAGGCTCCAAGTTCATATTTTTTTCTATCTATCAAACCCCAACAAATTCATAGAGAGATGTTGAAATGCGGTGTGGAGGCGCAAAACAAGTGAAATAAATGCAAAAAAAAAAGCTGACAAAAAAACTGGAAGCTGTGTCTTGTTTGCGCAATCCTTACAGCGCCACAAACGGTAATTACTAAACGTAGTTTTATGAATTGGGGAGATCGGTCGAATGAAAACGGAGTGTAATTCAGGTATGATTTAGATTTTATTTATGAAGAAAACCTTTGCCATGCACACATAGCAGACCTGAACCTGAACCTCTGCACGGAAACGCAGACCACCATTAACAGAATTTGCCCGAGCGGGACCAGGTCTAGTCGAAACACGCCTTAAGTCTTTTTTCAAGCCAACTAATTTATCTTCCATTGAAATTTGTAGACCGTTTTAATTCGTCAATTTATCACCACAATAAATAATCGTTGCAATACTTGGACCGCTTTGGTCAAGGGCACCTCCAGACGGGAACTTACTCCTGAACCGATGACGTAAAACTGACCTCTGTGTTTTGTTGCTTTGGTCTTTTGTCATAATGTTTCAGACGAGAAAGCAGCTAACGCTTTCATTTTTTTCTTTTTTGTTTTCGTTAGCATTCCGGCGTAGGACTTGGCTAGTGCGTGCCGGCTGTGCCCTTCACGAGAGGGCACATTATCATAAGAGCGAGAGCATTTGACTTCTCCGAGGCTGGAAGGGAAAGCACAGAGGAGCGTCGACAACTGCGGAGACACGGACCAGTGGGAAACACGAGCGGGTTAAAAGTCCAGAGCAAATGGAGAAAATGGCGGAGAGGCATAACATTTGACTGGTAGTTGTGTGTGTGTGTTTTTTCCTTCTTCTTTTTTGTCTGGTCCTTTTTTGTGCAATGGGAGAGCAGACAAAACGAATACAGTCAAAGGCGCACATAATACTCCGCCCTTTGCTTGTCCGTATGGAGTAAAGGGACTGTGATTATTGTTTTAATCCAATATCAAAGTACTACTACAGAAGGTGACGCAGTATCGATCTAATACTGACTAGTGAGTTCTGTATTAAAAATTAAGGAGAGACACTTCAGGCACTTTTAAATTTTTTGTTTTTTGGTCAGTTTGCTCTCAACAAATCAGCTTTCATGTGGAAACAACAAACGTGTCCAATCTGCTCCTAAAGATGTTTTATTATATCTTTTAATCCACTTCATCCATAGATTACTCTGGGACATTGTAACTTCAAAGACCGTTTTCTTAAAATGCATTTTTCTCTCGTAGACACATAAAGATCAGCCTTAAAGTAGATCCTTCACACACCAAAATGTACAATCTGGGACTGAACAAGATTTCAACAAAACGTACAGAAGGATTTTTTTTTTAAATATCTAATTCTAAAACTGATTTATTGAAGTTTTCAGTTAAAAAAAAAAAAAAAAAAGGAGAAATTTGAATTTTTAAGACAATTTTCAGTACAATCTAGTTTACTTAAAAACTAAATAAGAAATCAAAAATCCCCTAATATGTTACAAAATGAACCAAGAAATTTAAACCTGATTCTGTCGATTTTTCAGATTTAAATGTATGATTCAAAATGTATGTGTATTTTGGGCTGTTTTTACACATCATTTGCCTAATTTCTAAATGATAACATTACATGATGAAAACGTGTAATTTTTCCCCCCTTACATTTATGTGAGTAAATTACAGGAGAAGTTTCAAATTGCCATCTTCAAATTTAAGATTTTTTTTCCATCACATGCAGTGTCTCACCTCAAAATTCAAACTTTTTTTTATTATTATTGCCTCACTGTATGTATGTAGCACATATGCTAGGCTTCATGTGCAGCAGGCTACAGCGTCTTGAGTTCGATTCCAGCTCCGACAAATTGCAAAATATTGGGAAAAAGTATATTTTACCATTGCGTCATTATCTTTGCTCCTCTCAACTTAAACGGATCTAAATAATATGCACAGATAAACCATAATATAACAATGTATTTCAAAAAATATACTACATTTTGTATCATTTCTAATTACAATTTTCTTTTTTTTTTTTTTTTGTAAGAAATAAAATTATTATGAAAATCTGTACCTTTCGATACCACTGTCAGCATCGATATACTGATACTCGCTATCAATCCGCCCATCATTAGTTTTTGTTTTGTCTGGAATGTTTCACAATATGACATTCTACTTATTTATCTCAATATGAACAAAAAAAAGTTAACCCACTAAAATCTCTTGCCAGTTATAGAGACGGTTCTTGTTTTATTTGTATTATTTAGCCCTGATTTTAGATATATTTTCTGATTTGCCTAAAATGAACCAATACTTTTTGTGTTACCAGTTCATACACACAAAAAGAAAACTCAAACTGCTTTTTAAACCTGTATCGACGGTGGTGATGAGGACATGAGGCAGGACGAGGAGGTCGAATGTTGCCGCTGCGGTGAAAGTCCGTGAATAGCTTGAGAGATGAACGGTGACGAGACAAAAGTTCCGGGCCGCGATTAGCTGACAGTGACAGGCAGGTAGCAGGAAGTAAGAAATACAGTCATCCTTGTTGAATTCAAACTTTAATTTAATTAGAGTGCTTTTCTGGCTTTTCGTTTTTACCTCGCGGTTGAGCTTTTGCAGTCGTCCTTGGACCAAAACACTCTTTCAGATCCTGGAAAACATATGACTCAACACTGTTTGAAGTACCGTTGCTTGGTACCAAAGGGCTTCTTTCACGCAGTTTTGAATTAAATATTGAGGCGCTGTACCAGATTTTTACTGTCTTACAAACGTGAAAAACAGAACTCTTTCATTTTAAACGGTTTAAACTTATTCCAAACTTTTCAAATGCATTCCTAGCTTCCTAGTTATTCACCGCAAAGAGTTAATGAGGATATTTAAAAAACGTTTACAGACCAGAGCAGAGTTTTTCTGTCACGCTAATGCTTACGACAACCAGCTAATGGTGCACTTCCCGCTTCGTGGAGGACAAAACGTTTTATAATTAGATGCAGACAGCACATAACAGTTATATTTACAATAAATATGTATGGGGGCCAAACAGATTTAACTTTCTTACATGAAAATAATCGGGCACAGTGCGTTTAATGTGTAGATCATTTGGTTTGATCACTATTCACCTTATTTCAGAAGTTGCCGTACGTGCTGCCGTCTTGTTTCCGTTGTATTAGTTTACACGGGGAAGACGAGCTCAACAGAAAATAAGTTCTACACGGACTAAAAAAAGGAAATCGGAGCGTTCTTGACTTGTTGCTCGTGTTCATTAAACATTTAACACAAATCAATCTACTTTATGTAACATTTTAGCGGCGAGACTTTTCCCTCGTTCGTCATTAGCTTTAACGGCGTTCTCGTCAAACGGAAGTGTGTTTACAACAAAAGTGCGTATCTGTGGCAAAAAACGACAAAAGTGGGCGGGGCAGAATAAGGTGAATAATGAATCTTTTCTGTAAACGGATCAAATTAAAGTGCGTATGACATGTATTAATGATTGTCTGATTTTGATTTTATTTGGTGTATTAATACCTGTTGTATATGAAAATATAGTTTAGTAGTTAGTAGTTTGTGGAGAAAAGTTTAAAAATCTGTTGAAAATTACAGGAAGTAAAATACTAATGACATCACACTAAGAAGACTCATTCCATCCAAAGGTTATGCATAATTTACAACTTTTTATACCCATAAAACATTAATCCAACAAAATAAAGGTGTTTGTGACATGAGCTGAGTTTGAGCCCAGTCTACAAAGTAATTTCCTTTTGTGATGTCATAATTTACAACAAGGAAATGATGTTACAAAAAAAAAAAAAAAGTGTATTCTTTTTTTAAAGCAAACTTTAAGTATATATATATCACCCGTATTTTATTTACATGAGTAGTCCAACCTG
This sequence comes from Rhinogobius similis, assembly GCA_019453435.1. Classification (NCBI taxonomy): domain Eukaryota; kingdom Metazoa; phylum Chordata; class Actinopteri; order Gobiiformes; family Gobiidae; genus Rhinogobius; species Rhinogobius similis. The sequence continues at coordinate 32,892,297 of CM033631.1, forward strand.
TCATAGGCACTTTAATGCTGCGTTCCAGTTTTTCTTGGATTTTCTGAGTTCCGACTGGGATGCCTACTGGGAAACTCACACAACATTTCAGAGTTTATCCGACTGGCGCTTGGATACAGTTTGATACCTGACTGTTGAAATATTGATAGTTCTTACTCTGCTGTTATAAATGTACTGTTCGTGCACAATATTAAGATTTGAACATTCGTGTTTCTTGCACCGCTCCTTCAGCTTCTCATTTTTGTGGTCTGATCTAATAAAATACTACTCAATTTTGTATTTGAGCAATATTTAAGGTTTGTCCTGAAAGTTGTAAGTCAGATATTACATCCAGACACATAGTTTTATTTTTTACTCTTGAGTTTGTAATTGAACTACTTTGCACTTCGATTTGCGTAATATTATTTTGAGGTAACAGTACTCATACTCGAATGCAATCAGTACTATGTTAGAGTGGAATATTATCACAAAATATACTTCTTGATGTGCACAAATTGTGAAAGCTCGGAACAGTTCATCGCCGCACACGAAAACAGGCATTTTAGACAACAAACTTAGTGCGTTTTGCTGTATTTTTCATGTTTTTTTCTTGTCTTTCACCGGTGAGAATCCTCCAAAATCCATCTTAGTTTGAGCGTGACACTTCCAAAACAGCGTCCGTCCTCCTCCTCCTCTTCCTCCTCTCCCTGCGCTGACCTCATTTTACACATGGTTAGGAGCCGCTCCGTTTGGAACTCCCGCAGACTGATTTGAACTTTGTGACTCATGCAGCAACAAACTGAACTCTCTTTTATTCATTCACTCTCTCTTCTCTCTATTGTTCTCTCTTTCTGTCTATTCCCATCTTGCTCCCCGTTTCTCTTTTTCTCTTTCCGTACAGTCTTGTTTCCTCTTTCTCTCCCTCTTTTTCACTTTCTCTTTCCCTTAGTCACTGTCCTCCCTCCCCTGATCTCTTCGTTTTTTTCTCTCTAACTCCTGCTCTCTCTCTCTCGTCCTCTCTATTTCTGTCTTGTACACTCTCTCCCTCACTCTCTTATCCTCTACTCTTCCCTCCCTCTTTTTCTTTGTCTTTCTCTCAACTCTTTCTCTCCTTGCCCTCCCTCTCACTCTCTAACTATTTTCTCTTTCTCCAACCTTCTACCCTCTTTCTCATCTCCCCTCTGTCTCTTTCTCTCTCTTTAACCTCGCTCTTCCTTTCAATCTCTGTCTCGCTCTAACCCTCTACCCCCTTTCTCTTTCTCCCGCTACCTTCTCTCCTCCACTTCTTTTTTCCCTTCAACTCTCCCTTTACTCCTCTCTTCTCCTCTCTGTTTCTACCTTATTCTCTCCCCGTTCTGTCTTTCCCTCACTCACTCTTTCTCTCCCTGCCCCACCCTCTCTCCAACAGTTGTTTCTCTCTCTTTAACCCTCTACCCCCTCTCTCATCCCCCCTTTCTTGCTCTCATTCCCTCTCCCTCCATTCTACCTTCCTCCCTCTTTCTCTCCCTCTCTCTTTGCTTCACTCTCTTCCTTTCTATTTCTGTCTTGCATTCTCTCTCTGTCTCTCTACCTCGCGTTTCTACTTTCTCTCTATCCCTCACTCACACTCCTCTCATTTTCTCCCTTCTTCTCTTCCTCGTTCTTCCCCTTTATCTTACCCTCCCCCTCACACATAAACTGGGACCAAACCAGTCTTAACAGGGACTAAATCAGTTTTAGACTAGAATTAAACTGGGACTAAAACTATATCTAAACCTAGACCACATCACCTCTAGAGTAGGACTAGACCTAAACCGGGACTAAACCAGTTCCAAACATGGGCTAAAATGGGACTAAAACCATCTCTAAACCTAGACTACATCACCTCTAGAGTAGGACTAGACCTAAACCGGAACTGAACCAGTTCCAAACTGTGGGGAAGTAGGCCAAAGTGGTCGAAGTAGGAGGCAGACATGCAAAAGTCTTGTACCAGACAAGATTTATTAAAAGATAAGACTTCAGAAACAACTCAAATTCAATCCAACAAAAAACCCATGTGCACACAACTGCACTGAAGTCTCTCTCGAAATGGGGCCAGCAGAACGCTTTTATACTCTAGGCCCCTCCCCTAGGACGGTACACCTTGATTGCAGGTAACTGCACCAACTCAACCCTGGCACCGGCAATGTAAATTGCTATTCCTTTCCATGGACCTATGTCCCCAAACAATTCAAATGTTAAATGAAACTATGAACACAAAAAAATACATTTTCAACACCTTATTAAACAAAAACCAAATTGAACTATGGCAGTTCTCCCCTCCACATGGTCTGGCCCATGACCCCTCCAAAGGTTTTAAAAATGGCCGCCATGAGGCCCTCCTCCTCTTTGACCAGACCATGTGGAGGACAAGGTAAGTTTGCTGAAGTGAACTGAAATACAAATTTAAACAAATAAACATATTGAGAAGAAACTTATGTGTTGTGTGATAACACAAAACAACAAAACAAACCCGGGATAGTCATGTTTAGCATTTTAGTTGTATATGGGAAATTGAAAATTAAGACAAATTAGAGGTGATTAAAGGGGCAAAGACCCACTTTGTCACACAAACATGGACTAAAATGGGACTAAAACCATCTCTAAACCTAGACTACATCACTTCTAGAGTAGGACTAGACCTAGACTGGGACTAAACCAGTTCCAAACATGGGCTAAAATGGGACTAAAACCATCTAAACCAGGACTTTTCCAGATCTCAGTATGTCTATAAGCCAGAACCAAACTTGGTCTATAGACAGTACTAAACCAGGTCTAAATCAGTTCTGCAGACCTAAACCAGTCTAAAAAAAAGTCTTCCAGGCCAGTTCTAGACTAGGCCTAAACTGAGTCAAACAGAGACAAAAACAGAACTAAACCAGAACCAAACCAGTTCTATAGAAAGGACTAAACCAGAAACCTTCCTGTTTTAAATTATCAAAACCCTCTGAACCAATTCTAAATATATGCCAGGGTTAAACCAGGACTTAAACAGATCTAAAAACACCCAAAACACTGTTCTGGAGACTCTAATCCTCCTGTACATCTTGTATATGTGTGTGCTTTTACAGTAGTTTAAATAAAGTGTGGGGAAGTGTTCGTCAGGTGGTAATTAATAAAGAAAGGAACATGGGGCCCCTGCCGCGCTGTCGGCCTTATTCAGGAGCTCTGCAGTCTCTACACAGACAGCGGACGCAACACTAACTTATTCCAACCGACTGAGTAAAAAAAAAAAAACTCAACTTGATACACTTTACTTCCCTCAGCTTACAAACCAAAGATCATTTTTCAAACAACGGTTCCTTTATGCACTTTTCTGGCATTTGTGGTATTAATTTGCGTTAATGTGCTTTTGCTGGTGTTAGAACTGGTAACTTTATGGTGTACCTGCTCAACATGAAGTTCCAGTAATACATTTCCCATGCATTTTCCCAAAAATATTAAAAGTTTGGAAGCTTGCTCGGGGCTAATCGGCTTTTAAACATAAACATTTTGTGTAAGTTTTAGTTATAAATGTGTTTTTTGGACTAAAAACCATCACATAATGAACATTTGTTAGCACATCACTGGTTAGCCTCGTCATGCCCTAATGCCCTAAAATGAATGGCAAATTTATTTTCAGAACCTTCGTCAATATCTAGTATTCAGCTCTTGTTTCTACAGTTCACTATTTTAAAAGTGGTTGTACCCAATATTTTCATGTAATAAAGTACAGAAAGCGCTTTAGCGTCTTTGTAGTTTGTAGGCACGTTTTTGTCGTTTTGAACGCATTATCACTTTTGGTAGCGTTTTTGTTGCATATGTTTGTACAAATCCAAACTACATTGTTAGCAGTTTTTATTCAGATGAAAGCAAGACATTTTGTTGATTTCATTTAATTGTGCAACCCTAGTCTGTAAATAAAGGTAAATAAAGTAATCTGCTCAGAGGCTAAACAACAGGAGAAACATTGTTTGAACAGACAGCTGCATTAAAGAGACAAACAGTGAATCACGATATGATGATTTCACAAAAATAGCAGATTGTCACAGGGACGAGCTCACGATTAGATTTTTATCACCGTATCGCCCAGCCCTAGTCTATCCCCCAAAAAGCAATAAAACAAGAAATACTGGCACCAAATATCATCCCTTTTTTTTAATATTGGCCGATATCGATTTCACCAAAAATCTGCCTATCGGCTGACACTCATTCTGGAACCAATATATCACCAATAAAGAATGAAGGCATTCTGTTTACTAAGACTGAAAGGGTCTATAGAACAGGAAAAGTATGTCATTTTGGCTCAGCAGGCTTATTCTTTAGACAATGAGAAATGCCGTTTATTCTGTAATTGTTGTCTTTATCATACTTATAATTATGCGATATGTACATGCTTTTTATCAAAGGCTAAGATGTGGAAGATATCTATTAGGATCAGACGTTCAACATATTGCATTATGTGCAAGAATGAAGTGTCATCAGTCTAGCATCATTTCTTTGCACAACACAGTAGTAATCATCATTGTTCACCCACTAGACACAGACTGTTCTTATTTTCTATGCAATGGCATAATTGCGATAAAGCAATTAAAGGTACTCTATGTAACATTTTTGATGGAGGTGTTTTTACTTTGTCTGGAATGTTCAGTAGCATGACATTTAAAACAATTTATCTTCCATTTGTTATTCAATTGTTCAGGTGTTTTTATTGCTTTAAGAAAAAGAAGAAAAAAACTGTCATTCTTACTGTTTTGAAACGCTTTTTTTTTACCTCAACAATTACACTTTAAAAATATAACTCCATTAACCCAAATTTCAATGGCTTGGTTTTGTTTTTTCTGAAGGCTTTTGAGGGTGCATGCATTATTCAGCTCTTTCTACTTGGTTTCCGCCATGAAGCAGATGTGTATTAATATTGTAGTAGTCTGATAGGGCAGAAATGGTGGGAACAAAAAAAAAGAAAAAATATTACTTGAGCAACTAAAAACATATAAAGTTTGCCGTGAAGTACAAATGTAAAAGCTGCTGAGGGCATGGAGCATGGTCTGCTTCAGCTCAAACTCTGAGCCGTAAAAGTAATATTTCTTGAGTGGCGGAAAAGAATTAAACAAGGACTTTATCGCAGAAAATCAGGTCAAAGCTGAAGGACATTTTAACCCAGAACTAAACAAGCACAAACATGGCTGAACCAGGTCTACCCAGTGGCACTAAACTAGATCTAAAACAAGGAATACACCAGGACTAAGGTTTGAACCAAGACTCAACAAGGGACAGTATTTCAAGGGTTAACTAAACCAGGACTAAACCTAAAACCCGGTCTAAACTTGGATTATACAAGTTCTTTAAACATCTTCAGAAGTAAAGCAAGATGACCAAGGCTAAACCATTAAAAAATCAAGCCTAAACTAGAACTAAACGAGGTATTAGACCAGGATAAGGTTTGAACCAAGACCCAACAAGGTGTTTGAAAGGTTAACCAAAGACTAAACCTAGAACTCGGTCCAGGACTCCACCCGCTCGAAAAACATAAACAGGACTATCAGAGCTAAACCATGAATAAAACAGGTCTAAACCAAGACTAAACCAGCTGTAATCAAGGGTCATTCACGGGTTAACTAAACCAGGACTAAACCTAAAACTTTAAACATCTTCAGAAGTAAATAAAGACGACCAAGGCTAAACCATGAAAAAATCAAACCTAAACTAGCGCTAAACGAGGTATTAGACCAGGATAAGGTTTGAACCAAGACTCAACAAGGTGTTTGAAAGGTTAACCAAAGCGGGACTAAACCTAGAACTCGGTCCAGGACTCCACCTGCTCGAAAAACACAAACTAAACCAGGACTATCAGAGCTAAACCATGAATAAAACAGGTCTAAACCAAGACTAAACCAGCTGTAATCAAGGGTCATTCACGGGTTAACTAAACCTAAAACTTTAAACATCTTCAGAAGTAAATAAAGACGACCAAGGCTAAACCATGAAAAAATCAAACCTAAACTAGCGCTAAACGAGGTATTAGACCAGGATAAGGTTTGAACCAAGACTCAACAAGGTGTTTGAAAGGTTAACCAAAGCGGGACTAAACCTAGAACTCGGTCCAGGACTCCACCTGCTCGAAAAACACAAACTAAACCAGGACTATCAGAGCTAAACCATGAATAAAACAGGTCTAAACCAAGACTAAACCAGCTGTAATCAAGGGTCATTCAAGGGTTAACCAAACCAGGACTAAACCTAAAACTTTAAACATCTTCAGAAGTAAATCAAGACGACCAAGGCTAAACCATGAAAAAATCAAGCCTAAACTAGCGCTAAGCGAGGTATTAGACCAGGATAAGGTTTGAACCAAGGTGAAAGGTTAACTCAAGCGGGTCTAAACCTAGAACTCGGTCTAAACTACAACCACTCAAAAAACACAAACTAAACCAGGACCATCAGAGCTAAACCATGAATAAAACAGGTCTAAACCAGACTGAACCAGCTCCAATCAAGGGACGTTCAAGGGGTAACTAAACCAGGACTAAACCTAAACCCAGTCTGAACGAGGACTATTCACCTTATTCCGGAAGTTGCCGTACGCGCCGCCGTCTTGTTTCCGTTGTATTAGTTTACACGGGGAAGACGAGCTCAACAGAAAATAAGTTCTACATGGACTAAAAAGCCGTTTTCAGACTGACCAGTAAATCGGTGCGTTGTTGACTTGTTGTTGCTCGTGTTCATTAAACATTTTACACAAATCAGCCTACTTTATGTAACATTTTAGCAGCAAGACTTTTCCCTCATTCGTCATTAGCTTTAACAGAGTTCTTGTCAAACGGAAGTGCGTTTACAACAGAAGTGCATATCTGTGGCAAAAGTGGGCGGGGCGGAATAAGGTGAATACAGCAGTTCTTTACCAGGACTAATCATATTCAAGGAGATCTGCTTAAACTTGGATGGGAACTGTTGATGGCTTTAACGTTTTTACAGTTTTACAGAGTTTAAATGAAGCTAAAGGCCACCCAGTATGCTATGACCTCTACTTTTTGTTGGGAACAGAATGATAATGCTGAGATTAAAATGCAAGAATACTAATAATAAAAAATTGTAAAAAATTGTTGTTTTTCAGCTTTTTTTTTTTGTCACAACCTTTAAGCCACACTGTTATGCTCTGAGCTTAACTTCTTGTCGGGAACAGAATGATAATGCCTCCGGAGCTTAACATGTAAAAGTTTAAACGCGGGAAAAGTTTTTGTTGTGTTTCGGCGGATTTCTTTTTTTTTTTTCTTTTTTTTAGGAGAGAAAGCGAGAAGCGGGTCTGTCATGTCGGCTGTCACTCACTCTAAGTCAGCGCGCCTCGTGGCTTATTCCAGGCAAAGTGCTACTGACGGCTTTGGTGTTGTGGGACGGGGGAGACGAGGAGAGGGAGAGGTGGGTTTGGGGAGAGAGCCGAGCGGGGCACTAGCTGTCAACGCGCTTTCACCCAGGGTTAGGCTACCGAAAAAAAAGAAAACATTTTCCCTTTGCCTCAGCTTTAAGCTCCAATGCACTGTGGACATCCAGGGATTCTGAGGTTGTGTGCAATTTCAATATCGGCCTGTGCAAGATCCCCAAGCAGTTATATCAGTTTGGACAATGTTTTACTCAAAATCAAGACCGGCTGAGATGGAGTGATGGATGAAGTGTGAACATTTTTGTTTAAGACGAGACACTGCAGTCAAAACTTTTTCAAATGTTTGTTTTTTGGTCAGTTTGCTCTTTCAACATATCAGCTTTCATGAGAAAGCAACAAACTTGCCCAATCTGCTCCTAAAAATGTTTCATTCCTCCATTTAATCCACTTCACCCATAGAGTTCTATGGGACATTGTAATTTCAAAGGCCGTTTTCTTAAAATGCATTTTTCTCTCATAGGGATCACCACTTAAAGTAGATCCCCAACACACCAAACTTTATAGTCTGGGACTCAACAAGATTTTGACAAAACGTACAGAGGGATTTTTTGATATCTAATTCTAAAACTGATTTATTGAAGTTAAAAAAATGTGGCGAAATTTGAATTTTTAGGAAAATTTTCAGTCAAATCTAATTTACTTAAAAATGAAACAAGAAATCCACAATCCCCTCTGTAGTTTCTTTTGTAACTAATATGTGCACAAAATGAACCAAGAAATTTAAACCTGGTTCTGTCCATTTTTCACATTTAAATGTCCCAAATACATGTATTTTTGGCCATTTTTACACATGAAATGCCTTATTTCTACATGAAAACATGACTTGTAATACATTTTTTCTTATATTTATGTGAGTAAACTACAGGAGAAGTTTCAAATCTTTAAATTTAAGATTTTTTCCTATTCACCTGTAGTGTCTCACATTAAATGGATTTACAACTTTATAAATGTCAGTGTGTGTTTTTATGTTATTGTACCTCATTGTTTTGATTTGTAATTTTGCTCACCTTGGGATTAGTATTTCTTAAAAGACACGTATTATTCTTAATTGACATTTTGCAACTACACAATACCATGGTTATATAAGTCCATATGAATACTGATTGCACGTTTTTACTTGTGATGTTCGAATACATCATAAACATTTAGAACACATCCACATCACTCAAGAACGATAAATACACACATAAAAATGCAATACCGGCAATATAATCAGCCAACCGAACCGTTAATATTAAGATTGCACTTGGAGCTGATGAAGATATGCAAGAGCTTTGTTTACAGCTTACCAACGGCTCCATCAATAAGATTACACTGTGGTAAAGTAAACAGTGATTTTTCATAACATTCGATCGCCGCAGATAAGTTGCCTGCGCTTATTTGGTGCTGACTGGAGTAAATCAATAACAACATTAAACGTTAAAAGAATATCATAACAGAACATAAATACGTGCAATCGCTGACATTACTGTTCTCTCTCTCAAGGGTGTGTGGGGAACGATTGGGATCGAATGAGGACTCGACAAATGAAATGGACGTTACTTGAATGGCGTCCAGTAAAAGTGGGTTCACAGTGTGCCCGGCGTAATATATCAGTGTTTCAGCTGCCTTTGCTCATTGTGTGGAAATGTCTTGGAATGTCGGACTGCTGCCTGTTAACGCAAAGATTGTAAATTCGATACTTCTTCTGAAAAGTTACAGTCATATTGATACCGTTCTACAATAGTTAAGTCATCTACATTGCTCTGGGGAGGCACTGCTCTGTCTGAAGCTGTGTTACTAAAGCGAGAGTTTAATCTGAGTTGCTTTGTTTTAAAACAATGCAACCAGTAAGAGCTTATTTACAATTTGATCATGAAAGAACATTAACGCTAGCATTATATTATATCACATTAGTCACACAAATTGGCATTTGGTGAAATGAAATGCCTAAATGCAATCATCAACATTCGTATTAGTCACAATCTGTAGTTCACTAGCAAGGACCACAACCTCAAGCTTGGATGCAGAAGTTTATTGACGATCAAGAACGATAAAATGCATGAGAGTAGATGATCAATGCCATTTTGGGGCTTCTAGCGATGAGGGCAGCAGGCTCCCGGGCCTCGATACCCCCCGACTAAAGGATAAGACAGAACAATTAGAAGAGGGTGGGAGGGAGGGGCACGAAATAACGAACACTGGTGTGTGTGACCGGGAAGTTTAAATAGAGTAGTCACCGGAAGGGGCGTGGATGAGGTGTGGTCCTGCTCCCGAACTTTAGATAACAGACTTATCTCCATTAAAATATGCTGTTTAAATCCATTTTGTTGGATTTTGAGTTTTTCCATCTAAAAGCTTCTAAAAAATTGATGAATTGCCGTAGTAATAAAAAATTAAATACAAAAACATCTTTTCAATTGGCAGAAGTCGCCAGATATTATCTAGAGCAGTGGTTCTCAAACGTTTTACCCCAAGTACCAAAAAAAAAAAAAAAAAGATTTGGCTTCCTGAGTACCACCAAATCTACATTTGGGTCAATAACAGGACTATACCAGGTCTAAATTAGGGATAAACCACGTCTTAAATAGGAACACACCATTGTCACAGTAGTTTTAATAAGAAATTGACTAAAGGGAGGGCAAAAATGTGAATAAAATGTACTCTAAATGAAGTAAATCCCAAAAAATTGAAGAGGTGTCCACATACCACCACAGTTTGAGAAACACTGATCTAATGATCCTTCCAGGAGTGACACAAGTACCAGGATGCTCATGCAAATTTATATTCTATTTACATTCTATAAAACACTGTAATGTTATAGTCTGTAGCCAGCGCAGACACATAGTTGTTTATATGTTCAATACTTTTGACAACAAGTAATAATGGTCAGTATCTAGTTTCTAAAGTTCACTTATTGCTGCACAATTTGTGGCAGTTTGTGAAATGAAACTATTTTTTAAATGTCAAACTGTTATGGCCTGCTATTTATTTGGTATTGGTATTGTCCATAAAAAACGTTAGATTTAAGAAATGTTTAATATGTGGTTGTTAGCATTTATGCAAATTATAGAAATCTAGACAAAACACTTCTACATGTTGTAATGTTCTTAAATAAGGCTCTGGTGTTATTCATGTGTGGTCGAGTGTTTGTCAGTCGCCAAAACAGCCCTGGTTTTTCACAGTTTACAATGTTTGGAGGGTTTTTGTCTTGACACAATCTGGTCATTAGAACTAAAACTCGTGACCTGATTTGCACTGTTGTTAAACTGGCTTCAGGCTGGCTTTCTGTCAGCTATAGAATTGATTTTAAACTGTTGCTGTTTGTTTTTAAATGTCTCAATGGTCTTGCCCCGGCTTATCTCAGTGAGTTGCTCTCCCCTTATGCTCCAGCTTCAGAGATGAGCTCCACAAATCTGTTGCTCTTAAATATCCCAAGAACTCGCCTCAAGACTTGAGGTGACCGAGGCTTTTCTGTGGCTGCTCCCAAGTTGTGGAATAATCCGCCACTAAACATTAAAACAGCACAGTCTCTTAACATTTTTAAATCGTTGCTGACGACCCACTTCATTGTACTGGCCTTTAAAGACAAAATATTATGTTTTTAGCCTTTAAACCTGCTCTTGAATGTCAATTTGGCATGTCTTGTTTTAGAGCTGAAAATAAATGCTTTTACAGACAAAAATAGAACTTGGGAGATGCCATTTTGACTTAGCTGTGGCTCCATCTACTGGCTGTAGAGGCAATTGCACAAATGTAAATACAAACCCACAATGCATTGTAGTATGCAGTGGATCTGACGAAATTGTAGTTATTGTGATTAGAAGAAATGTTCAGCGTGAGTCTGGCAATGATTTAAGGACTCAGAACAGAGGAGGATTTTCAAACGAGCATCATCAAAAAACGTGACTCAAACGAAATGCTACTCCAGGCATGTTTTTGATGTGGAACAATGTTAGAACATGGCTGAAAGCTCAAAAAAGTAAATTTTGCATAACATTTTTCCTTTAATAGCTAGAAGCTGAGTTGCACTCTATCCAATAAATGTTCTTGTTTTTATTTCTTTTGTACCTTGTCGCGCCTGTGATCCACTTTGGGCACCACTGTGTGTTGTATATGTGCTAGACAAATACATTTGACCTTGACTTTGACCTTAATCAAGTACCTCTGTCTCAAATAACAAATGACAAAAAACATTAGCTGACTGTTTTTCAATTAGTCACTTGCATCTCTTTGTGATGAAACACAGCACTGTATGGATCACAAGCTCCAGAAAATCTGTAGCCGCAGCTGCCTTGGGGTGAATCGAGGTTGTCAGTCTGTGCCGTCTGACCACCAACAACAGTCACACACAGCACACTCGTAATTTAAGCTTTTTGAGCACTTCTTTTTTGCAATTTCATTAACTCTATTATAGTGTCCCGATCTTAGACAGAGTTGATGATGAAAAGGAAATGGAAATGTCGTAGGGGAGGGTCATCGCTGAAAGGACAGGATGATGGACAGCTTTGATAACGTTGATTGGTTGACAGGCAAAGGTTTGTGAGTATTTTACATTTTTACCATTTACACACACTTTTGCAAGAAAAGTTTCCCCCCCACCCATTTTCATTTCCGTCGCTACGTCTCCGTTTCTTTACCGCCATCTTGTTTGTTTCTCTTTTTCCCCGCACAACTGCCAAGTTCTGGGGCCCGCAATTAGATGTCACCCTCGCAAAGGCAAACCAATCGCCAGGAAATCGATTGGCGGAGAGAAAGACAGAGAGAAAGAAAACATTTGAAAAGAGTTGCAAGCTGAGATCTCCCACGGTCTTTGGAGAGGGAATAATCAAGACCTTTCACGCAGATTGGCTGCTGTGTTCGGGGGGCTGTGTCACGCTGTCTGCTGATCAGATTGGAGCGAGTCGCGGATGAAAGAGAATTATCTAACATTTAAGGCTGTTTGGTTTTCAGATTTATTTTTTCATGATGGATTTAAATCTGATTGATGTAGTTGGGATGCGTTGCCATTTCCGCAGATAAGCAGGGTATTCGGAGGCATAGGGCTTCGTCGAATTACGCGGGATTGAAGCTGTTTGATTGAAGCAGGTCCGCCACCTGCTTGTTTCCGTGGGGATGTAATTGCTTTGCATAGAATCTTCCACAGTATGGCTTTAAACATATCTATCAGCGCCACAGGAGGTAAATTGCAAAATCAGATATCTCCATTTTGAAAAGTTGTCAGAAAGTATTTTTGTTCTTGTTACCGTTGACCATTTGTTTGAGGATCAAGGTGGAATGGGAAAATACATTTGGCTTTTGAAAACACTGCAAGCTTTCGATTTCTTTTTGGCACTTACATGTTTTGTTTTTTTCAAATGTACTCTTCTGGCATTAAAAAACAATTGACCAAATGTAAAATAGGCCAGTTTAACACACTTTCGTGGAATGTTCCAGGCAAAGCAATAACATTTCTATGGAAACAAGCAAGTGGCATACCCCTCCACCAGAAAAGTTGCGTAGTACACCTTTTAAATTCCACTTTACTGCAGAGAACAAAGGAGAATATTCACATGTTTTAGTGACATGTCTAATTGAACTGACCTTTTGAGGACTTTTGACCATTGAAAACATATGTATATGGTTGTAAATGGGCTGTACCAAAGTAGCTAAAATCTGTCTTTCCAGAAATGACCACTATGTTGTATATCAGCAGTTGTGCAAATGAGGTGACTTAGCACATTGACAATATCAACTGGCAAAAGTAGGATTGGAAAAAAAAAAAAACTCCATAGGACAATCACTGTGTCGCCAAATCCAAAGTCCATCTGAAATCAGAACTACCATTTTGAGTCTGCGCCCTAGGTAGAAAAGAACTTGGGTTACAATCGGCTGTCCACCTTCATCTTAAAGCCACAAACCACACATTTAGAGACAACGGGGTGCGCATTTTAAGCAGCTAGAAATGTGCCTTTGAAAGAGCTGAGAGAGAAGCTAATTTGGACCTTTAACAGAAATGGTTGGTTAAAGGATAAACATTAGGCAAAACTGACTTTTTTGAGCTTTTAACCATGTTCTATCATCAAAAACATACCTGAAGTTGTATTTTTCTTCATTCACGCTTGATAAATCCCTTATTATTAAAAAAAAAAGTTGTAAAACATGAGATGCCAAACTTAAGGTGCTCTTAAGGCATTTTATAAGCTAACAATATAAAAAACTCATATTTTTTTCCTTTTAATCTTTTAATCTACACCATTCTCACATCCTGGTAAAGCGCTCATGCCAGTCAATTACTAATCAGGTACTTAAAGGCAGTGAAGGAGAGTCAAGGCAGGTCACATCAGAGTTAGAACGACTCACAAGGAAAACAAGTAATCAAAAACCAGGTTACTTTAGGGCAGGACTTGTCTAGCTTAGTCCTGTATAAATCCATCATATTGGAAATGACTTCTGGATAGTAGTTTAAGCGTCTGGATTTCAAAAACCATGCCCAGATTGAAACCTTTTCTACCTTGAACCTATTTTGAGCTGGTTTATTAACAATAATAACTCCCAAACGAACCAATGCCGCCGAACGAACCCATGACCCCAATTGAAGTCAGTCATCAGCTCATTGTTATTTTTTCTAAGTCTGATAGCTTCTTGATTCCTTCCTATCCTCCGTCTTCAACAAGTAATTCTGTCAGCCATTAGACCCCTGCTGAAATATGGATGAAAAGATGAGACAGAAGGGGCTTGTAGTTCCCTTCCACATCAGCATCTCTTGATCTCGCTCTCTTCTTTGTGATCTTGTCTAGACGTCCACCGATTTATGAGAAAATGGCTGTTAGGGAATGCAAAAGATGTCAGTAGAAAATGTGATATCTAATAGCGTAACTACATTTAGTTTTAATGTTTTGTTTTTTTAATTTACCTTTGCCACAGTAAGTGCAATCCAAAACAAAATGTCTGATCTTCAATGTCCTCCAACGGCGCGAATGACAAGGTTAACTAATGCTTTTAACTTTCAGCGTTTTCAGACGTCCAAGGCTACATCAAGGTTTATCTTGTTAGAAAGAAATCTTTTCAAAACTCAAACACAAAATGCTTTCTTCAAATCGCTAAGACGACAACTACAGGGTCAGAAGACAGGATATTTACTGAAACTGTAGCCACGTTTCAACTGGCCCTGATCCCCTTGACCCTTCGAGTGCTTTGGAATGGTTCTGCAGACTGTGTTTCCATGCCAAGGAAGAAGATATAAGAAGATGTAAATCATGAAAAACATGACTTGTACTTTTTAATCTTAATTCACATGAAGACATTTAGTGATTCCAAGTTTGTGTCGCTGTGAGACGTGTGTGGACCTAGAGTAAACAAGAAACTACTTCCTGTTTATTGCCAGCTTTTTCTGCATTTATTTCAATTCTCTTAAAGCATTAAATTGAATTGGGTTTGGGTAATGTCATGCATTACAAACTGGAAGATCGGTAGTGTCATACATCAATGAACAGGAAACAGGTGATATAAAGTTGCCATCAGGGCTGCAAGTAACCATATTTAGCTCATCGATTAGTGTAGTGATTACTCTTTTTGATTAACTGATTAGTTGTTCAGACTGGAAAAGTCACATGATGATTTTTTTTTGACCCAGATGAAGCTGAAGTGAAGCCATTTAAGGATCCTGGTGAGATAAATTTATAGTGTTTTCATCAAATACACTCAATTTACAAATTTTTTGCGTAATTTTCATGCAATCTCTGCTCAATTTTAGTCATAACATAACACGCCTCATAACATGTTTTGGAGCCTATGTATAGACCAGTTACAATTTTTTTTAATCTGCTTTTGGCAACACTTCATAATATCTACACTTATTCCTGCCTTAGTAAAGCATGAACAAAGGCTTAAATCTTAGTAACTACTTAACTAATATTCTAACCCTAATTCCTAGCCCTAGCCTTCATAATTACTAAGCCTAAATCATTCTTAATAAACTATATGTTAATTATGAATTCACTCTTTGTTCATGCTTTATTAAGGCAAATTAAGGTGTCGTTATTATGAAGTGGCCCCTTGCTTTTTCCCATATTGTTTTCACCTGAGTTTGTGTTCTCTCTTCCAATTATCTCTCTCAAAAGCACTGCAGGAGCCAAAGCGAGCCAGACCACTTTTGATTCCTTAAATAGGCCGATATGGTTCACTTAAGACAGCGGAGACAATTTCGAACCATATCGATCCTCTCCAAAGCGACCAGGTGGAAACATGGCTTATGTTCAAAAAAATTGTCCTTGCAATTTGCTGCGTACCACGTGGGACCTTTTTTGCATGGGATTTGCAACGGGTCTCTGTACTGTCCAATACAACGCACACATTTTCCTAAGGGGACTATAAACTATACGATCTCCATTAGCCAATACTTTTTGAATGGTCAGTGTACAAACTATTTTATCTTTTTTGCTCTATAAGGCAATTGCCCCTAACCGAATGCCCATAAGCGGTGGAGATAATGCATCTTATGATTTTTTTATACTGTCCATTTCACATCCCTTATAGGGCCGGAGGAAAGCTCGTCTCCCTTACGGCTCCATCTACACTGCAATCATCATCATTACAATCATCATCATTGCGCTACCACTATTTCCACTTTCCAAGAATATGAAATAGGCTAGACAGGGCAGAAATAGTTCTCTAGAGAAAGGATGCTTTAAGACATATTATGCCGTATTGAATTGAGATTTTGAAAGTGTTGCACCATCACAAAACCATAGCATTTTATTTGTTTATATGTCACTTGTTTTGTTTAAACTTTAGCGGCGAATCCTTTAAGTTACCTGATAGCACCCAATATTGAGTTCCAACCCGTTTGGACAGATTTTAACAAAACAAGTTTAAAATGTGTTGTTTTAAAAGTTTTGTCTTGCAGTGGAGATGGTTTTAGACATAGATTATCAATTTATTTCCCCCATTATATGAAAACATATACACCCACTATTAATAATTAGAGCTTCTGCTGATAGGGCCTGCTGAATAGGATGAATGAAATAGTGCACATTCTCCATTAACTTCATTTTTAAACTGGATTTTCAAGGAAGAATAGGGCGAATGAAATAGTGCACATTCTCAATTTATTTCATTTCATTTTTAAACTAGTTTTTCAAGGAGGTTGTCAGTAGGAAAAAGTGTAATTTGCGACTTCAACTTATTCCTGACCTGTACCTTAACCTGATGATTTCATTTCCTGCTTGTACTGTACTGGTTTCGTGCTTGTTACTGCGGAACATGACACATTGACGACCTGAAAAGTACATAGTTAACCTTAAAGTTCTAACATAGTATACAAATTCAAAGGTGTTTAATGCTGAGTGTCCACTGAATTTTTTTTTCCATCTTATTTATTCATCTTATTCTGCCCTGCCCAGTTTTGCATCTTTTTGCTATGGCAATTTGGTGGGAAAAGTCTTATTGCAAAAATATTATAGAAACAAGATGGATTTGTGTATAATGTGCAATAAACACGTGCAACAAGAAGTTAGCAATGCACCGATTTCTCGGACAGCCTGAAAATGAGTTTGTAGTCCATGTAGAACTTAATTTTTGGTTGCGCTCGCCTGCGCCATGTAAATTTAATATAACTGGAACAAAGATGGCGACGCCCGTGGCAACTTCTGGAATAGGGTGAATAAGATTTATGGCTGTCACACTACAAGACGTGAGGAATTTGAAATTGTGAGGCAGTCACACTTGTGCAATAGTTCACCCGGATTAGGCATGACTTCAGCCAAAGTGTCTCTGAGTGAAGATCAGGCTCTAGGCTCCGTGATGTGAAGTCTCGTGTGAAGGCTAGCGTGTCATACTAGCGGTGCTTTTGCGTTTGTAAAAATGATGAAATGAAGGCAAAATAAGAGTTGTGAACAGGAAACTGCTGATGCTTGCTTTGTTTTGCTAACTCTGTCAGCTCAACAAATAAAGTTATCATCACTGGAAATACGGCGGTCTATCACAAGATCAAGTCAGTGTCAGTTTTATTCTCGCCTGAGTCTGTGCTCTCTCTAATTCTCTCTTGTCCAGTCATCTCACTCTAAACCTGTCCGTGGTCTAACGGGAGCAAGCTGGCACCGGAAGCTAGCACCTCTCGCGGCCCCCTTTAAACCCCTCAAACAGGGCGGCACAGTTCACTTTTGTGTAGTCGAGACACTGGTACGACGTCTTTTGAAAACACAGCCTAAGATTCCAAAATATAGATCATCTTTGGTCGTATGATGGTTCATAAGTTTAGTCTTTGTACTTGTCTCACTGTGAGATCTACAACCCAGAATTTTTCGCATATGGCCAAACTCGTGCTATGGACACCCGGCTTAAAATGATGTATTAAAACCAACTTCAGAAGCTTATCACGTTCCCTTTGGATAAATGGGCGTCACACATGCGGCTGACTGATGACCCCTGGACTCTTGCGTGGACGTGAATGGAGGTTTAATGTACTTATTATTGCAGGGTGATATATGGAGTGTGGAAATGCAGCCTCAGCAGGTCAACTTCATGAAACTGGGCCAGGAGCTGTGTGCGCCGCCCAATAATGCCCATGTGCTGTATAAGTGTCACGGCATAGTCTACAGACGGAATAACAAGGGCGTTAGATGCAAGGAAAATTTCGCTCTGTTACTTTAAAATGTTTTTGGATATGTTTGAGTTTGTATTTCAAGTTTTACTCTACAAAGTTTAAAAGTGCACTATGTCATTTTTGAAGATGTTATTGCAGTACCACTTAGAAACGCTTAATTAGCCTTAATATAGCATGAACAAAGACATAATTCATAATGAACAAATGCTTTATTACAAATGATTCAGGCTAAGATACTACTCAATTACTTTTCATTGTTAGGTACATAAATAAATAATGAAAAGTAAGGGGTAAGGTTTGTTGGCATCCGAGGGAAAACGCCTACTCTCTCCGCCTCAATGGCGGTAGCAATCCATTCATTTTAATGTAAAAGAGCTGCTTTTTTCAATGACTGTTTAACAACTACAAGAGCAAACATGGATTTTTGCAGTTACTGTATGTTGTGCCAAATACAGATGCAAAGACATGAAACCAAAATTTGAATTAATACACAAGAATTGTAAAAGCGACTACAGGCTAAATGCTATAAATGGCATCTCAGCATCTCAATTTCTGCAAAGTGGAAAAATTGCATGAGAGTCAATGGTAAATAATGACATTTTCTCCTGTAAAAGCTCAGCACAACTAAAATGGGAAAAAGCTGCTACAGTCTAATTACAAATATGAAAAACCACAACTCTGCACAAAGTTTAGTTTATACCAGACATCAAAAAGATGATAATTAAGTAAACAGCTGTAGAAAACCAAATAAACAACAGAAACACTGGACCTACGCTCACATTTACCACTGAGACAGATATTGCGATCACACACTTAAATACAATGTTTCTAAGTCTGTTTGTTGAGGAAAATAATTGTTGTGCGGCAGTTAAAGTGTCATAAAACAAGTTAGCTAATTAGTTAGCTAGTTAGCTCATCTCTGCACTTGAAGCAACAACTGTGAAAGTTGTTTCTCTTTCCATTTTACCGTATAACATTAATTTGAGTGAAACAACAGCTCCATGGACAAAAATTGAGACAAACTGAGACAAAAAGAGTTGTTTTTGTGTTTGTGTTTGTCAGTTGTGTTTGTCATAATTTTGCCTCTCATTCGAAATGTTGAGGGACATTTTACAAATAAAAGAATGCCAGTGCATAACCTCTACTGCAGGGTAATTCAATTAATTTTCCAGAAGGCCAGATTTTTCGGTGGGTCATGACCTCTGGGTCGGAGGTGCACACAATCCAGTACTGAACCAGAATTCTAGGACTAGATACCAACCAAGTCTGAATCAAACCAAGTCCAAACTAGGAATGTCTAAAGCAGAATTTAGCACGACTAAGCCAGTACCAAAAAAGTACAAACTATAAATGAATCCAAAATTAAATCAGTGATCAAGAGAAAACATACTTTTCAATAGTAAGAAGATGGTTCGCGGACCAGATCAGATCGTTTGGAGGGCCTGATTTGGCCCCCGGGCCTTATGTTGAATAGGCTCTACTGTATTTTAACATCTACAAAACACTCCTGGTAACACCAGGTAAACAGCTTTGATTAAAATGAATTAGTTTTTAACAGTTAATTAATAAGTTATGGCGTTCGTACAGGTGCTGAAAGGTGTATTTTACTATTTAGCTTTCAAGGTTGAGAATGTGCTTGAATTTTGGGAAAAGTGCTTGAAAATGCTTGAAATTTAAACTTTCTAATCTGTATCCTACACATATCGACACCAATGAGTGCTAATAGTCTTCGATCTGTTGCTTAGAAGTAATCTGGGGATACGACTGCTTTGTGCTGGTGTTATAACGTCATATAAGACTCTTCTAAATAGTTGACTTGAACGGAGGCTGTGCTTTTCCTCACAACACAGATGTTGCTGAGGAGTTGGTCGCTGACTCCGATCGAGTTATGTGCCTACTTTTTCATATTAATTTGCGTGCTAATTCATGCAACTTCCTAAAATGCCCTCACATACAGAAAATTACTTCAGATTTGCCCCAAATTTCCAACAAAGCACACATCACCAAGCCCATTTCTTGCGATAATTTTCATCACATTCTCAACATACACAATGGGAGAGGAACTACAGTCAAGATTTATAAGTTTGTTACTGCTGTGAATGCAAAAACAAAACACTGGTGCTTTGGTGCTGAGTTAAGTTTGAAGGTGCTGGTAATAACCTGCGAATCTACCTTGAAGGTGCTTGAATTTTATCTGTGAATAGGGGAACGAACCCTGAAGTTACTAAGCCTGAATCATTCAACATTAACGTTTTGTTCATTAGGAATCAAGACTTTGTTTGTGCTAATTATGGTGTAGTTTTTATACCATTAAAAGCTGTGACATCACTCCAGATCTTTCCATGTTTATGAAGTGTTCAACGGTTAAAACATCAACACGTCTCATTAGTGCAAACCACCGCCGCACGAGAGGCTAAAAGCTTGTGTTGGCACGCTAACCGCTTCTCGTGACGCTAGCGCAGAGGAGCTAACCGCGTGGCGTTTGCTTGCGTTTCGAGGCTAGCGTAGCAGATGGAAGCACCGCACGTGTCCGGCCAGAACCGCTCCACAGACTTTGGGGTCAGTCCGTGATGCTCCCCGGACGTGGCGCCAGCAGTCACCTTTCTGAGGGTCCTTCAGGCAGATGGTGGACGCACTGGGCTGGGAAATGTATTTTTTGGCAAACTATTTATAAAAGAATTAGCTAACGGTGACGTGTATATGGTGTACATGTGTAAAACAGGTTGCTGGTTGCTTTTTTTGCCTTTTTCCAATATCTGTTTTCCAATGGTCATATATATGTTTATTTTTTCGTCATTGATTAGTTAAACATTTATGAATGCTTTGTAGATTGTTCAAGATTCTTAAACATAGATTTTAAATGCTTTGCTGATTGGGTAGTTGATGTGATGTCCATTTTTTTTTTCCCCGCATTCAGTTTAATTTATGTTCTCAACAATGTACGTAAATGTCATCTAGAAAGTACACATAGTTATTGAATAAAGTTTAAGAAGTTAAGAATAAAGTTTCTTTCATCTTTAGCTTTCGAGTCTAGCTGCAGCCGCTGTATGGAGTGGAGGTTTGCTTTGTCACATGCTAAAAACAAAAAAAAACAAAGCGTGATTCATTTGGTAATTAACGATTGCTACATGGTTAAGATGGGTAAGGCTGGAGTTAAGGTTTAGGTTAGGGATCAGGGCAGATAGTGGCGTATTAAACCATCAAAGCCGGATGTGGAAGTAGTGGAGCTCCACTCTCAACATGAAGCTGTCCATCGGCTGCAGCCAGAGCCTTCTTGAATTTGTTGCGTCAGACAGTTTATAAAGGTGTTGGCACAAAGAGAGGAATGTATGCATTTTCAAAATTAAAAATACACCATTATCTTTACTGTAAATCTAACAAAGATATAAGAGGTTTAGTGCTGTACATTGAAATATGAAAAACATGTGAAACGAAAGGCTTTAACAACATCTGCAGAACTGGACCAGGACTAAAGCAGGACAAAACCTGGTCTAAAGCAGCACCAAACCTGGACTAAAGCAGGCCAAAACCAGGTCTAAACCAAGACTAAACCAGGACAAAACCGGGACTAAACCAGGACTAAACCGGGTCTAAACCAGGACTAAATCAGACCTAAACCAGAACTAAACCAGGACAAAACTGGGACTAAACCAAGTCTAAAGCAGGACTAGCCCAGGTCTAAACCAGGACTAAACCAGGTCTACATCAGTAATAAGAGATAAAAGGAGATGTCTATATTTTTGAAGATGAGTTGAGGGTCAGATCATATCCATGGAGGGCCTAATATGGCCCCTGGGCCTTAAATTGAATAGCCCTGCTGTAATCCTGGGGTGTGACATGAAGAATGACATAAAAGACACTTACACAAAAACAGAAGGAGCTCATCTGTCATTTATGCTCCAGGACAAACTCTGGGGTTTAAGACACAGGAGAAAATAAATCATTATTATAGTCCTATTTATGTAAAAGACTTGTTTGGTTACAAATACATAACCACTATGAACATATTATTATTAT
Source organism: Rhinogobius similis (assembly GCA_019453435.1). NCBI lineage: Eukaryota > Metazoa > Chordata > Actinopteri > Gobiiformes > Gobiidae > Rhinogobius > Rhinogobius similis. The sequence continues at coordinate 32,914,292 of CM033631.1, forward strand.
TTTTAAACATGGTAATTTGTGAAAGTCCTGCAGTGTGACAGTGACGTTGAGGTTTTCAAAATTACCGATTCACACACATAATTATGTCATGCTATTAAAAAGCTGCCCTTACTCTTGTTGTAGAACTGATTTTCTTCTTTTTCCTTTTTTTCTACAATTGTTCTATTTCTCTACAAAGATGTGTCACATCGCCCATAAACATTAAAGTACCTATGACAGGTTGAACTACTCTTTTAACTTGCAGTCAAGATGAATATATTTCAAATGTTGGTAAAATTCTTTACAAATACTATCCCAGTTTAGGAATATTTTATTGTTTTTAATTTTACTTCCTGGTTGTAGATGACATCACACTAGGAAATTACCAAGAAACCAATCTTGTATGCTACATTTTTTCCCCCAACCCACTTATGCCACAACCTATTGACAATTAGGGCAAGGTTAGGATTAGGAACAACTTTGGGGCAGGTAAGCTAACTGGGTCTCAGCAGAACTGAGTTGGAGGAAAAAAGGACACATCCTTTACGCCGGGCAAAAACAAATGATGTCTAAACCAGGTCTAAACCAGGACTAAACCGGAGCTAAACCAGGACTAAACCACGTCTAAACCAGAGCTAAACCAGGACTAAACCAGGACTAAACCAGGTCTAAACCAGGACTAAACCGGAGCTAAACCAGGACTAAACCACGTCTAAACCAGAGCTAAACCAGGACTAAACCAGGACTAAACCAGGACTAAACCAGGTCTAAACCAGGACTAAACCAGGACTAAACCACGTCTAAACCAGAGCTAAACCAGGTTTAAACCAAATCTAAACAAGGACTAAACCAGGTCTAAGCCAAGACTAAACCAGGACTAAACCAGGACTAAACCAGGACTAAACCGGAGCTAAACCAGGACTAAACCAGGACTAAACCAGGACTAAACCAGGACTAAACCGGAGCTAAACCAGGACTAAACCAGGACTAAACCGGAGCTAAACCAGGACTAAACCAGGACTAAACCGGAGCTAAACCAGGACTAAACCGGAGCTAAACCAGGACTAAACCAGGTCTAAACCAGGACTAAACCACGTCTAAACCAGAGCTAAACCAGGACTAACCCAGGTTTAAACCAAATCTAAACCAGGACAAACTAAATGTTTTCTGTATTTTTTGAAGATGGGTTGAGGGCCTGTTCATATCTCTTTGAGGGCCTGATTTGGCCCCCGGGCCTTCAGTTGAACAGCCCTGTTATAAAGTGTGTTTCTGGTGATCAGATCTTATCTTTATGTCAAATCAGATCTAGTTATTGGGTAATCTGCTTTTTACTGGCCATGCAAAGCTACACTGTCACGCACAAATTAGATCCAGCTCTTATTTGGACCAACAATCCTTCGCGCCGAACTTTCTCACCGCCATAATCACACCCTCCGTTTCTTTCCATTTCCCAATCTAACTGCAGACATCTTCTCCTTCACCTCCGCCTCACCCGAATCGTCGCTCCCCCTCCGCCTCCCCCCTCTCCTCCCTCAGATTTCCCTGGGCGCGTGCAGCACGTTCACTCCACTGGCTCGGGCAATGTACTGGATCGCGCCTCCCGCTGTGCCGAGCTGATACGAGGAGAGAGTCGGCCTCGCGAGTCGCACCGGAGCCATTTAACGTCGTAATTGCAACGTCGTAACTACCCAAGACGTACGCGGCTGGAGAATAAACGCGGCCGGGGATGTTGTCGGAAGTGCAGAGCGGGTCGATGGACGCGGCACCACGCTGGTCGGGGCATGTGCGCCGGCGGGAGGGGGGCCGGCTGCTCCTGTTGCCGTGGATACGCAGGGAGGGGTGTGTCTTGCGGGGTGGCTTGCTTTCGACGATTGGGCGATCGGGCTTGAAGGAGAGACGCTGCAGGTGAATAGGATAGACTCTTAAATTTATAGTTATCGATTTGAAACTTCTCTTGTAGTTTAGTCACATAAATGTAAGAAAAAAATGTATTACGTTTGTATTAAGTTTTTCATCATGTCATGTTTTCGTGTAGAAATAAGGCATTATGTTCCACATACACATATTTTCGACATTTCAATCTGAAAAATTGTCAAAAATGGATTTCATTTTGTACACATATTAGTTACACAAAATTTACAGAGGGGATTTGGTATTTATTATTGAATTTTTGAGTAAACTAGATTGAGTTTCACTGAAAGTTGGCCTCAAAATTCAAATTTCAACACTTTTTAACTTAAAAGTTCAAAATCAGGCTTGGAATTAGACATAAAGAAATCCTTCTGTACATTCTGTGAAACATTGTTAAGTCCAAGATTGTAAAGTTTGGTGGGTGTAGGAGCTACTTTAAGGGCTGATTTTCATGTCACTACAGGAGAAAAATGCATTTTGAAGTTACAATGTCCCAGAGAAATCTATGGATTCAAGTTAAATGAAAGAACAAAACATCTTTGGGAGCAGATTGGACAAGTTTGTTGTTTTTACATGTTGAGAGACCAAACTGATTTTTTTTTTAAATGGGTCTCGACTTAAATGATGATTTTCTAGTTTTGTCTTTATTTGATGTAGTAACATCTGCTGTGGATATAGATAGTTTCACATCAATCAAATACCAGTTTGCGAGGAAAAGTTGAAATACATATAAAAAATGTCAGAAAGTAGAGGGAGACGTATAGAACTTTGAGGAAACAGTGTCAGTGACTAGGTTAAATTCTCTTTAAAGCTGATTTTGTATAATAATGTATGCCCCCTTTAAGTATCAAAGACTACCATAATTTATACATATTAAAAATGGTACAAGCCTTAAATGACAGATTAGAATATGTATTTCAATAAAGATTTTGTCATGTTTTTCCTGGTTTTACTGCGAAAAATGCTTCTTTGGCGATAACAAAAGCAAACAAAGACCAACTTATTTCATATTCAGGACAGAAATGCAGACCAAAAAACACAAAAATCTGCTCTTCTCCTAATGTGATCAAACAACTGCAGTGTGACAACTCACCCAGTGTGACAACTTCCAACACGAACTGCCACTGGTGTAAAACGATGATAACAAAGTAATAATAATTAGAAAAACATATAAATCCGCCATGTGCCTTTTAACTTTGCTTGTGCACCACCTGTCAGCTTAATTGCTTAGCTCTTTTATTGCATTTGATCTTGTTTGTGTTTAGTTTTGTCATTTTGCATATTCAAGGTGACAAAAAATCTCAAATGTAATGTTATCAATTTGAAACTTCTCCTGTAGCTTACGCACATAAATGTAAGAAAAAATGTATTAATGTTTTTATATAGAAATAAGGCATATTGCTTGCAAAAACGGCCAAATTGCACATCTTTCGTACACTTAAATCAGAAAAATGGACTGACCCAGGTTAAATTGTGAACTAGATCTGACTGAAAACTTAAAATTAAAAAGGTTTTGCCTCATTTTAGACTTAAAACTTTAATACAGGGCTTTTTAACTTTATATTACCGAGGGCCAGATTTATCGGATGGTTTTGTCCTCGGGGACTGGATCTGTCAATCCAGACCTGAACCAGAATTTACTGAACCAGGTCCAAACCAGGTCTAAAACAGGACTAAACCAGGACTAAACCAGGTCCAAACCAGGTCTAAACTAGGACTAAACCAGGAATAAACCAGGTCCAATCCAGGTCTAAACCAGGACTAAACCAGGTCAAAACCAGGTCCAAACCAGGAATAAACCAGGTCTAGACCAGGAATAAACCAGGTCCAAACCAGATCCAATCCAGGTCTAAACCAGGTCCAAACCAGGTCCAAACCAGGTCTAAACCAGGAATAAACCAGGTTCAAACCAGGTCCAAACCAGTAATAAAGCAGGTCTAAACCAAGTCTAAACCAGGAAATAAACCAGGTCCAAACCAGGTCTAAACCAGGCCTAACTGAGGACTAAACCAGGTCCAAACCAGGCCTAAACCTGGACTAAACCTAGAATAAACCAGGTCCAAACCAGGTCTAAACCTATTCCAAACCAGGTCTCAACCAGGTCCAAACCAGGACTAAACCAGATCTAAATCAAGAGATAAAACATTTTTTATATTTTTTAAGGATGGGCTGAGGGCTGGATCATATCCCTTCAAGGCCTAATTCGGCCCCTGGGCCTTATGTTGAATAGTCCTGCTTTAATAAATCAAGTTTAGAATTAGACATCAACAAATCCTTCAGCACGTTCTGTCACAATCTTATTACGGTAAAGTTTGGTATCTTTTGGTGCTACTTTAAGGCTGATCTTTAAAGGTTGAATGGAGGATTTCTCGCCGATTTGAAAATCTGCGACTGTTAGTCCTTTTTTTGAAAAAGCACATGCGCAGGTTCCCCCTCCCTCCCTCCCCGTTTCTCCTGAGTGAACACCTACCAAACCTCGTGCACGAGCACGCCCAGCAGCACTTCTCCATGTGCATTTGTTTACAAGACGATTGGTGTCGCTTTCTCACGACAACCTCCGCGAAGAAGATTTAAAAACTTTCAAAATGTATAAAAACATAAAAAAGAGTCAGATAAACAGTTACCTGTCCAGCAGAAACTTTGCAACGGAGGCATCAGTTGGAAGCCTGTTTTGAGCTTTCAATGCTCGCCAGCGCGTAAACGATTCCCCCAGAATAACACGCATTTTGTTTCTTTCCTCTGCAGACTTTCGTCTCTTCTGTGAAAGCTCGAAAACAGTCTTTCTCTTTTGTCCCTCAGCCATTTCGGTACTTCGTGGATGAAAGTTTAGACATACAATGACGGAACTCGCCGCTAACCTCCTGCTACATAAACACACTAGCATATCAACCACGCATGCGCGGCCAGGGGAGCGAGCGTTTCCCCTGGACGAGCCTGTGGGCTTGCACTAGCACGCAAAGAATGATTGACACCTGAGCGGACCAGTTATTTGTGCTACCCACGAGGAAATGAGATTCTGATTTGTTGCCCGAAATCCTCCATTCCACCTTTAAGTCTCTGTGTGAAAAGAAGAGAAATCTATGGATGAAGTGGATTAAACAAACTGACAAAAAAAGAGTAATCAGTAATGTCATACAAAACATAAATAATCCAAGCAGTCCAGGTACTGACCCCAGCACTTTCTTGCTGTACAGCAGGAGTATACTGTATACCACCGTGCCATGTGTGTAGGCAGGTGATCGTGAAGAGGTGTGTGAATTGAAAATCCTGGCCTTGTCCTTAGCTGTTTTGAAACGGTTACTTTGGTGCCATGAGATTCAAATTGAGCCTTGAAAATCATCGTTCTGAAAACCACATTTTAAAAGACGAAAACATTTCATCTGTCGGTGTTGTGTAGCGGAAAATCTGTGTGATGAGTTGAAGCCTGAAGATTTGCTAATTTACCACAGCGCATGGGTGTATTTGAATATTTGATGTGGTTCTCCATTCCGCCCAAAAAAGTCTGGGCTTATCAGAGCAGCGTGCCTTCACTGATATGACAGAATCAGATTGGAATCCTCATCAGCCATTGCCTCTGAATGCCAAAGTGCAGCTCGGAATCGTCTCCGTATAGACCCTGAACGTGTTGGTAAACAGAACGCCTACATTCCACATGCTGGGAATGTTCCATACGCACGCTCCAATGCATTTGCAATGAGAGAGTTAGTGTTAGCCTCCAGTCATCACAAACTATGAAAAACCAATGCTGTTTTGGCGACTGAAAACCGCTCGACCACACGTGAGTAACACCAGAGCCTCGACACATGAGGCGTGGCATTACTCCTTCTCCATTCATTTTGTTTTATTTTTTATTTGATTAACCTTCATTTAACCAGGTAAGAACCCGTTGAGATCCAAACGTCTTTTTCAAGGGTGACCTGGGGCAAAGTGAAAAAAACATAACAGCGACACAAAGAAAAAACATATTTACTTTTTCAAAGAGATTTAAGAAATTAAGAACAACATGTACATTTAAAGGCACCGACATTTTTAAAAAAAGATTCACGCTCTTTGTTTTTCAACATTGCGCAATCTCCACTTCGATTGGAGGGAATGCCAGGCTGTGGGAGCAGCATAAAAAAGCCCTCTTTCCCCAGTCAGTTGTTACACGTGGGACAGACGAGCTAAACATATCACATGGGCGCAGGGTGTAATGACCTTCCGCTCTCTGCACACAAGGGCACACAAAACCCATTTCCAATAGAACCCACGACTTGTTTTGGCGTCTGAACCACGCGACTACACGTGAATAGGCCGAACGTCAAAGCTTCATTTCTTCATTTTCTATCGCTTGTTCCTGTGAGGGGTCGCGTGTGAGTGGAGGCTATCCCAGTGACTTTAGGCCTTAGGCGGGGTACACTCTGGACAGTGGCTAGCTTGTCACAGGGCTAACACAGAGACATAGACAAACGGACGACCATTCACTCTCACATTCATTCTCTACGGGCAATTTAGAGTTACCAATGCACCTAACACATGCATGTCTCTGGACGGGACATGGGGAGGGGAGGACATGTAGACGCCCAGAGAGATCGAGTAACGTTGGTCTAGTCCAGGGTTCAAACCCACTATATCCTTATTGGAAGACAGGAGCTCTAAACGCTTTGCTCCCCTTAATGTCAAAGCCTTGTTAGAAAACATTACAGCGTGCACATTAGATTAGCATTTATTGTCTGCTTACGAAGACATTTTTATTGGACACAAAGACACACAAAACCAGTAAAAGACAATCACCACATTCAAGTACAACCCAGTGGTGGCAGTAACATTACAATATCCAACACAATCTGCTTTCCCAAACAAATTCAACAAAAAGTCCCAGTCTGAGGCACCTATAAACTGCACCCAGTCCTGGTTCTAGAAACACATACTCCACAGCACGTCTACAACTCTACTGCACCTCACTTATTGTACACGAGCCGTCAATTAATCCACACAGTAAAGTAAAATCAAGACTGTTTCGTATGATTCATGGAATGTTTACGGTTCAGCACGTCTTTTGCAGCCATCTTTTGTAGCGTTTAGCTCAATTTATTGAAGTACTGATTAGTGCAGAGATTAGCCAACTATCGAGTAATAATCATGTTTTGCCGGACAAGTCACTACAGAAGTGAGACAGGCCACGAAGGTTTGACAATCAGAAAGCGTCACAAAATCTATTTATATTAGTGAACTTTAGCAAATGAAGCCGGAAGTTTTAATACTTTTTGACAAATCTTATTTCCACACTCTCAACACAGCAGAATCGTTTTTTTTCTATTTTTCTGCCTCATTGACAAGTATTTTTATGGGACCAGGACTCCCCTTAAAAATATTCTAAATCTCTGGGACTTTACTGGTTAAATAAAAGTAATTAAAGGTAAATAAATAATATCTGATCCAGAATCAGGGAACATATTGTATTTCAAAGTTGTAGACAAAACCCAACTTTAATAAACCGTCAACATTTTAACCTATCATATAATATAATAATATAAAAAAGCGACCAAAACTAGCTCAAATATCCCAAATAATAAACAATGTGAGCTCACAAAGTATTCAAATCTCATAAGCGTTACCAATCTGAAAGACTTTTGCTTCCTCACTTCCCCTCGGTGGACTTTTCTCCGAGAAGACGAGGAAAAGAACGTCCTCCCACACAAGGTGACAGCCACCTAAATGTGATTACGAGAAGAGTTGATCAAAGACAATTCAATCGATGAGTCGTCCGAAGCTGACACAGGGGATTTAATAAAGAGCAGGCTGATGAAGGCGCGTCGGAATCACATCTGACTTATCGCATTACAGTCCATAACATTTATCACTATAGTCCTCTTATTGACTTTAAATGGGAGCCGTACAACGCGAGCTCTACCTAAATGAAGAATCAGGTCCTGTTCATACATTTAAGCCCATGCCAGAAAGAAATTATAGTTTGTTTTCTTTTATTCTAATTAGTTTTATTATTCTTTAATTCATTCATCCAGTTGTTAATGTTAAAGTCTATATGACAGGTTCGACGACACATTTGACTGAAACGTAGTCAACATGATTATATTCAAGATTTGACAGAATATTTTGCCCGTTGGTCCCCAGTAAGATCTCATTTAAGTTTATTTAGCACATTATATCCCCTTTGATAAAGTTGCGTTAAAGCTGGAATACCTGATTTTTACACTAGGGAACCGGAAGTAGTTTTTTAAATCAATCTAACTCGTTTCTAGGTCTCACAGACCCTTTGGCATGTCGTTAAAATTCACATGCATTCATTTTTGGTCCCATGCACACCTTTACAACTGATTTTTTCAGACTGCAAAGTGAAAGTGGGGAGGACCACCCAAGCACAGCCAATCAGAACGCTGCTTTTAGCTCTTACTTCGAGACAAAATACTTTATTAATAGTCGCAGACAGCAGGCAGAGGTCTCATTTTTGTCAAGGTGCTGCTTTTACAAGACACTCTTTGATGGAAAACACAAAATTTACTAAATTATATCCAAAAAAGTCAGATACCACAGCTTTAAGTCCATACATTTAAAAAATAATTGTACTTTTGGTCATTTGTACCAATTTAACTGAACGCCTACACACTACTGATTGTAGGGCCTTACAAATCTCATTACCAACATAAACAAAATAATCAATAATATTTCAAACAACCAAGACTGTTCAAAAATAAATAAAAGATAGCAAACCATTTTACATTGTTTTGGACATGTCTAACATTTCAGGAAAGTAATTACAGAACAAATGCTGAGGTCTTATCAATAACTCGTACCATGAACTTACTGCAAGTTAAAAAACTGCAAAATGTGGAACTGACTCAAGGGATAGAACATTCTTTAATTCTTTTCTTATTTATTTTTAACGACCTCAGCTACTTCACCGTGACCGGCGAGAAGAATTAAACTTCCATTTCCCGTAAATAATTAAGAAGCGAATTCTATTTCTGTCTTAAGTCGAGTCGTCTGATTGTAGCCATGCGGCGTAGCTGAACGGTTTTGCCGCACGAGTTCGAGAGACGAGCTATTTATGTAAGCTAGAAAAACAAAACATGCTGCATTAAATAGTCGGAATCAAATACTGTGTGTGTGTGTTTCAAAAGCGTATGACTCACGATCGGAGCTGTGTCTTACTACGTCTGATCCGGCTCCCACCCAGAGGATCCATCTCATTCAGATTGAATCAAAACGACAGCGCAGCACCGAAGCTTAGACCGGAGCACCCAAAGGTCTCGGACAAATGATGGGTGCTGTCCGGTTCCAAACAAGACAGGCATCCTACGCACTGCCCGGCTGCATTTTGTGACAAGCGCTGTCCGATCTTGTGCATTTCAGATTCACTGCCTCCGAAGACAAACATGCACTTTTCAGCGTGTCACGACTCAAGATACATTTACTCTAGAAACGTTTCAAGTAAATGTGTACTTCGTAGTTTTTAGACTACCTACGTGTGTAATATATTGTAGGGTAACAGTTTCTATCTTGAGTAAAAGTGTTGGGTCGTCTTCCCACCGTTCGTAAATCTACAAGTGACAAAAGCTTTATGTTGACAATGTTATATAATTTGATTACCCTGCATTATTTCATCTTTCGTCCTTTCAGTTTCTCTTTTAGCTACTCTTACTTGTGAGTAGTTTCGCCAAAATACCTTTCCCCTTATTTTTCTACATAAATATACCAAATGGCTAATGCTAATTACCATCCGGCAGGTTGATGTTACAAAAAATTAACATATTTACGCAAACTATTTACACAGACTGGAGAAAAACAAGCAGGAACAGTGATTACAGTATCATGCTAGTCCAAACATTCAAGAAGAATGTGCTATTAAGCCATAGAATAACAAAAGACATTTAGAACCCAATTCATCTGTATTGCACATAACCTTCTATTGCAGTAATTCCTATTGCATATACCCCTATATCGCATCTATCCTTATATTGCACATATCCCTATATTGCACTTATTCTCATTGCACCCATTCATATTGCACATACCCTTATATTGCACATACCCCTTAAATGCACTCATTCATATTGCACATATTCATATTGCACATACCCCTATAATGCACTCGTTCATATTGCAGTTATTCATATTGCACATACCCTTATATTGCACATACCCCTATAATGCACTCATTCATATTGCACTTATTCATATTGCACATACCCTTATATTGCACATACCCCTATAATGCACTCATTCATATTGCACTTATTCATATTGCACATACTCTTATATTGCACATACCCCTATAATGCACTCATTCATATTGCACTTATTCATATTGCACATTTCCTGACAAAAGTGATGCTTTGCAATCTCTGGCTGACTGAATTGCTAGAAAGATGTGGTTAGGGCAAAATTTTCTTCACTTGAATGAAAACAAAACTGAGTATATTTTATTTGGTGACTGTGTGTTTTCTGATTGTTTGTCATACAAGTTTTTAAAAACTCTGTAAAGAACCTCTGGGTCGTTTTTGACAAAAATCCAAATTTGACAAACAGATTGACAGTGTGGTGAGAGCAAGTTTTTATCAATTATGTCTTTTATCTAAGATTAAGCCTTTTTTAAATCGCAGCGACCTTGAAAGGACTATTCATGCTTTTATCAGCTCAAGAATAGACGACTGTACTGCACTTTATGTCGGTGTCTCCCACTGTGCCCTCAGTCGCCTCCAACTTGTGCCAAATGCTGCCGCTCGCTTTTTGACCGACACACCCAGACGTCACACATCACCCCAGTTCTTTTCGCACTCCACTGGCTCCCAGTTTCTTTTAGAATTGATTTTAAAATGTTGCTCTTTGTTGTTAAAGCTCTTAATGGCCTTGCCCCTTCTGACTGAGTTATTATCAGTTCAAAACCCAAGGTCAAGGCTTTAAGGTCAACAAACCAACTTATGCAAACCATCACAGACTTTGGCCTTTTTAAATCAAGGCTCAAAACTTACTTATTCAGACTGGCTTTTAACACTCAATAGTGTAGTAACACTTATCTTTATTTATTTTTTGTATAGTGAATGTATTGTTTTATGGCTGTATGCATTTTTTTTTCTGTTTTTCTGTATTTTATTGTAAAGCAGTTTGGTCACCTTTAAGTGCTGTAAAAGGCTCTATAAATAAACGTTTATTGATTGATTGCACATATATTCCTATATTGCACTGATTCATATTGCACATAACCCGTTATTGCACATATTTCTATATTGCACTGATTCATATTGCACCAGTGTATATTGCACTAAGGCCTATTGCACATTATTTCATGTTTCGTCCTTTCAATTTTTCTATATTGCATATATTCTTTTATTTTACTTATTTATATTGCACATGCCCTTATATTGCTCACATCCCTATATTGCACTAATTCATATTGCACATTCCCTGTTATTGCACATGTCCCTGTATAGTACTGTATATTGCATCAACTCCTGTTGCACTAAGTTCAATTGCACATACACTTATATTGCACATACACCTGTAATGTTCTGATTTATATTGCACACATTCATATTGTACATACACTTACATTGCACCAATTTGTATTGCACATAGTCTTATTGCACGCACCCTGATATTGCACGGATTCTTCATACTGCGCTTTTTTCATAATGCTTTCTCGTTGCATCATTCACACGGTGCTTAAGTAGATCAAATGAGTATTGCACATGTCTTGTGTCTCAATGAACTACACAAGCAGATGTCATTAAACTAGTTTTTTTAATGTTTTGGCACTAGAAATTATAATCAGTCTGTTTTATTTTGCAGTGTGGGTCCCAAGTTGTTCACATGCTTAATTTTTTACTTGAAAAAGGAAAAATATATATATTCTGCTCTAGAAAACATCAGTGGAGGAGTGAGTTTGTCCCTGGATGCTGAAGCGCAGATCTGGTAGGTTAAAAGGAGAAGTGTTGGGCCTGGGTTGTGCTCTTCTTGACGTGAGACGGGCAGAGCTTTGTCTGAACCGCCGGCTAAGGCTCCATCACAATGTCATCCTTCTGAATGAAAAAGAACGGCGTGTCAGGGATGTCCTCTTTTACACACACTTGTTTTTGGCTCATTTGGTTTGCAGAGTGCTCACGGCATTAATCATCTGACTGTGAGGCTGTCTGAGCGGCTCCACAGCTGAAATGTTAAAGCTGTGGTGCGTACTATCGCTCTATATTTCATGGCGTCAGTCCTCGCCAATTTAGACTTACGCTTGCTTGTTCAGTTCCGGTTTTGCCAGGGATGTAATGATGATGGTATTGAATAAAACAAGCTGCATTGGGTACTGGCCTCAAAATAACGGTTCAGCTAATGTCCTGGTAAAAAAAGTCTATTTAATGGCCGTTGTTGGTTCAGAATGTCATTCATTTATTTATACATGAACGCTCTGTATTAATTGAAGGATACATAACAGTTACACAGCATGTTCGGTTCAGTTTTGTCGTGTTTGTTTTAACTGACAGTTTCTTCAGTTGTAAAAAGCTAGGCCTGTTTCATGCGCCAATCTTATTTTGTTGACATTTAATTTGCAAACTAAGCATCCGTTCTCGATTTTCCCATTGTGAACAAGCCAGGTGAGGGTGACTATTGTTTTTGGAGCTAAAATTACGCTAAGAAAAGAGTCAAAAGAGTCCTGGCTTATGGCGTTCGGATCGAGTTTAGGCCATCAAACCAAGTTATTTAGCACTGACATGTAAAGAGTCACATCTGGTGTGGGCGATCTGATTTCTTTCTGATGAAACTTTGCATGTTTCGACAAGGAAAGTCATGCAAAAAAGAGCAAACTAATGACAAGACAAACGTGGAAGAGAGAATATAATTTTACATTGAAAGAGTTTTTATTTATCTTCCAATTGCAACAGCAACAAAAATCTACTAATTAACTGTCACATGTCAGTGGGTGTTTTTGATGCTCAGATTTGTCTCATTTTTTTTTCTGTTTCATTCTTGCCCACCAAAGCGACTGCTGCTGTCATTTTCTCATTATTGGAGTTTCTCATTATTCTAGTTATCAGATTTTTACAGGCCATGAGAATGTTCCCCCGCTGATGAAGTTGGTAGGAAAAGTTTCTAAAGATAGTCATCTGGAAAAGTCATTTTCAATCTGAAGGTACTAGACTGAGAGGCTTTCAGGCTATAACTTACAGCAGCCCCTTACAGCAGGGCTAATCTATCTTAGGACGGTATACAATTCGAGCTTCTCAGGCCGGTACCTTCGGATTAAAAGCAACTGGTGAGTGAGTGGTTCCCACAGAGGTGGAAAGGTTGGGAATCACTGGTTTAGATGACCTTTGAAACTTTGAAACCACGAATGAGGGATTACATGGAGTCATTGATGGAGTTTTTTCCCCCCTTTTTCTATTAAAGAAAGGGACCAGTGGGCTGAGCATTTGCCCACCAACCAGTTAGTCTCCAATTTAGTCTAACGGTTCTTATTTCAGACCAGTGTTTGTTTTGTTTACCTGACAGTTTCGACTGCTCACTCGCAATCTTCATCAGTGTCACTCGATGTTGTTGTGACGTGTCTGGAAACGTTTCCGTGGTTCAATAGCCTCCGTAATGTCCCGATGATGTTTGCTCCTTCCTAGACAAAAATGTGGTTCTCTCTTTTACATTGATCAGGTAAACGAAAGCAAATAGCAGTCTTAAATAAAAAAAAACAAAAACGTTAGATTAAATTATCAGAAGACCAAATAAACCTCGTTGGACTGGACAGTTAGTCACCAGCTCAAACATCATTCAAGCACTTACTCCATATCATCAGATCCGTTTTAAACCGTTTGAGTTGGGAAAACGGTATCATTGGGTGACGTTTGAACCGATGACCATCTGGTTCGTTGGCAGATTCTCAACTCACCGTGCCGTACACTTTTTTTTTTCCCTTGAATCCAAATACAGTTACACCGTGAGGTCGAAACAGTAGCTCACACATTTGACCTAACCGCAGTAGATGGATGACGCCAAAAGCATCTACCTCCACAAAGTTCCTGTCTTACAGTGCAGCACAAAGTCACCCCGGTGCTCTGTAGTTTTTAAAAAGGCAGAGTCCATAAATCACCTCAAGAACAAATAAAGTCCCTTCTTGAAAGCCCTAAGCCGAGCGCCCCGCATTTGAGTGCTGCTGCTGTTGTTGCTGCTGCTTGTCGCCGCAAAAACAACCCGTGTTTACCAGCTCCGCTCACGGCCATGCACCGGAAACCGACTGCTGGTATGGAGATGGATTAGCTGGACTGTGGAACATTAGGGGAAAGCAATAACATCTCCAAAGAGACTAGCGAGTGACAGAACCTCCACTTGAAATGTTACGGAGCGCCTCTTTGAACTAATACATGTGAAGAAGGAGAAACATGATTTTTAGCTTCACAGAAAATGTAAATGTAATTGAAATTTGAAATACAGATTCATACACAGTTGGTGCACATTTTTAACGTGTCCAGAGCATTAACATTTGAAAGAACAGCTAAACTAATCCAAACAACAATCCCATGCATTTTAAGTTCACATTTTCATGCACTTTACATGCCAAGTATATGATATAAACCTGATCTAAAACTAAAAAAGTACTACATAATGGTTTTCATACCACCATTATTACCATTAACTATTGGCAGCCGTTAGTGGAGAGTGTTTGTTTTTGTTTTTATTTATTTAGTTGGGACAGTGCATGTAAATAAATATGCATGAGTGAACCAAGCTGACGAGGCAAAGACTATGAATAAACACAACTAGTTAGCAACAATTCGCTAACAGATGACAAACATACCTGCAATTGTATTTAGCTTACTTCATGCTTATTTCATTAAACCTGTTAACAAGGTCTTCTCCCTTCTGAGCCTTAAAAAACACCCAGGTTCTCATTTCCCAGTTTTGTGATGTCATAGGTAGAGCTCCGAGATCTTACACTGTTTTTTAAGCCCATAAATCATTCTTCAGCTCGTTCTGAGTGTTTCTGTTGTCAAATCGCGTTTGTCTAAACTCCAATCTCGCTGTAGCACAGGGATGCCCAAACTTTTTCCATCGAGGGTCACATATTGAAGCGGATGGCCACAAATCAGTCGTGAAACATTCAAAAACGTTGCAGTTGTCTGATGTTTTAAGTAAATTCAGTCACTATGCCTTATTATCAGGTCTGTCTCGCACTAAAATGTTAGTTATTTGGGTTGTAAATGCAGAAAGTATGACATTTGCTGTAAAAAAGTACTTCTCAGGACAATGTAGGCCAATCCACAAGGAAAACTGGTCCAAGGGCTGCATTTGGAGCTGTAGTTTGGACATGTCTGCTGAAGAATGTTGGAGGCAAGCTAGCTTTTATTTATTTCCCCATGGTAAATTCCCTTTGCTAGCACCAAAGCAAACATACACCAAGTTAAAGATATTTATGGTAGAGGAGTTTCCATGCATTTGATCACAAAACTCATTGATACTGACATTGAAAAAAGCATTACTTGGTATTAGGTCGAAACTATAATCACTGATATCGGTTATCACCAATGTTTTTGAAGTGAAAACGGCATCATACATCAATTAAAACATTTCAAACTAAGCTCCTCAGCATCTACTTTCTGATTTTTCCACATTTAAAGTTCAGTCGCTGTGCATTTCATAACACAGACTTCACAATTTTTCAGAAACCTGTTGTATAACTTTGTGTTTGTGGTGAAGCGGATCAGAGCTGAGGGCACAAAGACGTTGATATGAGCCTATGTGACTTCTGAAATATGAAAAGTCTGTGATGCATAAAAGCAAAATATGGTTCTGATGTTGTTTTCCTTTCAACGATATTATATTTGCGGCTGCTCCGGCACACGCTGCTCCATGTGCCGTGTTCAATGACAGATGCACCTGAATGTGACTGATCACTAACAGCACATCGCGCCAAATCATATCTACATCCCACAAGCTTTTAGACACTTTTCATGTTTGTCAATCTGCCTCTTATTCACTGAATTACAAGCCGATGAACTAATAAAATGATGGATTTAACAATGCAGATTACCATGACGATCTGCAGCAACACATTCTGTCTAAATTTCAATTCATTTCATCTATAAACAATATCAAACACGAGGGCAGGAGTCTGAACATCAGTGCCGTCTCTAGCTCTTCTGGGACTCTGGGACTGGGAATTTAGATGGTGTAGCAGATACTGTAGTTTTGAAAGTAGGACATTTTGAACTCTAGGTCATCTAGGGCTGTTCAACTTAAGGCCCAGGGGCCAAATCAGGCCCTCCAATCGATATGATCTGGCCCTCAACTCATGTTAAAAAAATTGTGAAAATATTTCAGCTCTTGTTATTGGTTTACCTGGTTTAGTCCTGGTTGAGACCTGGGGTTAGACCTAAGTTTAGACCTGGGTTTACACCTGGTTTAGTCCTGGTTTTTAGTCCTTGTTTAGTCTTGATTTAGACCTAGTTTAGTCTTGATTTAGTCCTGGTTTAAATCTGGTTTAGATCTGGTTTAGTCCTGGTTTAGTCTTGATTTAGACCTGGTTTAGTCCTTGTTTAGACTTGATTTAGACCTGGTTTAGTCCTTGTTTAGACTTGATTTAGACCAGGGTTTAGTACTGGTTTAGTCTTGATTTAGAGATGGTTTAGTCCTGGTTTAAATCTGGTTTAGACCTGGTTTAGATCTGGTTTAGTCCTGGTTTAGTCTTGATTTAGACCTGGTTTAGTCCAGGTTTAGTCTTGATTTAGACCTGGTTTAGGCCTGGTTTGAACCTGGTTTAGTCCTGGTTTAGACCTGCTTTAGTTCTGGTTTAGTCTTGATTTAGACCAAGTTTAGTCCTGGTTTAGATCTAGTTTAGTTATGGTTTAGTCCTGGCACGTTTCCAGACACAACCATCTGAATAATCTGGCCCTCAATAAAATAAAGTTGAAATGTGTAAATGTAAATTTCTCTTCATTTAAAGGTCCTATCTTATGCAAAACTGTGTGCGTTTAACCTTCTATTAGTGCTACTTGTACCTCAAAACAATCCCCAAAGTGGTTATTTCTTTCATACGTGCATTTATTAGCTTTAATCGTTTGAAACAGTGAGAGCCACATCTGCTCCCACTGTGTGACACGTGTATGTGCTGTGATTACCCTCCTCCAGGAACTGCTCCGCCTCAGCCCAGAACTTAATATACTTCCATGGTCTGAACAAGCAAGATTTACGTCAGAAATGCACTTCCATTCAGAGTTTTGTACAATATGTGTACAAAATAAAATAAAACAGACACGCCCCCGCTGCAAGCCGACCTGAGCACTGTATCTTTTGACGCCATTTTTCAACGTCATTTTACTTCACTTTGCTTTGAACCCATGTTATTCATCACGGAACCTGTGGGGGGCACCAGAGAGGAGCTGAGACCAAACAAAAGCTAGCTGTTTCTATATCCGGGTTAGTGAGTTAGTTTCAAAAGATGGGTGTTTTTTCCTAACGACTGTGTGACGAATGTCACAGTGTACAATTTTATCATAAGGGATGTTTCCTTGGGACCGGAACGGGGCGGACCGTACCACATTGTCCTATTTGAGGGGTCCAAAGGGGGCCACGAGAGGTACCGGCTTCCAGAGGGTGTCCATAGGGTAGACTATCGCAAAATATGGGACCGTTCATCACACATTATGATTGTATGAACCGTTCAGCCTGCTTGTCGCCATGAAGATAGTAGTATTATTATTTATATATATATATATATATATATATATATATATATATATATATATATATATATATAATGTTCTTCAGTTTAGTATAAATATAATGTACTGTATCTATCTTTTTTTTAATTTTCAGTGTTTTTATTGCTAAAACAATAACTTTCCTACTGTATGTGCTCACCTTTCAACTGATCTGATCTGTAACTTGTCTCCATGGAGATAAGGTTAATGCCACACTGTGGAACATTCATAATCAGAAACGGTTTATTGCCATTGTCAGTGATCAAAAATTCACAAACATAGGAATTTGCTTCGGCGTAAGGTGCAACATAAAGCAATGAATAAAATATATAAAAAAGGCATGCATAAAATTAAGAATGAAATAGACTAAGATAGACTAAGACTATATGCAGAATGTACAGTTGGCAGATGTGCAATGTGCAAATGTAGCAGTGCAAATAGACAGTTCTTATATAATATATTGTTAAAGTGGCAGGTGTTACAAAGTGTTCATGAGTCCAACAGCAGAGAGAAAGAAACTGTTCTTGTGGCGGAGGTTCTGGTCCGGATGGACCGTAGCCTCCTGCCCGAGGGGAGTGGCTCAAATAGTCCGTGTCCAGGGTGAGAAGGGTCAGCTGTGATCCGACCTGCTCGTCCCCGAGTCCTGGAGACGTACAGGTCCTGGACAGATGGAAGACTGCAGCCGATCACCTTCTCAGCAGAGCGCACAATGCGCTGTAGTCTCTGTTTGTCCCTGGCTGTGGCTCCAGCGTACCACATGGTGATGGAGGAGGTGAGGATGGACTCGATGATGGCCGTGTAGAACTGCACCATCATCTGCGCCGGCAGCTTGGCTTTCCTCATCTGCAGCAGGAAGTACATCCTCTGCTGGGCCTTCTTGATGATGGAGCTGATGGTCGGCTCCCACTTGAGGTCTTGGGTAATGGTGGTGCAGAGGAAGCGGAAAGAGTTCACGGTGGCGATGGGAGAGTCCACCTCCCTCCTGTAGACAGAGGCAAAGCAATGACATCTCAGTGGATTCAAGCAGAAAAGTTACACCGTGCATTTCAAAAACAATTCAAAACCTCAATGGCATTTTTTAAATTCTGAAGTTGAAGTAAACGTCTGATCAGGTTGATTCACTTCACGATGGTTTTGTTTTTAAAGGTATCAGTGTTGAGTGGTTATCGTCATTGGCAACCGCAAATGGAAAACACTCACCTTGGCAAGATAAATAAGAAACGCATTCAGGTAATAAATTGTTTTTTTTTGCACAAGGCTCTTCCATTTTCACATGTTGATAATTACATTTTGCGCATGTGTCGATAAAAAGAACAACACCTTGAAATGACGGCGCCAGAGACAACATTAAAAACTGATAATGGGAAAGAATATTGTTGAATAAAAACCGCGTGAAATGTCTTACAGAATGTATGCTGACGTTGAGAGACAGACGTACAAATAAGAAGAGACCGAAGGAGAAAGGAGGAAGCAGGCGTGGTATTGTGAAGTAAAATGTGATTTTGGGGATTCTCAAACGAGGGCAGCGGACCGTGTTGCTTCACTGGTGAGGCGCTTTTACACAAATCAGATACGGATCATGCATTAGGTCAAAATATCTTCAAATGACATGGAACAGGCAAGATTCTCTGCTTGTCGTTTTGTCAAATGAGTTACAGTGTAGATACAACTCAACTTAAAGTCATTTAGTCTTCAGATGCCGTTTTTGCACGCCAATTAATCTCTAAAATAAAAAAGGCTTACACACTCAGAACGTTTATCAAGACTTTGGGTCAGTCCAAACTCTCTTGATTATTCGTAACTTGTGGTTTTTGAGGGCTAATGCTCCTGTATTGTATTTTTTTATCCTTATAATCTAAATAATTAGTCAACTAATACAAATTTAGGTTGAACAAAAGGCCACCGACTGGTTAATCGACTACATTACAACAAACGCAATAACATGTACCCTTTAAAAGAGCTGTACAGCATTTTTTAAATGTTTTGAAATGTGAAAAACAGAATTTGTTAATTTTAAACTCATTACATCAGTCACAGGTATCTCTCACGTTCCTAATGCAATCCCAGCATCCTAAATGTTCACCACGATGAGTTTATAAGCATTTTTCACGAGCCTCTGAACCCAGAGCGTCACGGACTGTCACGGTAAAGCTAACAAACATTAGCACGCTAATGCCGCACTTCCTGCTTCTACTGTATAGTAAAATGCTATCTAAATGGATGCAGAGAAAACGCTGTGGTCGAAATTTCCCCAGATAGATGTTTTTACAATATATCTGTGCTGGGGCAAAATCGATTTGACTTTATTGCACGCAAAAAATTGGGTACATGAACTAGTTCTGTTTTTCACGTTCTAAAACAGTATAAATCAAAACCTTTAAATTTTAATATTATGCATTTTTCATATTGTTATTGACCAAACTAATGAAAGGGGAAGCTGATTCCTGTATTAAAGTATACAAAACTTTTATTTCTTGATATTTATGTCATTTCTCTGTTCTCTTCACCAGTCACATGTAAAAGAGGATGTTTGGTGGTCACTAGATGCTACAAGAAGTGCTCAAGATCAGAAGTCTCAACATAAAGTCAGATGACAATTTTATATGCTAATTATTATCTAAAATAAAAATACCAGTCACCCGCGACCCCTAGCTGGAATAGAAAATGAATGAATGACTGAATGAATAGAATACCAAAAGATTTACCCACTGAATAATGACTTTTAACAAGGTTTTAATCTTGTAAATGTGGTCGATGGGTTGCTAACAGCTGACACTCTGTGGATTATTCATAACTTGCGTGTTTAGCAGGCTAATGCTAAGGACTATTGGGAAATGAGATGAGTCTTTCAAATCATACCGGACTAGCCGCTTTGCAAAGTGGTTGATAGCACGAGCATCGAACGTTGTGTCTACATCTTTACATTCTATGGTCACTAGTGCGCGCTTACATTACCACGTCGGGGCAAGCTAGCTTTCACTGTAATTCACTCTGCACACAGTAGATGGGGCTGTAACACAATTCCTGATGTGGAAAACGACTGACCGACTGACGTTTTGTAAACCTGTTTTTTGAAGTTCTAAAACATGACATGTAAAAGCAAAGGGACAAGTTTTAATGCCAAAAACAATACAAATAATGCAGAATATGTTTCCGTCAACCCATATTTTTTTTACGCGTCATTAAAAAGTAGCATTTTCAAGCAGTTTACCAGCCTGCCTCTGCTCCCCCTTCTCCTTCAGCCGTCTTGTTGTCGCAGGCACTTAGCGGCCTCCCTACACGGTTAAGGGGTGACACGAGTGGCCCTTCCCCAGGCGAGAGCTCCGGAGTGGGCTGCTGTTAGCGAAGAAGCCCCCCCACCTTCCCAGGCGACATGCTGGAGGAGAAGGCAGGGTCAGCGCGAGGGAGAAAATGAACTGGCCACCAGCTGGGACTCTCTTCACGTGTCACTGTAGACCGCGAGCTCAGAACGAGTAGCAAAAAGGAGACGCTATTTTTTTACTGAGCGCCCGAGTCTGACACATTGATATTGGTGTTTTATGGATCGGCCACCGGTTTATCTGTATTTGTCACTTTCCTTTCGAAGGCAGAGATTAGCGGTCTGAGTCATGCGGAGTGAAGCGTTTGGACAGAAAATAGTTGGTGTGATTAAAGTGAGAGTGCGGTGAAGATGTATTGACTTATATAACAAAAGGTTACTTAAAGGTGCATGATGTAAGTTTTCTGTTGGTAGCTTGCCTCTATGGAGATCGTATTGCTTTGCTTGGAATGTTCCGCACTATGGCATTACACTTGTGTATCTTGAATTCAGTCGATTATATGTTATATTCTATACAAAAGTAAAGACCTTTTATAGGTTTGTTACCAATTATGTTCTAAATTCCAGAATGCAGGCAACCATGAAGTGGAACATAATGTTATTTCAATTTGGGGATTAGGGATTTTCCACAAACGATTGTGAAAGATTAAGAAGGTAAATGTTTGTTTAAGGCTGAATATTTCAGGTTTTCTAAACAAATATGTTGATCCTACCATTGTTTGTCATTGTGTCTAAGATGTTATAACTTCTACCAAGCTCAAATACAATTGTGAGGCTATAAAACAGTATTTAATCATCCCTTGTAATAGATACAGTCAGCATTCGAGGGAACGACCATGAACAGACCTCCGTGGAGGAAACAATCACTCTCTGTTCAACATTACCAGAGCAAACATTGAGTTTAGGAGTTATATTGTGCCAAATACAGACATGAAGACATGGGGAAGAATAAGGCAGTCAAAAGGCCCAAATTTGTAAAGTTATCCAAGAACAATCTATAGAACATCTACAATGTGTTCATTTTTCTGTGGTAAAGCCTTGTTACCATCGTCTGTTAAAGGTCCCATAACATGCAAAATCGACTTTTCAGAGGTTTTAACCTTCCTACAGTGCTATTTGGGCCTCGTATGTGTGCCCAAAGTGTTTTTTTGATTGATTCCCGCATGTTTTCGCTAGAGAACTGTCTTTTTCAGTAATTACACGATGGATACGACAGATCGAAGAGTTAGCTTGTTATTTACCAAACGGCAACGTCTGTCGTCGGGGTACTGGAGCACGTCAAACTCCAGGTCAGATCCAGGACGTAGGACTCAGCACGACGCACCGTCAGGACGGATAAAATGTTTATTCCCGTGTTTGTGTATCACTGTTTACCGGAGAACACGGCGCATGCGCACTATCTCCGCTCTAGGCTTCCGCACGAGTTGGGCGGGGGAGGCGCCCGAGTTGGGCGGGGGAGGCAGTCTGCTCTCTGTTCGGGGGGGTCAGATCTCAGAGTGAGCCATTTGCTTTTGCAAGGAGGGGGGCCAGTCCAAGAAATGGGTGTTTTTTGGAAACTGTTATGTTATGGATATTGCACAACGCAAAATTTTATCAACAAAGCCCTTAGAATAGACTGTGTAAAGAGGAAAATAGCAGAATATGGGACCTTTAAGACTCAGTTGTCACTCGACATGAATGACTTGTGCTTAAAGTGCTTATGGCAGGTTTTCATGATTTTCTAATTTTGACATTATTCAGTGTCTTAAAACCTGTTGTAAATGTAAATGATAGTTTTACACCAATCAGGTGACTGTTTGTGAAGAAAAATGAAAAATATGTTGAAAATTACAGGAAGTAAGCAAATTGATGACATCACACTAGGGAGCCATAGGTTATGCATCATTTACACAAAAGAAACTCCTTTTTTGACCCTTTAAACATTGATTCAACAAAATAAAGGTGCTCACATGTATTTTTTTTGTCAAATAAAAAAATCTGTGATATTAGATGAGTTTTGGTGCAGTGTACAGGATGGTTTCTTGGTCATTTCCTAGTGTGATGTCATCATTTAAAACCAGGAAGTAAAATTAAAAACCTAAAAAATAGCGAAACTGGGGTAAAATTTATAAATATTTTAGCAGAATTTGAAATCTATTTATCTTAACTGTGTTTTAGTTAATTGAGTAGTCCAACCTGTCAGAGTCACTTTAAAACACACATCATACACGACTCTCTGCTCCTGATGCAGACGGCTCCTCTGATGGCGCTCTCACAGCTGGTTCACCTGCATTCAGCCTCATGCGCTTATAAATAAAGCGCTTTATAAATAAAGTTTGATTTGATTTGATCATTTGCCAGGAAACATATTAAAAGAGTGAAAAAGATCCCATTGAATCACCAAAGAGTATACCCCATAGTTTGCCCCACGGCAGACCACGCCCCCTAATATGACACGCTGCAGACTGGATCTATAGAGAAGCAAGCTAACTGAAGTGTCGGAGGTTCTGTCGTCGTGTCCTTAGGCAAGACACTTCCCCCATGGAAAGTGAAAGTGCTGCGTGAGTGAATGGTGGTGCAGATTGGCAGCCTCGCTTCCGTCATTGCCCCGGAGCAGAGCAGCGGAACATTCTGATGACGTTGCACTTTACGGGGGTCTATTTCTTGGAAAGCATACCGCCTTATGTTACCACCTGTTACCTGCCCCGGTGGAGTCATACACTTGTCTCCACGGAGATAGTTCACTGCTGTACTGTGGAACAATCTAGGAGCATGCTATAAGACGCTGCAAATGAATAAAGAGCAGCACAACTAGGGCTGCACGATACTGGAAATGATGGTTATTAAGATCTGCGATATTATTGCGATATTTAAATACACTTTTTGGCTAAGGCTGAAACTAACGATTATTTTAGTTGTCAACTAGTCAGTGATTATTTCAGGTGTAGATTGAGACAACATTTTTGACCAAATAAATGTTGAAATATTATGAATGAGGGCTTCTAGATAGAGATAGAATATTTATGACTAATGCGTATAATTGAGGAAACTTAGAAATGGACTGTTATTTTTTGCCATTTTTCTTTTAATATGTCACTGTGTTTGTTAGAAAAGTCTTTAAGTTTGTGTTTCGGAGTCTGGAGAATGACGACCATCATCAAAATACAACTGCAATTATTGATTATAGTCAATTAGTCACAATTATTCTACCAATTGTTGCCATATTTTGCATTAAAGTCTGTTATGTTACTTTAAAAACCAACAAATACAAAACCGTAGCTAATTTAGTTTGAAACAGCTAGATTTTATTCATGATTTTCAATGTTTTCATTTTAAAAACAGAACATTTCTATCAGATTGAAGACTTTGGTTTTACTGCGATATATTCTGTTTGTAGCGATGTCGTTATTGCGTCAGGCAATCTTGCGATATCGATACTTTTGCAGCCCTAAGCACAGCTATGAGCAACATGATGCTAACATGAAGGGCGATACTGACCAAATGATGAATGAATGACACTATTTTAACATTGCATCATAAATGTGCAAAAATGTGTCTGTAAAAGCTTAGTTGAGACCAGGGCCGCCGCTTCCATAAAGCACGTAACGCACAGCGCGTAGGGCACCAAGTGCTCTGAGGGGGCACCACATCGGCTGTGCCGTGGCCGCCTGGCTGTGGCGAAAACGAGCGGTGCCCACGCGGCGCAAGCGGCGCCGGATGCGCCGCATTCCGGCGCTCGCCAAAGTGAAGCACATGCACGTAATTTATTAAAACCGCGACGCCAAAGGCTCTCTCTCTTTCCTCCTCGGCTCCTCCTTCAGAGAACAGGGATGGCCAAGACCCACCAACTTTGCCAAGACCCCAGGCAAAGTTTGAGAGAATGATGAAGACGAGAGAGAGTCAGCGGAGGAGCCTATTACCTGCCACTCTGCAGCTAACGTCTGACTCTGAGGCGTTTAGGGGACGCTTGGTGCGTGGGCTTTTACTGCACTTAATCCGTGAATAAATATGATGCCAATGATACATTCACAATGACAACAGTTCCTGTGCATTTCTTAAAGCTGAATAAACTATTTTTATTCATTTTTTGCAAAAAATAAATAAATAAATTGTAGTAGTAGTAATCATTTACAGTTATGAATATTTCGTTTCTTTTACCCTTTGAACTCACCACCAATTGGCACAGAAGCTCTGGTATGATGACTTGATAAACAACTTTGCAGCTAGAAAATGTAGACGTGCACATTTGTAGGAGCAGTAATTTTTGTTCAGTTGCCTGTGAATGTTTACATAGACTTCACTTGTTGGATGATTCTATCTATATTCGTATTTGCACTTTTATTGGGTGGTATTTGTTTTACACTTGAATATTAAATTTTTATTTAGTTTTTTAAGATATTTATTAATATTTTTTTGTTGGCAACTTAGATTTCCATCTTGTGTTTATAGTACTATATATTGTGTATTTAATTTAAGATAATAAAATGAACATGGTAAGAAATGAAAGTAATAGTGGGTTTGGTCATTTAATGCGGGGCGGGGGGGGGGGCACCATCAAGACATTTTGCATAGGGCACCAAAAAAGCTAGCAGCGGCCCTGGTTGAGACACTTTGAATGCACCATAAAATGAACCACTAAAGCGCTGAAATATCGCTTTATACCCTTGTTTTGGAGATTAATAGACATTTCTTTTTCGTTTTGTGTTCATTTTTAATCGTTTTCATTATAGACTATAAACTCCATAATGTGATTTCCATTATAATTACAATATTATCATTTATTCAATATATCTACCTTGGCGTCATCGTAGCTTGCCTGCTCTGAAAAAAACACAACAGACAAACAAAACTAATAATAAAACGAAGAAAAAAAATAGCTTACCCTGGTTTCTCTAAGACCCACGGGACGAATAAACACACATCAGCCGCAGCTTATTAAAACGCAGCTATGGACAGGATGGGATAAAATCTACAGCGGCATTGCCCACATCATTAAAGGTTAAAACTACTGTCCTGTCAGCAGATTCGCCCATAACTCGTCTCGGTATCGCTCCCACACTACCGCGGGCGTCTGAGGAGCGATGCGAACGCCGGAGCCCAGAGCATTTTCAACCCCCTGCGCTAAATAAAGGGAGCGGATACAGTCGGCGTTTGAACTTTGGCTGAACCTCGCATTGTATTCCAGCTCGAGCAGAAGAGAAAACTGTAAACGAAGCAGAAATGATCAGGTGGAGGAGTGGTGGCAATGGCAGTAACGGTAATCTCTTTGAAAGGTTAAGACATGTTGAATTGCAGGTCTGTAATGTTAATGTCGGTTATGGACTTTGTGTACTTTATATGCTATTGATTGTTAAATATACTCGCTTGAAGTACTGTTGTTGTTGAGTGATGCTGTGGAAAAGATAAGGAATGTGTGTGACTACCATTTTCTACGGTTCATTAGTACTTTTCATTCATTTTTTTTTTTTTTTTTACATTAATACAATTCTACGTTTATTTAATGTGCATATGTAAGTTAAAAAGATTAGTTAAATGAATGTAATTATGTAAGTTCAAAGTCTGTTTAAAAGCAGTCCAAAATGATGTATAATTTAGCATGATCAGTTGTCCTAAGAGGCCCAGTGGCGGACTTACCATTAGGCAACAGGCCACATTTGCCGTGGGTCCCCAACCTGAAGGGGCCCCAACGCAAGGCTCTGAAACAATAAAGCTAAATAGAATCAAACAATGAAACATTATAAAATTACAAATGAAAACTATGGATTTAAAGCAGCTGGAACATGTGTTAAATAAACAGGAAATACTGTATGGTCTAATGACACTTGATGAGGAGGGCCCTGTATTTAATTTTGCCTTTGGCCCCCAAATTCTTAGGTCCGTCACTGAGAAGGCCATAAGTTCCAGTTACAAAAGGTCAATTGTCAATGTGACGTATAATTTAAGTTTATATGTTAAAACAACTACAACATTCACATTTGCCCAAAGAAGGCTTTGAAATTCTCTTAGATTAACTTGAACAGGCAAAAATGTTATAAGTGAAGACAGTAAGTTCCAGTAATATGAACGCATCAGTTACAGTAATATGATGTACAATTTGTGTTCTTGAGTTAAATCAACTGAAACATTTACTTTTACCTAAAGAATGTTTTTACGTTTTCTAGAAGTATAACACAACGCGATAAGCGATAATAACTCAGGGTGTTTAGACTCAACAATGTGTTTTAAGAACTAAAATTTATAATTTCTTTGGACACAAATATGTAACAGCTCACAACTTTAAGGCAGAAATTGAACATTCATTTGTATGTTAATCTAAATTATTTTTCAATGTAAAATAAAGGTTCAAAGTTGTCAGTAAAGAACAGCAGAGATGGGTACAGCAATTCTACTCGCCGTTAAGTCAAGATGATATTACTCAAGGTACAATGTAGTGATCCAAGAAATTACTTAAGTAAGAATTTTAAAAAGTATTTGGAAAACAATTACGAGTAAATAGACTTAACATTAGGTTTATAATATGTACTCAATGTTCTAATACCAGGACAAAATAATGCACAGAATCTGGTATTTTGAAAGGATCGACATAAAAAAGGGAAAAACAAAATCACATCTGAAGGAGCGGTACAAAAATCATTTCATATTGTCAAAATAAAGCTTTTGTCACTTGTAGATTTACTCAAAATGGGAAGAGTCAAATCAACACCTTCACTCATTAACAACAGCGGCATCTCAGACGTTTTTTAATGCAATGATTATGTCACGTTTTTACTACTGTATAACATGTTGGTCTCAGGCTTGCAAAACTGTCCTGAGGCCACTAGAATCATTATACAAGCAAGCCATAAAAACGCTGGACAAGAAGCCACGACAATATCATCACTGCTGTGTCTTACACAAATATAAACTACTAAACTTTGGGAATATACAAAGATTAGCGTCAGTCAAAATGGTCTACAGAATTCTCAATAACACTGCACCGGCACCTCTTAAGCACTTTGTACAACTCACATCAACAGTGACTTCCAGAGCCACACGGACCTCTAGCAGGGGCCAGTGTTTTATACCAAAACGAAAAACCTCATTTGCACAATCAGCATTTTCTTATAACGCAATAAAAGAGTGGAATAATCTTCCAACTGAATTAAAAAATTTAACAAACTACCCAACATTTACAGTAGAAGTGAAAAAGTGACTGTGGAACAATCAGGCATGTGAACATTGAAAAAAAAAAGCAGCTCCTGATGTTTCATTACATTAGATGTAAATATTATTGTAAATATAAAATTGTTGATGTAAAACTGTAATTTTAGTATGTGTAAGATTTTTAACCTTTTACTGAAAGAAAGAGCATACGAGTGTGAATGTGTTAAAATTTTGAACCCAATGCTAAGGCATGAATGAGATGTTTGTGAGAGTGTTTGTGTCAGATGGCGCTATGAAATAATGGTCTTATTGTTTAGCTTAAATGATGTATTTTTACTCCTGTAAATTAGGGACTGCAGACGGAAACTAGCTATCTAGCTATAATCTGGTGCAGAACATCTCTGTTTTCTTTTTAAACTTAATGTATCTGTACATTGTCCCTTCAATAAAGACTAAACTAAACTAAACACCTTCACTCGAAGAAGAGGACTACTGAGAGTTACAATTACAACTCAAGTAGAATTAAAAATAGCGTGTCCGACCTGGCAACCAATACACTTGACAAAAGAACCTTCCTCTTTTATGTACGAGTCGCCGCAAAACAAATTGTAACTCCCCCACTTCTTATCTGAGCTCTGGGGAAAATCATTTCAAATTGGGAGCAAAATCTTTTCATCAACTCGCTTCCATTCTCTTCCGATGCAATATTCAACCGCAAACCCTTTCCTTCCCTCTTTCGTAAAAAAGTCAAAATCCGTCTGCATGTTCTCGCTGTTCCAAGTAATCCATTTTGATTCATTCTCAGGTATGACAGTCTTAACAACCAACTGTTTATCCTTTTGGGCAACATAAATACATTTGGCTTTGAGACACGTCGTAATCGCGCCGCTTTAAGACCGCGGCGTTGCGTCTTGAGTAGCAAAATATGTCTTGAATGCTACTGCCCCAAGGATGTACCTCGGCGGAGAAGAAGCAGATGCACGGCACGGCGAGGAAGGGAGAAGTGGAAGGAGAATGAAAAAGTGTTGTACAAAAGGCTTAGGGAGAGAGTGGCGGCGCGGGAGTTAGCTAAAAACAAACATAGCGGGAAACAAAGGGACAGGAGCTATAAGCCGCCGCTGAGGGGAGGTTTTCAAACTGTCGACGTTTCAAAGAGTTTCGGGAGCAGTTCCGGTAAATACTGCCAATTGTTTTCGTACAGTCTACTTCATGAGTTCAGTTAATCGTGTCGTACAGGCTTTAGTGTTTGTTCAGCTTGATTATGGCTCTGTTATGGTCATGTGACTTGTGATCCAAGGGGCATATTATACCGTTTTGAAGCTTTGTTGAGTAATGTGTAGGGCCCGATATGGATTTGTCAGAGACGATCCCAAATGTGATGTTGGGGGGCTCCGGAAATGCAGGTTACGAACTTTTTACAGTAACTCCTGAAAGTGCTTATGACAGGTTGGACTACTCATGCAGCTAAAATACAGGTAAAATAAATATATTAAAAGGTTTGTTTGAAAAAAAAAGTATACATTTTATTACGATTTAGCCATTTTTTTGTTTTGTAATAGCACTTCCTGGTTGTAAATGATGACATCACACTAGGAAATGACTTTGTACACTGTGCTCAGTGTAAAGTCACTGATTTTTTTACACGACAAATCAGGTTTTATGTGAACACCTTTATTTTGTTGACTCAATGTTTTAAGGGTAAAAAAAAAAAAAAGTTGTATTTTGGGTAAATTATGCATAAACTTTTAATGGAATGAATCCCTAGTGTGACGTCATCAGTTTTTCACTTCCTGTAATTTTCAACAGATTTTTCAATTTTTCTCGTCAAACTACTACTCGATTGGTGTAAAACTAGATTTTTAAAGTACAATAGGTATTAATACACCGAATAAAATAAAAATTAGAAAATCGTTAAAACCTGTCATACGCACTAAGCCGGGTGTCCACTGCACGATTTTGGCCGTGTGCAACGTAAGATTTCTGATCGTGGGAAGAATCTTGAGTCGTTGCTCAAAATTGTGGCTCGTAGATCTTGGAGTAAAGACGAAGTGATGTTGTATGTATGTATGTTGTTTTACGCACTTGGAGCTCTCTGTGCATGTAACCGTAGTGATCCGTGTCGGCGTTCATTGGTGTGTAAATCTGTGTGTGAATGGTTCCTTGATGTAAAATGTTTTCAGTGCCCATTGGAGGTAGGAAAGCGCTGTGTAAACTTGCCCATTTACCGTAATTTGCTTGACTTTTATCTAGTGGTTAGTGTGTTATTATGACTTCCCCTGGAATGTTCCACAGTATGATGTTTAAAGGACACATATTCTGCTATAGTGACTTTTTTTGAACTTTTAACCATGTTCTAACAATGTTCCGTCATCAAAAACACACCTGAAGTAGCATTCAGTTGCATTCACGCTGTTTTAAGGAATGTACATCAGAAAATCCTCCCCCCTCCGAGCGTCAAACACACGTCCTGCTGAACTTCCGGGATTTTCGGACACATTTTCAGACTTCATACGTCACTTATGAGAGAATCTCCAGCTGTTTAAGTCCTTAAATCATCGCTAGACTCTTTCTGAGCATTTTTGCCATCTAAACACGATAACTGCTACAGCAAATCCGCACAATGACGTCTTTTCGGCGCTAACTTCACGAGATTGTATATAGCACTGATGCCATCTACTGGCTGGATGCAGTCAGTAAATGTGATTTTGTAGTGACTGATGACACAGGTCATAGAATAAATAGAAAACTTTTTTTTAAACATCAAATGGCAAATTTAAGGCACTCAAGAGCATGTTTTAAGGCTAACGGCAATATGAAAAATGCAGAATATTTTTCCTTTAACGTACAAACTATTTCTTAATCACATATGTTTTTGTTACTTAAAAATACCTTGAAAAACATGCATTCTTACTGAGAGCGTGGGCGACACCTCTCCTCAGGTTTAGGGTTTTACATACTGTGGAATACTGCAAGAAAAGCATTCCAAAGCATTTCCACTAGAAAAGTTCTAAGTTCAAATTCTCCTAAACGTTGATGTATTTATTCTTTTCCTCTTCTCGTGGTTGAAGAATGACTCACTTTAGCCTATATTTCTGTTTGTAATGTGGCAGAGTTGACTGAATAATACAAGTGAGGTGATACAGCACAACCATCATAGAGGAACGCTGCATATTTATCAAGCATACATTTTTCATTTTGGGCCCGGCTCGTGACAATTGCCGCAAATGCATTATTCATTATTGTAGACAAAACCCTCGTGGCTATACGTGTTTGCATTGGGAATAAATGAACAATGACTACATTTTAAGGATCGGGCATTTATATCCTAAAGGGGGTAGTTATGTCATTTTAAGAATTGTTTGGTTATTTTTGGATGTATCATATTTTTTTGTAAGATTAGTTCATCAAACGTCTGTTCGCCTGTTGTTTTTTGACAATACAAGGACATATTTATGAATTATTTGTATTGTTATTGGCCTTAAACATGCTCTTGCTTTGTCTTCTCATGTTTAAGATCTTAAAATAATGTATCTACTAAAAGCATACATTACTTTCGCTCAGGCAGGCGTTCCCTCATCAGGATTGGTGTCGGCTCTCCACAGGGAAACAAACAAAAGCTAGCTTCCCCCCGACATGCGAATGTAAGCATGCAATTGTAATGAACGTGATCTGACGTCAGAAATGCTCAGAGCGAGTCTGCCAATGATTGGATTTAAAACCCTCAGAGCTGGAAGTTCGACCTTTGATGTCACAAATCAGAGAAATGTGATTATTTCTGTATTTTGACCAACTGACGAGAGATCATTTTTATACAGTTCTTATAACGTACATGAAGAATTTAAATATGACCAGAAGAGGAGTGGGGTGACATTGATTTGAGTGTTTTCTGAGGCTCAGAGGGACAAGACTTACCGGGATTCATCACACAAGTGTGCATGAAGCTAAATACAACTCCATGTCTCCATGTAATAAAAGTTTAAAGGACACATGTTCTGCTAGAGTGACTTTTTGTTTTCAACCATGTTCTAACAATGTTCTGTCATCAAAAACATACCTGAAGTAGCATTCAGTTGCATTCACGGTGTTTTGAGGAATGTTCATTTGAAAATCCTCCGTCCTCCGAGCGTCAAACACACTTCCTGTTGAACTCCCTCGATTGCTGACGTTTTTTTGATAATCTATGTCACTTATCTGAGAATCTTCTGTTGTTCATTAAATCATTGGCAGACTCGTTCTGAACATTCTGCCATCTAAGCACAATTACTGCAACTGCTACTTTTTTCTGTTTCAAATGTGAGATGGCAAATTTAAGGTACTCAAGAGCATGTTTAAAGGATAATAACAGCATTTTTCCTTTAAAAGCTCAAAAACTGGAATTAGGCTATCGATACTGATTCAATACCAAATTGTTGGTTGAAAATAACACCAGTTAAGAATGATAATGTGTCTTTATATATTTAAATAGATATTGTAACAATTAATGATTAAGTATAGAATTTTTCAGTAGGCAGGTTTGTAACTTGGATGTGTAGATGGTGCAAATATAAATGATAAGTGATTTCTATAGTTCTGAATTATTGTCTCCTATAGATATAGTGTATTTTTTCTTTTTCTTTTTTTTAAACTTTGCTTATCTCTTTAAGTAGTGTATCAATTTGGGGTTTATTTTTGATGCATAAAAATAGTGAAATCATGAAACCAGTATTTCTGCATTAACAGAAAGAGTTTATATTTTAAATATACTGTGCTTCAATATTGTTTGCGTGTGTGTATTTTATGGATTCCAGTTTATTCACTGATTTTAGATAATCCATTACCTAAAAATCTGTATGTTTCCATTTATGTAGTAGATTAATGATGTCAATTAACATGCCGGAAATTTACCTTTGCCTGTCCATCCGTCACCTCTCAAACCAGTCTTATAAATACCCTCTCTCTCCCCTCCTCCATCCCTTGTCCATCCCATCTTCACCCAAGCTGGAGAACAATCACCCTCCTCAGCCGCTCGTCTCCTCTTGCATCTAGAAAAATCCCTACCAAAGTCCATTCTTCTCTCCTTTCATCACATCACTAAACGTCAAAGTTTACCAATTCTGTAAACTAGTGTGTGTTTTGTTCCTCCTGGTCGAAGTTTTCCTTAACCCAGCCTTCTGTACGTGGTTCGAGAGGATTAGCATCATGGTGATCCTTCTGAACTGTGTGACCCTGGGCATGTACCAGCCGTGCGAGAACATCGACTGCACCTCGGACCGCTGCCAGATTCTGCAGGTACGTGGACCTGACACTCGTAGCCCACTCATGGATTGAACACACGTAGCTGAGTAGAATGATGTGAGCTTCAGCTTGTGTCTCTAGTCTCCGGTTCAGGCTGGTTTCGCGACTGTGTGAAGAGAATGCTGGAGATTTTGTTGTGCAGAACCAAGGGCTGATCATTCAGAATCTCTCAGACCTGGGGCCCACTGAAATCTCAAAAGTGCACCGTGGAACTTTTTTTGTGAAGGGTCTGCCATGATGTGAGAAGGGTTGAACGTCTTAGTTGTTTTTGTGTTTTGTTTTTTGTCAAATAATCATTTTATTGGGAAGATATTTGTTGACCACATCAGAAAGAAGAAGGCGAGGAGTCATATAGCTGCAGTGTTTGGTGTGAATCATGAGTTTAATATGTCTTGTCAACATCTGTTGTATTTCTCTGTTATAAACTTGGGAGCTTTAAGAGCATGTAACATGCTCCCTTCAGTTGATTAATCGATGCAAAGGGCATGACTTTAATCATTTCTTTGGTTGACTACAGCCCCTGTTATTTTCCTATGATAGGCATGTCCAAACTATGGCTCGGGAGCCAAATGTGGCCCTTGGACCAATTTTTCTTGGCCCTCAGGCTTCCTGGTGAATTGGCCCACATTGTCCTGAGACTTCTTGTTACAGTAAATTTCAAATTTTCTACAGTTATAACCCAAATAACTAACATTTTGGTGTGAGGCAGACCTGATATTAAGGCATTAGGACTGATTTTAGATGTTGTGGCAGCTAAAACATCAGACAAACATTTCATGATTGATTTGTGGTCCGCCTCTTGGCCTATATTTCAATACACGGCCCTTGATGGAAAAAGTTTGGACACCCTTGGCCTAGAATATCCCACTAATCTGTCTTCATGGAAACAAGGCAAGCAATAGAGCCTGGTACTGATATAAATGTTCTTTCGCACTCATTTTAATAGGGCTGCTAACTAACAACTTTTTTTAACAACAAAGTTTGTAGACTGAGCAGAGAAATTAAATGGTGTTTGTTTACACAATATTTGACAACAAGTAATGAGTTTATTGGTTTCCAGCTCAAGTTTCTAACGTTCATTAAAGTATTCAGGATTTGTGCTGCTTTATGAAATAAAATAAAATGAAATAAAATGTCATTGTCAAACTGTTGTCAAACAGCTAAGTTTTGGTGCATAGTTGTTCAGCATAACATTAGATTTAAGGCGCTAACATTAAGGATATACACATAATGGTGCTAACAAGTGGTGATGCACCCACGTGTGGTCAAGTAGTTGTCAGTCGCCAAAACAGCCCTGGTTTTTTCATAGTTTGCAATGTTTGGAGGCTAACACTCATGTCCCCATTGAAAATGCACTAAAGCTAATGTATGGAATGTATGAATGTACCAGCCATTAGAATGTGGCTGAATAGAAGAATCAATTTTTTTTTTTAACACTTATTAAAGAATAAATGCTAGATGATTTGTAATTTCATGTTTGTGTCACTGTGAGACATGGCTTAAGCTATAAAACTGCATCAGGTTTCTCTTCAGCTTTATCTGCATTTATTTCACTTCTTTGTGTCTCTTCTTGCGTCTCTTTATGTAATGCATTGGGTTTGGATAATGTCAGATGCATCATACTCTGGAAATATAACATTGGGTTTTGACATGAGTGCCATGCATTGATAAACAGGAAATAGCTGATGCTAACATGCACTAGCTTTGTTTTGCAAAGTCTGTTGACTCAACATATAAAGTCATCATCAGTGGAAATAGGGCAGTTTGTCAGAAGATCAAGCCAGTGTTTGATGAGAAATGATCTTTTATTAATCTGCTTTTTGTCATTTTGTTTTCACCAGAGTCATCTCGCTATGGGAGCCAAAAGCCAGTTAGACTTGTAAGCTTGTAATTCTTTGATAGCTTAAATAGGCTGGTACTGTTCACTTAAGACAGTGGGCACGCTTTCGGACAACCAGGAGTTTTCAGAGAATGCAAAAGGAGAGCAGAAGATCTATGTTGCTGTTCTGCACCACAAAAAAGCAGTGCACGCCAAGCCCCGACAAACTATAGTTTGATATTTTGTAAAACAACCAATTTCAATAATGCTGCGGATATCACAACAGAGTTTGTGAGACCTCATTAGCTTGTGAAATGCCACGGAATCACTGCCAATCGCCTTGTTCTACATTGGTACAGAATCAATGAAAAACAATTATCTTTTCATTTACAGATTTTACAGCTCCCCTCATCCACATTGTAATATTAGATGCAGACGTTGTGCCAAAAAACCTCACTAATAACCCTTCATTTCTTCCTCGCCATTCCAACCCACTGGGAGGAGGTAATGAGATGAGAAGAGATTTTGTAACAATCGGCCATTTTAAGAAGCCTTGCAATATCATTATAAACTGGCTCTGAAATGTTTTGTTGGAGACGTATAAAGGAAAGCTAGTTTGATCCTTTTCAGTGCAAAATGGGGAAAAATACTGTTATTAAATGCATTTTTGTCTGCTGAAGAATGACAATAATAAAACCACTGAAGCACCTTCAGAACAAGTAGCATTTTCAACATGTGACTTGTAAAAGCAATCTTTTTTTATGAATGCCAAAAGTCTTACAAAACAATTAGCGTAGTCGTTAGCGTTAGCAGTGCAGACACAATGACGCAAATGTTAGCATATCTCTGCTCTCTTTTCCATAAAGAATCAATACATTTACAATACAATACGAGTTTGAACAAGATTTTATTTAAAGGCGCAGTACCAGATTTTTACTTTCAAATAAAAAATGTGAAGTTCAAAGGTATTCCTTACTTTAAAAAAAAATAATAATAATAATAATACATCAAACTTGTATAGCGCTTTTTTGGACACTCAAAGACGCTTTACATAAACAGACAAAACAACATAAATTTACACAAAAGCCAGTTTTTCACGTATTCCTAGCTTGCTAATTGGTGACCATGATGAATTTATAAGCACTTTTTACAATGTTCCGAGACGTCACAGCCACATGTGAAGCTAACAATGACTAGCATGCTAACAGCACACTTCCCGGTTTCCGGAAAAGAAAACGCTGTATATGTAGGGGACTCTCCAAATGTTTGGCATTTCATCTGGGGGCGGAATTTAGCCTTCTAATATTTATCACAATTTTTATTAGCAAATATATTATTTTTGATAATATATTACCACGATCAGAGGATATGGGCTAGGATTAGGTTTATGTTTATTATGTTTATGTTTAGGAATAGTTCATTTGGTTAAGATTAGGGTTAATATTAGAGCTTTGGGACATGGAATATTAGAATTCTATCTTTTTCACTTTTTTCTTTCACAATCAGGGTAAATTAAGGTTAGGGTTATGGTTAGATTTAGGATTAGGAACCATTTATTCAGTCAAGATTTAAGCTTTGGGACATGGAATTCTGGTGCCGACCCTGGACAAAATGTTGAACTTTTGGAGAGTTCCCGATATTTAGATGCAGATAACACACAGCAGCCTCATTTTCACCAACTGTTTTTTACAACTTGTACTGGATGATGTTGCTTAACTAAGGGAAAAATGGGTTACAGCTTCATTAACTTCAGCTGCAGCTCCAAAAAACAATCATATAAAAGCTATAATCCTATTCATCTTTGATATTTTAATTTTCTTTAACAACTTAATTTTCTTTTACTGTATTATTTTTTAAATTATTATCAATTAGTCGGCCCCAGGGCAGTTTCAAAGCCAGAATCTATACAGTGTGGTGGACAATAAACATGCAAAAATTTGGTAAACAAAGTCAAATATACAAATATGCTGAACTGATTAGGTAGCTAATCTAGGAGTTAGTTAATTGTTTCTTAGCAGTTTTAGCTCAATATTGCGTTGGACAAAATGTAAACAAAAAAAAAAATGTTGCAGTTTAATACGAAGTAGCCAACCCACAAAGCATAATATGTCGCCTATAATTAAACGCCTTTTCTGTCAGCAAAAAACAAAAAAAGAGATATTTTCACATTAGCTACAAAAAGTGGTGGCATTATTCAATCACAAAGACATAGAAGGACTTTGGGACATGAATTTTAATCTATCAAGATATGGACCGAATCCCCGACAAATACTTAAAACGATCAACATTTGTGAATTCTCGGTTTTAAATATCTCTTTCAAAAATAGTGAACCGCCAAGACTTCCATAGACCCCCGGCGTCCATCTGGAATTATGACATCAAATTCTCGTCGTCGTGAACATAACCTCGTGATCATACTGCACCAGTCGTGACGGACAGACTGTATTTTGACACAGAGATAAATAGACTCGCTCCGTGTCGCTTCACACTAGTTTTTCCTCTTGAAGTCCCCAGCTCTCTGCACAGGGATTTGGGACTGGGTTTGTTTTAATATATTCTCGTGGACCTGCGGCAATTTTTTTCTTGCGCGTGTGATGTGACAAGACAATTTCTCCTTCCAACAGGTGTGCAATCTCAATTCGCTGTCTTTACTACTATATTCCTGGCTAAATGGAAAAATTGGTTTCTTAAAGGAGGCGTGTATTAAATATTGTATAGCTTTTATTGTGGAATGTAAGTTTGGACAGTATCTTGGTTCATTTGTGCATGTTTCGTTTAATTTGAGGCACCTCAGCCTTGACATTTGTATAATTGAATGTATATGGAAAATAACTCAAGCCAGTCGGCCATGATATTTCTCAATACAAATAAGTTTTCCCTTTGATAGTTTTTAAATTCTTTACCAGCAGGAGATTCTTTGTACATTCAGAACAAATCAGTTGATGGTATGGACTTCAAAAACACAAATCAAACATCTATAGACGCCTCCAGGAGTGATGTGTTTAGAAAAGTTGTGCACACAATCTGGTACTTATATAAACGTTCTATCCCATTCATTTTAATGAAAAACCCAAAACATGTTTTTAATGTTTGTAGATAGCACAGAAAAATGATGGTTGCTTATACTGAATGTTTGTAGTTTTAAGAGTGAATATCTAACTTCTAGCTCTGCTTTCTAATCTTCACTAATGGGCCTTTTTCGCAAAACCCACTGCGTAGTTCTGGTGGCCGTACGCATGCGAGGCTTCACTTCCTGCTCCGTTCATTCCTTACGGGCAATTAGCAGAGTCTCGCTAAAATGAATCAATAATCACTGAAAACAAAGCGGAGTTTGAGAAACAGCAGATAATCACTGGCAGTGTGTTAAGACCTGTACGGACGGTATAAATACTTCACTGGGGGCAAACCTGCGTTTTATAAAATGTTGTGTTTTTATTTCTAAACTAATACTAAGCTAATTTCATTTCATTTATAATGTTATAATAACACCACAAACTGAATTAGCCTTTTTACAAAAACACTCGCTGGCATTCTATGTACTTTTTATCAAGTTTGTCTGCTTTATATTTAAGTTAATTTGTGTTAGCCTTTAGCTTTGAGACAAAAACACTTACTCTTATCGACACGCAGATTTCCCCTGGTGACATATTTACATTGTACGTAAAGGTTTTAACATGTAGCCAGTGATTATCCAGCTGCTTACTTGCTCTTCCTCGTCAGATGTTTTTCATTAGATTTTTTCTTGCAAGACTCTGCTCCGTCCCATGGAGAATGAATGGAGCGAGATTTGATGATCCGCACTTCTTACGGTAACCAGAGCTAGCCGGGCGCACATGAAAAGGGTCTATGTTTACTTGATTTGTGATGCTAAAGCTTAAATTTCATTGTCTGAATTTCAAAATTCACTGTGGTTCCAGAAGTAAATTCTCATAAATTTTTGCCATATGGATATAGAAAAATTCAAATATTACATAGAGCAAGACAGAGGCTAAGTTGTGGTAACTAATGTTTTTTTCCTCGCTCAAAATGTAAAAAGATTTTAAATAAAATTACTATTTAACATTACTATTTTTTTTTTCCGAATCACTATGGGGAGAAATTAATGGAAAATTTTCTGCCGGAACCAAGCGGTGGACAGTCCAGTATAACATTAGATTTAAGAAATGTTTATTATGTGTCCATCAGCTTTTAGGCTAATTCAGGGCCAATTGCTAACGCTAATAATCTACACCAAACACTTCTACACATGGTAATGTTTTCTAACGAGGCTCTGCTGTTACTCACTTGTGCTCGAGTGGTTGTCGCTAAAAATGTGCTGGTTTTTCATAGTTTGTGATGTTTGGAGGCTAATCCTAACTCTCACATTGAAAATACATTGGAGCCGACAAATGGAACCGTTCCAGCCTTTAGAATGTAGGCGTTCTGTTCACAAACTCTGAAACAGTTTAATAGTATCATGATGACAATATAGCCGTGTTACTAATTTTACATTTCAAATTGCTTCCCTCCCTATTCTTGTGATTATGAATGTTCATACGTTAGAAAATAGACTTCAGTTTTTTGTAAAGATATAAAACGGGAAATATCAGTGAAAAGGTGTCCAAAAGAGGTGAATAGTATGTAAATACATTTACAAAAGTACATTTACTTACGTAGTTTTCAGACAATCACCATATTTTTCCTTCTAACTGAGTAATATATTTGATAGTGTAACTCCTCTTACTGAGAGAAAGTTTTGATTCTTCCCTTAATGTTGACAATATGATATGATTTGAACATTTGTGTTTCTTGCACTGCTTTTCCAGATATGATGCTTTTTTTCTCATTTATGTGTCCGTCCTTTGAAAAAGATTCTGCGTAAATTTAAGTTTTGTCCTTCCACTACATAACTTAAAATAAGGGGAGTAGACAGGAGGGACAAAGGGGGTTAATTGTCCCAGGCCCCAGGAACTTAGAAGCCCAGAATTGGACAAGAGTGTCTGGCTGCAGACCTTAATCCAGAGTCGCCAGCCCCGCAGACCTTAACCAAGAGGCACCTTAACCCACAGGTCCGGAAGTACGTTGCGCGGACGAAAATAATCATTTAAAAAAAAAGGTTACGCCGCAGTTTATGGAAATATTGAAAGCACTGCAAATCAAAATATTGAACATTATAATCAGAAAATAAAAAAAACTGTATTGAAAAAATTTAAAACTTGAAAGAAAGATTACATGCATTACTACACTCATTCATCTCATTACATTCATAAAAAACTAAGCCCCTCCCATCCACCACTCATAAAATGTCCACGTCTTCCACACAAACAAATAAGATTTTAAAAAGCTCCAGCTCCTCCTCGTGTTCTTCATTGTCAGATTCCAGTCTCCATCATTACTGACGATGGATCTATATCTACAAATTCACATTAAATTTGCGATTAACAGTAAACTTCACCCCTAGTTTTTCATAACATGTTACTTAAAACTCCACTTCAACGCCATTAACATTAGACATTAGACGTAAAGAGCGTGTTGTGCTGTAATATCTAAATAGCACGATACAAATTCTAATCATCACATTTTGTTCAGATTAATCAGCGGAGAGCCAAATATTTCATTTAGTTTCTACCTAGTTATAAATGAACAAGAAGAGGAATGATTGAATTAAAAACATAAGGTGCCGTGCGTGTTGATATTGGTTATTTTTGACACATCCGGGCTCTGGTAGGGACCTCTGGGTTAAGGTACGGGTCACGTGGGCGCCTCCTGGTTAAGGTCTGCGGAGAGGCGACCCTGGATTAAGGTCTGCAGCCAGATGCCTCTCGAATTGGACCCTCTTCCTATTAATTGGTATATATACGGGGGCCCATGTGAGGTGTCTTGTCCCTGGCCCCCAAATTTCTGTCAATGGCCCTGCTTAAAATTACAAATCAGACGTTACATTCCAGACAGTTACTCTTACTTCAGTAGTAGCTTCTGCAAATACTTTTTTTTAAACTCTTACTTGAGCACTATTTTTGCCAACTCTACCCTCCTTTGATAAAATCCCCAGCAAAGCCCTTTAAACAGCTGATTTTTCTCTCTCCTCTGTATTATTTGGTAAGGGTCATATGCTACGAAGTGATTTGCCAGCTGGCTGAGCACTCACTCTCCTCCTCGGGGATTTTAATTGCTTTCTATTGAGGTAAATTTGCCGGGCTTAATTTGGGAAATGACAAGAACAACATAATTTGAGCCAATGCACTTCTCTGTGGCGATGTTTAATGTTACTGGGATTATACTTACAGCCATAGAACGACCAGTCAACCAGTCGCTCGTGTTTGTTTACTGTGCAATTCGGCCACGCTGTATTACACCCGGAGATGTGGTGTTGCTTGCATTGCCACGAAAATATGTTAGACATTTCGCAAACGCGGTGGAGAGCCAAGTAAGTAATACGATACGTTGCCTAATCAGAATCAGAAGGAGTTTTATTGCCATTTTCAGGGAACAAAACTCGCAAACTATAAACTTGCTTCGGCTGAATTAGAACAAATTAGAATAACAGTAAAATATAAACCGTGATTTTGTCGGTCTCACACACAAAATTGTGTCTTATAGTAAAAGAACTGGGGCGGATGTGATAGCTCAAACGGATTGCTAAAGTGTTGTTCAATACATTCTACTGGAAGTTGAGATTAAAGCTGAGACATTTCTCTCTGTCTTTTTCTTCCACAATGCTTTTAATCATTATCGTCTTTTGCCACAAGCTACGACCACAATGACCTGTTCGAACGATTCGCCCGTACGAATCTTCAGGTCGTACAAAATCTGGAGCTTGTGGACGTTTTGTTCAGGGGGGCAAAGTTTCTTACATCCTTCTTAAATTGTTCATGCAGCTGCCTTTCAATTCTTAATAACAAGAAAACAAGAACATAAAAAGAGAGATAAGGGTGCTTTTGATTGACTGGACTGTCTTAAAGGACACATACTCTGCTACAGTGACTTTTTTGAGCTTTAAACCATGTTCTAACAATGTTCCGTCATCAAAAACATACCTGAAGTAGCATTCAGCTGCATTCACGCTGTTTTGAGGAATGTTCGTTAGAAAATACGTCAAAGCATCAACAACACTTCCTGCTGAATTTCCTCTTTCCGTGACAATTTTTCAGATCATATACGTCACTTATCCGAAAGATTTCTGCTGTTTTAAGTCCTTCTATCATCGCCGGACTCGTTCTGAGTATTTCTGCCGTCTGAACACGACAACTGCCACTGCTAACCACATCGCAGCGTCTCTTAAGTGATAATATAACTAAACTGTGTATAGTGCTAGGCGGCAGTAGGTGGCAGGTAAGTGACTTGAGCTGTAAAGAAGGAGACGGCGTAATTATGCACTGTGTAACTTTTCTGCTGATTCATCTGCCACTGTTCCGTAGTATTGCATCAAACTCATCTATCTCCATAAAGACAAGCCAATGATCCAATTAAACTAAGTTACCAGTCAGATCTGTGGAGAGGCAACTTCGCTATGTTTTAGAAATAATAATCTCAGCAATTGACTAAATGCAAGATAGATATGTTCATGCTAATGCTGTACTGTGGAACATTCAAAGGTACGTTACAAACTTTTAATATAAATCCAAGATCTCTAATAACAAACTTGGTGCACCCTTCTGTACCTGTTAGCGTTCCCTTCCCCCTCTCTACGCTTTGTCTCACTAACAAGCATATTGTGTCCCCAGGTAGAGAGAGGGCTCTCTTCAGGTGGTTGCTAATGGCAACAGAAGGAATTTTGCTGACGAGGTTTAGATAGTGAATGTCCTCCTGTGCTTCTCTGGCCCGCTCTGAGAGGCACAGCTGTAAGACCAACACGCACCAACTCCAACAACACCGCACCGTCGAGATAATGTTATGGAACTGTTGTGTAATCTGTGCCGTTTTAATGATTTGATTTTTCTACTGTCTACCGTCTTCTAACTGTCTAGATAGTTATTTCTTCTACAATTCTGTCTGAGTTGGCATATTGCGATTAAATTTGACGAGCTCCTCAAATAGCTCCATCATTAATGTCTTAAGCTGGGTGTCCACTGCACGGTGTTGTCCGTCTGCAATGAAAGATTTCTGATCGTGGGGAAAATCTTGAGTCGTGACTCAAAAACGTGGGTGGTAGGTCTCACAGTGAGGCAGGGAACACGATTAGACTTAATCTATAATATGTAGATTTAAGTGATATTTTGTAATCTTGGTCGTAGAGTCCTCCTCTCACTGTGTCTACGGTCGGTCTCTGTCAAACATGTGACCATCAGTAAACACAAACAGGTGACTGAATTTATTATGAACATATAGTTTGTTGACCATGATTCAGGATTGGTAACTACTTAATTAGGGTTAGGGTTGGGGTTAGGAATTAGGGAGTATTAGTTTATTAAAGGGCCTGTACCTGATACATAATCTTTACATCACACATTGTTTGATAGGAGCAACTTCATGGAAATACATTTTTCGTTGGGTTTGGCTTTGTAATGTATAATCTGTGCATGTTATAATTGCACTTTGTTAGGAAAGAACTAGTGCAGAAGTGTTTGTCAGAGTCACATCAGCCAATCAGGCACATTGTACACTATGAATCATGGGAAAATAACTGCTTGACACTATACTAATAATCATAATATGATTCAGGCTTAGTAACTATTTAACTATTTGTTGATGATTAATTAAGTCTTTGTCCATGCATTATTAAGGCATGACTATGTGTAGTTATTCTAAAGTGTTATCCATAAACATGTGACCAGAAGTAAACACAAACATGTGACAGAAGTAAACACTAACATGTAACAGAACTAAACACAAACATGTGACCAGAAGTAAACACTAACATGTAACAGAACTAAACACAAACATGTGACCAGAAGTCAAATCAAATCAAATCAATTTATTTTTATAATGCCCAAAATCACAACAACAGTTGCCTCGATGGGCCACAGGTAAAAGCAGTTCAGATAACTGTCCCAGAATGCCCCTGTCCTTTGACCCTCCTTCGCGGCGAGGAAAAACTACAAAACCCCATGGGAAAAAGTAGAAACCTCGGGGAGAACCACAGTGAAGGAGAGATCCTACTCCCACGGACGGACAGGCTGCAGATTAACTAGGACTGACGCATCCACTTGGACTGTGGAGCCAGAACCACTCAAGAGGGAGGTGGCTTTAAAGAGTTCCTCCAGGCGGACGAGGAGCAGTCCACCAGTGTAGAGAGATCCTCCAGCAGGAGATGAGGAACAGTTCATCTAAAGAAGAAGGAGTTCGTCCAGGCAGACGAGGTGTGGCTAATCCAGCGTAAACACAAACACGTGACAGAAGTAAACACAAACATGTGACCAGCAGTAAACATAACTATACTGTAACTTGTCTGAGCTGAGAGCCTGATTTGAGCTCAGAAAAACGTTTTGTACAGTGACATCCATCAGACTTATAAGATGAAAACAACCGCTTGAACAGGATATCTAGAGCAAGATTCCAACTACCATTGCTCAGGGCTTCCAAATTCGAGGCCATGGTGAGTGGGGTGTCCTTGCCTC
Organism: Rhinogobius similis; assembly: GCA_019453435.1. Classification (NCBI taxonomy): domain Eukaryota; kingdom Metazoa; phylum Chordata; class Actinopteri; order Gobiiformes; family Gobiidae; genus Rhinogobius; species Rhinogobius similis. The sequence goes on from CM033631.1 coordinate 32,958,926, forward strand.
AAACCTCAATACTATCATGTTAACTACATTTTTGTGAAATGTATAGTCTAATCTGTCATATGCACTTGCCACTTAAATATCAATTAATCAGTATTTCTGGGAAAAAATCCATATTGGCTGGGCTTTTTAAAGTTTAAGTGCCTTTTCAAAACACAAATATTGTAGCTGACACGAGCAGCGGCATTAGTAAAAACCACAGCGCTCGTCCTCCTCTCAGTGCTTCCGGATGTCCTTATCCCGCTCCTCTGTGCTCAGCGGCGGCCCCACAGTGCTCGGCTCCCACATGATGAAAGGCCCTAACTGAGACAGCCTGAGCGCGTTATAAACCAGCCCATGATCAAACCTGATGCTCTGACAGAGGAGGCCGCGGCACTGACAAATAACACAAATGTATTCCGCCGCTTTCACTTAGAGCGGCGTGGAGCGGGGATCCCACCGCCGGGCCGGGGCACAGTCACATGGATAGGCCTGCATTATTTATACAAACGTCAACGGAGCAGCGTGTGGTAACTGGGATACACTAGAACGAAGGAGATCTGTGTGTGAAAATGAGGTCTTTTGTGTTTTAAGTTTGGATCGTATTTTGTTAAAGGGCTTTATATGTATTATACTTACTTTATTTATTTTGTTTTGTTACAGAGACTTCACTACTGCTATCTGGTTCAGTAGAGTTGTGATGCATTGGTCAGAATGCAAGGATTCTTTATTTAAAAATGTTAACTGCCATATTTGTACGTGTGTGTGTGTTAATAAAACAAATATCATAAATAATAATCATAATAGAACAATATACATGATGCAATTATGTGTTACTAATAGGCTATACATAATAATCAACATTGAAAACAATATGACATAGGTGAAATTGGACAAAATAATAATAGGCCCTCTGCAGCCACATGAAAAAGGTAGGCCTCAATGCCTCTACCACTAATGAGTTATTATCTAAAAATAAACAGTGAACCAAATTGAACTTAAAGAAATATAGTCAAACAGACGTGTGCAGAAGGCCTCTTTAAATGCCAGAATACTATAAATTAAATAATAGAATAAAGTCATAGAAGATAGCTTAGCATTTAGCACTAAATGCTAAGCTATCTGTTTAGCAAGTGTGCAGACTAAATAGTGCACTCAATCAGAGAGCGATTCAGACGTGCAGCTCACTATCTTCTCGCTGTGGGTCACGTGACTCTGGTGTCTAGGACAAAAAGATGGCAAAACTCCAATAAAAATTGATTTCTGTAATAAATCTGGGTCAAATCCATTTGACATGCACATATGTATGGACTAATAATCATCATACAAGTTTTATTTATCATGGATCGCATGTGAAACAGCAGACGAACTGGATTATTCAACTTTTTGCTGGAGATTTGTGATCTATTCACAGCTCAAGTTAAGGTAAGCAGCTAACCCTAGCAACTCTGCTGCTAACGGTTTGTTTAAAGTGTTTTGTTCATAATCGCGTCTCAACAGTTTGAATGAAGCAGATAGAGCTGTTTAAACAGTCTGTTGTGTTCAGTTAAAGACCTGTCGCCGTCCGCTGTTGTTTTTCCGACTGTCGCAATGCATTGTGGTCAGTGACCGGTCTAGTGACCAGAGTTGGACAGTAATTTTCAAGGTGTATTGTGGGAAATTTTGAGTGCTTTAGTTTTTCACCTGCTGGATATTCGGACAGTTTACAGACATCTGATAGATTTTTAACACTCATTTAGCAAAATTAAGGTGTTATCAGGTATTATTGTTTGCCAAATCCTAACTATTGTGTACTTTATATGGATTTTGGATTGTTTTCAAAATGGTTGCTAGGTAACAGTTTTGGAATGACCTCTACCTATGTCATATTTGCTGCCCATGACCAACAGGAAGTAACATCATAAACTTCATGAAAACTGTCAAACTGGGAACAAATGTTTAGTAAAAGTCACATTTCCAGTGTATCTTTTGCTGCCAGTCCTGCTTGTTTGCTCCACTGAATATTTGTGTAATTGATAAGCCACTGACTCCATCCGAGACGTGTTTGGCCACGTCGTGTCAGATGGTGTAGGACCTTACACAGAGCCAGTACAAACTCTGGCCGCCGCACTCTTTAGTGCTTTGTCCAGTGGTGGTGGCTCGGTGATTTGTAGCCGGCCGCGGGCTGTTGTTAAGGCTCCAGTTTGTCATTGAACTTGTGCCTCGGACCACAAAAAGGTAATAACCTGAAAGTGCTGCTGCTAAATTGTTTTCCCATTGTAGTCACTGTGACCAGGCTCCAGGCCCGGGCTCCGCTGGTCCTTTATGAAGACTTCACTTTCTTTCTTTTTTGCTTGGTTTCACTTAATTTGTGCTAGTGTCGTGTTTTGCAAGTTTTAAACCGTGTAATGTTTTGCAGAATGTTCTACAGTATGGCATTAGACGTCTTCTGGAAACATAATCCTGCGCCAAAAATCGATGCTAGGGATGGCAGTTGATAAGATCTTATTCATATCAGTGCCATCAGTTCATGCCAGTGTCACGAACAGAATTCAATCGCGGCTGGTTGGAGACATATTGTTTCTACGGGAAGCGATAAGTGTTTACCTTTTTATAAACGCAAAATTGAGTCACAACTGTTGCCCGAAATGTGTCGTTTTTTGCCAACTGATGTCTCACATGGCGGTCAGTGCAGCTTTTTCACGATTTTACACGGACCTTTAACTGGCAAAGACCTTCATCACCTTCATTGATACTTAGTGCAGCACTATTACCACATGCAGGGAAGGTGTCAGACACTTACAAGCCATATTTCTATTCTTAAAGCGTGTTATATTTGACCTGTATGCAAATCACCAATGCTAATCATAACTCACTACAACACAGCCATATTTGCATTTTAAAATGCAGCTGTACTGTTGCACGATGTCATTTGTTGTTGTATAATTGTCAGAACCACAGCTGACAGTGAAGATTAGTACTGGTCTGATATTTGAGCGGTTTATTTTCTTTTGGAGGTTACTTTTGTTCACATTAATAATTCAATCTACTTGTTGTTGTTATTTTATAATGGTGATAGACATATCGGTTTTACAATTATTTGAAATTAGGACCAGTAAAATATTTTATCTTTGAATGGGTAAAAGCCTCTGAATATTAGTTATGGACCTGGATTCTGAAATAAAGATTGAATTAACAGTGTAGAACATGGCCCTCTTAGGCTAAGTTGACAACAATAAATTATAAATGTGTATTGTATCCCTTTTGTATTGATCCATTTTACCTGAGTAGGAAGAGTTATTAATTAACAAGTCAACAAGATTACCCAGTGGTATTGAGACTAATCAAGTTGTAGTCAACCTACCATAGGTCACATGTCCGGCAAGAACCAATTGTCAGTTCCTCTTATCAAACTGGTTCCTTAAAGCCACAGAATTTATAAAGCATAGACTAAAATAAAAGCATAGATTTTAGAAATGTATTATTTCTTATTGTTTTTATTGAGCTGTTGTCTTGTCATCCATCTCCACAAACCTGAGTCGTACCTAGTTCTGCTTGTTTACATGGAAATGTTGGCTATAATATCCCACAGTATTGGACTGTATTCCTTTTGTCGCACAGTCGATTAATCGGTCGATGTTGTCTTAGTCGACCAACCTTTGTCTTGGTCGACTATTTATTTTATTTAGAAAACAGCAAACATGAGAAGATCTGCTGAAGATTTTGGAACTAATCATGAGTTTTATCTAACATAAATGGTAGTTTTTGCATGAATTCCTCTGCAGTTGTGGTCTTTTGAGTGCATTTTGGGTCAAATACATGGAAATACTTCATCATTTTGAGAGCCTTTGCCACATCCCCTTTTAGTCGATTAATCGGTCGATAGGGAATGTCTTTAGTCGACCAAGAACTGCAGCCCTAATGGATTAAAAATGTATCTATCTCCATGGAGAATGTTCAGAATTAGGGTTTAACTTTCTATTTCAGTGGAATCATGCAGGTGACGGATCCTGTTTTGATTCCTTGTTTTTTGTGTCTTGATGTTTTGTTTTGTTTTTTTGTTTTTTACATTTTTACCCTGTTCATCTGTGTTTTATTTTGACAGTTTTACTTCCTGTCTGTGGATTGCCCTACTGTGTCTCTTGTGTTGTGTCACCAGTGTATTTAAACCTTATCTTTCCTCTTTTTCTTTGTTGGTCCATTGTCATTGTTCACTCCATGTTCGTTGTTCTGTTGCCTTTAAGGTCATTATCGTTTTGCATTTCATTTCTGGATTATTTTTTCCGTTCATTGTTCATTCTTTTTTTTTTTTTAGCAGTTTTGCCTTTTGATTCCTTCTTTTAATTTCTTCCACGTTGCTTAAATGATTCTCTTAACCCAGCTGTACATTAGAGAATTTTAAAAACAATACACAAAGTTTGCAGACCATAAACATGAGGACGTTTTTACAGGAAGTATTTGTCTCACACTCGCATGAAAGGCAGCCGCACCACACACGTGCAGATTTCAGGAAAGATTTGCTACAAGCTTTTGCACAAACTCCGAATTGCTATCTCTAAAGTTTAAAGTTTAAGTCGTCGCCAGGCAACGGAGCCTAGCGCTGCCCTGTCACTCTGAAAACGGTCGGACCCTCACAAATTGAGGTTTGCGAGCTGCGACCGACAAATAGTGGCAACATAATCACATTGACCCACAGACACGAGGAGCCATGTCTTCCCAAAGTCGTGAAGAGGCAAATTGGCTTCAAAATCAGGCCAGAAACCCTTTAGTGTGCAGAAGGCTTTCTATGCATATTTAAGCTTTAACTAATAATGCAAGATTTAGACAGAAGTGTAGACGAAAACTAGCATGCTGGACCTTCAGACTGTCGAGCCGCAGAGAGGGTTGTTGTTCAAAATCAAGACGATTCGAGACTTTCCCTTCCACCGGCTCCACAATGTGCTGGGCAGCTGCAAGAGCTCGTTCAGCTTGTTACTGCCACGCTGCTCTACTGAGAGAGAATCATTCTGCTGTCGCCATCAAACTGCTGAACTCTGTGTAGTCAAATCCTCTTTGGACAGTTTTTATTCTTCACTCTCACAATGAAATTAGACGATAGGTTTCGGTTTCTTACTCCTTTCTGCTGGTTGGTTGCATGTCTGTAAAGAATTTCCATTTGGGGATGAATGAAAGTAATTCTTATTCTGAAAACATACTGTACTCTGGGGTCAAACAGGTACACGGCTAACGACCAGACAGTAGGGGCTTTATCTCGTCTCGCAGGGATGAGATATTTAAAAATACGGCGGCCAAAAGCGGCGACGATAAGACAGATCATTAGGGGAGGAGGGGGGCATAGGATTCCGATGGATTTTTAGCAATCCGTGGAAATCGTACGGCCCATTCAGACATTTAAACTGGTGTTGTAGTGTGTGTTAGCTGTGTGCTGCAGCCTGTTAGCTACTCGGGTGGATGTAATTGTTGCGTTTGCCAGGAAAGGCCAGATGTGTCCCCCTGGCCCTCCCCATATGTTCTGATACACACTACTTTTCTATTATTGCCTTGAACAAAATGGCCCCCAAATATTACAACATTAGAAATCAATTAGATTTTTTTTTACCGAATAAAGTGTTGTGCTTAGACCTAAAAGGTTTGTGATTGTTTCACTTTGGAGAGGATCAGTACGGTCTGAAAGTGCCTCCACTGTGTCAAGTGAATTGTACCAGCTCGTTTGCTAGCTAGTAGCTTCCAAACCAGTCTGGCCCCGAATGCTTTTGCTAAACACCAGAGCAAAATAAGAGTGAAAACAAAAAAGCTAATGTAAACAAAACAAAAAAAAAAGGTCTCATGATATTGTGATAAACCGTTGTATTTCCAATGATGGTAACAACACTAGTGCATATTAGCTTAACAGCTGTTTCCCATCAAATATTAAGATCAGTTTATAGGACCTTAAAATCCAGTATAGCGAACTGAAATAAATACAGAAGAAGCTGAGGATAAACTTAAAGTACTTACTTGTTTCCTCTAGTTTTAGCCGCGTCTCACAGTGACACAAACTTGGGATCACTTAACGTCTTTTTGTGAATTGCTGAGATTGCTGAGACAATTAAAAAGTAAACTTCGGGTACAATTTAATTAGAATTTACTTTTGCTATGTTCGTGTGACGTCAGAGGCTCAAACAGCAGACCTCGGCCTCAGGACTCAGAGCCTGGAAATGCATTCCAAACCATTCCGAAGTGTTCCGTGGCCACCGGTCTGGGGGACATGGCCAGTCAATGTGGGAAAAATTTCTTAAAATGTGACAAGGAGATGGACTGGTTGATGGTTCTGCTGCTGCAATGGAAAGAAAAGTTGTAAGGTTGAAACTGAAAAAGCAGGATGAAGCAGGCGAGAGACGGTAACTTAAAGGAACGGCTGGTTTTGTTGAGGCAAAAGCACAGATCGGCCAACGGTGACACAACAAAGGCCCAATTGGTTGAAAAACACGTGTATTATGAACACACAACACTAACTTTTCTTTCCTCCCTGTCGTTAGGCCTTCGACGCATTCATCTACATCTTCTTCGCGTTGGAGATGGTGGTCAAGATGGTGGCTCTGGGGATCTTTGGACAGCGATGCTATCTGGGGGACACGTGGAACCGCCTGGACTTCTTCATCGTCATGGCAGGGTAAGAACTAAACTTTGGTGTCCATGTTAGTTATTATTTTATTGGTTTTTATTAACAGGTGTACATGTGTAAACGCGTTAATCTTATCAAAGAAGAGCAGCTTTACACAGGATTTAGCCAAAGCTACTTTCCATTTGCAGTCCCTGGGCTGGGTCGCAACAAAATGACTCTGCATGTGGCCTTGCTGTGCTGCTGTGGGAAATTGTTAAAATAATGTATGTATTGAAAAGCACCTATTACTTTATATCTAGGAGGCCTCATTAGGATTTGTGTTGCCCTTGACATGCTAATGTAGGCATTTGTAATGAACCTACTTTGACAGCAGAAAGACTCAGAATGTGAGACCTCTGGATCGCCACCTTTATAGAGCTGTAGTTGCCTAGCACAGTGTTTCCCAACCAGGGGTACGGGGACCCCAAGTGGTACGTGAGGAATTACCAGTGGGTACTTAGAACGGTTTCAAGTTTTAAATGAAGATGAAATGTACTGAATAAAAAAGTAATTTGTTGTAAATTCAGCATCTTTTTGGAGCATCTTGGACCATAAATATAATTAAAACAAAACTATAACATTAATAACTGACAATATGCGACTAGTAAACCCATTTATTTGCCTTAAACTCAACTAAAGGGAGTGTGAAACAGAGCTTAGGGGGTACTGGAGACAAAAAAGGTTGGGAACCATTGGCCTAAAACTTAATATTTTTGGTCGATTAAGAACATGTGCATCGATTAAGCTAATGCTCTCAAATATTATTAGGATCTCGCACAAAAACAACTATGTATATGTAATAACATAAAAAAAAAACATTTGTTGACCAAGACACCGCTGACCGATTCTTTGACTAAAACCTTTGACGTAACAAATCTAGGAAATCTGAATGTGAATGTCTTTGCTCAGAGCAAGACAACCTCGTAAACAGGATTAATAAAACGGGTATGAATTAAGCCAAATACCACTCTCCAGGTATGTTTTGAGGGAGCAATACTATAACATGACTGAAAGCTGAAACAAGACCGCTGCCTTGTTGTTCAGGAAAATAAACCAAAGTGAGCGGTGGGTGTGTGGGGCGTTGCGGAAAACGGACATTTTCAGAGCAATGGCGACTTGAATGCAGGAGAAAAGAGTACTCAAACCTGCATGAATTACCCTAAACACAACTTTGAGAGGTGAAACAAGAAGGGAAAAGAATTAAAACACGGTACAAAGCTCTTAAAAGTTAATTTAGCATAATATAACCCCTTTAATAATTGAGCGTCTTGCTATGAGGCAAACAAACTAGCAATTACCATAAATGTTCAAACTTCTACCAACATTCAGTACTTTTGGCAATCTCGGGCTCTCAAACAGGCAATTGCTCGATGTTTATCATATTCTTATCACAACTAATTTCACAAACGAATGAGCAGCCTTGTTTAGGGTTGTTTTCTGCTCACGTTGGGGAACAGTTTGATTTGACAGTAGCTTAGCGTATACAGTTTTACACATGTCACTTCTCTAAGCTCCTTACTTTAGTCTGAATGCAGCGCAATAAAGCCTTCGAGCATTAAGTTCAGCATGGCTCTTCTATCTCAGTCTAGACATATTTGACTCACAGTGGACTCAAGAGTGCGGGGATTTAGAGCTGTGTAATTTTGATTTGAATATGCCAGAATGAAGGTCGTATTGAACTTTTCACATCTAAGAGCGAAGGGTTATCAGAGTCCACCTGTTTTTCATGCGGCTTTGTTCATTCTCAAATGGAACTGTTTGCTTTGATACACGCAAGAAAGAATATCACCAACGCAGCAGACATATTCATTCATTATCCACCATTAAACAAAAGTAAGATACCACTAGTAATACACAGGGGACATTAAGTCCCTATAAGGTAACAGGTATTTCAGAGTCTCTAAGTGCACTTTTGGTTGCACATTCTCTTGACTTATAATACCACAATAAAAGCACTTTACAACCCAGTTTTTAAATTTTTCAACCTTTTACAAAGTTCAGTCCTTTTACACAGATGTACTACTTTCACGCAACCAAAGTACTTTTACACAACCAAAGTAGTTTTACACAATCAGAGTACTTTTGCTCAATTGGAGTACTTTTACACAGATTTTCACCTTTCCGCAGATTATACTTCTTTATAGTTTTACTTTTGGTACGACTACCTCTTTGCAGTATTTGTACTTTGTAGTACTTTTACAATTATCATACATTTTAATTTTTTTTTTTTTTTTTGTTAGGAAGTATGTTGAACGTGTAGGTTTGTGCTCTTTTTGTACTTTTATGCTTTTGCGCTCTTGTAGGAATGTGTGGTTACTTAGTTTTTCTTTTACTGTTACTTTGTTGTACTTTGTAGGTATTGTGCCAAAATGTAGCATGCTACGCAGTCCCTCGAAATGGCTTGCGCCATCGCACAGCTTCTAGTTTATTATATTATTAGTTCTTTGTATGACGTCAACTTGTTTGTGGTCAGTTGCAGCCAAACAGAAGACAGAACAAAGCCTCCGCCACTGAGTCAGTGAGTCTGGAGGTCATTCATCATCATTTGCCATTTCTCTCCTCTCCTCACCCCCTGCTCCCCTCTCTTCTCTTCTCATCTCTCTCCCCCCTTCTCCTCTTTCCCCTCTCTCCTTCATCGCTCTTTCCCCCTCTCCTCTCTCTCGTCTTCCTTTCTCCTATCGCCCCCTCTCATCTTCCCCTCACTCTCTCTTTTTCTCTGCCTCTCTCTCTCCTCTCCTTCTCTCCTCTCTCTACCTCTCTCTCTCTTCCCATCTCCTCTCTCTCCTCTCCCATCTCCATTCTCCTCTCTTCCCTTCTCACTCTTCCATTCTTTTCTCTTTCTCTTCTCCCTTCTTTCTCCTCTTCTCGGTTCTTTCTCTTCTCCTCTCTCTCTCTCTCCTCCTTGCAATTCATTTCACACTGAAAGCACTGTAAAACAAAGTTTTGGGGTTTTTCACAATAAAAGCACTTTCAAACAAAGTTTCAACTGTCTCGACACTGCGCTCCTCTCCACTCTTCCTCCTTCCTCTACCATCTCTCTCTCTCTCTTGTCTCTTCTCCTCTTTCTTCTCTCTCTCTCTCTCTCCTCCCCTCTCCCTCTCTTCCCTCTCAGCCCGTCGCCTCGCTTTAATCCGCTCGGCCCCGTCTTCTCCGCGCCTCTCTCTGTTTGCACACGTCCTGGTGAATGGCTCTTCTTGGCAGGCACTATTAGATTAGCGGCGGGGCTAATTGTCGAGGGCAGTGCCAGGCGTTCCGTGCCAAAGGACTGTTTTCTGTGCGTGTGCGCGGGGGGTTAGCCGTGGGTGCCACCTCGCCGCCTCTGCTCTCACATGAAGGCTCCACTTGTCACTCTCACTTCAGGCTGGAGAGACTCGGATCTGGCCCAGCAGGGTGTGAAGAGGGCCGGGCACTTTTCAGGCTTCAAGTGGCTCCTTAAGGCTGGGTTCTTGTGTGTGGTTTTCGGTCAAGACCACACCGCAGAGACTTCATTTACACAGCTGTCTTATTGAGAGAAAAGATAAGAGCTTTTATGTCTGCGCTGAACAAGTCTAACCCGAGAAGAAAACATGTCTGCCTCAGTTTGTAATGGCTAGCAGAATAGCGGTTGAAACATTTGGAAAACAAACATTTTGGCTCAAGACTCAATTGGGACTGACTGGTTTTTAAGCGCCTTCCAACACACTCAAAGCGATTTACATTGCATTATTCATTCGCTCTACATTCGATGGCGGTAAGCTACAAGCACACACACACACAGGACATTCATACTGGACAAGGTGTCGAAGTGTCTTGCCTAAAGACATAACGGCCGTCTGTCCATAGTACCACAGCGGTCTCCGATCCTACTCTGGTTCGGTCTTGCGTAGCTTTCGAAATCAGACGAGACTGGGCATTCACAATGAGGTATGGCCGCCAATTTTAATATGATTAAACCTTTTTATATCCAGGAAAGTCCCATTGAAATTAACAATCGCTTTTTTCAATGGAGTTCTGGCCAAGAGCAGCACGGATCAGTCGTAACATCAACACACATTTAGACAATCACAAAAAAATGGTTCTCTAAAAACAGGTACAAACCATTGATCTTATATTATAAAACCTTTCAGCAAAGATTTAAACTGACCTATAGAAATATGCTAGCTACAAACTGGAGCCTTGATTTTTAACCAGTGTGCCAGAGAACACTAGTGTACCTTGAAAGCATTTTCACTTTGAGATTACAGATCTACATATGGATTTAATGGGATAGTTCAGCTTCTTGCAGAGTCCTGCGCACACTTCTTTTCACCTTATTCTGCCCTGCACACGTTAAACATTTTATACAAACCGGCCTACGTTACAGAACATTTTAGTGGTGAGACTTTTCCATTTGCTTGAACGGGGTTCTCGTCAAACCGGAAATGCCTTTACTACTCTAGCGCTGTGGCAAAAAGAGGCAAAAGTGGGCGGGTCCAAATAAGGTGAATTATATGCCATATCTTTGTTACAAAAATATCCGATTAAGTTATGCTGTAATGGTGGTGTCCCGGTGTACCTTTTCCACCTAAAAAGACAGCTACACACACATTTTAGTGATTTCTACAAGCGGAGAGAGTGCAAGTGTCACATGATGGAACGGGGTGTAATGAAAACAAATACATGAGGGTACCTTTGCTGCCTTTACATGCGCTCCTGTTTAGAGAGAAAATAAAACAAAAGGATGAAACTTCGGTGGGTTAAACCTGCTTGTAAAGGCCACAGAAGAGCGTTATATTCTCTTAAGGTATGGAGCGCCACATTTTAAGAGCTGTCAACGGAGCCCGTCGCTGTACATCTGCTCTGATTGGCTGTTGTAAAGCTCCTAGAACCTTACAATTTGACAAATAGTAGTAACAGAGTTGCACTGACCCCACAGACATGAGGACAACTACCACAAATAAACTCCTACGAGAATCGCTGCTCGCAGCAGCTCAAGCTGCTCAATCAGACCAATGTTGTTTCCAGAACTTTTGTAACTTATTCAATGTTGAGGGAGCAGAATATTGAAATGCTACTTCACCAGTTTCTGTGCAAACACTTGGAACAGAAAGTAACACTGAGTCTCGAGATCGCTGGGAATACTGTCCATCTGTTTTTTGTTGAATATATGCAGCGATATGGAGGGAGTACACCCATAATGCCTTTGTAAATAAACATGTACCAGTGACATAGTTGTGCATGTATTGTCCCACTGACAAATATTTCCTGTGCATTTCCTGTGCATTTTACCATATTCTTCAAATTGCACATGACAGGTTAGACTACAAATGTCTTCAGACGTTTCCTCCTTTTCCCCACGTTTACAGCTTTGGTTGCGTTTATACTTCCTGTTTGGACATAAACAGCAAATATGACATAGGTAGAGGTAATTCCACAACTGTTTCCTTGCAACCATACTGTATCAAAGGCCAAAATCCATATCATGTTATGATTTGACAAATAAAAAATCTTGACAACCACTTTCTTTTGTTAAATGATTGTTTAAACTGTCTAAACGAGATATTGTGTCTGTTGTGTGTAAATGTATTTTGGATGGAATGTTGCTTATGATGTAGACGGATACTGTTTTTGAACTCAACTTTTCTTCCTGTCATTTTTCACATAAAAACATTAGAACCTGTCATATGCACTCACTTTAAAAAAAACAGCTTAGATTTTTTTTTTTTTTTTTTGCTTTTAACCATGCTTTTACATTGTTCCCATATCAAAAACATACCTGGACATGTATTTAGCTTAATTCACGCTTGCTTGCGAAATCCTGGTTAGAAGATCCTCTCCCACAGCGCCTCAAAAAATATCCCAAATTTATGACATCACAGGTAGAGCTCTGAGATTAGCCTTTTGGAGCAAGCTTGGTTTATTTGTCTCCCCTTTGTAATTCCATCTGCTGCCACTAGATGGAGTGGTAAGACAATTCCTGATGACCGAACACCTCGCAGATATAGTGATAGCTTAAGTGATAGTCAGTAGATACATTATTTGAAGTTCTAAAACATGAGATGCCAAAGCAAACGTTCTCAAGAGCATGTTGAAAGGTCAATAACAAATCAATGAATGCATAAGTTGTGCCCTTTAATGTTACTCGAGCAACCTGTCAGTCGTTTTCCTGATTATTGACGTCACTTATCCAATAATCTTCTGCTGTTTTAAGTCCATAAATCATCGCCAGACTTGTTCTGAGCATTTGTGCCACCTAAACACAATCACTACCAGTGTTGGGTGTAACGCGTTACTAAGTAACGCGTTACTGTAATTAGATTACATTTTTCAGAAACGCAGTAGTGTAACGCGTTATTATGAAAATACCTGTACTTACATTACAGTTACTGACAAAGTACTTAGTTCGTTACTAGCATAGAACTATAATACATCCATGATTGCTAGCGCCACCGGCTCGGCTTGCCCGGGTGCGTGGCGACGTATTTACGTCATTACGCTTAAAAACACGAGTCACGTTGTCGAGCATGCTGCACGAGTAGAGGAAAAAACAACATAGCGGAGGTGTGTAAGCCGAAGACGTTTCACAGGTGGAAATATGCACACTATTTTAAGGATGTCGAGCAAAAACAAAGAAATTTGGTCGTTGAGTGCAAGCTCAGCCTGGGTAGCAAACGATTATCAACTGCAACCAACTCATCCTCCAACCTTCTGAAACGCTTGCAACGTCAACACGCAAATGTGAAACTTGTTGCTAAAGAAGAGCAGCAAGCTGCTGCCACCGCCTCCTTCGACGAGACACCGACAAAATGCAAGCAACCTCGGCTTGAATTACGCTGTCAGGTAACCTCAAAGGCAGAAATAAACAGGCTTGTTGCAGCGTTTATTGAAAGCGTTTAGTACTTATTTGTTGTTGACATTTATTTAAAAGGCTTTAATAAAGCATAAATATACATTTTTGAGTTGAGTTTTTTATGTGAGACAAGAAAGTAATCCCAAAGTAATGTAACTAAGTTACTTTCTTGAGGCAGTAACTAAGTAATGTAACTAATTACTTTTTTCAAAAGTAACTAGTAATTAGTAACTAATTACTTTTTCAAAGTAACTTACCCAACACTGATCACTACAACTGCTAGGCTAATCACATGTCTTCAAAAATGCGTTTTAGCTTGTGTAACCGCTACGCAAAAACTCTGTAAGTTCTGTAGGAAAAAGCGGAGCTACAGATGTTTTTTATAAACAATTTTTTAGTTATAAAAAATGAGATGCCAAACCTACGGTACACAAGAGCATGTTTAAAGGCTCGTAACAGTATAAAAAAGTATACTATTTGTCCTTTAAGGGAATCAATCACTTTCTAGGTTTGAGGCCATAGTTCTAACCATTAGGTCACTGCTTCACATTGTCGAGTGAAAATTATGTACAACTTGAGAGTCGTTCGTGGTATTTCTCAAACTGTGGCCTCTTGACATACAACACAAAAGCTGTTGGGCTCAGTGCCTTTAAAGCTCATTCAGTAACATGTTTTGATGCTGGTTTGTTGGACCAGCGTGGTTCCATTCGACACACAAGGACATGGCTGTGCTCCAGTGAAAGGGCTTTTGGATCTGGGGGCACAAACAGCTTGTCGAAATGACACAACACCCTAAAGGCACTGCTTGAATGAATACCACTTTACCATTTGTTCCACTGTGATATTATTTGATCTGGATTGGTTGTGGACACTGAAAGGTCCAATTTTATGATTTATTCAAGTTATGTGTGGACCTTAAATTGGGTATTTCGCATTTTAAAGCTTGATGAAGAGTAAAAGCAATTAAAAGTAAAGCAATTCAGAACACCGTTTTTTGTTACCAGCAGATGGCACAGGGACTATTTCTGCTCAAACTAAAACAGCAGGTGCTTCCTTCAAAGTAAAACTAACATTAACGCAAGCTATTCATTTTGAAAAATGGGACTTTTGAAAGAAAAATGGACTGGGGTAGGATTCAAACATCCGACTTTATGGTTTAAGGGCAGCCGATCTGGTTTTAAAGAAGAAAACCCTTAAATTCACCTTAAACTGGATGTTGCAGTGGGCTCCACCATCTTGTTTCCGTTGTAGTTTACACGGGGCAGACGAGCTCAACAGAAAATAAGTTATATACGGACTAAAAAAACCTTTTCAGGCTGCCCAGGAAATTGGTGCGTTGCTGACTTGTTGTTGCATGTGTACGTTCAACATTTTAGACAAATAAATCTACTTTATATAATGTTTTAGCGAGATACTTTTCCCTCGTTCGCCATTTGTGCGAACGCCATTCTCGTCAAACCGGAGGTCCCTTTACTACAAGAGTGCGGATTATAGACATAAAAAAAGGCAAAAGTGGGCGGGGCGGAATAAGGTGAATAGGAATGGTAGTCTAAGATACAATCAACAAAAATCAGTCTCATAAATGGTCACATTTATATACCGCGTTTCTACCTTTGAAGGCACTTTACATCAAGGAAACAGTCATCCATTGCCTCACACATTCACAAAGCAGGTGTCTTGCCAAAGCACACAATGGCAGTATTCACCTGAGGGAGTGGGAATTTTCTCTTTTTTTTTTTAAATGTTGAGAGCAGCAATTGAAGTCGTATGAAGTGTCATAAGACCAAAAGCCAGTCAGAAATCAAACCAGTCAAATGCTAAAGCAGCACTAGACAGCTCCGAAGTATAGATGGCCAGACCTCAATAGGCCTTAACAGGTCTAAACCAGGACTAAACCAGGACTAAACCAGGACTAAACCAGGACTAAACCAGGTCTAAACCAGGACTAAACCAGATCTAAAACAGGACTAAACCAGGACTAAAACATGTCTAAACCAGGTCTAAAACAGGTTTAAACCAAGACTAAACCATGACTAAACCAGGTCTAAACCAGGACTAAACCAGGTCTAAACCAGGACTAAAACAGGTCCAAAGCAGAGGGAATTTTCGGGTTTTTTTGTTTATGTTGAGAGCAGGATTCAAACTGCCGACCTTCAGATCAAAAGACAGCCACTCTGCCAACTGAGCTACAGCTGTCTCATAAGACCTCAAACCGGTCAGATGCTAATGAGGCACTAGAGAGCCCCGAGGTAGAGATGGCCAGTCCTCAATAGGCCTTAACAACCCAAGCTGTCAGAGTGGAATAAGTTTCAGTTATAACTCCTCCTCTGGGCACGACCAATCAGAGCTCAGGAGAGTATAAACACTGCCGTTCAATTAGATGGAAGTCGAAACAACTTGATTTCTACACTGGCCAGATGAAACATTTTCTACCACACATTGGTGAAAAACACAAATTGTTTATCCTCTCTTTTAAATTTAGATTGAATAATGCCGCTGTCTTCGCTCGCAAACCTCTTTTGGCATGTGTTTTATAGCAGCCGCCCCCAACCTTTTTTTCCTCTTTAAGGACCAGTACAGTCAGAGGATTTCTTTTCAGGGACCGTCTGAAAGCGCCAAGAGCTAGCAAAAACAGCACAAAACGCATACAACATGTCTTTTTACTCATGTTTGCTGTTTTGTTAGGTTAATTGGCGCTATAGTCTTGTAGTAAAACACAGCGACATAACGATGGACTATAAAAATAAAAACATTTTCCTCAGGGGCCCAGTAGCAGATGGCCCGCGGCCCGGTTTTAGGCCCTGGCCTGATGGATGAGGACCAGACAACTAAAAGTTATGAAAACAGTCTGCAGTTATTTCCGTAGTTGATAATTGACAAGCATTTTCGAATAATCAGAACAATAGGCTCCACCCCAAAATGTTTTTTCTTTTCTTTTTCATTTTTTCTTCTCAGAGATGGTAAATTCTCTTGCACAGTCGGGCGATGACAGTACACTTGTCCCGAATGTGCTGCAAATGGAAAGGTGTCAGTGAAAAATCCAAAAATAATTAAATACTTCTCGCGAATCCTCCGAGATACTAAAACGTAACGATGACTGGCACGCTGCTGAGTCGCCCCACCGCCCCGTGTGCGTCTCGGGTTTATGATGTGTGGTTTTTTTGTGCACAGGATGGTGGAGTACTCGCTGGACCTGCAGAACATCAACCTGTCAGCGATCCGGACCGTGCGGGTGCTGCGGCCGCTCAAAGCCATCAACAGAGTGCCAAGTAAGTGCCTCCAGCTGATCCGGGATGCCACTCCTGCCTTTGTGGAGGCGAGCAACAAGCAAACGGAGAGCAACATATACAGAGCATGAGGCTTAGATTGTCGAATGTATTCAGTCTAAACCCTAAATGGAGTTTTAAACCAGATATTTATCATTCAAATATTGCTACTTTGTGCGGCAGGTGTTTGTATATTATAACCCAGGGCTATTCAGCTTCATGTCTCCGAAGGCCAGATTTTTCAGATGGTTTTGTCCTCGGGGCCAGAAACAAGTCCAACGCTTTTGAAATACGGAAAAAAATGTAATGCACTTTAACAACATCTGCAGAACTGAACCATGACTAAACCAGGATTAAACCAGGAATTAACCAGGACTAAACCAGGTCTAAAACAGCACTAAACCAGGACTAAACCAGGTCTAAACCAGGTCTAAACCAGGATTAAACCAGGACTAAACCAGGACTAAACCAGGTCTAAACCAGGTCTAAAACAGGTCTAAAACAGGTCTAAACCAGGACTAAACCAGGACTAAACCAGGTCTAAACCAGGTCTAAACCAGGTCTAAACCAGGTCTAAACCAGGACTAAACCGGGTCTAAACCAGGACTAAACCAGGACTAAACCAGGACTAAACCAGGTCTAAACCAGGTCTAAACCAGGACTAAACCGGGTCTAAACCAGGAATAAACCAGGTCTAAACCAGGATTAAACCAGGATCAAACAAGGATTAAACCAGGACTTAACCAGGTCTAAAACAGGACTAAAACAGGTCTAAACCAGGACTAAACCAGGACTAAACCGGGTCTAAACCAGGACTAAACCAGGACTAAACCAGGATTAAACCAGGACTTAACCAGGTCTAAAACAGGACTAAACCAGGTCTAAAACAGGTCTAAACCAGGACTAAACCAGGGCTAAACCAGGACTAAACCGGGTCTAAACCAGGACTAAACCAGGATTAAACCAGGACTTAACCAGGTCTAAAACAGGACTAAACCAGGTCTAAAACAGGTCTAAACCAGGACTAAACCAGGGCTAAACCAGGTCTAAACCAGGACTAAACCAGGTCTAAACCAGGACTAAACCAGGTCTAAACTAGGTCTAAACCAATAACAAACATTTTCTATATTTCTAAAGATGGGTTGAGGGCCTGATCGTGTCCCTTAGAAGGCTTTATTTGACCCCCAGTATGTTTAGTTTTAACATACAATTTAACAATAAATATCATCTTGTCTTTGTCCACTTACTGCTTTTTGACACTCTCAGGAAGAGTAGCAGTAAATAATCTTTTAGACAGACATATAAGGCAGTGGCTCAGAAGGACCCTGTCAAAAGAACTGAAGAAACTTGGCTGAGTGATGAACTCTTCACTCGAAAACTTTTGTTCAGTTTATATTTTCTTTTATAATGTTCTTCAAGTGCATTGCTACTGCAGAAAACTGAAAACAAACTAACAAATATGATTTAAAGTGAAACTGGTGGGTTGAACAATCGAGAAATCTGACAAACACGGTCTTTTCTGACAAGTAACTCCGGTCTGATTCACAAAGAGGGTTCAGTCTAGCTCTGAATCAGTTGCTGTGGTAATAGTGTCTGAAACTAACCTGTTGACCTTATTCCGGAAGTTGCCGTGGGCGCCGCCATCTTTTTCCCGTTGTAGTTTACATGCGGCAGACAAGCTCAACAGAAAATAAGTTCTACATGGACTAAAAAGCCGTTTTCAGACCGCCCAGGAAATCGGTGCGTTGTGACTTGTTTTTGCTCGTGTTCATTAAACATTTTACACAAATCAATCTACTTTATATGTTTTAGCGACGAGACTTTTCCCTCATTCGCTGTTTAAATGAACGGGGCTCTCGTCAACTGGAAGTGCGTTTACAACAGGAGTGCAGATCTGTGATGGGGGGGATACAGTAGTGACTTGTAAGAGGAATCAGCTCTCTAAGTATCGCATGAATGGTGTTGTACTGATCCAGTTTGTCGTTTCGGGCAGAGGTGAGGCCTTCCATTGTTGCGTGGTCAGTTAGAGCAGTGGTTCCCAACCTTTTTTGTCTCGAGTAGCCGCTAAGTTTTGTTTCCAGGTCACTCAGAGTACCCTTTAATTTGAGTTTTGGGCAAATAAATGGGTTTACTGGTTGAATATAGTCAATTATTACCAGTGGCGGACCAAGGAATTTGGGGGCCCAAGGCAAAATTAAGTACAGCCCCCCCCCCATCAAGTGTGATTTTCTATACATTTTCTCGTTGTGTCTCTTGAATTGTTCTTGAAGAAAGTTTTGGTTGTTTTTGTTTTGTTTTTTCCATTTTAAAGCTTACATGTTCTAAACAGTTTTAAACAGGTGGTTTGGGGGTCGTTTTCCAGAAGAATAATTAAGAAATCAGACGATATTTCCCGTTTGTTGGTGCATTTTAACTCAGCTTTTTAAATACATGCTTTTCATTAGAACTTGGATCATTTTATATTTTATTTACTATTTCGTTTTATTTTGTTAAAAATAAAACTACTTTACTTTGATATTTGAGAGAAAAGCAACTGTTTCCTTGTGTCTCTAATGACCGGGGGCATCTGATTGGGGGCCCCTGGCAATTATGGCCTGTTGCCTAATGGTAAGTCCGCCACTGATTATCACTATTATATGTATTGTTTTAATTATATTTATGGTCCAAGATCCTCCAAAGAGATGCTAAATGTACAACTTATCACACTTTTTACAGATAAAAGTACATTTCATCTTCATTTAAAACCTAAAATCGTTCCAAGTACCCTCTGGTAATCCTTGACGTACCCCTTGGGGTTCCTGGTTGGGAAACACTGAGTTCGATGATTTAACCAGTAATTTCTAGTTAGTTAGATAGTTTATGGTTTTGGATATAGAGAAGAGAACTTGTTGTGTTAGTGGGTCATAGATCACCAAGTACATGGGTGGGATGGGAGGATTGGGACACTGGGCCCATGACCCCGTCCTGAAGTCTTGTTCTGGCCAGTACAACCACAGGAGGGTTCATTTCTTCATTCACTCACAGACCAGATGCACTTTGGGCCTGACACGAGTTTAATGATTTGAATTACATTTATTGTTTATACTTTACATTTATCTTACGCGTCAGCTTATGCATTCAGGCGTGTTGGGCAATGCAAACATTAGATTAATGGAGCATACTTATTTAAATGTGATTTATGTACATATAAAAATACTCAATGAGCTACACAGCACCGTTTTTTTAAATAGTTGTGTAATGCTTTTATGTAAATAGGCTACAGAAGAAGAAAGAAAGAAAAAAAATCAAGCATTTTTACTGTGAACAGAGTGGCCACCGAACAGATCTGACTTATAACTTTGCCTTTGCGACATCCCCTGAAAGAAAAGTTACGTAGTGCATCTTTAGGTACATGAAAAGAGTTGGATGCGATAAAACATATATAGATATACGTACAATTTCTTCAAAAATGCAAATAAATGTAACAAAACAAACTACTTACGCATCACTAACCCTTGATATTACGTATAACTAACTATTAAATGTGACGTGGCTTGTGTGTTAATGTTAATTGCACCAATATTGACATAAAACTAAACCCCTTTCGCATTTTCTTGCTGGACCAGACACATTGAGAGACTTGTCAGATTTCCAAAGCGTTCATTAATGCTGTTTCACTCATCGGTTCGTGACCACAATCTTGTTCTTTTCATCAAAATCTCTCCCTCTCGACAAACTTTGTAGCTCCTATTGATTTCGGTGTCCAAAAAGCTCCAATTAGACCACCCAAGCTTACCCGCGTCAATGCTATCACCGCCTTTTCAGGAGAATTAGCAGCTACGCCTAATTACATTTATTGTCAAAATGTGTTCTTTCTGCTCAGTTTTTCCAATTATTGCTGTAAACAAATATGAATGGAGCGAATACAATCTAATACCCTGAGATCTAGTTGCCATTTTCTTAAAGCGTCAGTATTGTTGTTGTTTTTTTACCGTTGCTGTTAACAATAGTGGCTTTGGATGGACAAATCTGCTCTTTGAAAATAGAGGACATCAAGGAGAAGCAGTTAGAAGCCGTTGTTTTTTTCAATTTCCACATGTGCAACACGGGTCGTAAACTTCGCAAGAGCTGAAACGTTAAAGGAGAAGGTAAAAAGTCAAAGTTGACACGATATTTAAAGATCCAGCTGCCCAAATCGGCTGATAATAGGAATCGTTTAGCCACGTTTCGACGGGTTCACTTTATTGCGGAACGGTCTCCACTGTCGTAACTAGGAATGTCAAGATTAACTGGTTATTACCAATTATTCGCCGCCACGGTAGGTTATTCGTGGGAGTTTTAGAAGCCACGGTATACCGAAGAAATGTCTCACGCAAAGTATAATGCAACTCGGACTTGTGTGGCTGTGTGTGCGGCGGTGAACGCAATCCAGAGTGCAGCGTGACAAACTCACCACAACTGAAAGATGGCAGGAGGAACGGCAGCACTCCCAGAGCTGCATCCACTCAAAAAAATCAATGAAGTCTGCAGTGTGGGATCATTTTGGGTTTCCTAAAGATGACTAGGATGTTGTAAAAGCCGACGGAACTCCAATTTGCAAAACCTGTTGTCAAAAACTTGGTGCTAACAACATCTAACATGATCCAGCATCTTTAGGACAGTCTTTCATCACAGTTTGCCCAAGTAAAGGTTAAAAAAAGGGTCCAAATCTCAAATAAATGGGTCCAGAAAGCATCACGAGGCTCACTGCAAAAGAATAACGTGCTATAAACGTGTGACTGATGTAAACTGTGATCTGAAAGTCGAAGACTCCCGTTGCACGTGAGGCGCACCAGACCAGAAATATAACTATATCTGCAGACTTTTTTTATTTCAGTCATTGTCAAGACTTTTTATTGACTTTTTATTGACTTGTGTTGTTCACCGGTCACAGTGGTCAGTAATTTACTAATATTGAACTGAATAATAATGAACATTTATTGTTTT
The DNA here is from genome assembly GCA_019453435.1 of Rhinogobius similis. Taxonomy (NCBI): domain Eukaryota; kingdom Metazoa; phylum Chordata; class Actinopteri; order Gobiiformes; family Gobiidae; genus Rhinogobius; species Rhinogobius similis. The sequence continues at coordinate 32,980,563 of CM033631.1, forward strand.
AAATAATTTGACTAAAGGGACTACAATTATAACTTTGTCATTTAAAAGTGTCTGTTTTGTCATTACAATATCCAGAATTAAATTAGATATTTGGAATAAGCTAAATATGAATATTTTCAAGTTGAAGTGTGTATAAAATATTTTAAAAAGACCAAAAAAAATCAATAAAAATTTGCTTTGTTTCCATTGATTACACCAATAATTGCATAATTGTGTGTGTGTGTTTTTTTTAATCCCTCACAATAATCATGACTCCTATTTAAGCGCTCCAAAGTGGACCGTGATAAATTCTACCTCCATTGCGTGCTGGCTCACTTTCGCTCCTGAAGCGCTTTAGCATGAGATGATTGGAGAAGAAAGCAGACCAAGGTGAAAACAAAAGGGCAAAAAGCAGATATAAACAGAAAATAGTCTTTTCTCACCAGAGGCTGACTTGATCTTGTGATAAACTGCCATATTTCCACTGATGCTTAACTTAATTTGCTGAGTGACAACAGCTAGCTCACGTTAGCATCAGCTTTTTCCTCTTCAGACCCAAGACCCAAAATATAATATTTTCAGTGCATAATTGATTTAAAATTATACAAACCCAGTGCATAATTTAAAGAGATTAAAACGCTGTGTAGATGTGCAGAGAAGTGAAATAAATGCAGATAAAGCTGACAATAAACCGGAAGTTCTTCATGTTTACTCTAGCTTTAGCCACGTCTCACAGCAACACAAACTTGAACTCCTGAGATCGGCTCCATGAAGAAACAGTATAATTCAGGTACAATTTTGATTATTTTATCAAGGAAACATTTGCAATGCTAAGTTACGCCAGTTTCTCGCACACTAGACCCCTGCAAGCCAAGAGCTCATTAAAAAACGTTCCAAGAAACTCAAAAGTGAACCTGGATCTGGGGGATCAGAGTCGAAACGTGGCTGTGCTAATCTGATGGTTTGCTAAAAGGTAGAAAACATGAAAAAAGGATCCACACTGCTGCTCTAACTCCTAATTTTTTTATTTTGCACCACATGTGACGTTTTAAGATGGTAGAAAGCACACCTTTTTTAAACCTGGTAAGTTGGCAGGTCATGTGAACAAACTGACTTTTTCACATTAAATGAACATTAAGTGAACAGTTGTGAAATAGAAACATTACATTTGTCTGAAGTCTAACTGCTGTGTGGATCTTTTTTTCATGTTTTCACTTTTATTCACGTTGAGGACCCACACAGCACACAGGCCTTAAAGGTCCCATAACATGCAAAATCGACTTTTCAGAGGTTTTAACCTTCCTACAGTGCTATTTGGGCCTCGTATGTTGTGCCCAAAGTGATTTTTTGATTGATTCCCGCATGTTTTCGCTAGAGAACTGTCTTTTCCGTCCCCCTCGGCTGAGCAGGCAGACGGGGGCTCCTCACAAGGATGACGCTGCTTCACTAGGATGACACGGCGCTCAAGCCACGCCTTCGGGAAGCGCGCAGCCTCAGAATAAAAACAGCTAATGCTAATGCTACACAGTAATTACACGATGGATACGACAGATCGAAGAGTTAGCTTGTTATTTACCAAAGCGGCAACGTCCGTCGTCAGTACTGGAGCACGTCAAACTCCAGGTCAGATCCAGGACGTAGGACTCAGCACGACGCACCGTCAGGACGATAAAATGTTTATTCCCGTGTTTGTGTATCGCTGTTTACCGGAGCACACAGCGCATGCGCACTATCTCCGCTCTAGGCTTCGGCACGAGTTGGGCGGGGGAGGCGCGCGAGTTGGGCGGGGGAGGCAGCCTGCTCTCTGTTCGGGGGGGTCAGATCGCAGAGTGAGCCGTTTGCTTTTGCAAGGAGGGGGGCCAGTCCAAGAAATGGGTGTTTTTTGGAAACTGTTATGTTATGGATATTGCACAACGCAAAATTTTATCAACAAAGCCTTTAGAATAGACTGTGTAAAGGGGAAAATAGCAGAAAATGGGACCTTTAAGGTCTTTTTGGACGTGCATGTGTCTTCACTTATACTTGCTAAAAGGTTGAACCGGTTCTCAATTCTCATCCTTGGTTCCTAAACGTGCTTTTGTCACATTGACATCTGTATGTTATGTTTTAGAACCAAAAACAATGCTTTTATTAGACCATCATATTTGCAGTAACTCTCTCTGCTAATGGCAATAGGGTTTTACTTACGTACAACAATGTGACCAGCATTCTAACACGATTTTGACTACAGGCGATGTTTTATAAACTTAAAAACTGAGCAGGAAACTTCCAACTTAAATTTGTTACAAAACCATCTGGGGAAAATTTAAACAAAGTACTTTCTGAGGGCTCAGTGGGAGACAACTCCAGGTATGTTTTTGACGTGGAAACATCATTCTATCATAGTCAAAAGCTCAAGAAGGTAATGTATTCAAAGCAAGGAAGTAAAGAATGGCAAGCAATTAGGGGTGAGACAAGATCTCGTGTCTCGAGATCTCGCGAGATTGAAATGCCTCAAGATTGTGCGAGCACCCACAGAGTCTCACGAGAATTATTTGTTACACTGTTTTTGCAGTACAACTACTGAAGACTGCAATAACCTTCCTGGAAGAATTATTATTTAAGACAATATCCAGTTTTAAAACCGCGTTGTTCCTTATTATCTTATAATGCCATATTTCATTTGTAATACAGAAAAATTACCAAAGGAAATCAATTTATAAGGCTTTATTTGCTAAAACAACTTAAATTGTAATGTTATAAAAAGTTAAATAAAAGAGAAAAAAAAACATCTTGTGAACCCAATCTCGTGAAAATTCTGTCTCATTACACCCCTACAGTTTTTTTCAATAAAGTCAGTCTGGTATTTATTTTTTTTTTTTTTTTTTTATTAACCATTGCAAACATACATTCAAGAAAGAGAGAAAGAAAGAAAAAAAATTACAGTCTATAACGAGATAACGTCGATAACATCACATCCCATAACAATAACATAAAAGTGACATGAGACAATAACATAACACAAGATGACATACCCGGGGGAAACGGGGTTTGGGGTGTGTGTGTGTGTGTGTGTGTGTGTGTGTGTGTGTGTGTGTGTAAGTGTGTGTGTGTGTGAGGTGCGTGTCGTACATGTATGGATAAATAGGTAATGCTTAGAAGAACTGAGGTGAAGAGAACATTAGCCAATTGAAATTGCTGTAATAGGTAATAGGTGGGGGGGAATATAACTAGATCTACTATAAATGAGATAGAAGAGAGCGAGGAAAGGAAAGAGAGAGAAAAAAAAATGATAATAATATATATAAATAAAAATAAATAAATAATGAAGTATGTATATATATATATATATATATATATATATATATATATATATATATATACATATGCATGATAGTTGTAGAATTGTTACCATTATCGTATTGCCATCACATCACTATCGCATACACCCAAGACACAACACTCAAACTCATATAGATACATACAAATCTTTTTAAATTTCAATTTTTTTTTCTTTTTCTTTTTTTTTCATTTGCCATTTTCTTTCCCTCCTGCAATACTAGTAGGCTGTGGATCCCTCCGTTAACATCTGCACCCCGCAGTCCTAAATTCTTTTATTTATTTATTTATTTTTATTTATTTTTTCCCTTCCTCCCCTTTTTCTCTCCCTCCCTCTCTCACATCACCTCCTCCATTCCTCTCCCCATATGCCTGTGCTAGTGTGGTGCATTAAAAACAAAAATGCATGAGTGCAAGATGCTATAAGGGAGGTTGGCCTTTTTAACTTTATTCATTATTAATTATATATTATATACACTTTTTTTTTTTTTTTTTTTTTTTAACATACATACACACACACCACGCTTACATACCCACACACACAAACATTCACTCACACACATACACACCCACATCCACACGTGCATTTATAAGAGTTAAAGATATATTAATAATTATAATAATAACAACAATAGTAACAATAATAATAGTAATGTAAGTATGTTTTTTTAACATGCTCTTCTCCTAGGTCAAAGGACGTTCAACATCTGGTTCACGTAAGACCTTATATGGTCTCCCAACAACCCATTCGTTACTTTAGGCTCCTCTACACCCATTTACGTCCAGTCTTGGTATGCAAGGGCCTCTTTGATTAATATGTGTTCACACTTCTTTGTGTTCGTAGAAACATAAGCTCTGTACTTGGAACTCATTATGTACGCCCACTTTTCCTCTGTTTTGCATAGATGTATAAACTGGTGGTCTCTTCTGTACTTCTTCATCGCGGCGTCAGCAGATCCGCTGACAATGCGTCCTGGATCCAGTAAACTATTTTCACATCTACCTGGTCTGGCCTTCTTTGATTTGAATCACTTAATATCAAGTAATTAATTAATTAATGATAAGGAGTATTATAGGTGGAGTTATAAGTAGAGTTAAGAGAAAATAGAGAGGAAGAAGAGAGTGACCAGCAGAGAGAGAGAATGCAAGACGGTTTTATGTGGTGGCAGTGTGTAGTATTGTTGTAAGTGGTAACCAGAAGGAGAGGGGTTCTTGTGAATTTTCAGTTGAGATAAAGTCATTAAGAAGGTTTTTCCAAATGGTAATGTTTATGTTTGACCTTGATTTCCAGTTCATGAGGATAGTTTTCTTAGCGATGGTTAGGGCTATGAGGAGCACGTTTGTATTTGTGTCTGTGATATTGAGTTGTGATAGATCTCCGAGTAAGCAGATGGAGGGGGACATTGGGATGTGGCAGCTCATAGATGAAGATAATGATGATACGACTGCTTTCCAAAACTGTTTGATGGGTGAACAGTGCCAAAAAGCGTGAATGTATGTGTCTGGTGTGTTCTCTGTACAGTGAGTGCCAGTGTCTGATGAAAAACCCATTTTAAACATTCTGTGCCCGGTGTAGTGAGTTCTATGTAGGATTTTGTATTGTATAAGTTGCAAGTTTGTGTTTTTTGTCATGGAGTATATGTTTTCAAGTATTTGAGCCCAGGAGCAGGCATCAAGAGTGAACCCTAGATCCTAGATTTGCTCTGTGGGTATGAGGGGGTCTCGTCTGACTGCATTATTATTTTGTACATTTTGGAGAGACTTTTTTTGTTGTGTTGATCTTAATAATGTCTTGAATTGGTGGGGGAAGATGTAGGTCGATGTGTTTTGATTTGAATGATGAAGTTAGGGATGACTGAAGTTGGCTGTATTGCAGGAAGTGTCCACTCTTGATGCCATACTCCTGGACCAGATAGGAAAAAGGAACCAGTTTATTGTGTTGAAAGATGTGTTCTAAGTGTGTAATGCCTTTTTCTGCCCATGTTGTAAAATTAATTAGTGTTTTATTGCTCAGAATGTCGGGGTTATTCCAGATTGGGGTGTGGCCTGACGGAGATATGTTAGTGTTAGTGATTTTGTAAAATTTCCACCAGGCTGTCAGAGTCCTTGATATGGTTAGCGATTTGAAAAGATGTTGTTTTTTGATTGATTGGCTGAGGAATGGTAGGTCTGATATTCGTAATGGGTTGCAAAATAGTTGTTCAATATCTAACCATGTATTGTCAGAATTTTGAGGGTGGATCCATTTAGAAATATATTGTAATTGGTTAGCGAGTGAGTAATAGTAGAGGTTTGGAGCTGTGAGTCCGCCTAATGATTTTGTTTTTTGTAATGTGCTTAGTTTGATACGTGGGGTTTTGTTTTTCCAGTAGAATCTATTTATTGATGAGTCTAAGGATGTGAACCAGGAGGTGGGAGGGTGGGTTGGGATCATATTGAAGAGATAGTTGATTTTGGGGAGAACCATCATTTTGATTGTTTGAATCCTGTCAATGAGAGATAGGGGCAGGTTTATCCAGCGGAGAAGGTTATCATTTATAGTTTTGAGAAGAGGAGTGTAGTTGAGGTTTATCAACTCTGACAGCCTGGGGGAAATATTCACACCCAGGTATGTGATGTGTTTTGTGCAAGTAGGGATGGGGGATTTGTAAGCTGCCATATCCCAAATGTTTTTTTGAAGGGGTAGAATTGCGGATTTTTGCCAATTAATGGAGTAGTCTGAGGCTTCTGAGTATTTTTCAATGAGATTTATTGTTTGCTCTAGGGAAGATTGAGGATTTTGTAGGAAGAGAAGGATGTCATCTGCATAGAGACTAATCTTATGGTGATTGCTGGGTGTTTGTATACCATGAATGTGGGGATTCATACGGATTGCTGTAGCTAATGGTTCTATGAAAATGGTAAAGAGTAAAGGAGAGAGTGGGCAGCCTTGTCTGGTCCCCCTGTGCAGAGTGAAACTCGGTGATGTTAGTCCATTAGTGGTTATTGTGGCTGTTGGTGATGTGTGCAAGATTTTGACCCAGTTAATAAATGACTCTCCAAAGCCAAATTTGTGTAATGTGGAGATAAGGAAGGACCAGTTAACTTTATCGGCTTTCTGCATCCAGTGTGGCAATTATTGTTGGTATTTTTTGTTGTTGGGTGAGATCCATTATGTTGAGGAGCCTCAAGTAGTATTGTTGGAGGAGAATCTGCCTTTGATGAAACCGGTCTGATCAGGGTGGATTATGGATGGGAGTATTTTTTCTATTCTGTGAGCGAGGGTTTTTGTAATGATTTTGAGATCTACATTTAATAGTGAGATGGGGCGGTAGCTGGAAGGGGGGTCTTTATTGGGTTTAAGGAGTAGTGTGATTATGGCTTGGTTCATATTGGCTGGGAGATTAGAAGTTTGTTTGATTTCTGATATCATTCTTTGGAACAGGGGATTAAGAATTGACCAGAAGTGTTTGTATTCTGGTATTGATCCATTGAGATTGAATTTCCAGGTATATTCCAAACCCGACCAAGCCAGGAGGCGTCAACATGGCAGCAATGTTGAGTGACAAATATTTTTTTACTTACTCCCACACCAAGAAATACCAGACTTTCTCTTTGTAGAATGTGAAAGTCAGCTAAACAGATATAATCCTTACCAATAACTTTTAAAATGTAGTATTTTGATGTGCTTCTGCTGTCCTCACTGGTAAACATCCGCCTCACAGGTGATAAGTGACTTGAGCCACACATTTTTAACAGCGTTGGCCTGGAGTCATTAGGGCAGAAAGCACAGTTTATTTTGGGGTTTCTGTAGTGATTTTTCATAGTGGTGAAATGTATGTCACAGATTTTTGACCTTGTTTGAAGTTAACATGCTCATGAATGGAGTTTGGTTGCATTTTTTAGACTGACATCTCCAGCATTCATCCAATTCATTCAATTATTTTTTCTTTTTTGTGAACACCTTAATTTTGTTGAATCAGCGTTTTAAAGGTAAAAACAAGTTGTTAATTTTGGGTAAATTATGCATAACCTTTGGATGGAATGTCTCCCTAGAGTGAACTTTTCTCCGTAAACTACTACTTGATCGGTGTAAAACTAGATTATTTTGGTGTACAATAGGTATCAATACACCAAATATAATCAAAATTAGAAAATTGTTCAAGCCTTTCATACGCACTTTAAAGACAAGAAAGACATAAAACTTTCTTTGAACACTTTAGCTCAAAGAGGGTGGTATACTAAATTTGCTTTTTGAGCTTTTAACCATTGTTCCCTGATCAAAAATATACTTGGAGTTGTGTTTAGCTTCATTCACGCTTGTTGATGAACCCTGTTTTGTAAGTCCTCTCCGTTTGAGCATCAGAAAACACTAGAGTCCAAATTTCCCAGTTTTGTGACATCACAGGTAAATCTCCTGCGCTGTTTTCAAGTTAAAAAAAAAATCATCTCCAGACTTGTTCAGAGCATTCCTGCTGTCAAATGTCGTTCATTACAACAGCTTGCTTGCATTAGCATATCAAGGGCAAGATAGCTATGTTTATTTCCCAATGGCAATTCCCTCTGTTGCCTGTAGATAGAGTGCTAACATAAATCCTGATGAGGGGTTTATGTTTGCACTGAGGAAAGGGAAGTTCTAAAACATGAGATGCCAAAGTAAAGGTTTTCAAGTCCAGTAACGAAAAAATAATAATGTATAATCTGTGTCCTTTAAAAGTTAGTTGTGAAACAGGGCTGTCTAAAAATTATAGTTATTGTTCCTTTATTGTATGAAGATTTAAAATTGTGGAAAAGTATTAAATTTGTCTATGTATCGCCTGATTCTAAAAAAAAATCAGTATAGACATAAAAAAAAAAAACCAACAACATATCGATCAATCTTTATTCATTAATGGTTTGCTATACGTTTCTATAGTGTTTATTGATTTATTGTGTTAAAGTTTGATAATAGGTCTAAGGATCTTGATTAGGTTAATTCACGTTTGTTAGTTTTCGGTTTAATAAATTCAGGAACGCTTGGGCTGAGATTGATCTGCTGCATGAAAACCGTTCTACCATCGAAGCCCTCCGTTTTACACCACAAATTCTACTTCCAGGCCTTTTATGCGGCCTATAAAATGGACACTAAAAACTCAGAGATCGTTCTACTTGACTCATACTTCAGCTTTTCTTTCTTATTCCTCCTCGCTGTGAAGCTCTGTATTTGTGAGCCCAAAGCCCGCGGCCGCATCCCATTCACCCGATCCATGTCTGCTCTCTCCTCACCCAATTAGGCCTAATGGAGCCGCGGCCTAATGACGAGCACCCAAGGGAACAAACACATTTAGACCGGCCCCGAGCACCGAGCAGTCTGCCATGTGGAGAGGACGAGCGCGCCATGGGGAAGAGAATACGCTGGCACACAAATGTTACAAATTATTATGATGGAAATGCCGTCAAAGTCTTTCTCGTGACAATACCAGCGAGTCCAGCTGGTAACCTAGATGTTGTCGGTCACGATGATCCATACAAACGGCCGCAAACAGGCTACGCGTTCATTTCTTACGTCGTTCTTGAGGCTGTCTTACAAAAATGCAGTGTTCGTGGACCGTTTTTAAGTTCGTAACCAGGTCGATGGTCTTGTCAAAGATTTTCTACCCCCTTTTCTAGCCCCTCTGAGCACTGCAGGATCGCCTCACAAACGCCCCTAGAGCAACGCATGGTGTTTGTGTGTCAAAACTCCACTTCAGAGACCTCATATGTTTCTATGCTGGCCTTAAGTGTATCTCAAGAGCATTAACATGTTATTAATGATCTCTTACGTCGGTCTTGGGTCAAACGAATACCGCTGCATTTCTCTTATGATGCGAATATGTTTTTAAGTTGTGCAGGTAGAAACATGCTGGACCACAAGCGATTAAACGACCTTGACAGATAAACGCATATTTAGTGACCATAAATATCCAAATTTGTGATCAAATAATCATCTTGGGTTATAGAGGAACGAGATATGCGTGCTTCTTGCATTGATTCCTTTGTAGCCAGTCAGCTGCACAGTCAGAGAAATGTCAGAGCGCAATTTGGCCAACCGGCTTTCATTAATGGTGCACGGTAGACAAATGAATGATCGTCACCACCCCACGCTCCAGTGCAAACCCATTCAACAGATGAAATATGTTTTGTCGCCAACAAATAATAGTTATCTTGAGTTGTTATTGAGAATTGAAAAGCAGACATACAAATAATTTTAAGAAGGCTGTGAGAAACTTTGCTCCTTTGCATCTACAGGTAATCTAGTACTAGTCATTACTTTCTCAAATCAGTAAGACGAGGTGGTTCTCCTACTTTTTTCCTCTTTTAGGACGTTTCCAGGCCAAGTATGTGTATTTTAAGCACAGAAGCAGTGTTTTAATGAAGGTTTTATCTCAGAAACAAGACAAGACACCATTGCTCCAACAGTCCTTGTTTCACCAATCCCCATCGATAGAGCTGGGCACCGTTGTTATGCACATGTACAAGAATGAAAGGCACAAACAGTGGGCTATGTTTTATCAAAGTTCTCCATGTTCAAACAAAATCTGACCGGAAACAGAAGAGGTGAAGAAGCAGCGGGTCCAGAGTTGCTCCAATAGCCATTAGAAGAGTCTTGTGTCTACAGTCTGCTTCATAACTGTTGTGGTTCATAAAAAAAAAAAAATCCACATCCAGTCACAGTCTGCTGTGTCGGCATGACTCCGAAGCCATAATATAATCCAAACTTGGCCATAATCACCTTGTTTGGTCCAGGTAAGAGTGTAATCTCGCAGTAAATGATGTGGTTAAAGCCCAGCATGGATTGTGTGCTCAAGATGTGGCCGGAGTCTGCATGAATTTGCAGGGAAAACTAAAATATTGTCCAACCTCTGCCATAAATCCTCCTTTGCGGCAACATTGCATAGCTATTTTTAGCATGAATGAAAAAAAAAATTGCTGCTTGCTACCATGATTTGCAGCTCTCCATAGACTGGGCCATGAGCACGGTCCTGGTGTGGCACTTTGTTGTGATGACGTAGGCGTAAAGAGCCAGATGCAAAACAGGGCTGCGCTGTTTAACCTGGAAGTGGTAGTTTGTTTGTTTTTTTAGATCAATATTGTGATTCAAAATAATCAATAATGATCCACAGTTGTCATAGATTATAACTATATAGCAGAGAAAAGTGCAATCAGTCTTCTTTTACAGTCAAAGTGGACAATGTGCTGTCTGACAGTCTAACTCTAAAGACAGGTGTGCCCCAAGGATGCATATTATCCCCCTTGTTATTTGCAGTCCACACAAATGAATTAAGATTTGACACAGAACACTGATTGCATGGCTTTGGTTGTCCGTCTCACAAAAACGAACTCAGTGATTCAATATGTAAACTCTACAACTGAAATCATGAAATGGTTCAAGGAGAGTCATCTTCAAAGCGCGAGTAGGGCCAAAGAATTGTGCTTTGCCACTCAAAGAATATTGGACCAGATCGACCCCATACTCCAGCCGCTCTCATTAAACGGACAGGAAGTGGAACAAGTGAACTCATTCAAATATCTGGGAACAATTTTGGATAGGTCCTTCACATTTAATGGTCATGCTGAAAGTATTTACAAAAAAGCCCAGCAAAGACTCTTCTTAAGGAGTTTTCAACTTAGTGACCATATTTTAACAAGGGTCTGTCAGTCCTTAATCGAGAGCGTACTGACATTTAATTTAACATTGTGTCTCAGTTTGCTCACTTAACTGTTGAAAATAAAGCCAGGCTCAGCAGAGTTGTCAAACCAGGCAGTAAAATCACAGGCCAATCACAAACTCAGCTGTCCCTGCGCCACAGGACAGCACTGCACTGTCTCAGTTAGAAGATCATAGATGTCGACAGCCACTCACTGTTCCATCACTTTGAGTTCCTTTGATCGGTGCAGAGATACAGACTTCCTTGCGCTAAGAAAAACTTGTACAGAAACTCTTTTGTGCTGTTATTTTTTTTTTTATTTGCCATCAGGAGCTATCAGTCTTCTCATCAGCCTTAGTCTCCGCAACGTTGCTCAGTCTGTCCTCTTCTTCTAAATTATTATTCTATTTATTGAAATGTTTTTTATCTATATGCCTTGTACTGTGTTGTTTTTAAGTGAGCAAGCCAAAGTTTTGTCATCACTGTGTATGACAGACAATAAAGTTATTATTCTATTCTAAAAAGTTAGAATATTTCACACAGAATAGTCAAATTCAAATCAATTTCTTACATTTTCTAGCAAATTTTCGGTCAATATTTTTGTTTGCTCAAAGCTTGGACTTGAACTCAAAACCTTTACGCAGGATGTCACCATGAACGTGCAAAAAACAACTTAAACATGAAAAGTGCTTTCTAGTTTTAAGCCCAGTTCAGAAAATGTAACGGGGTAGAAAGGAAAGATAACAGCTCTCCAATGCAGTGAAGTAAAAACATGAAAAGTACTTTCTAGAAATTAGTCCAGTTCAAAGATTGTAATGGGATAGAAAGCACGGATAGCAGCTCTCAAATGTAGTGAGGGAAAAACACAAACACAAAAGCACTTTCTACTTTTCAGCCCCGTTCAAAAAATGTAATGGGGTAGAAAGTACAGATACTGGCTCTGAAATATAATGAAGTAAAAGCAGAAAATTACTTTATACTTTTCAGTCTTGTCTAAAAAAAAATAATGGTAATTATAATAATGATAATAGTAAAGGTAAAAAGTACAGATACTGACTCTCAAATGTAGTGCAGTAAAAAACATACATTACTTTTAATTCCAGTTCAAAAATGGAGTAGAAAATACAGATACTGGCTCTTAATTGTACATTGGAAAAATGAATTTCTAGTTGAGTTCAAATCTTAATTTCAGATGTTTTGGTTTGTTAAGATTAGTTAAGTCGTAAATTACTTCTTATTCAAGCCAAATTTTCTGCCAATGGGTTAAGATCATTTTTCTTACCCCATTGGCACATACATTTTCTAATTTTAAGCTAAAGTATTGCATGATCAATCTGAAATATTATGATATATGAACTTTTCTGCACTACTCAAATCCAGATAAAAATGATAAATTCAAGTCATTGTAAGCTACCCTATATATACATTTTTTGATGTGTAGTACAGTAAAAACATGAAAAGTACATTCTACTTTCCACTTCTGTTAATGGGGTAGAAAGTTCAGATATCGGCTCGTAAAAACATGAAAAATACTTTCTAGATTTCAGTCCAGTTCAAAGTTTGTAATGGGGTAGAAAGTACAAATACCATCTCTCAAATGCAGTTAAGTAAAAACAGTAAAAGAACCGCCTACTTTTCAACCCCGTTTAAAAAGTTTGTGATGGGGTAAAAATTACAAACAAAAAGTAAATAGTGTCCACTGTAAAAATGACTTAAACATAGCGCAGATACTTAAAACGTTGCTTAAACACACTACTTTTACTTCTGTACTTTGTTACTTTCCACCTTTTCTCCCTCTTTGTTTACTCCTGTCGCTAATATCTCCCGTTTCGAAGCTCCGACACATTAACCCACCGTTGTGTTGTTATTCACCGGTGAACAGTTTGAAAAAAAACACACACAAAAAACAAAACACACATCGATAATTAAAGTCATATCCCACAGACCCGAGCGTTTTATCAGGTCTCCTCTGCCTCTTTAGTCCAATCAGCTGTCATTACGCTCCGCTAATCACATCTCCTTGTGTCATCACCGCGGGACGGGCTCAACCACAGGGGCGTGAGGTCATCATCAAGCGACGGGGGACTTCCTTCTTCCTCGTCAATTAAAATTATGCTAACTGTGTGAAGGAAGGCGAGGTTCTGATCTCTCGCTTGGATTCTTCTCACGACAGTTTCTTTGGAGACGTTTTCATGGATATGGCGTGTTTTCCTGATCCTTGACACCAGTAAGTTTAGTTAAATTCGGAATGGGAAATTAGAAACAGCCATGAAACTGATTGGTGATTTCCAGTTCAAGAAATCAATTGGAATAGTTCGATCAAAAGGCCATGACAAAAAATTTTTTTTAACTGATTTCATATCAATACAGAGATACATCCTGTAAACCATGCTTTGCAAATGTAAAAAGTCCGTGTTAAAAAATGCAATGGGGTAGAAAGTACACATACCTTCTCACAAATGTCGTGAGGTAAAAACAGAAAAGTACTTTATACTTTTCAGTCTAGTTTTAAAAAAAAATAATGGGGTCGAAAGTACAATTACGTACTGTCAAAAATAGTGCAAATAAAACATGCTAAACATGAAAAGCGTGTTCTTCTTTTCAGTCCCGTTAAAAAAAATGGAATGGGGTACAACGTACAGATACTTTCTTACAAATGTAGTGAAGTAAGAAGGTGAAAAATACTTTCTAGATGTAATTGTACACAGCAAAAATGAAATTCTAGATGACTTAAAATGTCTTGATTTCAGAATATGAAACAGCTACGAGGGTGAATTTAACTGCTAGTTCAAGAAAGAAATTGGAATAGTTCAAACTGATTTAATTTAAATACAGAGATGCATACTGTAACTCATTCTAATGATCAAAAAGCCTGAAATGCTTAATTGATTTTAAACTTCACTGCCCATAAATCCAAAAAACAAAATAAAACCTAAACATTAAGACGACTGAGGGACATTCCTGGGTCCTTTTTGTATTTTGAGTATTTTTACTGAAAACTCTTCCAAGTTTATTGCCAATGGCAGCGTCAGCTTTGTGACCATCAAAACATCTTTTTTTGAGCCTAAATTAACTTAAACCAAGGAACCGATTGTGTCCAAATTATCAAACTAGTCATAATCTCTTGGTTTCTTGCTGAATTGATCATAAACAGAACTTTCTTTCTGCAAATTTGAGTAATTCTAAACTCTAGTTTATTAACTGAAAGCTTGCTTTGTGAGGCTTAGAACCGAAAGAATTTGTACACAGTATTAATGAAACAACATTTCATATTGCCAAATGTTTTAAAAAGACTAGAGCCAGTGTTTCTCAGGAGAGGTGTCTGGAAATGTCGCAGGTGGTTTTCCACCCCGAGACAGCAGGGGACAACGGGCACTTCAAACACCCCGAAAATACATACGCAACTACCAAATGTTAATTAGTTCTGCTTTAAAAAGGAGACAGATTGAATAAAATAGTATATTGATACATTGAAGATGGTGGACATTTTATTCTAACATATTTTATATATAACAGGGGTAATGTTTGTAAAATAGAACTTTATATGAAAAAATAAAAACAAATATACATACAGTAGATTATATTTTAGTTTTTAGTTTTCTGATTATTTGAATTGTTACTGATGTTTGAAGCGCATCAGAAAATCATATCAACAAAAACACGATGGGAAAAAAGACTTCTATTGCAACCTGTTTTTCCATTCTATGCCGTTCATTTTTCTTGTTTTTGTGTATGTCTCCTCCAGGTATGCGTATCCTGGTGAACCTCCTGCTGGACACGCTCCCCATGCTGGGCAACGTCCTCCTCCTCTGCTTCTTCGTCTTCTTCATCTTCGGCATCATCGGCGTTCAGCTGTGGGCGGGGCTTCTGAGGAACCGCTGCTACCCCGAGGAGAACTTCACCCTGTGAGTAAAAGCCCACGTGACTCCTCATTCTCTGATTAGAAAACAGGAGGGGTCTCGTCCTGTCGTCAATCCAAACCTGATATTTGTCTAATTCCGTGGTTAAAAACATGATTGCGCTCCAGCTGCACACATCCATATTCATGTCTTTGTACGACACCATCACCTTCTGTGCCGTGGCAGTTCAAACAAACAATATGGCAGAACAAGAAGAGATGTGTAATCTTCAAATGAACATTTTTCCCTTTGTAAAGTAGAGCTAAGTAACATTAATACCTTATTAAATGCACAGAAAACCAGCCTTGCAACTTTCCTGAGAACCCTTGATTCTCTTTTTTACATTTGGCAATGTGAAATGTTTTTGTAAGTGATTGTACTTCCTTATTTCAATGAAAATGAAGGGGGAAAAAAGGGGGGAAAAAACAGCAGAAGATTCTTGGATAAGTGACATCAGTTAACGAAAAACGTCACAAATTTTGCGGGAACGCTTGACTGATATTAAAATATTATTTTAAGTTTCAAAAAAAAAATTGTAATTTCTCTTCAGACAGCTGACAAAGTAAGCCACTGCACTTGACACTCACGTTGCAAATACAACTTTAATTGTTGTACAAGAACTCACTGCTCAATTTTGAAATCTTAGCAAAGAGACTCCATTTTGAAAGGTGTGTTATCAGATACTCCCGTTGGAAGACTTCTTGTAAGTTCTTCCAGCATGCCCTTTCCCATTGGGGCTGTTTCTGAGAGTAAGACATTTGTAAAGATGTCTGACCCTGTAGTCGGTCCATTCTTCACAGAGGACTTTGGGAGAAAGTCCAATGTGCCAGGAGTGGGCCATTGACTTCAGCTTGCCTGGATCTACCATCACCTTTCTGGTATCCAGCCCAGAGTCAGGTCTGTCTGCCCAGACCCTGTGCTCAACACAGCAGCAGGCCAGGCCAGACCATGTCCTTATTGGGTGAAGCAGAAGTTTCACCTCTTTTTTGGGTCAGTTCACCGTGACAAAGACACTGTTATTTGTTTCTCTGAGATGGATAGAGGCGATGCACAAAGTCCTCCCTCCTGCTCAGAGGTCCAAACCAAAGAGATCTCTCTGGAATCTCTTCAAAGGTATTTTCCAGATCTCCGGAAACAGGCCTACATCACCACAGCGACTGTTTCTGAAGGAGACAAGACAAATGAGTCCAAAACTACAAAGGAGCATCTAGTTGAGCACATCCCCCGTTCAGCTGGAGGTCCCCTCTGTCCTGGCCGAAGTACAAATTCTTGAGCAGACTGCGAAAAGCAGTGACCTGGTGGGACAAATGCATGTGTTCCATTTCGTTGTTCCTGTTTGTTGTGGGTGTCATAGTATGGATTGCCGATTCCTTGGCATAATTTGGAGACTGGACGCTGCAACAAACTATTGAGCGCGTGATTCAAACAAAACATAATTTGAGGACCTGCTTTACTTTCCTCTTGTGGACATCACTAGAACCGTGTTGTTGGATAACACACTGACTAATGACTGAAGCAGAGGAAAAGGGCTCCAAATGAATGTGGCCCTTTTGACCTCAGACACGTGTTTAGACGTGACATCGTAGGATTTCGTCTCGAGTGAAGTCTGTCTAGTTGTGGATTGTGAATTGTAGTAGTGCTTTTCAGGTTTCACCTTTTGACAGTTTCACGTGGACAAATCCGCTGATGTCGCAAATAAATGCATGTTGTTTGTTGTGCCATGTTCCAGAGTAGGAAGGCCATTTCTTTGTCCCTCACTTAAAAATAATATCTCAGTCACTGTTTCTTTGCTGATGGTTTTATGGTTTTAGTGTGTGTGTAGGTTTCCTTCGGGTGCTCCGGTTTCCCCTACCACTTAAAACATGTGCAACTAAAAATAAACTTCCCCAGTGTTGAATATCCAATGTTGTTTCTCTGTACATTTCTTTTGCAATCATCTTTATTCATTACCAATTTACCTTCATGTTTAATCTGATGTAATATTTGCTCCTATAGCTAGCTACCGTCACAGTAAAGCTAACAAACATTAGTACGCTAACAGCCCATTTCCTGCTTTGCGGAGAAGAAAACACTTTGTAATTAGATACAAACAGCACACAGCAGTCTCATTTGGATTTTAAGTGCAGCTTTTACAATATATCTGCAATGGGGCAAAACAAAAAACAAAAAATCGGGTAAGGTCCCTTTACTAGGAATAAAGGGATAAAGAGATGAGTGAATTACAGTCCTGTTAAAGTTTAAGTTGGCAACGTGAATGTGGTCGGGTTGTTGAGCTGCATAAGCAGAGCCTCTCTCCATCGCTGCTGAGCTGGGACGCAGTAAGACAGTCATTTGGAATTTCTTAAAAGATCTTGAGGGTTATGGAACAAAAAAGTCAAGTGGAAGACCCCAAAAAATGACACCAGCACTGAGCCGGAGGATCTGATTGGCCGTCCGCCAAGACACTGGGCAATCCTCGACCTAAATTAAGGCTGTTACTGGTGCCAACTGCGGCACAATAACCATCAGATGCATCGGAGACTGAAGGGCTTAAAAAACAAAAAAATGTCTTCAAAGGTTTCGTCTCCTTGAACGCCACAGAACTGCAGCTTGGACTTTACAAGAGACACAAACATGGGACATTGAAAGGTGGAACAAAGTTTTATGAGAAAAAATGTAACCTTGATGGTCCGACGACAAGCAGATCCACCTGAGATGTTTTCTACGCCACAGGGAGGGGGCGCCATAATGATCTGGGGTGCTTTTCCTTCAGTGGAACAATGGAGCTCCAGGTGGTGCAGGGGCCCCTGGCTCTGTGCAGATGTTGCAGAGAGCATCGTCTGTGGAACCACTGGGTTTTTCAACAGGACAACACTAGAGTTCACAACGCCCCAGGACAAAGGACAAAGGATGTATGGCAAGGGAAGTTTACAAAAATGGTTCCACAAGTAGATGCCCTTCATGAGGCCGCCTTCACCACTTGGAGAAATGTTCCCTCTCACCTCCTGGAAACGCTTACATCAAGTGCCGCAACCAATTTTTGTCTTCCTGCAAAAACGGTGGCGCAACTCATTACTGAGTTCATGTTTGTGACTTTGTGTTTTGAGGGGGTTTCAGGGCTGTTTTTGTGATGTGGTTCTAAATTTTAGATCAGCTTCAGAACAGCCTATTTCAGTTTAATTGTTGTTTTCAATACACTGTTTACTCAAACTTTTTTTTGTCTCATTCCCATTTCAAGCTCTACTTGGAACCCTTTTAAGATCCATAATTGTCTGTATACATCTGAAGTAAAAAAAAGTTTGCTTGCCGCAAAATGGGATTTGATTTATCTCTATGCATCTTAAGTTGTGTAATAACATAATTAAATAGTAATATACCATGTTATTGAAGCTTAAAAAACAGTAATATATCACAGAATACCACACACACTATTACATTTCTCAAACTTGTGCACTGACTCACGAGGGAGCCTGTATTTCCCGGCTCTAATGTGAACTCTGCAGCTTTGCATGTGTGTTAATTGTGCCAGGTATGATTATATTATTATTTAAAGAGCCGTTGAAGTGATTATCCTGCTCCGACCATTAGAGCTGGTGTGTAATGAGACAGGTTGGATAAGAGAAGCTTGAGAGCTCTTACAGGGCTGATGTTAGAGAGAGGAGATTGGGGTCAAGTGTGGCTGTCAGATAAGTGGAGGATTCCCCCGGCTCCTTCGATATGAGATTTTTCCAGGGCCGTATCTATGATTAGGGGCCTGGTACAATATTTTGTTGGGGTCCACTGGTTAGATGATGTATACCAGGACATTTGTAATTGTTTTGAACTGATTAATAGATACATTTCCTGGGAATATCAGGCTTATCTCTTGTGTTTCAAGGCTCCTAACGGGAGCACTGTAGCACATAACAGATTTTTTTTAGGAGCACAAGCAGAAAATTTAGGACTGCATGTTTTAAATTTACACATTTTAAATTGTTGATTATCTAGGCTTTTCTATTCTTCTACTGTTCTTGAACTGTGTTGCAACATTGGAATTATAAGGTGGGATAACAAATAAGGGTTATCTCATCTTAAATAACACATTTGTTCTAGTTGTGCTCGTTAAAAAACAATTAATTCTGAATAAATACGCTTTATTAATGTTTGAATATCCAGCTAATAGTTTTTTGTAACGCAAACAGATTTATGTAAGAACAGGATGACTAACAAGAGGTAAGCAAAAGATATTTGTAAAACACATCTGGTTTGAACGGTCAAAAAAATCATAAGTAAATTAACTATAAAGAAGTTTAAATTTCTCTCAGTGCACCCTCTTATTATTCATCCAATCCAGTCCAACTTTATTCATAAAACATCACAGTCGACCAAAGTGCTGCACACAGACAGAATAATGAGACATGAGACAACAGGTACCAAAAACAGAAACAATATCAACCCTTCAAACTGAGTTAAAACGCCAAAGAGAGAAAATAAGTTTAAAGAAGAGATTTATAAACAGGAAAACAGTCGGCCTGTCTGATGTTCAGTGTAGAGCTCATTCCAGAGTCCAGGAGCAGCCGCTGAAAAAGCCCCATCAACTCTAAAGTTTTCTTTTTGTCTGAGGGACAGCAAGGAGAGCCTGATCAGCTGACCTGAGAGAACGAGAGGGAGTGTAGGGCACAAGTAGGTCAGACAGGTACTATGGGGCCAGATCATGAAGACATCTAAAACAAATACAATTATTTTAAAATCAGAATTCATATGTAAATTCTCTTTAGCTTTAAGTATGGATGGATCGCTCATTTTCATACAGAGGGCGACCTGAACTCACCTTTTCTGAAGAAATAAGAACACTGGCCCCTCTTGGTGATGTAGAAAACTGCGCAAAAATATTCGCTCTGGTGTTCAAATCCATTTAGAGTAATTCGTTATTAGTTTTTTTACATGTTGTACTATCATGCAATAGTATTTCTTTATTAACCTTTCTTTAACCAGGTAAAAACAAAAAACATTGAGTTCAAAACCTCTTTTTGACGTTTGAGCAGTGCCAAAGTGGGAATTGCAGCACACAATCATTATAAAACATTACATAATCAGAATCATAAAGGTTTTATTGCCATTGTCGGTGAACAAAATTCACAAACTAGGAACTTGCTTTGGCGGTAGGGTGCAACATGTAACAATGAATAATAATGATTGAAAGGTAAAAAGTATAGACTATACTAGAAGATAAAATAAGGGCATGCAAAATAAAATGTGTTGAATAAAAATTAAATACAATATACATACAAGGACACGAGGTCAGAACAGTGGAAAAGTATTACAATAGTCTAGTATTTACACATTCACACTAAAAAGAGACGTTTATAGGACAAATATCATGCAAAATTAACTTTGTTGAGCTTTTAGCCATGTTCTAATATTGTTCCGTCATAAAAAACATACCTGGAGTAGCATTTAGCTTCATTCATGTTTGTTTGTTGAATGCTCATTTGTAAATCCTCTCTCTCCAACTCTGTGTTTTGAACTCCTTCGATGTTTGACGTAGATGATGCTGACGTCATTTATCCCAGAATCCTTTGCTGTTTTAAGTCCTTAAATCATCGCCAGACTCGCTTTGAACATTTCTTCCGTCTAATCACGATAACTACAACTTCATTAGATCCACTCTTTACTGTAGTGCATGTGTGTAATTGCCTCTACAGCCAGTAAATGGAGCCACAGCTTAAGTCAAAATGGCATCTCCCAACGCAGTGATGAAGGTATTCTTTGAAAAAGCATTTTATTTTTAGTTCTGAAACATGACATTTCAAACCGAAGACACTCGAGCAGGTTTAAAGGCCAATAACAATACAAATAATACATAATATTTGTCCTTTAAGAAACAAAATTTAAAAGCGCAGACACTTTTCATAGGATTCTTGCTATTTGTTTTTTCAAAATAGACTGCAAACCCCTCAGTGAAACCAGCTCACACTACCTCAGTTCAGATTGAAGCCAGTTCCAAGCTATGGGAGCAGCATAGCAACAGGCTTGCTTCCCCCAATTAGTCTTTACTAAATGGAAGGACACTGTGACCTTCAGCTCTCTGCACAAGGGCGCACAGATAGGACGGCGCACAACTACAAATAGCGTTGATTAGAGTCATCCAGAGAGTGAACCTCCAAACAAGAAGGTCACCCGGCCCTGGCATACAGCTCACAGTGATAGCTAATAAAATAATACTGGCGCCCCCCTTTTTCTTTGAGGGCCCCTTCACCTGTACCCAACCCTCCCCTGGCTCGATCCGCCCCTGCTCATTCACACTCGTCAAACTCACAGCTCGCTCTCTGTCGAATGTGTGTGAGCGCAAATCGCGGACATGGTCTCACCCGCGGCGCCAGCGACCTCAGCGGGGGCCACGTGTGTGTGTGCAGGTGTGCTCCCAGCGTGGGGCCAGGGTGCGCTCTGCCGTGCCAAGTCACCAGCAGGGGGCGCTCATTCATGCTCCAGCTCCCCCACCGGGCGCTTTCTCTTGCCTTTGATTTGAACCTTTGTGCTGGGATCCTCTCTCCAGCTGGGCGTTGTGTTACTGCCAGGCCTCACAACGCACTCGGAGCACACACAGGCTCATCGCGGCGTGTTTTTGTGAAGAAACAGAGCTGCAAGATCAGAATCGAGTTGAAATTGTTGTTTGAAAAGTCGAAATTGGCAAATCGCAGGTGCTGAGTTAGCATAACCAATCAATGAAATGCCCATCAGTATTAAATATATAAACTGCTTGGTCATTCCGCAAAATTGTATCACAGCGGATGTTAATCTTAAAATACACAAAAATGTTAAGGCCCATCTCTTTTGTCTGGAATGACAATGACAGGACTGACATTTTTAAGCAATTTCGCCAATTGTTAGTGGTGCTTGCTGGTACAGTGCATATTTTAATTTAATTACTTGGAGATATTTATTAAACAAGTGTGAACAAAACATTTGGATTTATGCATTAAAGAGGGGGTATTATGCAGAATCAACTTTTTGGAGTTATCTACCATGTTTTTCTGTGAAATGACACTTACTGCGTGCATCCAGGCCTCAGATGGCACCTAGCACTATACACAATTTAGCCATGTTAGCACTTAAAGAGACACTATGATGGTTAGCAGTAGCCGTTATTATGGTTAGACAGCAGAAATGCTCAGAACAAGTCTCTAAACAGCTATATATTCTCGGATAAGTGACGTATATAATCAGAAAAATTGTTATAGATTGAGGAAGTTCAGCATGGAGTGTGTTTGACGCTCAGAGGAGAGAGGATTTTCAAATGAACATTCCTCAAAACAGCGTGAATGCAACGTTTTTGACAGAACATCTTTATAGTCGTTCCCACCATGCCTTGGGTTAGGGTTTTGACCGCTCACGTCACAGTAACATCACGTGACACTCTGAACAAACTTGAGAGTGAGCAGTCCAAACTGTCAGGTAAACAAACTAACTCTGCTCTAGAAAAAGAACCTTAGAAATAAATGACTGACATTGATTTAAAATGAGTGAATATAGCACAAATCTATTAGCGATACTCATAATCTACAAATTTGCCGCGCCTTCGCAGAGTGACGTGCGCTGAAAAGCATGAGATTGCTGGATTAGTTCGTGGCGGCGTGCGTTTTACTGTTTGCGCTGATTGATTCTCCTCTGATGCTCATCGCTCAGCTGAGAGAGCTGAGGAGGATTAAAACCAGGAAGGCAGCAGGACCAGACGGCATCAGCTCCAGGCTCCTTAAGTCCTGCGCAGATGAACTGTGTGGAGTTATGGAGCATGTCTTCAACATGAGCCTAAAGCTGAGGGTGGTACCACAGGTCTGGAAGACCTCCTGTGTGGTACCAGTGCCAAAGACACCGCACGCTAAAGACCTCAGCAGCTTCAGGCCGGTGGCTCTCACGTCCCATCTGATGAAGACACTGGAGAGGCTGGTCCTGGACCACCTCCGCTCCGCCGTGAGCTCAGCCATGGATCCGCTGCAGTTTGCGTACCGGCCTGGCATTGGAGTGGAGGATGCCGTCATCTTCCTGCTGCACCGCTCTCTCTCTCACCTCGAGAACCCTGGCAGCGCTGTGAGAATTCTGTTCTTTGATTTCTCCAGCGCCTTCAACACCATCCAGCCGCTGCTGCTGAGGGACAAGCTGGAGACGGCTGGTGTGGACTGTGGCCTGGCAGAGTGGATCCTGGACTACCTCACGAACCGACCCCAGTTTGTGAGAGCCCGGGATTGTGTGTCTGACACTCTGACCTGCAGTGTGGGGGCGCCGCAGGGCACTGTCCTCGCGCCCTTCCTCTTCACCCTCTACACCTCGGACTTCAGACACAACACGGACAGCTGTGTTCTGCAGAAGTTCTCTGACGACTCTGCCATCATCGGACTCATCACGGACGACGATGATGCAGAGTACAGAGGACTAACGCAGGACTTTGTGGACTGGTGTCAGCAGAACCACCTTCTCATCAACGCGGGAAAGACCAAGGAGATGCTGGTGGACTTCCGCAGACGCCACTCCACTGCCCCCTCACCAGTGAACATCCCAGGAAGGGACATTGAGAGAGTGGACTCATACAAGTACCTGGGTGTTCATCTGAACCACAAACTGGACTGGACTCATAACACAGACGCACTGTACAGGAAGAGTCAGAGTCGGCTCTACCTCCTGAGGAGACTCAGGTCTTTTGGAGTGTCAGGGCCGCTCCTGAGGACCTTCTACGACTCTGTGGTGGCATCAGCCGTCCTGTACGGTGTGGTCTGCTGGAGCAGCAGCATCACAGAGAGGGAGAGGAAGAAGCTGGACAAGGTCATCAAGAAGTCCAGCTCCGTCCTGGGCTGTACTCTGGACTCAGTGCGCAAGGTCGGGACAGAAGGGTCCTGGCTAAACTCACGTCTATGCTGGACCATGAGTCCCACCCCCTGCAGGACGCTCTGTCTGCCCTGGAGAGCAGCTTCAGTGAAAGACTGATTCACCCTCGCTGTGTGAAGGAGAGGTTTCGCAGGTCTTTCCTTCCTGCTGCTGTCAGACTTTACAATGAACACTGTTAGCCCTGAACATGTGTCAGTCACCCGCTATAATCATGTGCAATACTGTAACATGTGTCAGTCACCTGTTATAATCATGTGCAATATAATTTAACATACTATTAATAGACTCTTACCTCACCATAGTCACTTACTGTATATAACATACACTTAAGCCACTTTAGTTACCATTTTTACTGTAAATAAGAGTGTGCACTTTATACCTCATACTTTATATTGTATTTTTTTATGACCATGTTTATTTATCCTATTTTTATTGCATGCACCTATTTCTTTCATTCCTGTCCTAAACTGTGTGTTGCAACAGTGGAATTTCCCCATTGTGGGACAAATAAAGGATCTCTTATCTTATCTCACAACCCTCCCATGAACCCTCCTGTAGCACACCTGTCAGAATGCTTTAGCGGCACAGGCTTTAGGCTCTCTATCAACAGTTCAACTCACGGTCAGGCGTTTTCAGATTCATCCTCTCGAGAGGGAATATCAGTAAAGTATTGCACGTCATTGGGAAAGTGTATGAAAAATTACTTTCTCTAAATATGTAATGTTGGTTAAAATTGTTAGTAAAATGTCTTGCCTTTTTACAGTGTTTTTTTTTTTTTTTTTTTTTTTATGTCAAGCTTGATGGAGGAAATACAGTCATAACCAAAAGTGATGGCACCCCTGAAGTTTTCCACCAAAAAAAAAAATTGAAATGTTTCATGTTTTGTGTGCATTGGAATAACACAAAAAACAGAGCAAAGAAAGCTAATTTCACATAATTTCACACAAAAATGGGCCGGAAAAATGATTCACACCCTTAACTTAATACTTGGCTGCACACCCTTTTAGAAATAATAACTGAAATCAATCGCTTTCTATAATTATCAATAAATTTCGTACAACTCTCAACTGCAATTTTGGGCCACTCTTCCTTTGCAAACTGCTCCAGGTCTGTCATATTGGAATGGCGCCTTTTCCGAACAGCAATTTTAAGATCTACACTGGTGTTCAACATGTGTGGAATTTCAATACTTTTCAGTGAGAAAAAATTCAGGGGTGCCATGACTTTCAGTTGATATTTGCTTGAAACAACTCTGCAAGTACAAACTATACTTTCCTCCAGTGTTGGGAATAACGCTACTAATGGCGTTATTCTTGTCAGTAACGAGTGATCAAACTTAATTCTCTTTCCTCTGCCATAATAACGCCGTTGTAGTTGATCCGACTCTGCTTCTCGTCTCATTCAGAAGCTGTGAAGTTTGTTTTGGGAAGTAAACACGAGCAAGACGAAAAGTTAGAGACTGTAATCAGCTAAAAAAAGAGACCGTGAATGTAACCAATCGCAAGCGGCAAGAGGCGGGCGTAGACACTTTCCTGATATTTTATTGGACAGCACCACACTCGCTCTAATCCTCAGTCTTTCCAAAACACACAAGGAAATTGATATATTTAAAGCAGAGCTAAGTAACTTCAGCGACAGAGCTCCTCCTGCAGCTCTTTTGTGAAATGACGCTTCTTCTTTTTATTACTTTTTCTCTTCTTTTTTATTGAAATAAAGAAGTACAATCACATACAAAAACATTTTACATGGCCTAATTTTAAAGGAGAAGGAGAAGGATTTCTATGGAGAGTTGTCTTTGGGTCGCTGGTTTTTCAGCCCAGAGACAGTAGGGGGCGACGACGGGAACACTCTGAAAATACAACCACTACACGAACTTACAAAGACGTTTAATAAGGTAAAAAGGTTACTTAGGGAAGATATATTCTGCATTTTTCATATTGCTGTTAGCCTTTAAGCATGCTCGTGAGTGCCTTAAATGTTTTAAAACAAAAAAAAGTTTCTTATTCATTCCTCAGTCACTATGAAATGACACTTACTGAGTGCATCCAGCCAGCAGATGGCGCCAGCACAATATACAATCTAGTGAAGTAGCGCTGAAAAGAAGTTATGGTGCGGATTTGCTGCAGCAGTTATTGTGTTTTGACGGCAGAAATGCTCAGAACGAGTTTAGCGATGATTTAAGGACTAAAAACAGCGGCATATTCTCGGATAAGTGATGTACATGATCTGAAAATACGTCACAGATAGAAGGAGTTCACAGGAAGTGTGTTCGATGCTGACAGGGGAGGATTTTCTGATAAACATTCCTCAAAACCGCGTGAATGCAACTGAATGCTACTCCAGGTGTGTTTTTGATGACGGAACATTGTTAGAACAGGGTTAAAAGCTCAAAAAAAGTCACTGTAGCAGAATGTGTCCTTTAATTTAAGATCAATAAATACCTGCAGTGTCTGGGCTGATTATTCAAACCAAAGATAGTGGTTTAGCAGTGATTGACAAGCACTCATCAGAACTCTCTTTGGGTAAACTTTCTCTTCCTATCTCAGCTCGGCAGGTCTGACCCTCCCGGCGCCCTACTACCGCCCGGAGGAGGACGACGAGCGGCCCTTCATCTGCTCGCTGGCCTCAGAGAACGGGATCATGTCGTGTACGGACGTGCCGGCCCGGAGGGAGGGCGGCCGGACCTGCTGCCTGGACAAGGAGGACGCGCTCCACCGGCAGGCGCTGGGGCTGAGTCCGGAGCCCGTGTCCAACGCCAGCGCCGGAGAGGCCCTGGGGCTGTGCATCAACTGGAACCAGTACTACACGCGCTGCCACACCGGGAACACCAACCCGCACAAGGGCGCCATCAACTTTGACAACATCGTGTACGCGTGGATAGTCATTTTTCAGGTGAGGCTTGTGTTGTTGTTGTTTGTGCATGGTTATCCTCAAGTAAGAGTAAAAAAAAAGATAGAATAGCTGTGAGAATACTATGTTTTGGCTTGCCTTGGTCCTCATGACAGATTCACTTTGGATTAAGGCTGGGCGATGTGGAAAAAAATTATTATCATGATTTTCTTGGGGCCAGATAATGATTTCGATTTTATCACGATGTTCACTTTGTATTTTCCTGTTGCCTTTAATAGAGCTGCACTACTTAGGAAAATATCTAATTGGGATTTTTCTGACCAGTGTTATTGTGATTAGATTTGTGATTTATGTTTTAGTAATAGGATTCTGTTCGAATTTTTAAACACAATTTTGTCGCTTTTAGTCATGTTTTTGTCACGTCCAGTTGTTTTTGTCATATTTAAACACGTCTTTGTCACTATTGGTCGCGTCTTTGTTGTCTGTAGCTGCGTTTTCGTCGCCTTTGAACAAATTTTAACTGCTTTTGGTCGCGCTTCTGTCGCTTATTTCAGAACATGTTTGTGCAAATCCAAACTACAGTGTTAGCAGTTTTTATTCAAATCAGTTCAAGACATTTGTTGTTTTTTTAGGAAGAAATGCAACCTTTGCCATTTGCTAATTGCGATTTTGTCTCGATTGCGATGAATTCTGCAGCCATAGCCTATACAAGGTTAATAAAGTCATCTGCTCAGAGGCTTCAGAGGCTAAACAACAGGAGAAAAAGTGTGTTTGAACAGACAGCTGCATTAAAGACACAAACAGTGAATCATGATGCGACCATTTCACAAAAATAGCAGATTGTCACAGGGACAAGCTCACGAGTCAGTTTTTATCACCACATCACCCAGACCTACTTTGGATCATCTTGGAGCACTTCTTAAATTGGCGGTCTGTGTTTCCATGCACAGGTCCAGACACAAGTCCTGACAGGTCCTGACACAGGTCCTGACACAGGTCCTAGCACAGGTCCTGACACAGGTCCTAGCACAGGTCCTGACACAGGTCCTAGCACAGGTCCTGACACAGGTCCTGACACAGGTCCTGGCACAGGTCCTGACACAGGTCCTAGCACAGGTCCTGACACATGCAGGTCAAACACTAAACTAATGGATAACGATCATGTATTATTCTACAGGGCTTCTGTGCCGCTTTAAAAGCATTAAAAGGTCATTAAATAAATTTTGGCAAAAATAAGGTCTTAAAATGCATTAAAAAGCCCTAAATTCAATTCCCGTTGGTATTAAATCTAAAAAACATTTTGCCAAAAAGAGATTTATCTATCAAAGCAATAAATGACCACAGGTGGAAATTAGCATCTTCTGCTTCAATCAGATACAGTGCATCTTTCCTTTTGGTCAGTGTTTATTGTGCACTGTCCCTGTATGAATAAATACAATTTCAAATATAATCGTAATAAATAATCAATGCAGTCCATGTCTCCTCAGAGCCGCTGTATATGTTTGTCCATGACACTAGTTTTTACTTTGAAATTTTAACATTCAAATGTGTTTTGAATCCCAGGTGTGTACTGCATTCACAGAATCTAAATAGCTTAATCAGATCAACTAAAAAGTAAAAGATTGAGTTCCAAACATACATTTCCATGGTTTAAAATTCATGTAAATGATCTTTTTGAATATTATAATGTTGTTTATTATATTCTGCCACCCAATGGAATGGTTATGATCTAGTAGTTTTGACATGATAAAAGCGTAAATGTCTTGTTTTGACGTTGATTATGACATTAAAAATTGAAATGCTGCATTAAAAAGCATTACATTTGATTTAAAAACCTGCAAATCCTGTTCTAGTAGAAGGAAAAGTGATGTGTCATTGATGAGGTCATGTGATGTACCTCATGTCACCAAATGTGCAAATAATTAATACTTTAATAGTATAATAATTGAGTAAAAAAAAGCACCTTCTGTTGGCTAAAGTGGGGGGTAAGTGTTGTTTATATCAGCATGGCTATCTTTATTATGATGCTATCCGATATAAGGAGCGTAATTTAAGAGAAGAGGACAGATACAGTGTGTAACAGAGCAAAGTCCCATTGAAAACTGAAGTCATTTGTATAATATCTGTGTATTACTGACGCTGAGGCCCCATTTGTTCCGTGCAGGTGATCACTCTGGAGGGCTGGGTGGAGATCATGTACTACGTGATGGACGCTCACTCCTTCTACAACTTCATCTACTTCATACTTCTCATCATTGTAAGTACTAAAACTTCATGTACTTCATACTACTCATCATTGTAAGTACTAAAACTTCATGTACTTCATACTACTCATCATTGTAAGTACTAAAACTTCATCTACTTCATACTACTCATCATTTTAAGTACTAAAACTTCATCTACTTCATACTTCTCATCATTGTAAGTACTACAACTTCATCTACTTCATACTTCTCATCATTGTAAGTACTAAAACTTCATCTACTTCGTACTTCTCATCATTGTAAGTACTAAAACTTCATCTACTTCGTACTTCTCATCATTGTAAGTACTAAAACTTCATATACTTCATACTACTCATCATTGTAATTACTAAAACTTCATGTACTTCATACTACTCATCATTGTAAGTACTAAAACTTCATATACTTCATACTACTCATCATTGTAAGTACTAAAACTTCTTCTACTTCATACTACTCATCATTGTAAGTACTAAAACTTCATCTACTTCATACTTCTCATCATTGTAAGTACTAAAACTTCATCTACTTCATACTACTCATCATTGTAATTACTAAAACTTCATGTACTTCATACTACTCATCATTGTAAGTACTAAAACTTCTTCTACTTCATACTACTCATCATTGTAAGTACTAAAACTTCATCTACTTCATACTACTCATCATTGTAAGTACTAAAACTTCATATACTTCATACTACTCATCATTGTAAGTACTACAACTTCATCTACTTCATACTACTCATCACTGTAAGTACTAAAACTTCATCTACTTCATACTACTCATCATTGTAAGTACTACAACTTCATCTACTTCATACGACTCATCATTGTAAGTACACACATTGTATACACTTTTACTGTAGTTACTCTGCCTCACATTAGTCTTTAATAGTTAATCATAATAAAATATAAATATAAAACGTTATATATATATAACATTTTCAGTCCAAGTGCTCAGCTGTGGTTTGGAGCTGTCAATAAATTTGAGGAGAATATTTATTGGGTTATTGAAGGGTTAATCGACTTTGAAATCAATATTTGCAAAAAGAAATAAATGTAAGATGCAGGAGAGCAAAGCAGGTTGGGTTGTTTTTACCGGGTTTTAAAAAAACATTAGACAATATCGAATGGATTGTGCAAAAACAAGTTCTTCAGCATCGTTGAAAAGGAATCTAACAATCTAACAATAACAAATTCGTATTTCTGTAGTTTGTGCGAGAGGAGCACAGACCACAGACCGAGCGGTGCGGTGGTGCCGTTGGACCGAATATTTACCGGGAGTTGCACAGAACATGTTTTGACCATAGGAGTGCCTTTTACGTTATATCTGTAGTGGGGTAAAACAGATTTTTACTTTATTATGTGAAAAAAATCTGGTATTGCACTTACTTTTTGTACTTTCCCTAAGCGTTACTTTTATTTTTACTTGAGTCATTTCATAGCACATTCATCTGTACTTTTACTCAAGGCAAGGTACAACAGGTGAATTGGAAATTATAGTTTTTAAAATAGCGATTTGAAACTTCTCCTGTAGTTTACTCGCATAAATGTAAGAAGAAAACGTATTACAAGTTTTTCATCATGTCATGTTAACACAAAAAACACATTTACACATATTTGGGACATTTCAATCTGAATTTTTTTTTTTTTTAAACATTTTTTTTATTACAGAGGAAATTTTGGATTTCTTACTTAGTTTCTGAGTGAACTAGATCTGACTGAAAATTGACCTAAAAATTCGAATTTCGCCTCATTCTTTTTTCTTTCTTTTCTTTTTTTTTTTTCTTTTTTTAACTTTTTTTTTTTACAACAAATCTCAACAAATCCTTCAGTTCAGTTCGTTCCATCAAAATCTTGTTAAGTACAAGATTAATTTGTGTGTGTGTAAGTGCTGATTTTTATGTCTTTGTGGGAGAAAAATACACATTTTAATAAAACGGCCTTTGAAGTTACAATGTCCCAGAGAAATCTATGGATGAAGTGGAGTCAATGAAACAATAAAACATCTTTAGGAACAGATCGGACACATTTGTTATTTCCACATGAAAGCCAATATGTTGAGAGAGCAAACTGACAAAAACGTGAAAAAAAAAATGTGTTTGCAGTCTCTTGCATTAAGCATCTAAATATGCTTGTTCTTCCACCCGGCTAACCTGAAGCGCGCCGCCCAACAGGGACACATCAGAAGCGGCGTGCCTCCTTGCGCACTCACCTTGTCTCACATTGACTTCCTTCAGTTCTCTCCGCACAGCCAGCGCTCGTCGTACTTTGTTCAACTCTTGAGTGTTTCAAAGCCACTATCGGCTCCTCTCGTCAGGCACAAAAGACAGGTTTGACCCCTCCGCAGTTGAATAATAAATGCGTCGTTAGAACTGCAACTAACCGTGATTTGGGTCAGCGATTAGTCTAGCGCAGGGGTGTCCAAACTTTTTCCACCGAGGGCCACATACT
Source organism: Rhinogobius similis (assembly GCA_019453435.1). Taxonomy (NCBI): domain Eukaryota; kingdom Metazoa; phylum Chordata; class Actinopteri; order Gobiiformes; family Gobiidae; genus Rhinogobius; species Rhinogobius similis. Next base: position 33,011,792 of record CM033631.1, read on the forward strand.
GAAATTTAGACCAAGCGGAGGGCCACAATTAAATCGTGAAACGTTCAAAAAAGTTGCATTAATTTGATTTTTAAAGCGCCACCACACCTAAATTCTCAATGCTTTAATATCAGGTTTGTATCGCACCAAAATGTTAGTTATTTAGGTCAGAATAGTAGAAAATCTGAAGTATGTCTTAGGACAATGTGGGCCAATTCACCAGGAAGCTTGAGGGCCAAGAAAAACTGGTCTGCGGGCCGCTTTTGGCTCCCAGGCCTGAGTTTGGAGGCTGACATCTTTGTTTAACTTCCTGATATGTAGGCTGACATCTTTGTTTTACTTCCTGATATGGAGGCTGACATCTTTGTTTTACTTCCTGATACGATGGCTGCCATCTTTGTTTTACTTCCTGATACGATGGCTGCCATCTTTTTTTTACTTCCTGATACGGAGGCTGCCATCTTTGCTTTAGGGCGCCACGTGACGACAATCCCCCACTTCATATAAAAACGGTAATTTCGGTGATTTTAGAAACGGTAGAAAAGAACATTTCCTTCTATTTTATTTAAATACCGATAATAATTCAGTACTGTCTGCAATTATAATGAGAAATTTTAGAAAAAGGCTGGTTCCAAGAGGCTGCAGTACCTCGCACGGCCACAAATCAATCTGGGACCACAGACAGAGGGGCGTACCTTATCCAGTTCACTTAATACATCCATGCCATAAATATCAGTTTTTTAACTAATTTTGACCCAGATGAAACTAGGATGACGCTGCTTTGGGACGTCCTGATGTAATATATTCACAAACGAAATATGTTTTTGACGTGGTTGCCAAGTCTGCTTCTTTATAGTGACTTTGGGCTTCTTTTTTGGAAAGTTGCTTGTCAGTTTTGAGAGTCACTGTTTGTACCTTCAGAGCAGCACTTCACGTCATAAAAAGAGCTCATTTTTAGCCTTTTTTCAGTTCTGTTTCATGTTCATAGATGCAATGATGACTGAAAAACAAGACGCTGAAAAAGACTAGTTGAAAAAACACTAAATGATCCCGTCTTTTGTTGTCGTTTTGATGTAATTCCTGTGATAAAAGTGATGATAAAACCTCTTTTCTGAGCACATGGCACGCTTTGAACTCTGTGTATAATCCAGGTAATGATTATTCCATGACTAAATTAGTTGACGATTATCTCAATAATCGATTAGCTATGATTAATTGATTAACTTGTTTTAGCCCTAGTCCAAATAATGTGCCAGATAATTTATGCAAAACCTGTATTTATTTAGGCTGTAGTCGACTAAAGAAATTCTTGTTCGAATCAAGATGTTCTTTGCTGCTCGATTAGAGTCTAAACTGTTAGAAGTTTCCTGAGCATGTTTTGGACTCAAACTGCACTCACAAAACTACAACTGCGCTATTTATTACAGAAAAGTACAGAAAACAGTGTATTATATATTTGTAATTCACTTCCTTAATATTCAGCTAACTTTATTTCTTTTCACTGTTGTATCATATACAATAATTAGTCAACACAACAACAAATCCTGAATCCAGTGCATTTATATAGGACATTTGAACAGAAATAGTCTGCAAACGTCTGCACAAACATTCATTCATTCATTCATTTTCTACCGCTTATTCCCGTTAGGGGTCGCGGGTGACTGGAGCCTATCCCAGTGACTTTGGGCCTTAGGCGGGGTACACCCTGGACAGTGGCCAACTCGTCGCAGGGCTAACATAGAGAGACAGACAAGGACAGACAACCATTCACTCTCACATTCATTCACTAGGGACAATTTAGAGTTGTCAGTTAACCTACACAATCACTTTGGACGGTGGGAGGAGCCGGAGAACCCGGAGAGAACCCACGGCAACACGGGGAGGACATGCAGACTCCACCCAGAGAGATCGTGTGATGTTAGGGTGGTCCGGGATTCGAACCCACAATCTCCTTATTGAGAGGCAGAAGCTCTAGCCGCTCTGCCACCGTGCACCCCGTCTGCACAAACACAAAACTATAAAAGGAACAAAAACAAAAGAAATAATAAGTGCTCAATTTGATATATTTTATTACTGTTAACCTTTGTTTAACAGGGTAAAACCCCATTGAAATTGAAACCACTTTTTCAAGGATGACCTAGGTCAAAGTGACAACTGCAGCACACAATCATAAAAACATTTACATTTAAAGTCTATATGACAGGTTCTCATGTTTGTCTAATAAATAATTATCATAGTTTTACATTTGTGATGTTGCAGTTTGTGACGAAAATTTGAAAAATCAAAGTTTAAAATTACAAGAAGTTGTGCTGAGTTCTAGAATGGAATCCCTCTGTGGTGTCATCAAAAAGCGACGTGCCATTGAAAATAAACAGTCAGTTAACACTCAACAGACACATTTTCTGACCGTTTAAATGATCATTTAATGAAATAAAGGTGTTATCAGGTATTATACTTTGTCAAATCACAACTATTGTGTAATTTATTTGGATTTTAGCCCTTGTTTTCAAAATGGTTGCTAGGTAAAATTACCTCTATCTATGTCATATTTGCTGATCATGTTCAACCAGAGGAGATCATGGGTTCGAATCCCAGACCAACCCAACATCGTGGTTTCGAATTCCGAACCACACTAACATCACACGATCTCTCTGGGTGGAGTCTGCATGTCCTCCCCGTGTTACCGTGGGTTCTCTCCGGGTTCTCCGGCTTCCTCCCGTCGTCCAAAGACATGACTGTGTAGGTTAGTTGACAACTCTAAATTGTCCCTAGTGTGTGAATGTGAGAGTGAATGGTTGTCTGTCCATGTCTGTCTCTGTGTCAGCTGTGACGAGTTGGCCACTGTCCAGGGTGTACAGTGGCCAACAGTGGCGGGTGACTGGGATAGGCTCCAGTCACCCGCTACCCCTAACGGGAATAAGCGGTAGAAAATGAATGAATGAATGAATGTTCAACCAGGAAGTAACATTATAAACTTTACGAAAACTGTCAAACTGGGGACAAACAGGCAAAATGTTATGTAAAAACGAATCATCTAAATTGTGACGTCTAAACTGTCATATAGACTTTAATAAGACACATTTATAGAACTACATTTAAAAGCACAGATAATTTGATAGTATATTTGCTTGGATTTTTGTTTATTTAAAGGTCCCATATTCTATTATTTTCCCCTTTACACAGTCTATTCTAAGGGCTTTGTTGATAAATGTTTGCGTTGTGCAATATCCATTACATAACAGTTTCCAAAAAACACCCATTTCTTGGACTGGCCCCCCTCCTTGCAAAAGCAAACGGCTCACTCTGAGATCTGACCCCCCTGAACAGAGAGCAGGCTGCCTCCCCGCCCAACCCGCGTGCCTCCCCCTTCCAACCCGCGACGAAGCCTAGAGCGGAGATAGTGCGCAAGCGCTGTGTGCTCCGGTAAACAGCGATACACAAACACGGGAATAAACCTTTTATCCGTCCTGACGGTGCGTCGTGCTGAGTCCTACGTCCTGGATCTGACCTGGAGTTTGACGTGCTCCAGTACCTCGACGACGGACGCTGCCGTTTGGTAAATAACAAGCTAACTCTTCGATCTGTCGTATCCATTGTGTAATAACTGTGTAGCATTAGCATTAGCTGTTTTTATTCTGCGGCTGCGCGCTTCCCGGAGGCGTGGCTTAAACACCGCGTCATCCTTGGTGAGGAGCCCCCGTCTGCTGCTCAGCCGAGGGGGACGGAAAAGACAGTTCTCTAGCGAAAGCATGCGGGAATCAATCAAAAAACCACTTTGGGCACAACATACGAGGCCCAAATAGCACTGTAGGAAGGTTAAAACCTCTGAAAAGTCGATTTTGCATGTTATGGGACCTTTAATTAAGTAAAAACCCCTCACACAACCTGTGTTCAGATTGGAGAATGTTCCAAGCTGTGAGAACAGCATAACAGACGGACAAACACAAATCGACCAGAGATTAAAACAGTTCAGTGACAGGTAAGTTTACCAAAACCTGTCACAATCTTAACGCCCCATTCATAAACGGTATTTAGAGATCGATGGCTGTTGCTGTTTGCTGTTGCATTAGAGCATCACCATAATCCAACAAAAGTAAAAACCTAGCACAAATTTTGTCCAGTAACTGATAAATCGACTTTTGGTACTAAGTCATTATCACACACATACAGTTCGTGCCGTATTAATCTAAAATGACATAACGATGCAAAAACGTCGACCGTTTCAAAACCGCGGCGCTGCTTCTAATCGGAATTAAACATTTCTTTAAATAATCGTTAGCTAATTCGGCAAATAAATAATCGTTTTCCACACTGTACACAAATACTCGCGATCAAGGGAGGAGGTCTTAGAGGCCCAGAATTAGACCCTCTTCTTATTAATTTATATTAGAGGGGGGCCCATGTGAGGCTTCTTGTTCCGGGCCCCCAAATATCTGTCGACGGGCCTGCTTGAGATACTGACGAAAATGAACATCTCTATCTATTTTTCGTGAGTGTCTTGCGAATGATATTCCGGCGTTGTTATGTCAAGCTAACAGAAATGTCTTAAAATGTCTTCGTTGAGGTTTAATTATTAGACGAATGTGGAAATAAATGCAGAAATATGACTTTATTATGAAGTTTAGAACATAACTTTCTACATTTTTACTTTGTAGTGTTTCTGTTTTTCAATGCGCTCTATGAAAACCTTCTCTGTAGCTTCATCTGGGACAAATTCAGTAAAATAATCTCACGTTCGCAGGCCTTTCGCATCCCGACCACGAACCGACGACTCAAAAGAATAATTACCAGATCGTCGTCAGGTGCCGTCCAAACCGCGTACATCAGCTTTCCAGCTAATATTTGAAGAGTGAGGAAAACACGGGGCTGTGGGTATGAACTAGATGAAAAGTGAAATTTGTCTGAGCGCTCACACCTCGAACACGGGATAAAACACACGAACAACAAAGAATCCTGGAGGGAAATCAAAGCGTTCACACCTGCAAACCTCCTCTGACCCCGGCACACATCTGGCTCCTCTCTCCTCCCTCTCTCTGTCTGTCTTTCTCTCTCTTTCTCCCCCCTCCCTCTCGCTTTCTCTCCCTCTTTCTCCTTTCTCTCTCCACTTCTCTCACTAGCTGTTTTTATCTCTCCTCACTCTCTCCTCTTTCTCTCTGTGTGTCTCTCTCTCTCTCTCCATGTCTCTCTTTCTCTCCTCTTTCTCCTCCGTTTTTCTCCTCTCTTTTTTCTCTCTCTCCTCTTTCTCTTCCCTCTCCTTTCTCTCTCTCTCTCTCTCTCTCACACACAGTCTCTTTCTCTCTCTTTTTCTCTCTTCTCTTTCTCCTTGCGCTCTCTCTTCCCTCGCTCTCTCTCTTTCTCCTCTCTCTCCCTCACTCTCTCCTCTCTCTCTGTCTCTCTCTCATATTTCTCTTCCATTTCTCTTTCTCCTCCCTCTTTCTCCTCTCTCCCTCTGTCACTGCCTCTCTTCATCCACCCTCCCTCTCTCTCTTCTCTCTCTTTCACAGTCTCTCTCTGTTTTTCTCTCTTCTCTTTCTCCTCCCTCTCTCTCCTACCTCCCTCTCTCTCTCTTTCTCCTTCCTGTCCCTCCCTCTCGTTCTCTTTATCTCCCTCTTTCTCCTCTCTTTCCCTCCTCCCCCCTCTCTCTCTTTCTCCTCCCCGTCCCACCCTCTCATTCTCTTTGTCTCCCTCTTTCTCCTCTCTCTCTCTCTCTCCTTTCTTTCTCCTCCCTCTTTCTCCTCTCCCTCTCTCGTCTTTCTCCTCACGCTCCATCCCCCTCTCTCTCTTTTTCCTCACTCTTTCTACTCACTCTTTCTCTCTCTCCCTCTCTCTTTTTCTCTCACTTTCTTCTTACTCTCCCTCCCCTCTCGTTCTCTCTCTTTCTCTCCCTCTCTCTCCCTCTCTCTCTCTCTCTCTCTCTCCTCTCTAGGTGTATCCTCACCTATCCTTTCATTCCTTCCATTTGCTAATTCTCTCTCTCCTCTGGATCTTTGATCACACATGAAAAAGCCTACACCTGTGGGTTAGCCTTGAATTTTCCGTGCCTGCCTGATTTGTACACTTAAATATTCTTCTTAAATATGTTGTTTATGAAAGTAACAATAAATAGATAAACAAATATATAAACAATATAGTAATAATAAAATAATGTAAAGAAAATCAGAGGAAGCAGGCTCACATACTGCTTTTGCTGTATCGACAGAGTTAGCAAACAAAACACGTTAGCATCAGCTGTTTCCTGTTTATCGACACTCAAGATCCAAAATGTTATATTTCCAGTGTATAATAACATGATCCAAACCCAGTGCATTACATAAAGAGACGTTAAAATGTGGGTGAGCCAGAAGTAGTTTCTTGTTTACGCTAGCCTTAGCCATGTTTCACAGCGACACAAAGTTAGAATTACTAAACGTCTTTTTGTGAAGTGCTGAGATTTGCCTCATGATTAAAAAGTATAATTCAGGTATAATTTAAGATTTGATTTAGTAAGAAAACATTAGATATGTTTGGGTGACGTTAGTTGATAGCTGCTAGTCGAAACGTGGCTATCCAGGTCAGACACTTTCTACTTATATCTTGTAAGGACGTGCAGCATAAAAAATAAAAAAAATAAATAACAGTAAAGTATCCATATGGAAAGTGATTTGTCCTGAAGTCTGCTAACAATCCTCCATTTTATTCTTAGATTCTCACCACTGAATTCTTTCACTCGTCTGACAATTCGATCGATTGTGGTTCTGTGAAGCTAACAGCGGTGTGAGAAAAACTGTGCCAATAAAGTCAAGAAGTCCAAGTTAAATAGACTGAAGTATGAAAGTGTTTTTTTTTTGTTTTGTTTTTTTATCGTGGTGGTGCTGAGGGCGTGCGTTGCTCTGTCTGTCCGCTCACATCAGACTCAGGCGGGTGGGAAAAAGGCCGGCAGGGCTTTAGCGCTAACGTGTTTGCTAACATTTCATCAGGCGGACAAGAGCTAAGGAGCGGTTTACCATAATAAGTTCAGCACAAGTGTTTGGAAAATTTGTAAAATGAGCATCTGGCGTATTTAAATATTTGCTTCAGCTCAAAATCACAACACTGGAGGTTTTAAAGGAGATATTTTATGTTATTTTCCAGGTGCTTTGTATTGAACTATAACATAAGTAGATTATAATTTTACATTTTGTTCATTGAAAATCGCTAAATTGACCTAAAACGGCTTCGTAATGGAAACAAGTTTATTCATTTCCTGTTAAAAATGGCAGAACTGATAAGCCCCGCCTCTTCATTGTGACATTTCACTCTAACACGCAGCAGATTTTTATTTACAAGTGGCTATGTGACATTTCAGAACTACACGTGTCACTCTGAGTCTTCATTTGTCAAATAATCACAGCTAAGTACAGGGATGTGGGCGGGGATAGGGGGTAGGGGAAAACAGGATTTTTCTTAGCACTTGAGTCTCTGTTGCAGGACAATACAGGCGTTTTCAAACATGCAGGAATCAAGAAAATTACAACTTTGAGTAAGCTAATGATGATGAAACGCCGCTGTAGCTTTGTCAGACATTTATTGTATTCTTGGTCGAGGCATTTCCCCCAAAATGATTATGAAACACATTTCAAACTGTGTTGTTTAGAAAAATATCACAGTAAACCATGATAAAACAATAAAACATGATGAAACTATAAACCTGGAGCACCAGAAAATGTGGAAAAAGAAAAAGCAGAGTCAAACAGTTTAGTGTTTAGTTGGTTTGTGTAAGTTATAGACGTCACTTATTAGACCGTCTTCAGCTCAAAATTGGTCTTTCCACAAAAAATTCTCCATTAGCGCAAAGAAAAAGTTGTCACAGCCATTATTTATTGAATGATTTTGTAATTATTGTGATCGTCCTATGAGTGCAACATGTCAGTGAGTAGTTGGCACAGATTAGGAGGCACGTTTCATCAGTTGGTCCCAGGTCAGCTGTGGTCAAATAAAAGTAACGAATACGACGAGTGACGAAGAGCGTGGAGGGCGAGTGAATATATTGTCTGTAGAGCTTTTGGAAACTACAAACAGCGCAGTGGTCTAAGCCAGTCGTTCCCAACCGTTTTTGTCTCGAATACCCCCTAAGCTTTGTCTCACACTCAGAGTACCCCTTAACTTGAGTTTCAACAAAATAAATGGGTTTAGTAGTCGCATACTGTCATTTATTACTATTACCTATACATTTTTTATTGATTAATGGTCCAATATACTCCAAAAAGATGTTAAATTTACAAATAATGACACTTTTTAAATGTAATAAAGTGTATTTCACCTTCTTTTAAAACCTGAAACCAGTCCAAGTACCCCCTGGTAATTGTTCATGTACCCCTTGGGGTCCCTGTACCCCTGGTTGGGAAACACTGGTCTAAGCTGTCGGATATACACCCTTCCAAGAGTGATGTGTTTACAGCTGCACACTTATGTAAACACTCAGTCCTATCCATTTTAATGAGGCAGCAAAATAATTACATGAATTCTGTCGTTTGTAGGTCATGGAATAAATGGTTGTTGTTTAAATGTTTGTTGAAGTTTACAGCGAGTAATGACAGATTGTGCTGCCAGCTCAGGTTCTTAAATTAGAGTTTGTGGCATTTAAAGGAGTAAAACATTTTCATCGTCAAACTTTTGTGACCTGGAATATATACAGTAGCGTATTTAGTGGTGTATTTAGTAGAGTACACGTAGCCATTAGTCAGAAAAAAGTTGTATTGCCATTGTCAGTGAACAAACATTCACAAGCTAGAAACTTTCTTCGGTGATATGAGCAACATAAAAGAGTAATAGTAGTTAAATATATACTACGGGAAAAAAAGCATGCATAAAACCAGGTGTTTTGATTTTAAAAAAACAACAACATTATGAGCAGAACAACGCTGTAAAACTGTAATATTTGTCTAGTGTAACATTAACATTTAATGTAAATCCTGTAGCTGTTAACTTTTATGCTCCTTTCAGCGCTAATTGCTACCTGAAATAAAACTTTAAAAAGCTGTTACAAGGCTATTACTCCACGATGTTTGGTGACTAATGCTAACTTCACCAAACATCTAGTTCTAGTCTTTAGAATAGGGCTGTTCAAAGCCTGGCCCAGGGGCAGAATGCGGGCCTCAGACACATTTTGTTGACCCTCTGGCCCCCAGCTGATTTGGCCTAAACAAGGATCATAGACAATACCTGCTGCTGCACAGTAAGTGTGGGTCTGAGTCTACATCATACTCTCAAATACATATTGTGACACAGACATAAAGTGAATGTTCCAAACCTTTTTAACGCTCAAAGCTATGTTAATCGCACTCATCTGAATGACTCACTGTGACCACCAGTCTGCAGTCCTCTGCTACGAAGATGACTCAAAACAGGTCTTTTGGTGAAAAAAGTGAGGACACGGCTGCTTTAGAATGCAGATGCAAATGTTTTGTTTTTGTGCAGACTTCGATGCTGAGAGTTTCATTCCCGGTTTTCCTTATGTATCACAGTTGTAAAACATTTTACAAATAGAGTTCCATGTCCATTAACATGCACTGTCCTGACAAATAAACTAATAAAATAACTTTTAGTTTCTTTCTAATCTGGTTTTGTACCTGATATTTGTTGGAACTGATATATTCTTTGTATTAGCTTTGTGGCTCAGTGACCCGGCCCATAAACCAGCTGCCCGTTTGGCGCTGTATTAAATCCCATCTCAGGTCAGTACTTGTAAATGTATTTCAGCTTGGTTAGGCTCTGCCTCCACAGCCCATGTCCCTTCAGCTCTGTTTCATTTCACAGAATTATTCCGTCTTTGAGCGAGATTTAGGTTTGATTTGCACACGTCCCTTGTAGCAATTTTCCATTGCTTGCACAAACACGGTCTTTCTGCGCAGTGCATAATTCACACGGCTATTATCTTATACTCACTTCACAGAGGGAGCCGCGGTGGAAAACTCAAGGGGACACTTACTTTAAAGCAGTAGTACTGAAAAGTGTCAAACTTCTACTCAATAGGTCTGCTAGGATGTAAGTTATGCTTGATATTGATGATGAAAAATTGGGACTGTTGCCATTTAAACTAAATATTATATATTTGGAATGGTAAAAAGTCTTCAAAATGGATATAATGCTGAATTAATAACGTTTGTCACTTTGTATAGATTTAGTTTTTCTATTCTATATTTTATTCTAACACTTATGGTTACTAGTCTTTATTTGATCACCGCTTTTTCTTATTTACATTAAAACAACTTTTAAAAACTCGAATTTTAGAAACTGAGCTGGCAGCACAATCTGTTGGTCACTGTCCAGGGTGTACCCCGCCCAAGGCCCAAAGTCACTGGGATAGGCTCCAGTCACCCTCTGGCACCAGCAGGAGGCCGGTCCATGTTTAGTCCTGACTCTGGCACCAGCAGGAGGCCGGTCCATGTTTAGTCCTGACTCTGGCACCAGCAGGAGGCCGGTCCATGTTTAGTCCTGACTCTGGCACCAGCAGGAGGCCGGTCCATGTTTAGTCCTGACTCTGGCACCAGCAGGAGGCCGGTCCATGTTTAGTCCTGACTCTGGCACCAGCAGGAGGCCGGTCCATGTTTAGTCCTGACTCTAGGCATCAGCAGGAGGCCGGTCCATGTTTAGTCCTGACTCTGGCACCTTCAGGAGGCCGGTCCATGTTTAGTCCTGACTCTGGCACCAGCAGGAGGCCGGTCCGTGTTTAGGTCTGACTCTGGCACCAGCAGGAGTCCAGTCAGTACAGAGAGTAAATGAGGGAGCATAGTCCACAGTCGATTATAGCATTTGGTGGTTGCTGAAGTTTTGAATCGCAGCAATGTCAATTTAACACAAAATATCCACCAGGGGCTGGGTAATTCGGCAAATGTACTTTTCCCGATGGCTTTCGGTGAGAAACTCTCCTAATTGATAAATGTGTTGAATAGATGTTTCCTTATTTTTCAGTTTTATAAGTGCAACCCTTGGTTAGTCAGTATGTTTGTTGGTCCCTATGTCTAAATTTACAATGCCACACTACAAAGAGAATATATATTTTGAATACATCTATATATTTTTTAGAAAATACTGTATAAAAGGGGGGTTAAGTATTTTTAGATGATGATGATGTAATTAAAAATGTCCTGGAAACGTCCTGGAAAATGATGATTCTTATTTTCACATAACACATAAGAATGGATTTTATTCTTAATTTCACGACGATAAACAAGACAAAAGTTGAATCAAGGCCATTTAACACAAAAGATAGTTAGAACTCTGCTCCAACCCACACGCTTTTACTGACACAAAATTAGCTGCAAACCGTTTCATTCATGTATCAAAACCGGATCACTGACACTTTAAACGACCGCATCTTCCATTAAAACCCGACCAGTTGCGCAGTGATATCACTCCATTTCTCTACCCTCTGTCCTCTCCAGATCGGCTCGTTCTTCATGATCAACCTGTGCCTGGTGGTCATCGCCACGCAGTTCTCGGAGACCAAGCAGCGCGAGCACCAGCTGATGCAGGAGCAGAGGGCCCAGTGCCTGTCCTCGTCCACCCTGGCCAGCATGACCGAGCCGGGCGACTGCTACGAGGAGATCTTCCAGCTGGTGTGCCACATCCTGCGCAAGGCCAAGCGGAGGTCGGCCGCGCTCTACTACAGCCTGCGGGGCCAGACTCCCCCGGCCGCCGCCGTCAGGGGCAACAGGCGGCCGGCCGGGGGAGGAGGAGCGGGCGGAGGGGGCAGAGAGAGGCACCAGGCCAAGCAGCACAGAGGTGAGCGGGAGCGAGGGAGGGTCGCCACGAGAAGAATGAAGTGTAATGTGCAAAGTGTGAGAGGAGACTTTCATGTGTTTGTGATTAGATTTATTGTTGACTAGTTTCACAATATGTTACTTAATACTTAGAGTTAATTTCTGTCAGATTTTAAAGGACACATATTCTGCTAAGGTGACTTTTTGAGCTTTTAACCATGTTCTAACTATGTTCTGTTATCAAATACATACCTGAATAATGTCGATGTAAACCCTCATTCGTCCAGGTGTGGTCCATCGTAGAAAGGATTTCAGGGGTTGTCATCTGGACGTTGTTTGAAGATCGAGACGTTTCGACTTTTATCCAAAGTCATTGTCAATCAATTGTCAATTGTCAATCGATTGACAATGACTTTTGGATAAAAGTCGAAACGTCTCGATCTTCAAACAACGTCCAGATGACAACCCCTGAAATCCTTTCTACGATACCTGAATAATATATACCTGACGTTAGGGCTGGGCGATACGGTGATAAAAATGGAATCGTGAGCTGGTCCCTGTGACAATCTGCTATTTTTATGACATCGTGGTATCGTGATTCACTGTTTTTCTTTAATGCAGCTGTCTGTTCAAACACACTTTTTCTCCTGTTGTTTAGCCTCTGTAGCCTCTGAGCAGATGACTATATTCACCTCTTACACCTCTAAAGTGCAATAATTCAACTCAATGCACCAAAATGTAACTAAAAGTGACAAAAATGCGTCTAAAAACTACGTGACTATAAGTGACAAAGACTAATTACAACAAACACAACTGAATGTGACAAAAATGTGACTAAAAGCGACAAAATTATGCTTAAAATGTGACTCTGAATAGAAAATCTAATCACAATCGCAAAACCTGTCAGAAAAATCACAATTACATATTTTTATTTAAATCGTGCAGCTCTATTAAAGGCATTAGAAAAAACACAAGTCATGATAAAATCGAAATCGTTATCTGGCCCCAAGAAAATTGTGATTATTATTTTTTGCCATATCGCTCAGCCCTACCTGAAGTTACATTCAGTTGCATTCATGTTGTTTTGAGGAAATTGCTTTAGAGTTATTGCGTCAGTGGTAGTGGTATAAAGTACTTTCACTATTATCGTTTATCGTGATCATAATTTCTGTCACAAAATATCATACTTCTAAATTCATTATCATGCCAGGTTCGAGGTGAAATGCAATAGTGTAGAATAATTCCAGGAAAAGCAATAACATCTCCATGGAGCAGGTGGCAGACCCTCCACTGGAAAAGTTACATACAGTCCACTGTGTGACATTACTGACAATAAACCAATCGACCAAAGCAGGGCTATTCAACTTAAGGCCCGTGGGCCAAATCAGGCCCTCCAAGGGATATGTTTTGGCCCTCAACCCATCTCAGAAATATAGGAAATATTGTATTTGTTGTTATTGGTTTAGACCTGGTTTAGTCCTGGTTCAGTCCTGCTTTTATTCTAGTTTAGACCTGGTTTAGACCTGGTTCAGACCTGGTTTTGACCTGGTTTATTCCTGATTTAGTGCTGGTTCAGTCCTGCTTTTATACTAGTTTAGACCTGGTTTAGTCCTGGTTCAGACTTGGTTTAGACCTGATTTAGTCCTAGTTTAGACCTGGTTTAGTCCTGGTTCAGTCCTGCTTTTTTCCTGGTTTAGTCCTGGTTCAGTCCTGGTTCAGATTTGGTTTAGACCTGGTTTAGTCCTGGTTTAGTCCTGATTCAGTCCTAGTTCAGTCCTAGTTCAGTCCTGGTTCAGTCCTGGTTCAGTTCTGGTTCAGTTCTGGTTCAGTCCTTATTCAGATTTGGTTTAGTCCTGGTTTAGACCTGATTTAGTCCTGGTTTAGACCTGGTTTAGTCCTGGTTCAGTCCTGGTTCAGTCCTGATTCAGTCCAAGTTCAGACCTGGTTCAGTCCTGCTTTTTTCATGTTTCAGTTCTGGTTCAGTTCTGGTTCAGTTCTGGTTCAGTTCTGGTTCAGTTCTACAAATGTTGTTAAAGTATTTCGTGTTACATTTATTTCATATTTCAAACACATTTCTGGCCTCAAGGACAAAACCATCTGAAAAATCTAGCCCTCTGTAAAATAAAGTTGAATCGCCCTGGACTAAAGCCTTTATTTCATTACAGTTGTTAAATACCTTGAAAAAACATGCATTCTTACTGTAAGCTGGCTCGCCTCTGCACAGATCTGACCTGTAACTTGGCCAGGCACTTCTTGTCTCCATGGTATTTTTAGACAACGTTACGCTGCAAGTTTTTAAGCAAAATAGAGGAAGTAATTGGAGTCGTGCTATGAAAATATGTCTCGAGAAACAATTCAAATAGAGCAGAGCTGTAAATATATCTGAAGTAATTAGTGCCCTCGAATTAAGACTTCTTTTATGAGTTCAAATAATGTGTTGGTGCAAGTAATATTACTATTTTTTTCAGTATTAGTTCAGAGAAAAACATCACAAGCCTTCAAAAGTACAGCGCTAACAGAGAGCTTTGTCTTATATTAATATGTTTCCACTGAATCTAATTTGTTTTGAAATTCCCATCATGCTGCTTTCCATTATTATTCCATTTGATACACTCTGCCTTTTATCGATTCTCGTTCGTTTTAGACATGCACTCGCCGTCAGCTTCATCAAATCTGTTTTTCATGATTTTTCTAAAACGTTTCGGCGCGAACAGGGGCTCAATGGGTAATCAAGTCAAATTGAAATTGCGGTTTCAAACACATAATTCTGAACGGCTCGATTCTTGTCAGATTAGCAGTTCATTTTTCATATTCAAATTGGGCACCGTGAGCTCCGTCTTGGCTTTTATTTATTACCCGTGCGGAGTGTAATTCAAATCACAATATTTGACAGAACTTGCAGTCTGATTTGTTGCTTTTGTTCGAGTCTTTCTTTTGTCAGGGGTCACCTTAGCATTTTTCGCGTTACACTGACTGGAGTGGAAAATGTGAGAGTAGCTGCATTTCCATCTCCTTATTTTTAAAGCACATTTTGAAGTACTGCATAAGTCACAGAAGGTCGAAACACCAAATATCGAATGTTGAACCCTTAATTCGCATAAATATCTAGCTATATACTCTTGCTTGATTGACAATTAAAGTGAATTTTGACCAGACGAGTGGACAAAGGTGATGAATAGTACCAAAAAAAGCAAAATTTCCGGTTAGGTTTGGCCAAAATCCTCCAGAAGAAAAGAGCTAAGCTGAAAACAAAACATGTCGGCAACTAATAACTATCCCTGAAATACGTAAGACGGGGGTGTCCAAACTTTTTCCACCGAGGGCCACATACTGAAATGTAGACCAAGGGGAGAGCCACAAATAAATCGTGAAACGTTCAAAAAAGTTGCATTTATCTGATTTTAAAGTGCCACCACACCTAAATTCAGTCTCAATGCCTTAATATCAGGTCTGTATCGCACCAAAATGTTAGTTATTTAGGTTTTAATAGTAGAAAATCTGAAATTTGCTGTAAAAAGTATGTCTTAGGACAATGTGGGCCAATTCACCAGGAAGCTTGAGGGCCAAGAAAAATTGGTCTGCGGGCCGCTTTTGGCCCCCGGGCCTTAGTAAGATCTGTCTAATCTCCCTCAGTAAAGTAACTCGGGAAATGTTTATGTTTTTGACAAATTATAATCCCTGATGATACCTTTATTTTGTTGAATGTCTGTCCGTTTAACTTGAACTGTCTCTTTATTTTCTACAGTACATCACTTTTTGATGACATCACAGAGGGATTCCATTTTAGAACTCAGCACTCCTTCCCGTAATTTTAAACTTTTATTTTTCAAATTTTCTTCACAAACTGCTACTTCACAGATGTAAAACTATGATAACATTTAACAAATGTGCCCTCCCACCAAACTAAGTCAGTATTAAAGAAACATGAGAACCGTCATATAGACTTTAAGTGCTAACCCACTGAGTGAGTTTGGACGCAACATAAAAGTGTGCAGTTAACATTAAAGAGTCAAGGCAAGTTTATTTGTTTACATAACTTTACATAACAATAAAATTGCATTAAAATCACAAAACAGCTTCAGACATACAAAATCATTAAAGAAATACTTTAAAAGAGAAGAGTGCAGATAAACAGAATTGTTTTAAGCCTGGATTTAAACATTGTCAGAGCAGAGGCTCTCACATCTTCAGGAAGACTTTAGTTCCAGATTTTAGCTGCATAAAACTGAAACACTGATTCCCCATGTTTAGTCCTGACTCTGACACCAGCAGGAGGCCGGTCCATGTTTAGTCCTGACTCTGGTCCATGTTTAGTCCTGACTCTGACACCAGCAGGAGGCCGGTCCATGTTTAGTCCTGACTCTGGTCCATGTTTAGTCCTGACTCTGACACCAGCAGGAGGCCGGTCCATGTTTAGTCCTGACTCTGACACCAGCAGGAGGCCGGTCCATGTTTAGTCCTGACTCTGGTCCATGTTTAGTCCTGACTCTGACACCAGCAGGAGGCCGGTCCATGTTTAGTCCTGACTCTGACACCAGCAGGAGGCCGGTCCATGTTTAGTCCTGACTCTGGTCCATGTTTAGTCCTGACTCTGATCCATGTTTAGTCCTGACTCTGGTCCATGTTTAGTCCTGACTCTGACACCAGCAGGAGGCCGGTCCATGTTTAGTCCTGACTCTGACACCAGCAGGAGGCCGGTCCATGTTTAGTCCTGACTCTGGTCCATGTTTAGTCCTGACTCTGGCACCAGCAGGAGGCCGGTCCATGTTTAGTCCTAACTCTGGTCCATGTTTAGTCCTGACTCTGGCACCAGCAGGAGGCCGGTCCATGTTTAGTCCTGACTCTGACACCAGCAGGAGGCCGGTCCATGTTTAGTCCTGACTCTGGTCCATGTTTAGTCCTGACTCTGGCACCAGCAGGAGGCCGGTCCATGTTTAGTCCTGACTCTGGCACCAGCAGGAGGCCCGTCCATGTTTAGTCCTGACTCTGGCACCAGCAGGAGGCCGGTCCATGTTTAGTCCTGACTCTGGCACCAGCAGGAGGCCGGTCCATGTTTAGCCCTGACTCTGGCACCAGCAGGAGGCCGGTCCATGTTTAGTCCTGACTCTGGCACCAGCAGGAGGCCGGTCCATGTTTAGTCCTGACTCTGGGCACCAGCAGGAGGCCGGTCCATGTTTAGCCCTGACTCTTACACCAGCAGGAGGCCGGTCCATGTTTAGTCCTGACTCTGACACCAGCAGAAGGCCGGTCCATGTTTAGTCCTGACTCTGGCACCAGCAGGAGGCCGGTCCATGTTTAGTCCTGACTCTGGTCCATGTTTAGTCCTGACTCTGGCACCAGCAGGAGGCCGGTCCATGTTTAGCCCTGACTCTGGCACCAGCAGGAGGCCGGTCCATGTTTAGTCCTGACTCTGGCACCAGCAGGAGGCCGGCCCATGTTTAGTCCTGACACTGGCACCAGCAGGAGGCCGGTCCATGTTTAGTCCTGACTCTGGCACCAGCAGGAGGCCGGTCCATGTTTAGTCCTGACTCTGGCACCAGCAGGAGGCCGGTCCATGTTTAGTCCTGACTCTGACACCAGCAGAAGGCCGGTCCATGTTTAGTCCTGACTCTGGCACCAGCAGGAGGCCGGTCCATGTTTAGTCCTGACTCTGGCACCAGCAGGAGGCCCATCCCTGAGGTCCTCAGAGTCCAAGATGGTTCATATGCCACTAACCTGTCACACTTTAGTGCTCTGGAGAGACTTAAACACAAACAGAGCTGCTTTTAAGTCTATTCTCTGAACCACAGGGGGCAGTGCAGAGACCTGAGCACTGGACTAATGTGCTCGTACTTCCTGGTTCTAGTCAGGACCCGAGCAGCAGCGTTCTGGATGTACTGCAGCTGTTTTACAGCTCGTTTGGAGAGGCCAGTGAGCAGCCGTTACAGTAGTCTAACCTACTGGAGACAAATGCATGGATAAGTCTCTCCAAGTCTGGTTTTTTGAGCACTCGAGCCTCAGTTGCAGGTCAATACAGAATTAACTCAAACATGCAGGAATCAATCAAAATACAACTTTGAGTAAACTATTAATGAGGAAACAAGGTTAAAAGCTCATTAATGTTGATTTTGCACATGACCCCTTTAATTTTCCGTCGCATTTTTATTTTCTTCCCAGTTTGCCGGTGTCCACATCCGCCCAAGCAGAGCCACGACTCACAGCCTCTGGCCAACTCCGTCAGCGTGGCTCTGCCCGACGACGCCGAGGAGTGCCCCGTCTGCTCCCTGTCCCTGAAGGAGAGGACCAAGACCGCCGACGGAGAGGACGGAGAGGACGAGGAGGCCGTGAAGGAGGCGGACCGCGAGGAGCACCCGGAGGACCAGGTTCAGGGGAGAAAGAGGAGGAACACCTGCTTTGGACGCTGCAGGGACATAGGGAAGGATATCAGGAGGAAACTGTGGGGGATTGTGGAGAGCAAGTACTTCAGCCGTGGGATTATGATCGCCATCCTGATCAACACCATCAGTATGGGCATCGAGCATCACAACCAGGTGAGACTTGTTGTTTTAAAGGGAACATATTCTGCTACAGTGACTTTTTTGAGCTTTTAATCATGTTCTAATAATGTTCTGTCATCATGTACCTTTAGTTGCATTCCACTGCATTCACGGTGTTTTGAGGAATAATCATTTAAAAACCTCTTCTACCTGGAATGTAATTTTCAGATTTCATACGTCACTTATTGGAGAATCTTGTGCTGTTTTAAGTCCTTAAATCATCGCCAAACTCGCTCTGAGCATTTCTGCCGCTAAACACATTAGCTGCTGCTGCTAGGTGTCAGTGAACAGTGCAATCAATTCTTTTTAGTAAGAACATAATAGACTTTTGTTTGTTTCAAAACATGAGATGGCAAATTTAAGGTACTCAAGAGCATGTTTAAAGGCTAATAACTATATGAAAAATGCATCATATTTTCCCTTTAAATGGTATGTTGAAATGTCTGAAGCAAAGTGTTTTTTCTCCAGTTAGTTTACTTTCTTGTCTTTTGTATATAGATATATTTTCGTTCTTTTTTATGCAATAACAATTAGGGCTTGGCAATTAATCGAAAGCTCAACGGATTGAGATAGAGTGAAATCGTTAATTATTTGGGTGGGGTTTTTTCGAAAAGTCCATAACCAATACTCTGACTAAGGCTATGCCCCAGCCCTAATAACAATAACAACAACAAAAAAGAGCACAGTGCAAGAAACAACTGCAAAACACAGAAAGAGCGCACAAACACATAATAAAGTACATTTTCCACCAAAGTTTGTTAAATTTGTCCAAAGAATGTAATTTTCTCCCTTTTTGTCAGTCAGTCCTTGATGTCAGTCCAGTCTGTCCTGTCCTTGATCTTTCGGTCAGTTTGTGTCATCCATTTTTTCTCGATGGCCTTCTTCCCCACAGCCAAAAGTATTCTCCAAAGGTATCCATTCATTGAGTCCATGGCAGGAGTGTAAAAGCCCAGATCCATAGTTCTGAAATCGAGAAGGATGGCGATGTCAAAGATCCACTGAGTTTTCTCTTAAGTGGTTTTCATACTGTTTTCATTCTGTTTCACACAGAGAACAGGGACTGGGGCCACACTTGGTTGACTTTTTTTCTTAACTTTTTATTATACTGTTGTTACAATGTCAAAAACAACTTCAATATGAATCTTGAGCCACTGTTCAACAGATTTAGAAATGTAATTATATATCTTTGTGTTTCTATTCTGTCCATTTTATCCAGAGCTTTGTAAAGATACTCCCTTGAGTTGTACAATTGCTTTTCTTGCAGCAATTAACAGCATTTTAAAAAATATACTTGTCATCTTTTGTGCCTCTCCAGGCACTGGAGGGACAGTAGTTTCTTTGACTAAATAGTGACTGGGGGAAATAATGACTTAGTTCTTGTTACTGTTAAGTGCAAAATCTTCTTTAATAACTGCACACTTATTTTGTCTTAACAAAACATTAATAAAGACTTAATTCATAATGAACATATAGTTAATTAAGAATGATCCAGGATTAAAACGTATTTTTGGGTTGGGGTTAGGAATTAGAGTTAGTTAAATAGTTACTAAGCCTGAATCATTCTTAATAAACTATTTGTTCATCATTGATTAAGTCTTTGTTCATCTTTTATTAAGGCAGGAATGAGTGTAGTTATTATATAGTGTTACCTTTTTTTTAAAAATAGGTTTTTATGTTTGAGGCAGAGTTTGAATGAGATACATGAGGAGGCATATTCTATAAAATCAACTTTTGTATAACGTTCACTGAGCACGATTTTGCTCAGAGCTGTATTTTGATTGATTCATGCATGTTTGAGTAATGCTTTATTGTTCTGTCTTCGAGGCTCGTGAAAATTTCTACCCTGCCCTGCTTCCGACCCTCTATAAGTGATTCTTTGAACATTTTCGACTTAAAAAATATCACATACCCTTTGAGATCAATCAAATAATCATCTACATACAGTTTATTTATGGAGTTATCGCCAGGAATAAACCCTACAATGTCCTCTTTAACTTTAGGCTTCATTTTAGCGCCGCTCACTTTTTTTTTCCTGGATGCACTTTGGAAATGCACAAAGTTGACATTTCTTATAACCCCTTGATTACTCCGCCCGAGGAGGGGAACACTATCACGATGAGGCCTCTCTGTTGGCCCACTCTAACCCTGTGTGACATGGAGAAGGACGAGCGCGGGGGCGGTGCTGCTGACAGAGGTGTAAACATTTAGACGGGCCCCAAACCGCACGGAGCTGCCTTTTGACGCGCGCGCGACGACTCCCCGAGGGCAGGCGAGGGGGGGTGGGGTGTCTGGGTGAGAAAGTGGAGGAGGCTGCCAAGGAACGACGCGTGTAAACAGCGGCCGATACACACAAGAGACGGGGATGTAGACCTGCGCCATGTGATTAGATCGGTTGTGTGCGCAACAGGGAAGAAAGGCCATAAAGTGACGTTCGGGGTTTGTGCGGGTGCTTGAAATCCTTGAAAACGCTTGAATTTTACTATGTCGTTGATCATGTCAGTCCAGTCAGTCCAGTCCTTGATGTCAGTCCAGTCCAGTCTGTCCTGTCCTTGATCTTTCTGTCAGTTTGTGTCATCCATTTTTTCTCGATGGCCTTCTTCCCCACAGCCAAAAGTATTCTCCAAAGGTATCCATTCATTGAGTCCATGGCAGGAGTGTAAAAGCCCAGATCCATAGTTATGAAATCGAGAAGGATGGCGATGTCAAAGATCCACTGAGTTTTCAGTGGTTTTCATACTGTTTTCACACAGAGAACAGGGACTGGGGCCACACATGGTTGACTTTTTTTTCTTAACTTTTTATTATACTGTTGTTACAACGTAAAAAAAAACTTCAATATGAATCTTGAGCCACTGTTCAACAGATTTAGAAATGTAATTATATATCTTTATGTTTCTATTCTGTCCATTTTATCCAGAGCTTTGTACGGGGATGTAGACCTGCGCCGTGTGATTAGATCGGTTGTGTGCGCAGCAGGGAAGAAAGGCCATAAAGTGACGTTCAGGGTTTGTGCGGGTGCTTGAAATCCTTGAAAACGCTTGAATTTTACTGTGTCATTTTCATGGTTGGGGAAGCACAAGTACTTGAAAGTGCGACTCATTTTGACTGGAAAGAGTGCTAGTATTCTTCAGTTCGTAGCTTTAAAGTGCTCTAAAACTGCAGATGGAACTGTTTCATTCCAGTGTTTTAAGTTATGCGTTTGCGATGTTCATGAAAGTGGGAGGGGCGTGAGTTAGCCTTGAACTAATGACTTGAATGGAGGTCGTTAGACTGATTAGGTTGTTGTTGCTAGTATTATTTTTAATGCAAAAAAACATATTGTGCTGGTGCCGAGTTAGGTGTAAAGAGACTCACAAGTAATCCATGACAGTGCTTGAAAAGTGCTTGAGTTTTATCTTTGAAAAGGCGTATGAACCCTGAGATCATTGGGATAAAGTCCCAGAAATTATTTTTTGTCCAACTCTAATTCACAAGGTATTTTATTGATGTTAGTGTTGATGCAAAAGAAGCATTTTTAATTGTTATGACCCAACTCTGACTAATTATTACCTCGGGGCCTGAAAATGAGCATACCAGGAGTCCTGGTATATTTTTGTTTCCTGTACTCTCTCAGTGTCTGTGTGTTCAATCAGGAATACATTTTTTAGTTATAAACTACAATTTGTATGCCTTGCTACAAAAATCAATGATACAATTTATGCATTGTTTGTAGCATTATTGGCCTTTAAATGCAACACGCTTATGTACTGAAAACTACACATGACTTTCTACCACTCAGGCATTCCCTCGACAGAACTGGTGTTAGTGAAAGTAACCTGAGATAGATAGATAGATAGATAGATAGATAGATAGATAGATAGATAGATAGATAGATAGATAGATAGATAGATAGATAGATAGATAGATAGATAGATAGATAGATAGATACATACATACATACATACATACATACATACATACATACATACATACATACATAGATACATAGATAGACAGACAGACAGACAGACAGACAGACAGACAGACAGACAGACAGACAGACAGACAGACAGACAGACAGACAGACAGACAGACAGACAGACAGACAGACAGACAGACAGACAGACAGACAGACAGATAGATAGATAGATAGATAGATAGATAGATAGATAGATAGATAGATAGATGGTTAGATAGATGGTTAGATAGATGGTTAGATAGATAGATAGTTAGATGGTTAGATAGATAGATAGATAGATAGATAGATAGATAGATAGATAGATAGATAGATAGATAGATAGATAGATAGATAGATAGATAGATAGATAGATAGATAGATAGATAGATAGATAGATGGTTAGATGGTTAGATGGTTAGATGGTTAGATGGTTAGATAGATAGATAGATAGATAGATAGATAGATAGATAGATAGATAGATAGATAGATAGATAGATAGATAGATAGATAGATAGATAGATAGATGGTTAGATGGTTAGATGGTTAGATGGTTAGATGGTTAGATGGTTAGATGGTTAGATGGTTAGATGGTTAGATGGTTAGATGGTTAGATAGATAGATAGATAGATAGATAGATGGTTAGATAGATAGATAGATAGATAGATAGATAGATAGATAGATAGATAGATAGATAGATAGATAGATGGTTAGATAGATGGTTAGATAGATGGTTAGATAGATGGTTAGATAGATAGATAAGTTAGATAGATAGGTTAGATAGATAGGTTTACGAGGAGGATTGTCAGTGTTAGATTAGTTTGAGGAGAATAACGGCCCTCACGACAAAAGGCTCCTCAATGTACAGCAGCCCAAGTGTTACAGTCACGTAACGTAACAGGTGTAGCAGGTGAACTCTGGAGACACAACAGCGAAGCCCTCTGCCTCGCTCTCACGCTGTTGGTGATGAGACGGTCATTCCCTCAAAGTGTTTCCTTCCCTCAAACGTCTTCTGCTCGCTCAGAACGAGTCTGGTGATGATTTATAGACAAAGAAAAAAAGAAAAAAAACATGACAGAAACTACTCAAATTCTACATATGGTGTCACAAAACTGAAACCAAGCGTTTTTGTGTGGCTCAGAGTGAGAGGACCTCGTAAACATGAATGATGGATCAAGCTAGGATTAAGCAAAATATAACAGCAGGTTGTGTTTTTGATGAAGGAAAAGTTTTATAGCATGGTTAAGATCTCAAAAATATATTTATATTTATATTATATAATATTTATAATAGAATAATAAAATAGCTGTTGGTTAATGCCTTGGTTTTTAAACCGTGTGCAGGGGAACTGGAGTGAGCCTTGAGGGAGGCCAGGTGCACCTTGATAAAAATGTCCTTTTCACTGAACTGATTTCACAGTCATTTAATTCAATAATTTGCCATCTGCCTGCCCTTAACCAACTTCTGAACCAGAGAAGAAACCAAAACTACTAAACCAGATAATATTTGCCCTGACATTTAAATTTTCAAATGCTGTAATTTGTTTGTTGGATGGTGTGCCGTGGCCTTTTTTCAACAAATAAAGTGTGCCACCCACGACCAATAAAAGGCTGCAAACCACTGTGCTAATAGCCTCAACAACAAAGACAGATATTTGTATTGGTTGAAGAAATGATTTTGTTTTCAATGCAATATTTTGAGGAGGTTAAAGTGTTAAAGTTTGGGTGTGTATTTGTACATTTTCAAACATGATGCATCTCGTGATTGCAGTTTATTTATTTATTTTTTTTAAACCAGTAAGAGCACGGGCTACATACTCTGCCTTTAAAGGGCCTGTATCTGATTTTGACGCGTGAGACAGGAACATGTTTTTGTTTGAACCGTTAGCCCCGCCCACATAGTCCTTCCTTTCACTCGGTATTGCACCATGACTCAGAAACCACTGTCTGGACTAGTCTTATGCAGTTGTTTCCATATAGTTCCTCTAACTCTCCTTACAATTAGCTTTTAGCACTTTTGAAACTGCACCATGACACAGAATCACACGTCTGGGATACTGTCAAGCATGAGTCATAATGTATAATGTGCCTGATTGGCTGAAAAGAGGTGACCCTGGCAAACACTTCTACAATATTTTTTCCCCAACAAAGTGCGTTTATTATACGCACAGATTATACATTCCAAACCCAATGTCTTTAAATGAAGTTGCTTCTATCAAACAATGTGTGATGTAAAGAGAATTTATCATAACTAGAGTAAATACAAATCATGTACAAGCCCTTTAAGTGCTAGGATAAAAAAAAAATTGCTATGTTTTGGACGCAATTGCACTGAAGATCTGTATGCAAAAATGTGTCCACTTATTTGTCTTTGTAGTGAAGGTTACATTAATAGTGGTCATAGTGGTGAGTTGCTTTCTTACAGACATCAAGCAATCTATCAATAAAGAAATAAATCACTTAAACACAATTAGCCCTAGGGCTGGGCGATACGGTGATAAAAATCAAACCGTGAGCTGGTCCCTGTGACAATCGGCTATTTTTGTGAAACCGTCGTATCGTGATTCGCTGTTTGTCTCTTTAATGTAGCTGTCTGTTCAAACGCGCTTTTTCTCCTGTTGTTTAGCCTCTGAAGCCTCTGAGCAGATGACTTTATTTACCTCTTATAGACGAGGGCTGCACAATTAAACATGCAATCATTTCTTCCACAAACAACAAAATGTCATGTTTTGGCTTTGTACAGATATGTTCTGAAACAAGCGACAAAAGCGCGACCAAAAGCGATAAAAATGTGTTAAAAAAACGCGCCTACAAATAACAAACGTGACTCAATTGCACTAAAACGCTACTAAAGCTGACAAAAACACATCTAAAAGCGACAAAAACGCCACTTAAAATGTCAAAAACGCAGCTTAAAACGACAGAGACGCGGCTAAAAGTGACGCGTTTAAATAGAACAAACACAACTGAACATGACAAAAGCGCGATTAATAGCGACAAAATTGTGTTTGAAATGTGAATTCGAACAGAATCGTGCAAATCTAATCACAATCGCGCTGGTCAGAAAAATCACAATTCGATATTTTTCCTAAATATACAAAAATATACAAAGTGAACACAAATCGTGATAAAATCGAAATCATGATCTGGTCCCAAGAAAATCGAGATAATAATTTTTTGCCGTATTGCCCAGCCCTAATTAGCCCCTTAAGCTTCAGACCAATTTTCCCAAAAATGCCAGACTAAAATGAGCCTCTATTCAAACTGAAGCTGTTCCTGATTCCTCCGGAGCCCAAACAAATGGCTGAACTCTTTGTGAGGCCTCTGATGTGTGATTTACTCTAATTACACTTGGAAACAAGCTCTGCTCAGAGGAATATTAGGTTACAAATTCCGCCTATATATTTGATTTTGTTTGTTAAATACTGTATATGAAAGAGCCTTGGGTTTTGACTGTTTCTCTTCCACTAAAATCGAGTTGGAGGAACTTGTAATAACGTAAAAAAGTCCAGACCGAATTCATATAAACATCCTATTAAATTTTTCTCAATGTTATGGTAATTTTTTTCATTTGTCGGTTCGCAGCACAAACTGATCCCAGAATGATTGATTGGATTGGAAATAAAGCTGTCTTTTCATGTATAACATTTCCCGCAGGAGGGGTTAAAAAGTGAACGTGAAAACACATACAATTAAATGCTATACGTCCAATTTTGAGGCTAACATTCAAATATAATTAAAAACTGACAAATGAAAATTAAATTCTGTCAACTGGACAAAGGTTACGTGGTGCGTAGGGGCGCAGGGGCACGGATCAGTCTGTACACGGCCACCAAGTGACTACATGCATCGCCACAAAAGACAGTATTAGATAGGGCTGGGTGATATAATAGTAAAAATGGAATAGTGAGCTCGTCCCTGTGACAATCTGCTTTTTGTGAAATCGTCGTATCGTGATTGACTGTTTGTCTCTTTAATGCAGCTGTCTGTTTAAACACACTTTCTCCTGTTGTTTAGCCTCTCAAGCCTCTGAGCAGATGACTTTATTTACCTCTTAAAGGCCAGGGCTGCACAATTCAACCAAATCCACCCAAAATCGCAATTTTAATGGAAGCAATTAGCAAATGACAATGGCTGCAATTTTTGAAGCGCAATCATTTCTTCCACAAACAACAAAATGTGTTGCTTAATACTAAATGGCATTGGCAACATTGTAGTTTGGATTTGTACAAACATGCTCTGAAACCAATGACAAAAGCGCGACCAAAAGTAATAAAAATGTGTTAGAAAGCGATAAAAACACGAACGCGACTCAATGCACCAAAACGTGACTAAAAGAGACAAAAATGCAAGTATAAACGACAAAGACACGACTAAAAGTGACAAAGACGCGTTGAAATATGACAACAGCTTTTTTGAAACCGCAAAGTGAAACTTGTGCAAGAACAGCCAATCAGAACACTGCTTTCGGCTCCTATTTCGCGGTTGACAAGACTTTATTATTCGACGCAGACAGTGTGCAGTCGTCTCATTTTTGTGAAAACGTTCTGTTTTTACAACATTTTCTTTGGGGAAAACAACATTTTTTGACTCATTTTCAAAAAAAAGTCAAGTACCCCAGCTTTAATATATAAAGCTAGTGATTATAATTTGCGGTGGGTGTATTTTTTTTGTTGTAATGATATGATTTGAGATGTTTGTGAGATTGATCTGGTAGTTATTGCAAAAAACAAATTGTTCTGCATCATAACATAAGCCATTTTAAAACAGGATGTCTATAAATTTGCGAATATTTAGAAACCAAAGGGTGTATATTCTGGCAATAGTAAAAGAAAAAAAGAACAATAACCAAATTTGTGGGAAGAAATAAATCATAGACAAAATTATGCATTGGGGCCCACCAAGAAGTTTTGTACCTGGGGCCCAGAATTTGCTGCTACGCCCCTGCATAATCTCATCTTTAGTAATTACTTGATGTTGGATGCTTCACCCGAAAAGAAGCAAAGGATTATGGTACGTGCAGTTTCAAAAAGCTGCAACAAAACAACTCATTTAAATCCTATAAGAGCCTGTGATATAGTTTGAGACAATTTCTTTTTGTCCGTATATGCTGTTTACTTAATGCCTTTTTGTTTTCGCTTTTTGACGACTCTCTCGCTAGTTACGTTCACCGCCTAATTCCCACAATGCAGCTTTTTTGTTTGTTTCCGTATTGCTCAGCTTTTGCTTGATTTTTTTTCTCCCTCTCTTTCTCCATATGTCTCTCTTTTCTGTTTACTTCTATCGCTCCCTCGTGCCAAACCCCACAGACTCTCGTGTGCGTGCGCTGGCTTGGATTTTTGTACCTTCGTCATCTTCTCTCTCTCTCTCTTTTCCTCGTCCGCCCACGCACCCCGACAGCGTATAGTCTCATCTCGAAACAATCTAAAAATAAACTCGAAATGTGTGCGGGAAGGAAGGACGGAAGGAAGGAAGGCGAAAGAGAGAGAAAGGTTACGCAGCACTTTTCCGGGCAGGCGTTTAAAAGTCATAATAATAATAATCTCTGGGTCTTATAAATGCTTTTCGGACACTCGAAATTGCTTTACTTTGCAGCGTCTATACTTCTGTGGACTAAAAAAAGATGTCCTCCCACCCTTTTTTGAACGTTTTATATTAACTACGCCTTGATCAGCCTTAGTAAACATGAACAAAGACTTCATTCATAAAGAACAAATCGTTTATTAAGAAGTATTCAGGCTTAGTAAACACCTTAAACTGAAATACTCTAAATAAACTGTTTGGTCATTATGAATTAAATTTAGTTAAGCCGAGACACTACAGGCAAATATGCTTTCATGTGGAAACAACAAACTTGTCCAATCTGCTCCTAAAAATATTTTATTGCTTCATTTAATCCACTTCATCCATAGATTTCTCTGACATTGTAACTTCAAAGGCTGTTTAATTAAGATAAATGTTTTCCCCCTCGGGACATAAAGATCATCATCAAGTAGTAACTTTACAATCTTGGACTAAGCAAGATTTTGACGAAACGTACTGAAGTTTTTTTTTTTGTTTTTTTTTATATCTAACTCTAAAATGGATTTATTGAAGTTTTAAGTCAAAAAAATGAGGAGAAATTAAAATTTTTAGGATAATTTTCAGTCCAATCTTGCTTACTAAAAAACTAAATAAGAAATCCAAAACCATCTGTACTTTTTTTTGGAACTAATATGTGTACAAAATGAACCAAGAAATTTAAACCTGGTTATGTCCATTTTTCAGTTTTATATGTCCCAAATATCTGTACTTTTGGCCGTTTTTTCACATAAAATGCCCTATTTCTACATGAAAACCTTCTGATATTTTTTAAATTACATTTATGTGAGTAAACTATTCACCTGCAGTGTCTCACCTTAATATAAAGTCGTATGTACAGGTGCACTGTTGGGTTTCATGGAGTTCAACAGAACTGTTTCAATTAACAGTTATTTAAAGAGCCCTTTACACTCAACTTGACAAAAGTGGTTTCCAATAAAATACAAAAAAAATATATATAAAAACCTGTTAAACCATGTTCAAATACATTCAACTACAAGTGTTACTACATTACTGAGTGTTAAAACTAGGACTGGGACACAATACACAAGGTTCGTACGGGTGCTTGAAAT
Source organism: Rhinogobius similis (assembly GCA_019453435.1). Classification (NCBI taxonomy): domain Eukaryota; kingdom Metazoa; phylum Chordata; class Actinopteri; order Gobiiformes; family Gobiidae; genus Rhinogobius; species Rhinogobius similis. The sequence goes on from CM033631.1 coordinate 33,040,613, forward strand.
CCTTGAAAACGCTTGGATTTTACTACATTGTTTTCAAGGTTGGGAAAGCGCTTACATTTTGAAAAAGTGCTTGAAAATTTGTGAAATAAAACTTACGCATTTTGAAAGTAAGTAGCAGTATTAGTCTTCAGTTTGTTATTTCGAAGCATTCTTAAATTGCGCATAACAACTATTCATATTTTTGAGCTGCGTGCTAGTGTGTGCCACTTTCTAAAATACAGGAAATTACTTCTGATTTGCCCAAAATTTCCAATAAAGCACACTTCACCAAGTCTGTTTGTTTTGATGACATTCTCAAAGTTCATGTTGGGGGAGAAACCTATTATATTATTTTGTTGATTTCTAAAACTACAGTTAAAAGATACATTTGCAAGTTTGCCCTGAATGCAGAAAATATGGCGGTGCTTTGGGGCCGAGTTAAGTATAAAGTTACTGGGAAAAAACCTGCGAGTCTACCTTGAAAGTGCTTGAAAAGTGCTGGAATTTTATCTTTAAAAAGGTGTACGAACACATCGATATTAAATATTGCAAAATTTGACCCATAATAAATGAAAACAAAGTTGATTTTTATTACAATAGAGTACACTATAGCATGGTTCAACAACAAGTCAAGTCTCCAAATGTTTGAAACTAATTATAAATCAATCTGACATTTGTAAAAGAGCAAATGTGGAAATGAACAGCACCAAAGCTTCTATTAACACTGACACTAAGACTGGCTTTTGTCGTGTTTGTAAAGAACTTGCATGCCTAATTTATAGATTTTAAAATACCATCTAAAATCAGTACTCACGTTGTATGTTTGTTACCATTTTTCTGTTTTCTTTCTCTCTAGTTATTTTTGTTATTTGCGTCACTAATTGGAAAAAGCAGCACAGCTATTGTCATCATGAAGCTAACAAATAGATATGATTGTCAAGGTTAGTGAAGGTGCCGACATTATGAGAATGGGGAAAATAAAATAAAAATATTCCAGGTATGTTTTTGAAGCTAATAACTTGATTCAAACGTGCGCAATATTCCTGTTATCACAATCAAAACCTGAAATCTAAACCTAAAAAGACACTGTTAGTTTTATCAGGCCTTTCGAAATGAATGCAGTTACCGTTTCATATTTCCCAAATTAAATTCCAAGCAGGTTTTAAGGTTTTCTCCGGAGTGTGCTAATCATAATTTTCTGCTTAATTAATGAACTAAAAAGTTATTGGATTGAATTATGTTGCTGCGGAAAGTTGCATTAAAGCACTGACAAGATTAGTTTTACTCTCCGGAGATCACGATTCAAGTCTAGCGTTTACGTCGCACTGCTGCTGTGGATTGTATATGTTCCCATGAGCCTTCCCGATTGCTTTTTTAAACTTTTACTTGAGTTAATTCTTTGACGTCTACTTTCTACTTTTACCTAATCCTCTTTGCAATCGTCGTATCATGTGGACAATAGCCGCGCTGCTAATCAACCATTTCAAGATGCTTCAATTCCGACTCTTGCCAGCAGGGGGCTCCTAATATAAAACTTTTCTGTAAAATAACTTGTAAAATAACTTGTTGTCTACTAGAATTGTCAAACCCGATGCTAATTGATACTCAAACAATCATCGAAAGTATACTAATTTGAGCAAGTGTCAATACTAAAACAATCACAGACAGGTCAAAATCTGAACTTTTTAAACCGTTTTAGAATGATTTTGAAGTTTATCAGAACATGTATATGACCTCAATGTTTAATAAAGACGGTACAATTATTCTCTGTTCAAATTGTCAGTCTACCACCTAAACAAGGGTATTCTACTCTCTTTCTTTTTTTTCCGAGGGCCAGCTTTTTCGGTCGCCCATGACTACCCAACACTTGATCTGTTTCAATAATGATCAAATACAGTAGAATTAGACCAGGTTTCAACGATTTGGTCCTGTTCAATTTGCTCCTGTTCTGAGCCCAGTTTAGTCCCGATATAGATTTAGTTTAGTCATGGTCTAATCTTGGTTTTGTGCCAGGTTTAGTCCCAGTTTTGATGTTGTCTAAGAGCAACCTCAACGCCCACGGACCAGATACCAACCGAAAAAAGTTTAAACTAGAAGATGTGTCAGGGGCCAGATGAGATTGCCTTGAGGACCTGATCTGGCACTTGGGCCGCAAGTTGAATAGCCCTGGTCCAAAACCTTGACCTAATGAAGAGCCTTTTTAGTATTACATTGAGACTGTTGTCTTCCCAGTTCTCTATCTTAACTAACATGATTACCCTTAAAGGACACATATTCTGCTACAGTGACTTTTCTGAGCTTTTACCCATCTTCTAACAATGTTCCGTCATCAAAAACACACCTGGAGTTACATTTAGCTGCATTCACGGCGTTTTGAGGAATGTTGGTTTGAAAATCCTCCCCCCTCCGAGCGCCAGAAACACTTTTTTCGTCTTTCCTGATTTTAGACGTCACTTATCAGAGAATCTTCAGAGTTCTGAACATTTCTTCTGTCTAAACACGATAACTGCTACTGCTAACCTGACCGTAGCGTCTCTTAAAGTGGTAACGTGACTAAATTGTGTAAAGCACCATTAACTGGCTGCGTAAAGTTGATGAGAAACAGGACAGACAGCAGAGAAATGTGTTCATTCAGTGCATTATAAACTGTTGTTTTGTTGTTGTTTTTTCCCAAAACATGAGATGGAAAATTTAAGGTACGCAAGAGCATGTTTAAAGGATAATAACAATATGAAAAATGCTTCCTTTAATAAAGCATAAACATTATAATGAATTATTCAGGCTTGGTAACTACAATACTACAAACGCTAACTCCTTGATTAAGTAGGTACTAATCCTGAATAATTCTTAATAAACTATTGGTTCGTTATGTCCTTGTTCATGCTTTATCAAGGCTGATCAAAGTTATTCTAAAGTGGCATCTGAAAAACCAACATTAACACTTGCAGGAGGGAGTCAGACACCGAGTATATATATATATATATTTTCTCATTCCACTGAATCCAGTCCAGATTGATTTCTTACCGCACCTGCTGAAACCGATTTGGAAAGATGGATCTCCTCTGACCGCATCGATCGGGCAGAGATGGCCAGGTCCGATAATGGCATCGCGGACAGACACTGGAACCTCGGAGGGATGAAGAGAGAGAGAGAGAGAGAGCGAGATGAGGAAAAGATAGAAGGAAAGGGAGAAAGAGCGAGAGAGAGGATTATGGAGAGGCTTCGCTAACTTTGGCAGGGCCTAGCTGACTGTTTCCCTTTGTCGGGGCTTTGAAAACACAAATTCACAGGGGGCATCGGAGAAAGCATCTGATCCATATCGCACAGTCACTCAGTCGCGCAGGCAGAGAGGAGAGGATAATGGAGAGATGTGGGTGCATACAAATGGAAAGTGGATAGAGAGGAGTGCACTGTAAATGTAAATGTGGCGCGATGCAGTTGTCGTCAAACGTTTCGCTGAACCAGGATTAAACCGATGGAAAGCCAGGAGCAAATCGAGTCGAAACCAGTTCTGGCGGAGTCTGAATTTGGACTTAAACATCGGTGTGAAGGAGGAGCATTCAGCAAAATGTCAGAGCTGGGAATCAATCTTACGACGTTGAGGTCGGACGCACAGAATTTGGAAAATGTGCTGCTGGTTTGATCACTTGAAAACTGAACAGAACTGTAATATTTCAAAACTAGTTGTAAATGGTGTTAAACCAGGGATAAACCAAACTGAAACCATGTCTATATTAGAGCTAAACCAAGACTAAGGGAGTGTTCACATTCATTTAGCAAAATTGGGACTCAACCCAGAACTGTACTAGGGGTGCGTTCACACAAACACCACATTGAAATTGGTATTAAACTATGACCAAATCCAGAAATAAACATGATCAAAACCATGGCTAAACCAGGACTTAAACAGGACCAAATCAAGTCTAGATCAGAATCAAACTTTGCTTAAACCAGGACCAAACAAGCACAAATGTGAACACACCCTAAATCATGTCTACACTCGACTAACTCTGGGTGTAGATCTAATGCAGATGCAGTTCGGCATGACTGATGAAAAAGTGATTAAAGTCAATGCGTCCTGTTATATTGACCTTGAAAAGTCTATCTTGTCCAGACACCGTAGCAGGTTAGAGTGGTTTTCAGGTAATTATACAAGTGTTATGAACTTGTGTAGGAACTCAAACTTGTGCTTAACTAGTTCTGTGAATCCCAGGGTCCCTCACGATTCAATATAATAACTGCTCACAATTCAATAATATCACAATAATGCGATAATTTGTAAATTGTTCATGACTTTCTTCAATATTATCAGGATTTTAAAAGAAAACCAATGCATTTTAAGAACGTTTCTTCTATGTTAAACCACAATCTCAAATGTTTACTTTCTCTGAACAAGCAACAAAACGGTAGTACTGTCACAAAAAATGTTTAAATATTATGACTCATCCCTGTTCTCAATTAATGGTATAATAGGATTCATCTATAGCTAAACTAAGACTGGTCTAAACCATTGATGTTTGCAGATAGACTGGATCGAAATCAGGATTAAACCGGGACTAAACCAGAAACCTTTAGCAGCAAAGTCTAAACCACAATCACACCAGGACCAAACCAGAGCTAAATCAAGTAGAAATCAAATATAAATTGGTAAAAGTCTAAACCTTTATCAAACCAGACTGAAGCAGGTCTTAATAATTTTAACCATTTCCAAGTGTATTCTTTTGTTTGTTCTCAGTTAGCCCTGATTAGAGCATTATTTATACAGCATTCCATATTATCTGTAGAACAACAGCTTGTTTTCCTCTCTGTCCTGGCACTTTCTGACTATTAAAGATATAAAAGCTTTTCACATTTCACAGACACTTCTCCTGGTGGATGGACAGCTTGATTGACAGCTTCTGAATACACAATAGTTTTCTTTGCAGATGTCCACGCATCTATTGTCACTGCGCGTGTTTGGAGATTACTTCTTTTTTTTTTTTTTTTGTATTTTCCTGTCCAGGGCCGTTTCTGACTTTTTGGGGGGCCCGGGGCAAAATGTTGTTTGAGGGTTGGGGGCCCTTTTGGTTAAAACTACAATGTAATTATTCAGAAAGACGGATGACTTTAATCAGTTAAAAAAGAATGAAAATAAAATAATAAAAATACTTCAATAAATGACAAATACAAAGAATAAATCTTATTCCTTTGCCTTTACATACACATAAAAAACATATATGTTAAATAAATGTATGTCATATTTATCCATACATTTTTCAAGTTTATCAAAAGCAAGTTAATTAATCTCAATTAATCTTTGAAAATTATAGTTGTAACATGTGCTTCTACTGGTTTAAAAATGGTAATACATTGAATCTGGGGTAAATATTGTACTTTTACTTTGATTTTTTTCTTTTTTTTCTGGAAAACAAAATATATGTAAACTTATTATTTACTTGTTTGGGGTGAGCTGAGCAAACATTCTACAGATGCAATTTTTAGGGGCCTCTTTGTGGATTGGGGCCCCTCTACGTGTGCATACTTCTGCCTACAGCTTGAACCACCCCTGCTATTTCAAACTCACAATTTGAACACATCATAATTTATCTTTCTGCTCTTTCCTCCACAGCCTGACGAACTGACCAACGTCCTGGAGATCTGTAACATAGTCTTCACCAGCATGTTCACGCTGGAGATGATCCTCAAGCTCACCGCCTTCGGTTTCTTCGAGTACCTGAGGAACCCGTACAACATTTTCGACGGCATCATTGTCATTATTAGGTTTGTATCTGCAGGAGACTGATAATGGCATATTTTTATTATCTAGTCAAGCAGTAACACTTAGATTTAAACATTACATGGGGATTGCAACTGATACATACTAATTCAAATACTTGCTGTAGGATATAAATGTGTTAAAGGACACATATTATACATTATTTCTATTGTTGTTGGCCTTCAAACATGCTTTGCCATCTCATGTTTCAGAACTTAAAATAATGTATAAACAACACCTCTATTACTTTATCTCTGTCAGGCGTTCTCTCATCAGGATTTGGTCTTAGCACTCCATCTACTGGTAGAACAAGGAATTACCGTGGGAAAACCAAAACAATTATTAGCTTGTCCTAATATGCTAATAATAACGTAAACTTATAGTTGTACATTTTAAATCGAGACGAGCTTGTAAACTGGATTTTAGTGAAATGCGTGTGAATGAAGCTAATTACAACTCCAGATACGTTTTTAATGAGGGAACAATTTTATAACATAACATGTGTCTTTGAATATGTTTTGTTTCAAAGGTTATGCTAACTTTAATTTAATTCATTGCATGATAAATATTACAATAGCGCTACAAACAAAAATAATCTAAATACAAAATCAGAAATTTCTCTAATTCAAACCTGTATCCGATTTTGAACCATGAGTGAAGAACATGTTTATGAACTACCTACCGAGTCCTTTCTCTCACACCAATGTTAAACCATGACAGAAAAACAACTGTCTGGATAAAATAGTTTGCCCCTTTGCGTTCTTATGGTCCAACGAAATGCCTTTTACAATGTATAGACAATATAATTGAATGTCTTTTTTCATGAATAGGTGCTTTTACATGCACGGATGGAGGAAAACTTTTTTTTTTTCTGAATTATTAGAAATATAAGTCAGGTACAGGCCCTTTCAGTTTAATTTTTATATCAAATTTCAATCAGAACAGATGATGGTATGTACATTGATATTAATCACGCAACAAGGACATACACACAACATTCTTCAAATAGGTAATGTTGCATGATAAATATTCATGTAAGCAGATCAGCAGCAGATAATAATCTATCATTGTAATACAGGGTGTAGCAGAGCAAAGATGTTCATTCAGACCTGATAAATATGTGTAGCCTATTTCGATACATCACATGCAAACTAAACTTGATTCATGCAAATGTTGCATTGCTACCCCACCTATCTCAGAGACCAAATGCATAATGTAATAAACTGTACCTGTACCTTATCTATAGAAATAACATTACGGTAAAAAGTGGGTCACCAAAATAAATTGGATCGACTGGCTGAGAGAAATGGTGTTTCGAATGTTTACCTTATTTTCCAACCCATTGGAGTTGGAGTTGTTATTTTTCCTCTCCATGTATGCACCTTCGCTCTCTCTGTTTCTCTTTTTCTCATTGTCTGTAAAGGTGGGTAAAGTAGGCAAACATTTAACTCAAATAAGACATATATCCCAAACAATAGCTGTCAAGTACAAGAAGAAAGCAATGATAAAAATAGCTCTAACAGGCTCTGTGCACAGCTAGCTCACGTCTCAAAGCTAATGCTAACTTTGATAAAAATATAAAATAAACATCCACTTCAAATTTATAGTAAAGACTACCTGATTGTTTGCATATGTAGAATATTTCAATTTCTGTCGCTGTTTTAATATTCATTTCCCCTCAAATTTAGCATTAGCGTTAGCATAGAGATACAAACACCATATGTTTGCACCTACGCCGAAGCAAGTTCCTACGTTTGTGAATTTCACTGACAATGGCAATAAACCGTTTCTGATTCTGATTCTGATATGCAGCCCATTTGTACATTCTTTAATGTGTTGTACATTTTATGATCTGTCAGGATTTATTGATTCTAGCGTAACCCCATAGAAATACAATTAGGCAGAAAAGAGTGACGCTAACAGTGAGCTAGCCAGGCGCCTTTGTACACAGAGCCAATTCCTACTCAACTTAAAGTGCCTCATTTACAACCAGTTTTACTTCCTGGTTGTAAATGATGACAACACACTTGGAAATAACCTGGCAACCATCCGGTACAGTGGGCCAAAACTCATTCAATGTCACAGATTTTTTAAATTTTACAAATAGAAGTACATGTGAACACCTTTATTTTGTTGAATCAATGTTTAAAGGGTCAAAAAAAGTTGTTTCTTTTGTGTAAATTGCGCATAAACTTTGTATCCCTAGTGTGATGTCATCAGTCTGTTTTTAATACTTACTTCATGTAATTTTCAACATATTCTTCAACTTTTCTCCACAAACAGCTGCTTGATTGGTGTAAAACTAAAATGTATATGTACAACTGGTATTATTCCACCAAATAAAGTCACAATTAGAAAATCATGAAAACCTGTCATACGCACTTTAAATAATTGTATAAAACTTATATAGCATTTATCTTAGCATTTTCTTTTCACTGACAAACCTGCATGTTATTCAACTTTAGCAAAATGGCTACCCCAAGTTCTTTCTTCTCTCTCCACACCTTTAACCCGATGTCCCTGGCTGTTTTTCCCAGTGTGTGTGAGATCATCGGGCAGGCTGACGGCGGCCTCTCCGTGCTCCGGACCTTCAGGCTCCTCAGGGTCATAAAGCTGGTGAGGTTCATGCCCGCGCTCAGGAGACAACTGGTGGTCCTCATGAAGACCATGGACAACGTGGCCACCTTCTGTATGCTGCTCATGCTCTTCATCTTCATCTTCAGGTAGGAAACGGCTGCAGCTAAGATTATTTTAGTTGCCAGCAATCAACAAGTCCTGCGTCAAGGCTTCATAAAATGGGTAATATCAGAAATGATCTCTGTTGGAAATGTCAAAATATAGGATGGTCTTTCCAATAAGGAGGAAAGGGTTGGATGTCATGCAGGGCTGGTTACCATGTGACCTGCCATAGTCACTCAGACTATGTTTGCTAAGGGACAAGTACCTCTTTTGACCAAACCTGTCTTCCAAGCAATAAGCACTGGATTAGTGTCTTGTGCTCGGTGAATTTTGAAAATCTGGATGCATGCAGGAACTCCAACTTTGAAATTGTACAAAGAGAGAATGATGGGCAATGGCTGCAGTTACATGTTTATTCAAAATCTGTTTAATCATCAGATTTTTTTGAGTTAGCCTGGTTGTCAGTCCTAGAATGTGGATAGAATGTTTAGTGTTTTGTAACTCCGGGTCACCCTATCTTAATTCATGGGTCCGAAGTGGCGTGACACACTCGTTGCTACTGCCATCTTGAAGACGGAAGCTGCTTGCTCAAAGTCTCAAAAGAAAGGATTATTCTTCTGTAACATGCCCAAAGACCTTGTTTGTCCCCAGAAACTGATTAATGCCAAGATAAAATAATAAGAAGAAGATAAAATAGACAGAAATGTACAGTTGGCCAGACAGTTGTGCAAACTGGGAGTGCAAATAGATAGCTTTTTTATTATATGATTGTTAGATAGTTAGCAGCTGGCTAACACTAGTTTACATTTGAATCACTTTAATTGTGTTACTATGCTAATAAACATTATCAGTCTTACCTTTAGCCTAACAGGTGTTATATTTTAGGATCAAACAGTCCACCTGGACACAAACTCTGTGCTCTTGAAATCTTTGAGGGCTTCTCTGATGTAGAGTGGCTGTGGACGAGTTAGCTTAAATCTAGCTAATGTCGGTTTTAAGTGACAGATATTCTTTATGATTTGTAATGTTATTGGCATTTACTTTGGCATCTCATGTTTAGAACTAAAAATAAAAATGTTTCTACAAAGAACAAAAAACTTTTATCACAGCATCGGGAGATTCCTTATAAACTTAGCTGTGGCTCCATCTACTGGCTGCAGAGGTAATTACATATATTTGTATATCCACAATGTTTTGTAATGTGAGCAGCACGGGGCTCAGAACGGGTCTGGCGATGATTTAAGGACTTCTCACAGCAGAAGATTTTTGGATAAGTGACATCAGTTATCAAAAACCGTCACACATCGAAGGAATTTGTTTTTGACGGTTGGAGGGAGAGAAGATTTTCAAACCAGGATTCATCAAAGGAGCAGGAATTAAGCTAAATGCAACTCCAGGTATGTTTTTGATGATGGAACAATGTTAGAACAAGAGAGAAAGATTTTGAATGCACATGTACCCGCAGCCATTGCCCATCAGATTGCCATTTGATTTTTTCAGTCAGTCCTAGTATGTGGATAGAATGTTCAATGTTATGGAACTCTGAGCTCTAATCCAGTTGAAGTAACTGGGTTGTAGCAAGTAAATATACCCAATTTCACATCTACTAATGTCTAAGGGCTAAAATGTGCAAATATGTACCATGGGGTTGACAATATGGATCCTTAGAAAAGCATCTCATTCCAGTCCATTAGTCGAAATGAGCAGCGGTGAGGCAGCCGTAGCCACAGGGCTGTACATGCTCTGTGCACAACAATGGGATTATGTTCCAATTATAAGTGTAGCGCTCTCTCCAGACTTTCTCTCAGGTGTCTCGGCTCTTTAAAAATGCATCTGTGCCGTGAAGGTTAGGACTACTTTCACTTCATCAGGCAGCGCCCGTGGACAGGTGTTTTCTTAGTGCAATATTGAATAAGAAAAGGGCTAAGTGTGAATGGTACAGTGTGTTTTGCACATATCGTGATTCATGTGAAGGTCCTGTGTATTTAACTAAAGTCAGAGATTGGGATTTTCAAAAAGATTTGCACTAGGTTTGCGGTTTTAAAAAGTACTTTGTAGATTTAGAAACAGATTTAATTGAATACGGTATGATTTTGGAGCGTACTCTGCAAACTTCTGATCCAAAAAACATTACCAAATTTAAAAAACTAGACAGTGGCATGAACATAATAAGCTGCAATATGGATTTTTTTTCTGAACAGTGTAATTTAATACTTTAGGTGTGACGCGGAGTTGTCCAAACCAGAACAAAAACACTGACTTGACTTGATTTAGGTGCATTTAAAAAGTTTCATAGCCCTGCCCTAACCGTTTGGTCAAAGATGTGCTCCTCCCTGCTTTAGAGACGTATTAGAATTCAATGGGAAAATATCCGCACACACTGAACAAAACGATTTGATTGAAGTCATTATGCGCACATCGGTCACACATGGTTGAATTGTGTTCTCTGAAGTTGTTGACAAGGTTTCATTAAAACCATTTTAATCAGGTTAACTAAGACAATAATGTATGCTTATTTTTAGTATTTGGAATTTTTTAACCATTTCAATCACATCACTTTAATCCAACATAATGACTGCATGTATTTCGAAACCATTTTTACTGGTACGAGATCAATTCAATCACTTAAATTCAACATAATTGCGTGTATTTTCAATTATATTATTTCAAGATGTTGACATGTATTGACTTTGTGTGTTTCATGTGTCATTTACTCTCATGTGGCTTTCATGTGGAAACAACAAACTTGTCCAATGTGCTCCTAAAGGTGTTTTATTATTTAATTTAGTCCACTGGTATCTAAAGATTCCTATGGAACATTGTAAATCCAAAGGCCATTTTATTAAAATGTGTCCTAATAAGATTTTGATGTAGCATACGGAAGGATTTGATATTCAATTTCAGATTTATAAAATGTTTAATTCTAATAAAATGACACGAAATTTGAATTTTTAGGCCAATTTTCAGTCAGATCTAGTTTACTCAAAATAAATAAAGATCCAAAATCCTCTATGTAATTCTAATATGTGTACAAAATGAACCAAATATAAATCTCCCAAATATGTGCAATTTTGGCAGTTTTTACAAATAAAATGCCTAATCCATAAAAACATTCCATGATAAAAAACTTATATTACATGTTTTTCTCACATTTTTGAGTAAACCACGGGAGAAGTTTCAAATTGCGCTCTTTAAATTTAAGATTTTTTCCTATTCACCTGCAGTATCTTGCCTCAAACGGTGCATTTCATCCATTTTACCTCTGGATATTCTTCACTTAGGTCCAATAGTAAGTTGTCTTCTGTCTTAATCGCTCTCGTATCCATTATTTTTAGCTCGGGTCGTAGCTCTTGTACGATGCTAAAGCTAAGACGTAAACAATAAATCCATAAAATCCTTAATTTAGAACTCTTAAGCCTCTTTTTTTTTTTTTTGCACCTTCCAGTATTCTTGCTTTCGTCCGTGTTCACCATTCAAGCCAAATTGGGCCAAAACAGATGGCGGTGCATCCTGCCTCCTGCTAAAGCTAGCCCGAGCGAGCCACATTTGGCATTCAGATAATGTATGTGCCACTCAGCTTAGGCTAAACTTTGAATCCGCTCCATAATTGCTGGAAGAATGGGAACGTGACCAGACTTTGCGCAGGGTGAGAGCGTATCTAAGAATAAAACTGAGGAAAAGGCACTTAAAGAATTAACACGTTAGCCTGTTGTTACATGATGTGGGTATGTATGATCGTATTGTCGGATTTATTATTTGAAGTTAAACGTTATTAGTGCATTAAAGCTGGTATAGTCACAAAAAACTGAAAAACTGAATCATAGCTGAAGGAGCGGTGGAAGCAGGGGCGTAGCATCATATTCTGGGCCCCAGGTACAAGCCCCTAATCCTTTATTTTGTTTGTGATTTATTTATCCCAGGAAATTGGTCATTACATTACTTTTTCAGTCACTTTTTCTAGAATATACACCCCATAGTTTCTAGGTACAGTATACTTAACAATAATTCGCTAGTTACCGGCTTATATTATGATACAGTACTGCTATTTTTTGCAATAACTACCAGAACTGTTTCATATACATCTCGAAACGTATTATTAACGTAAGAAAATACACAAACTGCAAATTATAATCACTATAGCATGATTTGTTAACCAACTTTACTGTGAACAATGATTTTCCTCTGTTTTTAATGATGATTTTTAATGGTGATGGGCCCACACATGTCATGCATATTATATTTAGTCTCTAGAATTTTTCTCAACCGCAATGCATTACGACAAAAATAGATTAACGTGTACAAAAATGCAACTGATTAAAAAAAAGATACTTGAGGCCCCTTCCCTGCCCTGGGCCCCGAGGGAACCGGTACGCTTTACCCCCCCAGTCCGACGCCCCTGGGTGCAAGAAACGCAAATGTTCAATTCATTTCATAACTGTCGACATAAAGCTTTTGTCACTTGTAGATTTACTTATTTGGGGAAGAGTAATAAACACTTCTCTTCTACTCTACTGTACAATATATTACTCAAGTTGGAGTAAATGAATAGGTAGCACTTTAACTACACTTTAATAAACCATGAACAAAGACTTAATTCATCATGAACAAAGAGTTTATTAAGCTTGATTCAGGCATAGTAACTACTTAATTAAGTTTTGGGGTTAAGGTTTGGGGTTAGGAATTAGGGTTAGAGCAGTGTGTCTTGAACTGTGGTACGCGAGCTCCTTCAGATTGTACGTGGATTCCGTAGCAGTTCAATGATTTGCTGAATTTAGAGCCAATTTATTCCACATTTTTGTCATTGTTTGCGTTAATCCTGGTTTAGAACTAGTAAAGCAATAGTTTAAGCCTACTTTTAGACCAAGAATAGTCCTGTTTTAGACCTGGTTTACACCTGGTGGTACTCGGATGGCCAAATATTTTCTTAGGTGGTACTTGGTGTGAAAAGTTGGAGAACCACAGTGGGTTAGAGTATTAGTTAAAGGGCCCATGACAGGTTGGACCACTCATTTACCTAAAATGCAGTTAAGATAAATATATTTCATTATTTTATATTTGCTAAAATTCTTTACAAATGTTATCCCGGTTTAGCAGTTTTATACCTTTTAATTTCACTTCCTGGTTGTAAATAATTACATCACACTAGGACTGTAAACTGGGCTAAAAGTCATCTAATGTCATCAATTCTTTTACCTGACAAATAAAAATATATTTGAACTTATTTAGTTAGATGATTTAATGTTTAAATGGTCAAAAAAGTCGTTTATTTTGTGTAAATTATGCATAACATTTGTCTCCCTAGTGTGATGTCATCAGTTTGTTTACTTCCTGTAATTTTCAACAAATTTTTCAACTTTTCTCCACAAACAGCGACCTGATTAGTGTAAAACTATTATTTATATTTACATCAGGTATTAATACATTGAATTAAGTCCAAATTAGAAAATCGTAATAACCTGTCATACGCACTTTAAGTAGTTACGAAGCATGAATCATTCTTAATAAACTGTTTGTTCACTTTTTTCACGCTTTACTAAGGTAAGAATAAGTGTAGTTATTATAAAGTGTTACCGGTGAATACTACCCAGAGATGTCCAATTTTATTCATGTCAGTGTGACGGAGCCCTATCAGTCTCTGCATATTGTTTATCTTAATAGCTTTATTTAAATACAGTGGTAGGGAGGGTGTCAGAAAATATTTGCCTTCTGTTCAGGAGATAGCCAGTTGCATTCAGGCTGCGCTCCAGTGAGACGTGTCAGTCTTTTTTTATTTTTATTTTTACATCATACACAGAACAGAAAACATAAATGTGTTGTCCGGAGTTACTGTCCCATTTCGTCCAACGTCTATCAAAATTGTCCATTTTCAAATTAAGTCTGAATGTTCATTTTTTCACAACAAATATATATTTTGTTTGTGTTGCTTGTGCTTGGAAACATGAATTGTTTATGCTATACACTTAACATATTCGCAGTTGTTTTTTTTATGAGTGCATTTTATATTGAATTGGAAAAGGTTTTGGTTTAACAAAGAAATACTGTTGTTAAAACCTATTCGGTTCTTAAAACACAGTGATTTATTGTAGAATATCATCTACCTACCTACCTACCTACCTACCTAGTAGGTAGGTAGGTAGGTAGGTAGGTAGGTAGGTAGGTAGGTAGGTAGGTAGGTATCTATCTATCTATCTATCTATCTATCTATCTATCTATCTATCTATCTATCTATCTATCTATCTATCTATCTATCTATCTATCTATCTATCTATCTATCTATCTATCTATCTATCTATCTATCTATCTATCTATCTATCTATCTATCTATCTATCTATCTATCTATCTATCTATCTAATCATGACAGACCCTGAGATTCCCAGCTCTACTTGAATCAGGGTGCTTTTACTTGCTTTAGTTTAATGCTTTACTATGGAACATACCAGACGAATCAATAAAAAATTCTATCTTTGAATTCTTAGCTCTCCTAAGCCTAAATTGTAAACTATAGACGCCATGATATTACCTTAACCCAACCCTTTTAGCAGAGCCATATACATTTCGCTGGTTCCGATGGAAAGTTTGTGCAGATGGTGGATTTTAAATATTCTAACGGGTCTGTTTTCTTTCTTGACAGTATTCTGGGGATGCACATCTTTGGCTGTAAGTTCAGTCTGAAGACGGAGGCCGGCGACACTGTGCCTGACCGGAAGAACTTCGACTCCCTGCTGTGGGCCATTGTGACTGTCTTTCAGGTACAAAGGGCACTTTAGACTGTAATTAAAGGAAGATCTATCCATCCATTTTTGGTTATTTTTTTTCAGCTATTCACCTTATTCCGCCCCGCCCACTTTTGCCTCTTTTTATGTCTATGATCCGCACTCTTGTAGTAAAGGGACTTCCGGTTTGACGACAACGTTGTTCACGCAAATGGACAACGAAGGAAAAGTCTTGCACTAAATATTATATAAAGTAGATTGATTTGTCTAAAATGTCTAACGCAAAAACAAGTCACAATGCCACGATTTCCTGGGCAGCCTGAAAACAGGTTTTTACTTATTTTCTGTTGCACTCCCCTGCCCCATGTAAACTACAACGGAAAAAGTTGGCAGCGCCCACAGCAACTTCTGTAATAAGGTCAATAAAATGTAGAAATATAAATGAAATGAAGAAAAAAGTTTAAAGCTGGAGCACCTGATTTTTACACCATGCGGTTGTAAAAATTGTTACAGCAATGAACTTGCAAAAACAACAGATGCTGTTGTGATTGTGTTCAAACAGAGTAAATATATCTGCAAATGTTGGCCTACACAGAGTGGAGCTGTACTCAGAGCTAAGCCCAAAACCAGCCTCAAGAGCAGCGTTTCAGCATCTGAGTGTATAGCAGTAATAGTTTACAATAGCGGGGGGCAGGATATGGGAATTTACTGCTCTTGTCTGACATACATACTCTTCACAGAACTGAGGGGCAGCTGGTGTTGAATACTTCAGCTGAAGACAAAATGGTTTGGTTTCTGCTGTGATGAAAAGGAGCAAACAGTCCAGGTCACACCACGGTCTGAAACTGGTTTGAGGTGGTTGTGTGTGAGACACAACAGAGCAGAGTTGTAATGTTCCAATTACATTCACAACTGCAAAACTGGAAGTAGGTTTCAAATCTGTCAAAGTGAAACTGGAGTGGACCACCACCAATCAGAGCGCTTCTTTCACCTCTTAGTTCTGGGTTGATGAAACATAAAACACTTATTAACACTTATAAACACGTATTGTTAGATGCAGACAGTGTGCAATTGTGTAATTTTTCTCACAAATGCTGCTTTTACAAGATACTCTTTGGTGGGAAACTCAACTCAAGTGAAAGCTCCTAAGCGTGGTGTGAATGTGGGTGATTGATGGTGTTTGGAGAAGCATTGGCACAGACTGGTAGACATGTCAAAGTCAGTCAATCCCTCGGCATTTGTGGCTGTAATTAACATTAAACATGAAAAGCAAATGTAAAGCAAGTTTGAGAAGGTCAGAAAACTCAATTCAAATGCGACATACAAAAAGTGTGCATGTTATAACATTCCCTCATTAAAACCTCTCACTTTCATCCATAAATCTTGTTTATGAGGTTTTGTTCTTGGAGTGCTCAGAATTCGCTCAATTCATTAATAATCACCTGACGTCTCTTGTTTTGGTACTTAGTCCATAAAACTTCACCTGACTCACCTTGAGCATTTCTGCGCTCAAATTAAATTCACTAAAACTAAAAAGTATTTTAGCATCAGTCAGATGTTGTGGGCTACATGTTGACGTCTGCTTATTGCTGTCAGCAGCGGGAGATCTTATGCAAATCTGAGCACTTGAATATAGACCTAAACCATTTTTTTTTTTATATATGCATTATTTTATGTTCAGACATAAACATTACACAAACATAAAATACATGTCAATGTCAATTAGCCAATTAAGACCAAAATAAAGCATGTTATGTTAAATTCAGACGTATTCCTGGATTCTTCCCAGATCTTGACTCAGGAGGACTGGAACATGGTGCTGTACAACGGCATGGCCTCCACCTCGCCCTGCGCCGCCCTTTACTTCGTCGCCCTCATGACCTTCGGGAACTATGTGCTCTTTAATCTACTGGTCGCCATCCTGGTCGAGGGATTTCAGGCTGAGGTAAGGCAAATGAAATATGTATCAAAATATTTTCACTGTCAGTGCTAATGATTGTTATAAAGGTGACATAATATGCAAAATATAAACACTTGTTTGCCCCCCCCCCAAAAAAAAAAAAAACATACCGAGCAGACATAGTTCATTAACTCATTATTAATATTTTTACATAAGAAATGAAAACAAGAAGTGCATCTGTGTGTGTCTGTACACCTTTAGCAGGCTCATTCGCTCCTCTCAAAAGACACATATTACGCAAAATTTACTTTTTTTAATTTTAACCATGTTATAACATTGTTCCCTCATCAAAAACATACTTGGAGTTATACTTAGCTTCATTCACACTTTCATCATTCATCATTACTGATTACGAGGTCCCCTCCATCTGAGCCTCAGAAAACACTGTGTTTCAATTGGACCCAGATTTGTGACAGAGTTAGCGCTCTTACATCTGTGTGGTTTTAACTCCATAAACCATTCGTTCTGAGCATTTCTGCTGTCAAACCACCTTCATTACAACTGCACACTTACATTAACATTTATGTTGCTAAAACAGCTAGCTTTTGTTTGTTTATTCATGATAATTCCCGCTGTTGATGAGGAGATGAAGAGACACAGACTGATGCAACATAATGTGTATTTTCCAAAGCATGAGATTCCAAAGCAGAGTCTCTCAAGAGCATGTTTTGTTTAAAAAATATATAAATAATGAGTAATATTCATCCTTTGATTTGCCTTTGCTGGAAATTCTGTGACCTATTAGCACCATGTTGCTAATTTGCTAAGCTGCAATTGTACTTTCACCATGATTTCTTCCACAAAATTGTTCCGTAGAGGGCGTCCTTATCACCTAATCCAAGTGTTCAAGTGGATGAACAATTGCTTCATAACTTACAATTAAAATGTAAAATGGCTTTGCAAATGTGTCCAAAGCAGTTTTTTTTCCATTACCGAGGAAGGAACAAATTGTTAAGTAAATGTGACAATGCATGACTGATTCATCGTTGTGTTCTCTGTTGCCAGGGCGATGCCAACCGCTCGTACTCTGATGACGACAGGTCCTCTTGCAATTTTGAGGAGAATGATAAGCTCAAGGACTCTTTGCATCTGTCAGGTAATGAGAGATGGGATTTGTTATCATGAGGTTGTTTTCATATGGTTAGGGTTTTTTTGTTGTTTTTTCTTCAGGAGCACTGTAAAAAGAAAAAAAAAATCAACTATATTCTAAAATCTAAAATCCAAATGTGATGGCCGTAACATGAGCTTGTAATTATTTGAAAGCCAATCACAATATGGGATGTCATTAGTTGCCATATACTAAGAATTCAATTAGGGTTTTCATTCATCAATTTTCAAAGTTGGAAAATTCCCATGGGAATTTATGGGAATTAACAGGATTATTTGGGAACTGACACTTCTGTAAATTTTTCTGAGTGATGTTGGGGGTTATATTATAAAAATAAATGAATACAGTTGAGACTAAACTAATTCAAATTACCGATTTTTGTGTGATTTTATTAAATGCAGTATATCCAAATATATCAAATATTTGCTCCTTGAAATGAAAATGAATCCTATTTCTAAATTTACGTTTATTAAAAAAAAGTTTTAATTTTATATGTTCATTAAAAATATATGAATAATATACAGTATATGTTTGCAACAACTGGAGTTTTGTTGTTCTCCCTGGTCTTTATTTTTGGTTATGACTCTCCTTTTTGCGCTTCAACCGTCTTTTTTTTCATGACAGTTTTGCCCTAAACCTCCTGCTGCAGTGGTTAAGGTTAAGATAGTGACACATACATATTGATATAATACCATTTCCCTCCTGTCCTTGTTTCAGACCCAAAGATCTCCACTCTGACCCCCAACGGACACCTGGACATGTCGGCCCTGCACCCCGGCCTGTTCCCCGGAGACAAGTGGACGTACGCTCTGAGCTCCAGGAAGAACAGCGTCATTTCACTCTGCAATCTGGACCAGAGGACTGTGGTACGTGAAGATGTGGTGACGAAGCCGGGGGTGTCCAAACTTTTTTCCACCGATGGCCACATACTGAAATGTAGACCAAGCGGAGGGCCACAAATAAATCATGAAACGTTCAAAAAAGTTGCATTTATTTGATTTTAAAGTGCCACCACACCTAAATTCAGTCTCAGTGCCTTAATATCAGGTCTGTATCGCACCAAAATGTTAGTTATTTAGGTTATAATAGTAGAAAATCTGAAATTTGCTGTAAAAATATGTCTTAGGTCAATGTGGGCCAATTCACCAGGAACCTTGACGGCCAAGAAAAATTGGTCTGCGGGCCGCTTTTGGCCCCCGGGCCTGAGTTTGGACATGCCTGGTTTAAGCAGTCATCAAGGTTATCCAGGTCACAATAGAATCATACAAACTCAAAAATGACAGTAATTGTGACCATTTTAGAAGGTTATGTTCTTTTTATCGTATTATTTAAGTCACTGGTGTCAACGATCATGAATAATCGGTGTATTGTGATGTTTCTTCTCACAATAGCACAAAAACTGATATGAGGAAATACTATTAAAGCATAAAGAAAAGTAAAATAAGAGCGTACTTCCAAAAACTACGGACACACAGAGGCACAGGATGCTCTGGAAATCGTGAAAAGGACAATATTATCACTCCGTTACCGTAGCGTTCTCAGACGTTTCTGCGCAAATCCATGACACAAAGCCATTAATCCTCTCTGAAAGGTTCTTTGTAAAAAACAGGGTGAAAAAGGGGCGAGGTTCCACACATGTACGGTATTTACGCCGTGAGGATTTGTGTGAGGCTGGCTACAGTAAACACAACACTACCTCTGTAGAGTCTGTCACAGCTTTCTGTGCAGAATGTTTTTCAGAGCCGCATTTTGCGAAATGAGGATATTAACACAGGTATGGCTTGCATCTAAACTCGAAGTGCATTGCTCGGACTGTTTTGAACACTTTTGACAGGAAAACGCTGGTGTTAGTGGCGCTAGCGTTAGAGATGTTCCCACTGAAGGAACCTTTTTAAGCTCCTGGTACCTTTTGAAGTTCCAAACACACACAAATCAAGAACCACAAGATACCAGGAACCTTTTGGGAAATAAAAAAAAGGAAATTTACAACATTTAACTTAAATTTCCTATGACAGGTGGGACTTCTCGTTTAACTAAAATACGAGTAAGATAAATATATTCAAAGTTTTGCAAATATATTTATTAAGCAATTTGTAATATCACTTCCTGGTTGTAAATGATGACATCACACTAGGAAATTACTTCGCGCACTGGACTAAAACTCAGCAAATGTCACAGATTTTTTTCTCTGACAAATCAAAATATATGTGTACACCTTTATTTTGTTGAATTAATATTTTAAGGGTGAAAGAAAGTTGAAATTTTGGGTAAATTATGCATCATTTTTGGATGGAATGAGTCTCCCCAATGTGATGTCATCAACTCAACTGATTTTTCACGTTTTCTCCACAAACTACTACCTGATTGATGTAAAACTAGATTTTTTAAATGTACAATAGGTATTAATACACCAAATAAAATCAAGAATAGAAAATTGCTAAAACCTGTCATACACACTTTAATTGGGGAATATGTTTAAATAATTTTCTAAGATTTTGGAAATGCAAAAGAGAAATAACTTGGACACGGTAGCTCAAAAAGATACTATTCTTAATTAGTAAGTAGAAACTAAAATACTGAATAACTGAATAATTGTGTTTTATTGTTAATTGCATTGTTTTAGAGCTTTTTGCACATCCCAGTTCTATGTACATAGTTTACAGTTTTGTGCAGCTCAAAAGCAGTAGGATGAAGGGAAAAACCTACTTGATGAAATATTTAAATGTTCCATAGTATACAGAGGCTAATGTTAGACCCAGTTAGACCCACTTACAGTCAGTGTTGTTCTGTGTGAACTCAAACAAGGGGAACTGGGTGGTTCCTCTGATTAAATAGGGACTGGGGCGTTGAGGGACTTGGTTCTTGGTACTTCTATGTGTGAAAACGCCTCCTATACACGGTGCTTGGGCCCTGGCATGAATAGTGGCTCGCTGCTGCTTTGCTGTCGTCTCTTCTGTGCATTTTATTACCTTATATACGATAACTCAATACAGTAATAATGGTGACAGGCCTACAAACCGCAGCATTGAGGAGAATTGGTTACATTTTTAATTATCCGAGGGCACAGACTTAAGAGCCAAAACGTATGTGCCAACAAAAGACGTTTTCTCGCATCACAGTACCAAGAAATCAGTCCCTGTTTAGTCAGAGGAGTCACAATCAGTCCCCCGTTCACACAGCAACAGTGACTGAAAGTGGATAAAACTAAATATTCAGTAGAGTTAGGAAGGCAAAAGTATTTTTTCCCTTCATCCTACTCCTTTTGAGCTCCACAAACCTGCACATAGGACTCAAAACAACAACCAGATTTACAATGGAAGAGAAATATTCACAGTATTCGAAATTTGAATACAAGTTAGTGTTTACTATTTTGTTTTTTTGTTTTTTTTTTGGCTACTGTGTCCAGATAATTTCTTTAGTGGATCAATTTGTTGTTAAACTAAGTTAAAGAAGAATTTCAAATGATTTCTCATCAAAGTGAATGGCGTAAATACGCTTGTGTTTACACAAATGTTCCTGGTCTGACTGGAAAATACCTGCCGCTGAACGGGAGCCAAAAAAGTCCCCAATAGTGAGCTGCAACGATCGCCTAAAGGTGACTGGTCAAGTATAAAAAATAATAGTCTATAAAAATTGACAATCGCAGTGGTTCTCAAACTTTCCGGTCTGGTCCCCCAAAAACAGCCATGTAATAGACTCAGGACCCCCAACACGAAATGAAAATAACATTAGTAATCATTTAAAAGTGTTAAGGCATGTTATATCAGGTTTGATGTTGTTTATTTCAATAGTTGAGTGTCTTTTTGAACCATATTTAAATAAAAGATACTGTTTTTAATTTAAAAATAGAGTAAACGTAGTGTCAGATTTATCTAACTATATCTTGCAATCATCTCACGACCCCCGTCTGGGAACCACTGGTCTAATCGTTAATTGGACTATAGACTCTAAAACACTTGTCAAAAGACCTTTTATAACAAAGACTGTGACATTATTACATCAAAATGTCAAAAAGGAACAGATAATTGCTGATTTTCAAAGACAATAAACTTAATTCATAAATACTATCTATCTAGAAGTCTTCAGTCACCATATTTCAACCTTTATTTGACTGAAAGATTAAAAAAGTAGATAGAAATAATCGTTTGACCAGTTGACGAATCTAAAAAAATAATCGCTGACTAGTCAACTACTAAAATAATCGTTAATGACAGCCCCTCGTTCCTACTCTGCGTGAACATGCATCAATATAGACTGGAACAAAACAAAAAAAGTACCAGTGAAAAAAGTTCCTACAGTAGGAAACACGTATAATATCATCTGTCAAAAAACTAAATTGTGATGGGCCTACAACTCTGCATTTTTGGTCTCATGTTTAAAAATCTGTAAAACCCTGTAGCGTGTGCCGGTGTTCTGTTGAGTTGTGCGCCCCTGTCCAGATTTGAGTCCCGCCACATAATTCGACAGTTCCGCGTTTATCGAGTTACCCCTCTCTTTGTGTTAAAGTTTCACAAGTGTACAAATAAAGAACAAACTGACATCTTTTGAAAGGCTTGTACAAAATGTCAGTTCACATTATTAATTAACTTCTAGCTTTATGAGATTATTAGCGAACTTTGACAAGCAAATGCATCTAGTTTTTCTCCTCTTAACTGTAAAACCAGTTTACAATATCATGCATTTATAAACTGAGTATGTTTCGTAAGGCAAAGTGTAAGTCTGTTCCTCGTTAAAACAGTCCTCTCATCTACATACAGTGTTTAAAATTATTAACAATACAGCTCCACCTTCATTGAATAAATGTGTTCAACTTTGTTCCGAGCAGACAATGCGCACCTCTCGATCCACAGCCCAAAAAAACTGTGTCATCCCCAAAAGATGTTCTGCCTTTGCACAACCTGCGCTCTTGTTTAAAACAATTAAACAGTTTGAAACTGTGTACTTATCTGCAGATCAAAAAATATATATATATACATTCTTCACAATCAGCTGTGCCAGCATCAGTGTGAAGGGTTTCCCTAAAATATTAACACTGTCATATTGTAGACCATTTGTACATTTTTATTGTATGCTTTACAATAAGCTCATGTGTTAGAAACCTTATTGTACTAGGATATTTGTAATGTTTTTAACTTGTGTGTTCACCTGTCCACGGTCTGCGAATGGAAACTAGCTTTTTGCTAAATCTGGTACAAAGCATCTTTTTTATTAATGTGTTTGTGCATGGTTCCTGACAAATAAATAATAAAAATAAACAAAACTAAACTTTACTATACCAATTAATTTACAAAGAGTGCATGTTTTGACTTGTCGAATTTTCCTCCTTCAGGTTAGGTTAGCCAATTATATTATTAATAAGGGAGGATATTTGTTGAGATTTGCTCTCCCTGATTGTCTTATATTGTGGAGATTTCACAGTCAAAATTAACATAATCTAACTCAATAATCCACAGAACAGACAATGTTTAAAATATTAACCATGAGCTCAAATCAATGAGGGAGAAAACCAAGTGAAAAGGAATGTAAACCTCGACACCACACCGTCCTTTAGCATGCAGTCGCTAACCAGCCCCCTTTCTCCCCTCAGTACCCCGGCCGAAGCTACCACAACTGGGGCCGCCCTCTCCCGCCTCACCCTCACCACCTCTGGGCCCGCCGCTCCAGCTGGAACAGTCTGGGCGGAGTCAGGCCGTTCTCCGCCTCCTCGCCTTCCTCAAGCCCCGCCTATACGCCCAACCCCACGCCCACCTCCACCCCGAAGCTCGTCTACGGCTACGGCTACAGTCAGTGCGCCAACGTGATGGGGGGCAGCCTGCGGATCCGAGGGCCCCGGGCGTCCTCCTCGCCGCACCGTCACATCCAGCACAGCCGGCAGGAGGAGGAGGAGGAGGAGTCGCTGCTGACCCCGCCCTCGCTCCACCACCTCTCGCCTCCCGTGCTGTCAGGGCAGCTGGGGCCCAGGAGAGATCGCAGAGCATTGTCCTTAGAACTTCCAAACCTCCTGCAAGTGCCGGACCAAGTGCTGACGACTCTTCCCAACCCGTATGCTCAGAGGTGGGTACAGGTCCCCCCAAAAAACTGTACTCAAGTCTAGAGGTTATGCAGAGGACATCATATTTGGATTATTAGCAGTGAGTGGAAAACTGTATGAATGTCAGTGATGAGTAATGAAATTTTCACCTTTGAGAGCTCAAAACACTTCTAAAATGTGAGAAAGCTGCATTTAAAAAAAGAAAATCAAGGAAACAGTTGTAGAAAGCCAGATAAACAACAGGAACACTGCAGCTACGCTCACATTTATCACTGACAGAGTTTGAAATCACACACAATTGAACTCATTGTCTTCTCTCCTTAAATGATGGTTTCTGAAAAAAATGGTTTCTGAGTCTGTGTGTTGAGTAAAGAAATTGTTATGAAGCGAGTTGAACTTTCCTTTATCCCCCTCTGCCGTTAGCAAGAAGCAAAAAGCTAGCTTAGCTCTGCACAATCAGAGCAACAACTGAGAAACTACTTTCCGTTTTGCCGTTTAAAGTTAATTTGCAAAACTATAGCTCTACAGACCAAAGAGAGGGGGGAAAAAAACAAAGTAACACATTTTAAGAATTGTTACTTGGAACTAAAGGTTCAACGAAAAGTCAAAAGTGGGGATAGAAAAGTCAAGTATACGATGTAACAATATTTCTTTACACAGCATTATCAAATCAATTTATTTTTATAATGCCCAAAATCACAACAACAGTTGCCTCGATGGGCCACAGGTAGAAAGCAGTTCAGATAACTGTCCCACAGATAACTGTGAATAACTGTCACCCTCCTTCGCGGCGAGGAAAAACTACAAAAAACCCCATGGGAAAAAGTAGAAACTTCGGGGAGAACCACAGTGAAGGAGAGATCCTACTCCCACGGACGGACAGGCTGCAGATGAACTAGGACTGACGCATCCACTTGGATATATATCACAATATTAATTTCACAGTACAGTATTTATTGCGTGCAGATATTATAAGATAAGATAAGAAATTAGTAGAACTTAATTTTTTTTCCTTCTAAACTTCCTTGGCAAGCCTTTATTGTGACATTCTTAATAATTAAGAAATAAAAGTGCTAAATAACAGTAACTGGACAGAAATGGAACAAAAGAACATGGTATATGTAGTTCACTGAGTTTTAGTTTAGTTTAGTTTAGTTTAGTCTTTATTTGGAGGGACAATGTACAGAGACATTAAGCTCATAAAAAAACAGAGATGTTCCGCACCAGATTATAGCTAAATAGCTAGTTTCCATCTGCAGTCCCTGATTTACAAGAATAAATAGTACAGTGCAAACAACAAAAGATTAGTAAGATCAATTCACAAATTCCACTCTGACTCAAGGACTCTCTCACACAGCATCACACATGAACAGAAAAAAGTATTTACAACATTTGTCTTATAGAATATACATGACCTACCTATTTACCTTTCACTATTAAAACAGTCCATAAGCCACTTGTCTCAGTTACATATACAAATATATATTTACATACTATACACATACACACTTCCACTGTGTGTGGAACTAGAAAGCAAGAAAGTGCTACATTGGGCTTATTTGAGGAGAAGCAGATATCTGTCAGTGCTGACAAGTCTGACCGCTCCATAACCACTTTTTAAGTTCTACAGAGAACGTTGAATAGTTTGTTTGACTTTTCAGTTCAGTGGGAAGATTGTTCCATTCTTTTATTGCGTTATAAGAGAAGGCTGTTTGTGCAAATGTAGTTTTACGTTTTGGTATGGTACACTGGCCCCTGGTGGAGGCCCGAGTGGCTCTGGAGGTCACTCCTGATGTGAGCTGAACAAAGTGCTTAAGAGGTGCAGGTGCAGAGTTATTTAAAATTCTGTATGCCATTCGGATAGCAGCAAATCTTTGTATATTTTCGAAGTTTAGTAATCTGTATTTTTGCAGAATATGGCAATGGTGATGCTGTCGTGGTTTCCGGTCTAGGATTTTTAAAGCTTGTTTATGCAGTGATTCTAGAAGCCTTCGAGTGGTTTTGCTTGCCTGGGACCAGCATGTTATACAGTAATAAAACCGAGACATGATCATTGCATTGAAATATGTTTGAGATGCTTCCAGTGTTAATGCGTTTCTGATACTTTTAAAGGTTTTTATGTTGTACTTGAGGCTTTGGCACATCTGTTTAATATGTTTTTGAAAGGTGAGAGTGGAATCTAAAGTGACACCTAAATGTTATGGGAGTATTAAGTGTGACGTCACGTTCTTTCATTGATTTCCGTCAGATAAGACTAAAAAAGAAGTGGCTTGAATTGATAAGGTGAGTTTATGTTCGGCTAACAATTGTTTTGTCTATGGTAATGTTAAAAACTATTTTTACTCGTGGAACAAAGGCCTGGACAGAGAAGTGCTGTAGATATGGTGCTGTTCAATTAGCTCCTGTTCCGTTACTAAAAACTAGTTCATCATAAACCGTTTGCAGTGATCCAAAGTTACTGCTCACTCCCCTACTTCAGTACGAGCGTCCAATTTTTTCATTAATCAGTCCGATGAGTTTGTAAGCGCTTTCCACAACTTTCAGAGCAGAGTTTAACGTTACAGTAAAGCTAACAACAACCACCATGCTAACGGCGCACTTCTGTTTTTCTCGGACAGTAAAACGCTCTTTAATTAGATGCAAACACAACGGTCTGACAGAGCTGCTTTTACAATATATCTGTGCCGGGACAACATGGATTTGACTTTGTTCCGTGAAAATAATAAGCTGACAGATGCATAGGACCTGGAAGCGAGAAAATATGCTTCGTGAGACGTCAACACAACAATCCCACAGTGACTTGAACATAGGCAATGTGTCTTAATTTCAGTCGTTTTGACCAGTTAAGATGAATTTACTCGATGGACATAGATTTTATTTGTTTCGATATGACATGTTTCGATACATTTCTTTGTATTTTAAGCTGATATAGGGAAAGAAATGTTTACTTACCCCATTTGCAAATACATTTTCTTATTTTAATCTACATCTAAAACTATTGTAACTAATATACAAAAACTATTAGTTCACGTCCGTTGCGTTTTCCTGAAAAAACGAATTCAGTCCAGATTAATATTCTGATTTCAAGGCATTAGAAGCGACGCTACGCAATACGTTTTTGCTGTATTTTGTAACAGCCCACGATGCTATTGTGAGACTTGTAACGATACGAACATCACAATAAACCTGGTCTGATTAGTTTCGCCATTCGGGGATCCGGAGCTCATCACCACCCGTCTCTGCTTGTGTTCCCCGCAGACAGATCAGCTTCTCCGGGGAAAGACTGCACCAGGACTGCAACGGAAAGACGCCCCTGTCGCAGCTTCCGCAGAGCTCCACGCGGCACCACAGCGAGCACACGGTTAGAGGCGAGCATGGAGCCAGGAGCCACGCCCAGAACCAGCTGCGCACGGAGGTCTACCCCCAGGTGAACCCTCGCACCAAGGACAGGGACGACATGGACGACGACATCGAATACGTGAGTACGAAGAGACTGTCCTGACATTTACGCCACTGTCCTTGTTTCACGTAATTAGAGAATATCTCGCTTTTTCATTGAGGCCGCTTGAATCGAATAAAAAAGTGAGATTTTGATGTGAAACATGATCAAATAAATATTCTTTATAAAAACATTGATAAAGACTGAACATAATATGGCGTAAAAGCGTTTATTATTAGTAAACCTAGTTAAAGGGGACATATCATGCAAAATTGACTTTTTTGAATTATAACAAACATTATTTTCAGAAATACATTATTTTGAAACTCAATGAAATTCAATGCAATCAAAAGACACTTTATTGTCCAAATTAAAGTACAGTATAGGCCTAAATGTGATTCCAAATGAACATGTTACTCTAATGAATTGCTCTCTCTGCTTTGAGGTTTGTTTGTTTTTTTTGTATTAAGTTAAAGGGTATGTTCCTGATTTTTGCTGTTATGAAAGGGGAAAAACAGACCATGTTCCAATTAGACCACAACTTTTACTCTGTTTCTATTTATAGAGCATTTTATTCTACAAGAAAAGCAGGAGGTGCACCGTTAGCATGCTAATGTTTGTTAGCTTTACCCGTGAAGGTCTGTGATGCTCTGGGCTCAGAAACTCGCTAAAAGTGCTTCTAAACTCATGGAGGTGAATATTCAGGATGCTGGGACTGCTTTAGAAAAGTAAGTGATACATATGACTGATGTAACGACTTGAACTATGGACTAGTCCTGTTTCACGTTTCAAAACAGTAAAATCAGGTACAGGGCCTTTAAAGTAAAAGAAACATTAATAAACAAAAACAAAACAAAAAACATACAGGCCTTTGCTTTGTCTAAAGTTTTAGGGATGAACTTTGCAAAATGACCCTTGATTTAAACTCTTAAATAATATATATATAGTGCTTCATATATTTGTGAAACTTCAGAAATGTTTAATCAAAAAACATTATTTGTACGTGTATGGTTAATATAGTTTACACACAAGACGTTGCCAACATACTTTTTTAAGCTAACAGGTAGCAGCTGCAGCTTATTCACATATTTGCGGCAGTGGAATGGTGAAAGTCTCAAGGGGAATCAGTGTGTGATTGTTTTGTTTTCTTGTTTAATCCAAATCTTAAAACTAATAAGACATCTGTTCATGACAACTGCGTGTTTACATTAGCATGTCAAGGCAGGCTACCTTTTGTTTATTTCCCCATGATAATTCCCTGTTTTTTAAACACACAAAACACAGAACAAAACAACAAAGTGGCACAGAATAATAAGTGAATAGGAAAAATGACAGCACATCAAGTCCTACATGTAAGTCCCATTTAGTCCAGTGTCTATTAAACATGTCCAATTTCATTTTTAATCAGAATTAATTATGTCTAAATGTAATTCTTTATCCATTTGTCTTACACAGCCAATAATGTGCTCCAAAGATATCCATCAACCATGCCCATTGCAGGAGTTTTGAGGCCCAGATATATTCTTACTTTATGAGATCCAGTGAGATTTGAGTGGATAAGACATATCGTATGTTTTGTTGATTTCAGTCCAATATATTTGAGCAATTGGACAGTCTCAAAACACATGATAATAAGTAAGCAACATGGCAACCACAGTTTCTCCAGCAGCTGGTATTTCCATGTGAATGGTGAGCACTTTGACATGGTTTTCAGCACATACATTAGTTTAAGTTCTTAAACATTACATGCTCAAATAAAAGTACTCAAGAGCATGTTTAAAGGCCAAATGATGCATAAAAAGTGTCACTTAGTGTTTTTTCGTGCAAGTTTAATTTCCACTAGAACGGAAGACTGCATTTCCTCCTACCTGCACCAAAGTTTACACCCAATACTACTTCCACAATACGCTTAAGTACACCATATGTTTATCATTAATTTCTCCACACTTTCGCACCGTCGCTATCGTCCCTTGTCTGTTCTTTCAAGTGTTCCGTCTGTGGGCTGCTCTCGCTGTCACCTGGGACTCTGGGGAATCCTATTGTTTTCATTGTAAACAAGTGTGTATATGTGGAAAAAAACAAGGTTAATTAGAGAGGACGATTCAGCAGACAGCAGGGGTGAGCGCCGCGCAGATGGTAACGTGCCGAGATGCTCCAAGTGTTTGTGTTGTGTTAATAATTTAGACTCTATCCAAACAAGTGGAAGGTGTGGGGATTGTATGGGATTTGTGCTGGTGGTAAGAGTAAAAAGTGTCGGATTGAGCTGAGATGTATGGAGCTCAACAGTCACAGCCATTTTGAAGTAAATTTCTATTGATTTTTACCCTAGACTCAAGAAAAATGTAAATATTAAAGGAGGCATACTTTTTCTTTTGGTACTTGTTATTGAACTATAACAAAAATATATCATTAATTAACATTTTGCCCATTGTAAACCGCAATATTGATGTAAAACATGTCAGTAATAGCAGCAGGTCCATTGACTTCCTGTTCAAAACTGCAGAACTAATAAGCCCTGCCTCTTCACCCAAACAAGCTGCAGATTGTCATTTATTTTTGAACAGTAGCAATGTGTTGGTTATGTTTAGAATGCACGTATCACTCGGAGTCTTATTTTTAAAAATAATCGCAACTATTACTGCGTTCAAGACAACTGGGAAGTTGGTTATTTCCCATTTGAAAGATATGAGTTCCAACCTCGGAGAGTTCCAGCTGAATTAACAGTTCGAATCTAAAGCTAAGATTTTCATCCAATTTTTTTCATCCAACTTTCAATTACTTAATGTACGAATTGTGCTCTAATAATAAACTTGCTGTGCCTAACCGTAAGGTAAACAAATGTAAACTTTAAACTAACGTCTCAAACATTCTAAATAATTACAGACAATAACAGATTTAAACTGTAACATTGTTTATGTGATGTTAACCTCTCAGCTCCATTTTGGTGATCATGATTGTTGTAACACGTCCCACTTTATCTCGTGTGTGAAGTGGCAGCACCTCGACCTGCTCCCAGTTCAGTAGGATTTACCAGTTTGAGCGGCGTTGCAGTGCATTTTTTCAAGTTGAAGATGGGAAATATCCCAATTGACTCTGCACACAGAATGTCAGTTGGGTTGTTTACCTTTAAATTGTTATGCATTAGCGTTAGCATTGAGACACAAACACGTCCCTTTATAAACACACAAGTGTCCTTTGGTGAAGTATTCACTTGTTTTGTAAAGTCTTTAACATGTTTCAGACACGTCCAGCACAACTCACTGTTCACAGCACGATCTGCCAGGATTTATTCATTTTAGACTGATGGAACGAAAACCCTATAGAAATGAACTAGACAGGAAGTAATTAGCTTGCCAATTTAAAAATAAACAGGGCAACTGCCACTCTAGAGTCAATTACCAGTTGCCTGGAACACACCATAAGTACAGGGATGTGTTCAGGGACAGAGAGTAGGTTAAAACAGGAATTTTCTGAGCACTCAAGCCTCAGTTGCAGGACAATACAGGATTAACTCAGATGAATCGATCTAAATACAACTTTGAGTAAACTCATAATGAGGAAACACTGTTGTAAAAAGGTTTCTAGCTCAATATAATATGTTCCCCTTAAGAGTTTGCCAGGTATGAGGTAACTTATGTCTGTAACGCGGTTGTTTTCCGTCCAAAAAACATGGAAAACTTAATAAGTAAAGGGTTTGTAACATTTCAGAAACAGATTTTGAAATAAAATTATAGCGCTCTTTAGTTGCCAGATAATTCTTTAGCCCCCAGCAAGCTATCAAACTTTTATTATAAGTTTTTTGTAAATCTACAAGGGGGAAAAATCTTCAACCTGTTAATCTCCAAGAAGGTGTTATTGCTTTACCTGGAATGTTCAAACATATTAGTGCAGCTTTTATTTAATGATGAGTTTTTTAGCGATACCTTCCAGGAGTGTTTACAACAGCTGCGCACCCTTCTGGTACTGATGGAAACATTCTATCCTATTCATTTTAACGAGGCAACAAAATAAAGGGTTTGTTGTTTTCAGACAGCGCAGACACACGGTTGCTGTTTAAATGTTCATTACACTGGCAACGAGTAAGAAAGTTTCACCAATGTATGTCGGATTTGTGGCATTTTATGAACTGAAACTAAAATATCATTGTCAAAGTGTTGTGGCCTGCTATATCTTTAGTGAATTATTGTCCAGCATAACTTATTTATTATGCGGTCGTTAGCATGTATGCGTATTTCGGCGCTAATAGCTAACGTTAATCTGTACCAACCAAATAAATGTACACAAAACACTTCTACATGTGGTAATGTTTTCTAACTCTGCTCCGGTGTTACTCGTGTGGTTGAGTGGTTTTCAGTCACCAAAACAGCCTTGGTTTCTCATAGATTACGATGTTTGGAGGCTAATGCTAACCTTCCCATTGAAAATGCATTGGAGCGAAGGTATGGAACTGTACTAGCTTTTAAAATGCAGGTGTTCTTTACTGGAAAGGTCTGTTGCTGTAAATTAATTTGATAAACATATAGTTGACAGATATAAGTACTATTTTCACTAAAACACAGTTAAGATACTAATACTTAAGATTAAGCTAAAGAATTAACAATTTTTATCCCAGTTTGGGTTTAAAATTTTACTTCCTGGTTGTAAATCATGACATCACACTGGGAAATTCTGTAACTGTTCTGAAGCAACCATGATATACACTGGGTCAAAACTCCTCTAACATCACAGAAATTATTATTTGACAAATAAAAATATATGGGAACAACTTTATTTTCTTGAATTGCAATATGTCCCAAGTGTGTCTCCCTAGTGTGACGTCATCATGTTTTGGAACTCTGCTCTACTTCCTGTAAATTTCAACATATTTTTCAACTTTTCTTCACCAATTAATGACACTTCGTTGGTGTAAAACGATCATAAATACAACAGCTTTTATTCCACCAAATAAAGTCAAAACTAGAAAATCATAAAAACCCGTCATACGCTCTTTAATGCCATTCTAAGTAAAGCAATAACATCTCCATGGAGACAAGCAACTACAGTGCCCCTTTAATAAAGCATCAACATTGCACTCAATTCGAGTCGCACATTTTGCTGATTAAAACTACACACAAACGATCTGGCAAAGTCTCCCCTCACACTAAACAGGATTTCATTCAAACTGAACAAAATAAAAAACGTCAAAAGTGAAAATCCCTTGCCAAAACGTTCCGATCCGGCTGCGTGTTTGGCCGGGACTTTGCATGCGATTTGTGCCTGATTATAGCGACCGTATGTTACAGCTCATTTTGTGTGTGTTGTGTTGTGTTTGCAGAGCCTCTGTTTCCGGATCCAAAAGATGCTGGAGGCTTACAAACCAGACTGGTGCGAGAGTCGAGAGGACTGGTCCGTCTTCCTCTTCTCTCCGCAGAACAAGTGAGCCGTCGTTTGTCTGACTCGTTTAAACGCTGTTCACTGATTGACTTTAAAGGCACAATGCGGAATGTGCCAGGTTTTAGTGCGCCGCTAGAGACAGGGGAAGATAAACGGTCACAAAGCACTTTTAATCTTCTACCACACGGTTCAAATGGTTCTAATTTGCCGTGTGTTCATCAAAATTGGTGTTACAAAGTATTGCAAATGTGTCGTTATGAAGCTAAGCTAACAGCAATATCGCAATCCATATAAAAAAAAAAACATCAAAGTAGCTTCATAACATTTTCAGAGACTTTGATGTGTTTTTCCATTTATGTATCTATATTTTTATTTTAAACATATTTTCTTATTTTAAAAGGTCAAAAGGTAGATGCATAGTGATTTGTGGAAAAGTGGTAATTCATGGTCTTTTTTAATACAATTTTACTCTCAAAAAATGAAATGTCTAACTTATTATGTCACATTTTTAATGTAATCACACAAAAAAAAAAGATTTCTATGTAATCTACTTAAAATACATACTTTCATTGAACTTAGTATTTGAATGGCAAAGTGTGACCTTGATCTATTTGAAAGACGCAGTTTGAGCTTTTAACCATGTTCAATGTTTAATTAGACCTGTTTATGAGGTCATCTCCCTTTGAAACCTCAGAAAACACTCGTTTTCGCAACTGAACAAATATTATTACCGTGTGACGAGCTGGTCCCTTTTTTTTTTTTCTTTTTTTTCTTAGAATCTGTTTATTGCCATTGTCAGTGATCAAAATTCACAAACATAGGAACTTGCTTCGGCTTGAGGTGCAACATAAAACAATGAATAAAATATATAAAAGAGGCATGCATAAAATTAAGAAAAAAATAGACTATGATAGACTAAGACTATATACAGAAATGTACAGTTGGCACCTACAGTTGGCACCTAAGGCCCAAAGTCACTGGGATAAGCTCTAGTCACCCGTGACCCCTAACGGGAACAAGTGGTAGATAATGAATGAACGCTCAAATATT
This sequence comes from Rhinogobius similis, assembly GCA_019453435.1. Classification (NCBI taxonomy): domain Eukaryota; kingdom Metazoa; phylum Chordata; class Actinopteri; order Gobiiformes; family Gobiidae; genus Rhinogobius; species Rhinogobius similis. The sequence goes on from CM033631.1 coordinate 33,074,701, forward strand.
GAAATAATTGTCAACAAAATTAATAATTAACTAATCGTCAGCTCGTCTACAAACTCCAACGGACCCCAGAGAAGAGATGTTATGACTCAGAGAAAGAAGAAATTACATCAAAATTAATCTAAATGTGTAAAATTGCGTTTTGATTGAAAACCTACTTTGTCTGTGAAGTATGCTCGATCAAGATGTCCTCAAGCAGCACTTTAGCTTTGTCTTGGTCAAATTTAGGAACAAATCTAAACCAAGGACCTTTTGGGATCTAAACAACTAATTGATTAGTCAAAAGAATAATTGCTAAACTAATTTATTACCAAATTGCAGCCCTACATCAAAGATAGAAATCCGGAGGGCTCCTGGGCTGTTTTATAAGTCCATAAATCATCACCAGACTCGCTGTGAGCCTTTCAGCCTCAAATCACGTTCGTAACAGATTCATGTTTACATTAGCATGTTACGGCCAAGTTAGATTTTGTTTATTTAACACCAATCTTGATGAGATATAAAAGTTATGCTATATTGTATGCTTTTCAATACATACAGTATTTTACATTTCATTTAGTCTTGTGTTTGTCCTTTTGTTTTTGCAATGTTTTGATTCTCACACTGTTTGAATAATTAAGGTGAGATGCTGCCCATGAATAGGAAAAAATCTTAAATCTAAAGGTATCAATTTGAAACTTCTCCTGTAGTTTACTCACATAAATGTAAGAAAAAAATGTATTACAAGTTTTTCATCATATAATGTTTTCATGTAGAAATAAGGCATTTTATGTAAAAAAACAAACAAAAAAAAAAAAAAACAGCCAAAATTGCACATATTTGGGACATTTCAATCTGAAAAATGAACAGAGCCAGGTTTAAAAATGTTTTTGTTAATTTCATACACACATTACTACATGGCTACACAAAATAGAGACAGAGGGGATTTTGGATTTCTTATTTAGTTTTTGATTAAACTAGATCGGACTGAAAAATGGCCTAAAAATTCAAATTTCTACTTTTGTTTATTTTTTAACTTGTTTAGTCCAAGATGATAAAGTTTGGTGTTTGTGGGGGCAACTTTACGGGCCGGTCTATATGTCTCTGTGGAAGAAAAATGCATTTTAAGAAAACAGCCTTCAAAGTTACAATGTCCCAGAGAAATGTATTTATGAAGTGGATTAAATGAAACAATAAAACATCTTTAGGAGCAGATTGGACAAGTTTGTTGTTTCCACCTGAAAGCCGATATTTTGCCTGCAGTGTCACTCCTCAAAAGCCTTTACATTTCTGCTTGAAGATAATTGAACTTACTTTGTCAAAATGGTACAAATTGAAATTAAAGCATAGTAAAAAGCAATATCCAACATCTCAGTTCACATTTTTCTCGTACTCTGCCGCGCTTGTAGAGATGCACAAATACCTCTCATTCCAATAAACGTAATCTGTGTCTCTCCTCCATCAGCCTGCCATTCCATCTCCACCTCCGCCGCAGCAGAACCATGAGCCTCCTCAGCCTCTCCATCGCCACCAGTGTCTAGCTTCACCCCGTTCCGTAAAAACCACCTCACTCGCCTCACTCATTCGTCCGTGTCCGTTGGGTTGAAATACGGCGAGTTTAATTTCGTATTCTATCTCTTGCCTCCCTCCAGATTCCGCCGGATGTGCCAGTCCATCATCGCGCATAAGCTGTTCGACTACGTGGTGTTGGCTTTCATTTTCTCCAATTGCATTACCGTGGCTCTGGAGAGGCCTAAGATCCTGCAGGGAAGCCTGGTAAACCGCATTCAAACGCCGTGCATGCCTGACTGTACAAAAGAGACAGAAATTCACAGAGATGTTTATTATGTAAAGACGGAAGAGGTAACTAAGGTTTAACTCATCTATATTAACCCGTCTGTGCTAACCCTCACCCCTGACCCAAAACTGTACGTGAGTTACAATTGCTCAGCTTCAAAATACGTCCAAAACAAAACGGTTAAAGTCTATGTGACAGGTTCTTGATATATTTGGTGAGAGGGCACCTGTAGTAAATATTTATCATAGTTTTACGTTTGTGAAGTTGCGGTTTGTGAAGAAACGTTGAAGAGTAACAGTTTAAAATGACAGGAAGTAGTGCTGAGTTCTAAAACTGAATCCCTCTGTGATGTCATCAAAAAGCGACGTACCATTGAAAATACAGAGACAATTTACAGACACATTTTTCTGACAGTTTAAACCGTCATTCAACAAAATAAAGGTGTTTTCGGCTATTATTATTTGTCAAATCATAGCTGTTGTGTAATTTGTATGGATTTTGGCCTTTGTTTTCCAAATGGTTGCTAGGTAACAGTTGTAGAATTACCTCTATCTATGTCATATTTGCTGCCCATGTTCAATCAAGAAGTAACATAATAAACTTTGTGAAAACTGCCAAAATGGTAACAAATGGGCAAAATGTTTAGTAAAGTCTTAATTATAATCGTGTTCACTACGTTTTAGTGAAATGTGTCGTCATATAGACTTTAACTTAACAAAATCAAATAAAACAAGACAAAAATATGTAAATATAATAATAATTTGAACCTAGAAAGTTTTCAAAAATGCTTGTCTTATCTATATTAACTTACATACACTGGCTCTGCAACCTCTAAAAGATTAAGTTAAAGGGGCTGTACCTGATTTTTACTGTTTTGAAACAGAAAAACAGAACTAGTTTATGTATTCGATTTTTTTCATGTAATAAAAGTCAAATCTAGTGTTGCCCCAGCACAGATATATTATAAAAGCATCTATTTGGGTGAAAATGAGAACACTGTGCTTTCTTTTCATTTATTTATGGAGCTTTTTATTCTACGGGAGAACCAGGAAGTGTGCTGTTAGCGTGCTAATGTTTGTTAGCTTTACCCAGGCAACACTCACTCTGGGCTTACAGTGTGAAAATTGCTTATAAAACTCATCATTATTAAATTAGAATGCTGGGGCTGTATTAGGAGAGTGAGAGATACATGTGACTGATATAAAGACGGTAACATCAACTAGTTCTGTTTTAAAAATTTAAAAAAGTACAGCCCCTTTAAATACACGATCCTGCATAGCAAACCACCAGAGCCTTAAGCAGGGTGATTGTGAGCGTCCTGTGAGAAAAACTACCTTTGGAAAAAATTTTCTTTCCTAGTGTGCTGCTAATTTTTGTAAGGACAGCTTCAACCTTTACAACATCCTATTCACCTTATTCCTTAAGTTGTCTTACGCGCTGCCGTCTTGTTTCCGTTGTATTAGTTTACATGGAGCAGACGAGCTCAACAGAAAATAAGTTCTACATGGAGTAAAAAGCCGTTTTCAGACTGACCAGGAAATATGTGCGTTGTTGACTTGTTGTTCTTCGTGTTCATTAAACATTTTACACAAATCAATCTACTTTATGTAACATTTTAGCGGCGAGACTTTTCCCTCGTTCGTCATTAGCTTTAACGGAGTTCTCGTCAAACGGAAGTGCGTTTATAACAAAAGTGCGTATCTGTGGCAAAAAACAGCAAAAGTGGGCGGGGCAGAATAAGGTGAATAGTCTTTTAAACGATCATGTAGGCACAATTCCTAAGTCCTAACTCAATTTCGCACTTTAGGCAGTAGTTTACGGTACGTGCAATACATCCGATTCTTTCACGACAATCGTCTGTAGCACTTTGTATAAAAAGGATCTCTTTCCTTTTTATGTTGAGATGTGAGAATTTGGACAATTTTCAATACTTTTCAACTGAATTATTGAATTGTTAAGTGCAAACTGATGTGTGAGCCTTCCTTTGTCTGAATGCTCCTGAGTCTGTGGTGTTTGTTGTTGTGTGTGATTTTCATGTGTAGTGTGTACTGTTGCCTGTGATACTGTTTCGTGATACTTCTGTTATTGTTGTTGTGTTGCGTTTCATGTTGCTGTATGTGTGACCTTTAATGGCCCCATCAGCCTCTCCAGGGATAACAGATAACAAAATTTGGAGACTAAAATCTGCCATATTTACTTATCAATCGAGTGTTCGTTTCAACCTTAAGATATTCAAGTGAAGACAATATGGAACATAATAAATCAAATGCAACCAGAATGATAAAACGATATTTATATCTTAGAAAGGGGTTCAGAGGTTGTCATCCGGACGCCGTTTAAAGATCGAGACGTTTCGACTTTTATCCAAAAGTCATTGTCAATCAGCCTGATTGACAATGACTTTTGGATAAAAGTCGAAACGTCTCGATCTTTAAACGGCGTCCGGATGACAACCTCTGAACCCCTTTCTACGATGGACCACACCTGGACGAATGAGGGTTTACATCGACGATATTTATATCTATTGATCGGATTATTAAGATCAATAGATATCATATCATATTTAGTTTGACGCTTAGATCACGGCTCAGAATGATGACAGGGGCGTCGGACTGGGGGGGTAAAGGGTGCTGTTTCCCCGGGGCTCAGGGCGGAGAGGGGCCCTCAAAAGCATGTGATATCATTTTCTCAGTTGCATTTTTCTACACTTGAATCTATTTTTGCTGAAATAAAATGCATTGTTGTTGAGTAAAGTCTTTGAGAGACTAAATACAATTATACATGACATCAGGGGCTCACAAATAAAACAAGTGATTATAATTTGCATTTAGAGTATATTCTTACAGTAATAATGCGTTTTGAGATGTTATTGAAATTGGTCTGGTAGTTATTGCAAAAACAAACAGTACTGAATCATAATATAAACAGGAAGTTTAGCGAGTTATTGTTGTAGTGTGTGTAGTATATGTAGAAACCATAGGGAATATATTCTAGCAATTCATAATTATAAATTATGAATTGGGGCCCACCACGAAGGTTTGTACCTGGGGCCTAGAATTTGGTGCTACGCCCCTGGGTATAGAAAAGGATATGAATGGAATCTTCCCCCTGGAACCGAGACACTGGTGGTGAAAATAAAAACCTGAAAGAAAATGAGACTCTGTAAAGTTTAAAGGTTAAGAGGTGGTGCTGAGGTGGAGGAGGGCTACACGGGCCCAACTGCTGAATGGGGACACGGCGGAGGCTGGAACTTCGCTACAGCTTCATTAAATTCTCTTTTCTAAACGAATTAATAAATAAAATATAAAAAGTGATGTTTTACAAGTAGAAATGTTACAATGTCAAATGTACGCGTTATGATTGATTATTATGAGAGGAAATGTAGTTTTATTGTGAAATGGAGCAGTTTTTTTGTGATAATTGTGTTTTATTCTCAGATAAAGAGTTCTTGAATGCAGCCGTTAAGTTCTCTCCTCTTTTCCTCAGGAGAGAGTGTTCCTCACTGTCTCCAACTACATCTTTACGGCCATCTTTGTGGGAGAAATGACTCTAAAGGTAAAAGTTTATCACCTTTTATTGTCTTTTATCACCTTTTATCGCCAATGAGCCCTCGAATGCTGCACTGTCGTTAAATCCTGTTCCGCATTGCAAGAATAAACACTATATTCTAAACCGTCCATAATTCATGTTGAGATAGGACGTTTATGGTTGAATTAGGCTTTTAGCTGGCAGAGTACACGTTTTGAGCTGTTTCTGGGTCTATCCATTCTCTGTCATTAAAAAAAAAAAAACTAAAGTGAACCACCAAAATCCACCAAATTCAAATAATCATTGCTGTTTAAATCATTTTCTTCCATTTTGCTACTGTCTGTGTTCTCATAAGAACCTAAGCACAAGAGCCTAATAAATGATGCACTTCCACGATCAATTATTAAGCATTGAGGAGCCGCAGTCCTGTCAGCCCGGGGCCCTCAACGTCTGGGGCTCTGTGCGGCGGAGTCTGTGGTTTTAGCATTAGGAAACACATTATGCAAACTTGACTTTTACGAGCTTTAAAACATGTCATGATGTGGCTTCTTCGTCAAAAACAAACCTGGAGTGGTGCTTTCTCAAAAAATGTCTATCTCGACTCGTTTAAGGATTTTATTTTTGGTTAATTTTGATCAATTTTCCTCATGAATGGACAAATATCAGAAAGAAAATGACTTTTTGAGCTTTTGTCCATGTTATGACATAGTTCCCTCATCAAAAACATACCTGTTGTATTTAGCTTCATTTACGCTTGTTTAATTAATCATGTGTACGAGGTTCTCTCCCTCTAAGCTGCAAAGTTTTGTGGTGTTAAACGAAGAGCTTCTGTGCTGTTTTTTAAGTCAATAAATCATTGCCAGACTCGTTCTGAGCATACCTGCAGTCTAAACATGATAACTGCTACTACTAGCCTGATAATACCGTGTCACAGATTTTCTTAAAGTGGTAACATAACTAAATATTGTAAGTGCTAAGTGCCATCTACCGGCTGCATACCTTCAGTAAGTGTCAGGGCGAACATCAGAGAAACAAAAATGTTGTTCATGATAAACTTTCAAAACATGAGATGGCAAACTTAAGGCTAAAGGTTAAAGGCTAAAAACAATATAAAAATCCATACTTTTTTCCTTTAAATATAATCACGTTGACATGTGTAGTCTAACCTGTCATACGCACTTTAAGGTAAGTTGGTAGAATAAAAAACATGTTTAAATAGGTTGATAATTATGTCACTCACAACAATGAAATCCCTAATTCACCTTATTGTTGACATGTTATAGATCATCATTCCTCAAATCTGTGAAATCTTCATGAAATCAAACTCTCTGAATGATAAATTGTTAAAAACGAGCACACTAGGAACTGTTCTGGTGGAGGGGTTTATGTTTCAGTAAAAACACCTTTAACTGATATAACGCATGATAAAAATGTTTAATACTGTCGAACATTCCAGATGAAGCAATAATATCTCCACAGACACAAGCAAGTGGCTGACTCCCACCAGAAAAGTTTCATATTGCACCTTTAATGTGACACAAATAACCTGATTAAAAAAGAACAAACTAAAACAAAGATTTAGATTATGCTAATGTACATTTTTGAGCTTTTAACCATGATATAAAGTTGTTCTGTCTTCAAAAACATACCAGGATTTGTATTTAGCTTCATTCACGCTGGTGATGATATGTCCTCTCCTCTCTGAGCCTCAAAAACGCCCAGTTTTACACGTCATAAGTAAAGTTATGAGACCTTCGGTGTTGTTTTTAAATTCATAAATCATCGCCAAACTCGTTCTGAGTATTTCTGCCTCAAAGCAGGTTTATTCAAAAAGAGTGAATAAAAAAAACAAATAACTGAAACTGGCAATGTCATCTTTCAAATCAGGGTGCAAAGTGATATTTCTACACTGTTATGGTTAATTTTACAGGCCATTCATGCTTTGTGCAACATTTAAACCACAACAAAGACATTTAAAAGTCCATTTTAGCACATTTCCGATTTTTCATTGGCAAATATTGTCAGAATAATCCCCCAAAAGTACAAAGATACTCATTTGTCATTTGTCACAGTGGTTCGGTGTTGCCTCCTCCATCATGGTACAGCCTGTTCTGTGCCTAATTATTCATGGTTTGAGCCTGTCATGTTAATCCCATGTGGGCCGCCACGTTTTCATGTTCACATCGCATTCAAATTCCTATGATTAATGATTTATTTTCAGTACAAGCGCTTGCGGCTGTTGGTGACATAGAATAATGAATCGATGACAATAATTACATGTATTTTATCACTTCATCACTTTGAATGGTTTACCTCCTGTATTGGCCAAATGACCTATAACAGGCTGAATTTATGATGTTAACATTGTAAAGGACAGTGTGTGTGAATTTTTAGCCCATGGGCTTTATTTGACATGACAGTACAGCGTGAAATGGAGAGTGGGGAGTGACATGAATTAAACGGTCAGGGCCGGATTCAAATTCACGACCCTGCGGCCAGCCCCAAAGAGCAGGCATATGGTCCATACACTTGACCACGAGTGGCACGGCAGGTGAGAATTCTATGGTAGAATTTGCACAGTCTGTACATTAAGCAAAGTGCTTTACAGAACAAGAACAGATGTATTAAAATCACAATAATCGCAATAATGGCCATCACCACTTGTGCGCATGTCCTTGTCACTGTCACGATTGAACCAGAGGGGGGGACCCAAAAAGCAGACCAGAGGTGAGGAATAAATGGAAGTGTTTATTAACAAAATGCAGGACTGGAGCAGACTGGACCGAGGAGAATAGGTGAGTAAAGCAGGGCTGGAGCAGACTGGACCGAGGAGCTGAGGCTGGAGAAAAAAATAAAGAGAGTCCTTACTAAGAGAAGAATCTACAGGTAAAAACAAATAAAGAGAGTCCTTACTAAGAGAAGAATCTACAGGTAAAAACAAATAAAGAGAGTCCTTACTAAGAGAAGAATCTACAGGTAAAAACAACTAGGTACAAAAAGCCAAAGTGTTCACCACGTAAGTTGACAGAACGAACTGGCAAAGATGAAGAGGATGAACCAGGCTTTAAACTGCTGCGGTTGATTAGTGGATGAGGTGCAGGTGTGCCAATCAGCTCCGGACAGGCGTCACACCCAGGAAGCTCCAAATAAGAACAGGGGAGGAGAAACACACACAGGAGGGAGGAGGTACTAGGCTCATGACAGTCACGGCGACTCACATCCGGCCACTGCTCAGTTCACACCCCCTGACCACCACATAGGCCCCGATCACCACCTCTCCCCCTGTTTACACAGCGGCCCGATTGAAGTACATTGACGGTGGCAACGGGTTTGAACCATTAACCTAAGTGACCAAAGTGAGATTTGCAAATATGTGAACATTGGGACCTACAGTATGCGTGCTCCCACAGGCCAAACGTAGGTCCAACCTATTTCCGTACACAATAGGGGGCGCTACAGTGGATACAGTGGAAAGTGGCCATGTGGTCTGGACTCTATTGTGTTTACTTTTTGATTCTATGTCAGTGGTTACAATTTACAGCATGCTCTGTTGCGTTGAGAAATAATAATAATGAGAAAACAGGAAAACGAAGGCAGTTTTCGATGGCATGCAAAAAAAAAAAAATTGCAAGAAATATTTAAAAAAAAGTGGTTGATTATTAATATAGTTATGAAAAAGTGCACCTAAAGGCGTCTGTTCTGGTGTCTGTCCCAGGTGGTGTCCATGGGCCTGTACGTGGGGGAGCAGGCCTACCTGAGGAGCAGCTGGAACATCCTGGACGGCTTCCTGGTCTTCGTCTCCCTCATCGACATTGTGGTGTCCATGGCGGGCGGGGCCAAGATCCTGGGTGTCCTTCGAGTGCTGAGGCTGCTGCGGACACTACGCCCACTCAGGTATGAACCGCACTGAACGGGACAGACGAAAGGTGTGGGGGAAATGAGCTGACAATAGACACGAAAGTTACAGAAAGAGGTGGCTTCTTTCTGGAGCTAAAAAAGTCTGAATGTAACATTAAAAAAACTGTATGTAACCCTTTGCACCTACGTCACATGATCACGTGGGTGCGCCATATCGAAGAAGAAAAGCGTGAATGCAGCATTACAGGGAGTGCAAAACTGACACTGATTGCAATTTTTTGTCAATTATTCGATGGCTACTTGTAATGCATATTCAGGTCAACTGTTGGTGGAAGTGGGAAATCTTTAAGGCACTCAAAATGCGTGTTTTTTGGAGAAAATAAAGCTTGCACACTTAGAGCTGACAAAGGGGACTGAAAAACATCACAGAGTTTTACAGAATCAATGAGCGAAGCACAAAACTCTTTTAATCTGAGGTGAGAAAAGTTTGGTTTAAAGATTCTAAATGATAGATGATCGATGAGCCTCCATTAAAGTAAACCTGTGAGGCAGAGGGGGCTACATGCACAGAGGCACAAATAAATAATGATTATTAGTTTGCCTGAATAAAACATATTCTACTAAAGTAATTAGAGAATATGTGTATGTATGTGTTGGATTGCACATACATTTGTCTCAGGTAATCAGGATTATTTTGTAACATTGTATTGACTTTCTTGTAAAAAGTGCTCAGTGTAAATCTGTGGGTACTTTGAGCGCTTCTAGTTCTTTTGGTTTATCGTTGCTAATCATTGCCGTCTTCTGTCTTCATCAACAGTCAAAAGATCAAGTTTTTAGGTTTACTCCCTGCCTGTTTGTGCAGCCAAAAGCACAACAGGAGATTGCAACTTTACTTGTAAAATCAGCTGATTAATGGGCAGATTTTCAACAGTTTTCATAATTTTCCCACGCACCGACAGCGCTTCTGCCGTCGGTCATGGCAAAGCGGGCGTGACGACACGTGCAAACATTGCATTGAAAGACTGACGCTTGATGCTGCAGAAATATTACTACTTAAATGTAACAAATAGACAATTAAACATTTAAAGAATAAATAGTTTACATTTCTGTACCCCGGATCGTGTCATGTGACATTCTATCAGCACCACCAAGCTACTGGTGCCATTATTTTATGCAAACATATACCTCATATCTGATATTTCCACTCATTGAATAAATGTATCTGTAGTATAATTCCCCCAGGTACCACAGACACAGAGTGGTTTCCTTAACTGTTGAATTTATTAGCATGCAACTTGCTATATAAACACACCGCGAAAACCGAAGAAACACACAGATAAAACAACAATTAGCTTTACGAAAATAAAGACAATCAACAGTTACATTAACCTCTTGACAATAAAACAGAAAACTAACCTCGTTGGCTGAGTACCGAGTGAGGGATTAGCTTTGAAATCGTCTTTCTTCTTCTCAATTATGTCTTAACTTTTAGCTTAATCATGCTGCTTTTCTGTCGCCTCTGCTGAGATCCTTCTTCTCGTCTGATAAACGTTCCTGCATACACCTAAATCTGCGCCACAATCACACAAATTACATTAAACAACATGATACAGAGAAAACGAAAAGTTAAAAGTTCCTGTTGTTTGCAGGGTGATCAGCAGAGCGCCTGGGCTGAAGCTGGTGGTGGAGACTCTCATCACGTCACTCAAACCCATCGGAAACATCGTCCTCATCTGCTGTGCGTTCTTCATCATCTTTGGCATTCTGGGAGTTCAGGTAAGAGCACCACACTTTAACCAGAATTCAACCCTGAACCCAGAACGGAACCTACACTAGACCATCACTAAACCAGGACTAGAGAAGGACCAGATTTATTTACATCAGGACCAAACTGTGATCAAACCAGGACATGTGTGAACCATAGACATAATAGTGGACAGACAGTTGTGGCTCCGCCCCATTCATGATAATGCGGCTCAGTCATGGAGAATTCAAAATGGCCGTGGGTTAGCCCCCACCACTCCCCCCTCGGTGGGGAGGCGGGGAGAGGGCGACTTTGGAGCGGCCTTTTGCTGACGTACTGCCGTCGTTGTCTCTATGGTTACCGCCCACTCGTAGGTGTATGGCTGCGCCCTGACATTTCCGGTGTGTAAAGCCCGCCTTCTTCATTAGATATGCACGAACTTTAAAAAATCACAGCGGCTAAACCAGCCTGGTTCAAAAAAATTCACCCCCCTCAGCGTTGTCACAGAGCCGTAAGCTCTGACGTTGTGACGTTTGAGACCAAAGCCGTATTTTGAGCCAGGCTCTAAAGTAGGTTTTGAAACGTCTAACTCCCCATTGACTTGCATTGAATAATTCTACTTCCGCAGCAGCCCCTAGCGGTCAGCAGCAGATTGCAAACATGGCAGCCTACAGTCGGCGGCTCAATTTGAGCGCGGTAGCCTCGCCCACTGGTGTGAACGCAGCCTTGGACCTGGACAAACAGGGGCGTCGGACTTGGGGGGTAAAGGGTTTCCTGGGGTCCCAGGGCAGAGAAGGGCCCTCAAAAGTGTATAATGGGCTTTTCTCAGATGCATTCTTTTATCTATTTTTGTTATAATAAAATGCAATGTTGTTGAGTAAAGTGGTTCAGAGATTAAATACAATTATGCATGACATCTGAGGACCCCATCATCCCTTTAAAAAAGAAAGAAAGATCATTCATTGCTCACATATTAGCCAACTTGCCAACAAATAAAACTAGTGATTATAATTTGTACATTTTCTTACTATAATAATAATACATTTTGAGATATTTGTGAAATTAGTCTGGTAGTTGTTACAAAAACGAACAGATCTGTATCACAAGATGTCTATAAATTAGCGAGTTGCTTTTAAGTGTATGTATAAACCATAGGGTGTATATTCTAGCAATAACAGAAAATAACAATAAAACACACATTTGCTGCGATAAATAAATCATAGACAAAATTATGTAGTAGGGGCCCATCAAGAAGGTTTGTACCTGGGGCCAAGAAGTTGGTGCTACTCCCCTGCGAACAGATGTGGAGTGAATGGGTAAGAAAAAGATGACATTTATTCCCAAAACGACAGCAGAGGGCGCAAGAACTCAATCTGTCACAACATTGTGGAGTGAAGTGATTGGAAATAATGACCAAAAAAAACTCAACATCCACTTAAAGAAGAGAGCATTCTGCATGGCGTGACTTTCTGAAATTAAAAATGTGACAAATAATACACAAGACATAAACCCAGTGTGATGAGGGTAGAGAATACATTTGGGACAAAAGAGGCCTGTCACGCTGGAGGGACTATGTCTCTCGGCTGGCCTGGGAACGCCTTGGGATCCCCCCGGAGGAGCTGGAGGAAGTGTCTGGGGTGAGGGAAGTCTGGGAGTCCCTGCTTAGACTGCTGCCCCCGTGACCCGGCCCTGGATAAGCGGAAGAAGACGAAGAAGACAAAAGAGGGCTGTCAAAAATGGCAAGAACAGAAGAGCGAGCTTGCTTATATGAATGGCGAGATTGGTGATTGGCTCTGATTGGCTGAGAGCTACGGAAAGCTGACAGGAAGCAGGAATAAAGGAGGAAATACACTCTTCCTGGTTTAAATAATAGACATTTTCAGTATTTTTTGTACTAATTGTGGTTTTATTTTCAGCTTATATTTCCTCCTGCTCATTATTTCTGCTATCTCTCGTACCAAAACATGCTGCTATCTCTGCCCGGAAAGTGAAATCCTTGCTGTTTCTTTGTTCTCTCGCCCACAGCTCTTTAAAGGCAAGTTCTTCTACTGCTTCGGCCCCGACACCAAAAACATCACCAACAAGTCGGACTGTCTGGAAGCCAACTACAAGTGGGTCCACCACAAGTACAACTTTGACAACTTGGGACAGGTTTGTGTTGCACTTTATTGTGTTTGTGTGTGTACTGTCAGTTACTGTTATTGCTACGAGTGCCGGGGGAAATGGCTGGGAGCAAACAGAAGCAAGACGAGCCAGAAATGTAGAATAAAAGTCAAATATTGTGTATTATAGACCATTTAGAAGTTGATATACATTCTAAATGATGGAATGAAGGCAAAAGTGAAGCGGAACATGATGTGATTTCACAGGAGGAACTTGTATTAACCTCAGACTATCAATAAATATGAAAAATGTAAGTGGTTTTGTTAAAGTAAAAGCACTGAGAGACATGCTGCACCTGCTTTAAACACATTAGCAATTGTATTTTGTATTATTTGTTTATTTAAAAGGAGATTATAATCACACTTAACATGTTTTATGTCATAGTTTTTATTTTATTTACAGATTTTTATATAGAGAAGCAAACTAACTGACATTTCTATCATTAACGTCAGGTTTCGAACACCTTCAAAGAAAAATTCAAGCACTTTTCAAGCACTTTCAAGATATACTCGCAGGTTTTTTTCCAGCACGTTTATACTTGACTTCTTTGCTTTTTGCATTCAGGACAGTAACAAACTTGCAAATGTATATTTCAATTGTAATATGTTTCCCTCCTTGTATGCACAAAGTATAACAAGAAATAGACTTGGTGAAGTGTGCTGTGTTGGAAATGTTTTGGAAAGTTTGGACAAATCAGAATGAATTTCCTGTATTTTAGGGCATTTTAGAAAGTGGCTATTAAATTGGGGTAAAATATTACGAAAATGTTGTTTCAGATTGTCAAGTTCAAGCATATTCAAGCACTTTTTCCAAAAATCAAGCACTTTCTTAATCTTAAACATAGTAAAACTCAAGCATTTTCAAGGATTTCAAGCACTCATACAAACAGGTTTTCATCAGATCTAAATGTTACATGCAATTTGCTAGTTTTCTTAGATCTATTTATTATCTATTATGAATACATAGCGGAAGTCAAACCTAAAAAACTAAAACAGAGATAACACTTAAAACTAAACTTTAAATATAGGTAATAAAGTGTGAACAAAGACTTAATTAACTACTTATTATTATTAATAGACTATTGGGAAATTTGGGAATTAAGAACAAAAGGCATATAAAACATTAGATTTTTTGAAGATATTTTGCTGAAAGTTGTTCAGTGACCTTTTCATAAAATAATTTCATCCTTGTTTGAACAATTAAACGTGTTTTTGACAATAAAATCCTCAGCTCCACTTATACAATTGATAGGACCGACAATAAGCGCTCCCTTCCACCGATGAGATCCCATTGACCATGTGAACTGTTACAAAACAGCATTCCTGAAGTGTTTTGAGGCTAGATTCTCCTAAAAGTACGTCTGAACCCTGTCAGCTCTCAGAGAGTTAAGTCCTAATCATCCTCTTCATCTTTAGGATCACTTGGTTCTATCGTTCTATGTTGATGATGACACCAAGTCAGTCATCAAGTCATTTGTTTTGACTGATCCCAAAGAGATTATGATTTGTGTTCAAATGTGACTGATAATCCTTGTTGTTTCAGACACAAATAGGCTATAACACTGACACATAAAGACTTGGTGGATTATGTCTAATGCTTATACTCTCTCAGCTATAATTGGTAAATCACAGATCTTTGCATACATTTAAGTTGCTCTGCTTCTGTACATCACTCATTGTTTAGAGACTACCTCCAGAAGTGTTAATTCCCTGTTTATTCCCTTTAATTCCCATACATTGCAGTTAATTCCCATAAATTCCCAAACATTCCCATTTGACACTTACAGTACAGTTCTGCTCTGTCTCCAGCTCTGTTTTAAACTGTAGAGATTCTTGAATATTGTGATGTTTCATGTGATGTCTTACAGTCTACTTCATTACAATCACGATGTCGTCTCCTCTGGTTGTTTCCAGGCGCTGATGTCTCTGTTCGTCCTGGCCTCCAAAGACGGCTGGGTGAACATCATGTACCACGGGCTGGACGCAGTGGGCGTGGACCAACAGGTGACCCATGCTAACTTTAGATTTCAGCTCCTTTTATGCGCTATTTTGTTGTCTTTTTCCTGTTTAAAAAATATCATAGTTTGTTTTAAAGTTGTTAATCGCAATGACAACAGAGCTGGTTTCTCATAGATATTGTGCATATATTGCTGTAATTAATTAAAACTAAATATTGTTTTGGCTGAAAATTTGAATTCAGAATATGAATATGAACAATTTGATTATACGGTTCGCAATTATGAAATGTTTTTCATTGTGGACATACTGTATCACAACAAATTATCAACCAATAATTTGAAAAACGTCACTGATGGTTGAAGATGGTGCATTTATTCAATTACATGTGTTTTTATTGCTCAAAAATACCTTGAAAAACACGTCTTTTACTGTGAGCGGGGTCGCCTCTCCACAGAACTGACCTATAACAAGTTAATGCCATTCTGTGTAGCATTCAAGGCAAAGCTACAACATCTCAAGCTGGTGACGTACCCTCCACCAGAAAAGTTTTTAAATCGGTCCTGAAGTTGACATTGAAATCAAGCTCATTATTCAGAATCATTTTGAATTTGACCGATTTCTTTTCTTCACGTTCTTTTCGTATGATTCCCGTCGCAGCCCATCACCAACAACAACCCGTGGATGCTGCTGTACTTCATCTCCTTCCTGCTGATCGTGAGCTTCTTCGTGCTGAACATGTTCGTGGGCGTGGTGGTGGAGAACTTCCACAAGTGCCGTCAGCATCAGGAGGTGGAGGAGGCCAAGAGACGAGAGGAGAAACGACAGAAACGCATGGAGAAGAAGAGGAGGAGTAAGACACAGCAGTTTAAATTAACAGGAACAGTTTTTTTAAGAGGGCTGTCCTGGAAGAGCTGGAAAAGTGTTAGAAAGTAAGTAGTCAAACAGCAGAGGAGAAGAAACTGTTGTGGCGGCCAGAGGTTCTGGTCCCGGCTGAGGAGAGTGGCTCAGTACCACTCAATAGTCCATCTCCGAGGTGAGAGGGGTCAGCTGTGATTCGACCTGCTCGTCCCAGAGACTTACAGGTCCTGAGATGCACAGAGACGTACAAGTCCTGGAGACGCACAGCCAAAAGATACAGCTTGAGGACTCATAGAAACCGAGTTACATTAAGTGATATTAAGTGATTCAAATCAAAGAAGTCCAGACCAGGTAGATGTGAAAATAGTTTACTAGTTTACTGGATCCAGTCGCTTTGTCTGCGGATTTGCAGACGCCGCGATGAAGATGCACAGAAAAGACCACCAGTTTATACGTCTATGCAAAACAGAGTAAAAGTGGGCGTACATAATGAGTTCCAAGTACAGAGCTTATGTTTCTACGAACACAAAGAAGTATGAACACATATTAATCAAAGAGGCCCTTGCATACCAAGACTGGACGTAAATGGGTGTAGAGGAACCTTAAAGTAACGAATGGATTGTCGGGAGACCATATAAGGTTTTACGTGAACCAAATGTTGAACGACCTTTGACCTAGAAGAAGAGCATGTTCACAGAGATGAAAAAAACACACTTACATTAAGTTAAATTAGTTCATGCGTTCCATGCGTAGTTTTATTGGCAGAGTAAGTTGATACCGATTCATGTCTAGTGTTTTACCTTAGTGCCTCCCGTACCAGCTTGTTCCCTACGCTGGAGCTGGCCTACATTATCTGGCTGTGGCTCCTGTACCACACGGTGATGGAGGAGGTGAGGATGGACCCGATGATGGTCGTGTAGCACTGCACCATCCTCTGCCGGGCCCTTTTGATGGTGAAGCTGATGCTCGGCTCCCACTTGAGGTCTTGAGCGATGGCGGTGCCGAGAAAGCAGAAAGAGTCCACGGTGGCGATGAGAGAGTTCTTGAGGGCGAGACATTATTTGGCTCATTATATATAACATTTTTTAACTAAATGGTCTGATTTGGTAATGTTTTAGTGGTAGCTTTTAAACCAAAAATGTGTGCCACAATTAAAAAAACGTTGAAAAACACTGGTCTAATAAAGGGGTAGATCATTCCAGAGTTTGGGAGAGACCGCTTTGAAGGATTTATCTCCTTGTGTTTTTGAAGAACGTCCGAGGAACATCAACAGATCGTGGCCGGCGGACCTTAGGCTACGAGCTGAAGTATAAGGCTGGTATGTAGGCAGGAGCGTGGCCATGTAACGCTCTAAAAGTCAGCGACAAAATCGTAGAAAAGGTTTCAGGGGTTGTCATCCGGACGCTGTTTGAAGATCGAGACGTTTCGACTTTTATCCAACAAAAACAAAAGACAGGCTTACGGTGATTTCTCCCTGTGGGCAGGACTCTCACTACTTAAAGTAGCATATAAGCCTGAGTTCCCAGACCAGCTCTCTGATTGACAATGACTTTTGGATAAAAGTCAAAACGTCTCGATCTTCAAACAGCGTCCAGATGACAACCCCTGAAACCTTTTCTACAATGAAGCTCACCTGGACGAATGAGGGATTACATCGACGTATTCAGTGACAAAACCTTAAAGCGCGCACGAAAAATAACAGTGGGCCACATTGTAAAGATAAAGATGGAAGTGGAAGATTGGCAGTAGCTACAGAAGCTTACTACCACGAGTCTAGTATGAATGAAAAATGACAGTGTAGCGCTTTGAGAGTCCAGTATTTCATGTCATAATTTTACAACTTCTTCACACGTTTTAAAGTTGTGGTGCTGTTGTTTCATGTGTGCAGAGGCCCAGCGGCTGCCCTACTACTCCAGCTACGGCCGCGTGCGCCTTATGATCCACACGCTGTGCACGAACCACTACCTGGACCTGATCATCACCTTCATCATCTGCATCAACGTCATCACCATGTCCCTGGAGCACTACAACCAGCCCCACGTGAGCGGCCGCACCCCACGCACAGCCGCACCGCACGGACCCAGGGTTACAGAACGACAACCTTCATTAGCCTTAATAAAGCATGAACAAAGACGCTCCACATATCAATCTAGTCTGACAAGGACTAAGTAAAATCCAAATGAACTGACTGAATCAAGTGTTTTCAGCTCGTGATATTGATTTTAGCAGTGTAGCTAGATAGACAAAGAGCAGGGACTGTAGGGTTCATTCACGCGCGCTAAACCCGAGTGCAAATAAACGCTAGTGTTTTAGCGAGTGAGATAAAAACAATTACAGCGAGCTGAAATGTGTGCTTGGCCTTTAGAAATGATCCAGTCTCCGGCGCGTTTATCCGCTGTTCCTTTGACATTTACCTCCCTCTCGCTCATCACAGACTTTGCTATTTTCGGCTGAATATGAGCGCGCTGTTAGCAGAAGGTACCTGTAAACAGCGCTCTGCAGAAAAGATCGATTCAGAATTATTTTTTACGCTAAAAGTGTAACAACAAAAAAAGGTTTGGCTTATTTGAAGTCATTTAGTTCAGGTTTAAATTAGTTTCTTTTTTATTTATTTTTTTTTTAATTTTGAGCAATCTAGTGGTGGAAAATACTTAAATGAACATTGTGTATCATTCTAAAAGTTAAAACCATACTTTGGAGCATTCTCTTTTGAAATAGATATGTTTTATGTTATACTGTGGATAATTACAGCTAAAGAAACAATATTTCCATGGAAACAAGCAGGAGGAGGCCCTCCGCAGGCCAAGTATGTGTCAGGTTTGTGGAGAGGCAAGCTCACTCACAGGAATAAGGCGTATTGTTTCTGCAGAAGAAAACATAAAAAAAAAAAAAAAAAAAAATGCTTTATTTTATTTATTTTAAGTTGTGTGGGGCTTTAAATACAACAGGTATGTGTACTTTAACAGTCGACTTCATTGTGGATACTTTGTACTTTTACTTCAGTACATTTGAGAGCGAGTATGTGTACTTTCTACTCCTGCTCCTGGGTTGTACTTTACTTACTTAACTTTAGAAATGAAATGGAGCACTTCTTCCACTGACATCTGTTTTATATTACTTTGTTTCGATTATTGATCCTGTTTTGATCATTTTACCATTATATTTTCCTGAAGTATATTTTCCAATAGCTTTCAAGCAAAGTTATCTTAGTTATAAAATTACACACACACAAAACTATCACTTCTTTTGAAATGTCTGGAGTTTAGTCATGAATTTCGCTTGAATATAATAAACATAATCTTTTAAAAAAGACATTTTTTTAACTTATTTTTTTACTTTAATTGTAGATTAATATTTTTGTCTCTCTGGCAGTGGTATGCTGCGTCAATCAAAATTGCGCGTGGGCTGAAAGTTTGATATATTTTTTTCTTACCCAACTGACAAAAAATATTAAAACTAGTCAAACACTGAACAGATTTCTCATGTTAAAACTATCTGGATAACAGTTAATATCATAAATTCAAGTAATGTCAACTCTTATTTATATTCTAACATGTTCCAGTCTCATAAAACAGAGGCACGTAGCAGTCGCAGCTCGAGGAATGAGCACAGATTAGAAGTGCATTGTGGGAGTTTTTACTGTAATCTCACTCATTTTGCCTTTGGCTCAGTTTGTTGTTTCTCTCAAAAACAATGGGAACAGATCCGCTCCTCTGGTCCCACATCCAAATGTATTAATGCCTCTCTCTCTCTCTCTCTGTCCTCCTCTCTCTTTTTCCTTTACCTTCTCTCCTCATCTGTGCCTATTTTTTCCTTTCTCTCTCCATGTTACTCACTTTCTCCCCCCTCTTTCTCTCTGTTTCCCTCCTCCATTTTTCTACATATCTTCTCCTTTTCTCCTCTCTTTCCTTCACTTCTCACCTTTTAATTTACCCCCTTTCTCCTCTCTCTCTCTCCCCCTCTTTTCCTCCTCTCTGTCTGTCCTTATCTCTTTCCCCATCTCTCCTTCTCCCTGCTCTCTCTCTCTCTCTGTCCTCCTCTCTGTCTTCCCTATCTCTCCTTCTCCCTGCTTTACCCCTCACTTATCTCCCTTCCTCTCTCCTGCTGTCCACTCTTACTCTCTTTCTCTCTGTCATTGTGCCTCTCTATTTCTCTCTTCTCACTTTTTTCTCCCACTCTCTACTTTATCTACCTATTTTAACTGTCATATTTATTACTGTCTCCTCTAACTACTGTTCCCCCCTCTCTCTTGATCGCTCTCCCTTTTTCTCTCTCCCTCCCTCCCTCCCACCCTCTTTTTTCTCTGGTCTATCTCTTCCCCCTCTCTACCTCTCTTTCCCTCTCTTTCTCTCTCCCTGCTTTTCTCCCCCCTCATTTTCTCCTTTCCTTCCCCTTCTCTCTTCTCCTCTCTTATCCTTTCTTTCTGTCTAACTCCCTTTCCCCTCTCCCAATCTCTCTCTCTTCGTTTCCCTCCTCCATTTCTCTCCTCTCTTCCTTTCACCTAATTTACTCCCTTTCTCCTCTCTCTCTCCCTCTTTCCCTCCTCTCGTTCTCTACTCCTGTCCTCATTTTCTCCTCTCTTTCTCTTTTCTCTTCTCTCTCTTTTTCTCACCCTCTCTCTCACCCCCCTCTCTGTCCTTATTTCTCTCCCCATCTCTCATTCTCCCTGCTCTCTCTCTCTCTCTGTCCTCCTTTCTCTCTTTTTCCTGTCCCTTCTCTCCTCATTGTCCTCTCTCTTATCCTTTCTCTCTGTCTTACTCCCTTTCCTCCCTCTCTCTCTCTTTCTCTCTCTCCCCTGACTCTCTCCTTCTCCTTTTCTCCCCCTCTCGCTCCCTCCATTCTCTTGCTTTCTCTCCCTCCCTCCCCTCCTTCTCTTTCTTCCTGTCTCTTTCCCTATTGTCTTCTCTGCCTCCCTCTCTTTCTCCCTCTCACTTTCTCCCTCCCTCTCTCTACATCCCTTTCTCTCTTTCTCTCTCCTTGTCTATCTTCTCCCTATCCCCTGTCTTTCACCTCTCTATCTCTTCTCTCTTCCCCCCTCTCTTC
Organism: Rhinogobius similis; assembly: GCA_019453435.1. Lineage (NCBI taxonomy): Eukaryota > Metazoa > Chordata > Actinopteri > Gobiiformes > Gobiidae > Rhinogobius > Rhinogobius similis. The sequence goes on from CM033631.1 coordinate 33,095,627, forward strand.
TCTCTTCCCCTCTCTCTCTCTTCCCCTCCCTCCCTCTCTCTCTCTCTCACAGTCGCTGGATATGGCCCTGAAGTACTGTAACTACTTCTTCACCTCCATGTTCGTGCTGGAGGCGGTGCTCAAGCTTATCGCCTTTGGTTTCCGGCGCTTCTTCAAGGACAGGTACAGAGTCAGCGTTTCTCTCTTTAAGCACCTTGCCCCTCTTCAATATTTGGACTTTTGTGACTGCAATATCCATAAAGCTGCACTGTGTAACTTTTCTGAAATAGTGTCTGCCACCTGCACATTACCGTTATTGCATACGAAAACACACGTGATGTAATGAATGCAAAATTGATACGTTTAATGCCGGGCTGTGGAACATTCCAGGCAAAGCAATGACATCTCTGTGTAGTCAAACAAGTGGCAGACCTCGCACCAGAAAAGTTCCATAGTGCGCTTTTAAACGAGCTTGCAAATTAACTGTGAGATATATGATTTCTGTTACAAATGCAATTTCTAGTATTAAAGGTGCATAATGTAACTTTTCTGAGAAGGAGGGGTCACCATCTGTCTCTCCATATTGATGGTTTTCAGATTGGGGCAAGAGAACCGGACCATTTTTATCAGTTACTTGACCCTAGAACTAACTTTAGAATGTTGTGATGTCATCTGAAAACTAACAATATTTGTTTATTTCATTGTTCTTATTGATCAAAACTACTACAAACAACTTGATTTTTCTTTGTTGTTGTTGTGGGTCGAGGGAAAGGGTCCTTTATCTCCCCCGCTGTAAGCCGACACGTTAGCTTTGTAGGCCTGTTCAGTAAATCACCTCCGCCGACTAAAGTGAAGCAATAAAGCAAAAACATTTTGTCGGTTCTGCTTCCCATTTCTCTGAGTTGATATGTTGCAGAACAATTTTAGAATAAGAATGTTTTCTCGCTTCCGTTCGCTTCTAAGGCGCATTGACCTGCCGATTGCAAACATGATTTACAATTTCTTCGTTCTTTAGTAACAACCAATTGTACGTTAAAAGGGATTGCAGTAGTTAAACGCCAAACCTATAACGGGATAGTTTGTTGGATGTTTGTTATCGTATTTTTTTCACATTGCCATATACAAAACAAAAGTTAGCCTATTGTTAACTTATTAATTCAAGTCACTTCTTACTTTTAGCCCACGGAAATGGAAGAAAGGAAATCTTCTCTGTCCTCTTTGCATTGATTTCTATTCAGTTTGACCAATTTGAAACCCAGCAGAAACAAAGCAGTCGCCTTCAGCTCGGATCCGGAAATTAGAAAGTGACACTTAACAATCCCAGAGTTTATAGCCCCGCCGTGTTTTTTAGCTTTACGATAGAAGCGGAAAGAATCATTGACAAAAATGTGCTACACAGATTTCACAAGTCCCTCACACATAATCTATTTAAAATTACAAGCCATCATTTGGTTCCGCGTGTGTGAGCTGTACAAATCCCTCTTTTGATCATCAGGCAGCTGCCTCTTTGATGGTAAAGAATCAGGAAATGTGTCCAATCCTTAAGGCATGTTCTTTCAGTGTGCTGCGCCACGTTTTCATGAACAGTGCACTATTTTTTTTTTTTACAAGTATCCTGTTATTAATTCAAGCAGCGTTGCGGAATAAACCAGGTCAACAAATCTGACGGTTAAACACCAAATTCTACCGTTGAATTCTGGCCTGTCTTCTCCATTTTGAATCCTGTATTGGCGACAGTGGCGAGTGTAAAACAGAGAACGGGAAAACAGTTTAGATAAGGCTAAGAACAGTAGCTGAACGAGCATTGGTACAGACCGTTTTCAGCACTCGAGAAGGAGACAGGATTACTAGAATGTAATTTGAATTAAAACGGACTGAAACAAACATTTTATTATAGGATTTATGCACTTCAAGAACATTAGAATTCCTTTACCGTCTTCTCTCTGTGTAAATGTTATTGCTTTGCCTGGAATTGTTCCACAGCATGGCATTAGAGTCAAAATCTTGCATTCATTCACTGACATTGCTCAAAAATATCTTGCAAAACGTGTATTCTTGCTGTGAGTGGGGTCGCTTCTCCACAGATCTAACTTGTAACTGGTCCCAGGGGTGTCACCTGCTAGTCTTTATAGTGATTGAAAGCCAAACAAGACTCGCATACTTGTGGGAACAAGCAGGTGGTGTACACTCCATAAGAAAAGTTCAATGTTTTCTTGATGAATAAATCTCAGTTGTGTCTGAATTATACTTTTTAATCATGAGGCTGATTCAGAAAAAGACCTTAAGTAATTTTTTGTTCTTGTAAGACGTGGCTAAAGCTAGAATAAACAAGAAACTACTTCTGGTTTATTGTCAGCTTTTTATGCATTTACAGAGTATTGAATAATGAAAATCTTAAAGTTCAATTGAGATATTACTTAATGAATGATACACCCAAATAAAACATTACTTAAACATTTATTTTAACAGTGCAACATTTCAATACAGATGTGTATTTTAGAGGAGAGGTAGTTCACTCCGAACAAACAAGTAGCTGCCTTTTTTAATCAGCTTCACATTGTTACAACAGCCATCAAATTAAAAACAGATCACTTTCAAAGTAAAAAAAAAAAAACACACTATTAAAAAACAGTACCTTATAAATCGCATTTAAACCCATAAAATAAACAGTCTTAATGTTTTTTAATGCACTAGTAATAATAAAGTATTTTCAATGCTTTAACAATTAAATATTACAACATTCATTCCTTCACAAAGGGGTCCTTCTCTGCCTGACATCTGCCCAAGTTGTGCCTGATAAAAAATTGGCACTGATGTCAAAATGACCAATAAAATAAAATGGCCAACAGTCAAAATTGTATATACATCGGCCAATCTCTACATTACAGTTCGCTTAAGACAGTGGGGACACTTTCAGACCGTACCGACCCTCTCCAAAGCGAACCGGTGGAAACACGGCTACAGCGCACCTTAACTAAACACCATTCATTTCCGCATAACATGTCATCATGCTAATCTGTCCTCACCGCTTCCTCTGTGTGTCCAGGTGGAACCAGCTGGACCTCGCCATTGTGCTCCTGTCGGTCATGGGCATCACGCTGGAGGAGATCGATTTTAGCGCCGCGCTGCCCATAAACCCCACCATCATAAGGATAATGAGAGTGCTGAGGATAGCCCGAGGTACAATACACGCCTTTGACAGGACCCGGGGGGGCGAAAGAGTCAAATGTACATGCGCAGGTTTGACGAGTAGTACTTAATCAGCAAATTTAGTTAAAAAAAAAGGCAAGCTATGAAACGATTCAAGATATTACAGCTTTCAGGATTTAAGTATCTTCTACTGGTCAGGGCTGGGCAATGAATCAAGTGAATTTTTGTGTTTTTAATAGTTAACGATGTGGAAAAATTGGAGCGCGCTGTGCCTCCTCGTGCACAATGAGCAGCTTACTCGTGCGGCTTTTCCAAACCTCTCGCGACCGTTTTCAAAGAAAGGACCAACCGAAAAACCAGAGCCTGTTTAGCGAACTTTTATCACTTAATTAAAGCCACAAGTTGTGTCTTGGAAAAGCCTTATGCAGTTTAATCTGGGAAAGTTAATAGTTCCTCTGCAGAGACAGAGCAGCACTGCAGCTTTCGCCTCTCTACATCGTGACTATTCTCAGGAAGAGTCCAGTCTATGGTCTTTTTGATGAGCCTTTACATAATGTCGCTCTCTGTGAGTGGTAGACGAACACAAGTTTTTATGAAGTGAATTGAGATAACAGTTAGGCCTGGATTTACAGAAAGACAACACTGAATTCAGCTGAAAATAATACGAACAAATGTTATACTGAATAAGCTTAGATGGCAAAGTTAAAAAAAAACAACATACTACTAAACCAATTTATAATAAACTATAAGAGATTATATTTTTATATGTTATGAGCTTCTCTTGTAAAGGCTCTGTCACACTAAAGAGATCTCCAAACAACTTTTGCCGTTAAGGCGGACCTGGTTTTTGGAGGATTTGTTCATAGAATCTATGTCTCCAGTTGTCACAAGAGGAGCGCTGGACTGGATTCAGGCTTCATTCAAAATTCCCTTTTCACTTGTATTTAGCTCAACTTTAAAAGGCAAATATTATTCAAATATTATTCAAGATTGATTTTTTTTTAGCTTTTAACCCTGTTCTAACATTGTTTCATCATCAAACATATACCCGGTGTTGCATTTATGCTAGTTTCATGAATCCTGGTTGGAAAATCCTCTCCCCACCAACCGTCAAAAACACTCCATTCTCAATTGCTTTGCTGTTTTTTGATGTGTGACGTGGCTCCGAGAATCTTCTTTTCTGTGTTTAAGTCCATAAATCATGGCCAGACTCGCTCTGAGCATTTCTGCTGCCTAAACGTACTGCTCACATTACAAACCAATTTGTGTAATTGCGTTTGCAGCCAGTAGATGGAGCCACAGCTAAGTTAATATGGCATCTCCCAAAGCTGTGATAAAGTTGTATTGTTCTTTGTAAAAACATTACATTTTTACTTCAAATACATGAGATGTCAATGTGAAGATACTAAAGAGCGGGTTTAAAGGCCAATAACAATCCAAATAATGCTGAATATTTGTCCTTTAAATCAAACAACTTTAAACCGTGTGTAAATCCAAACATAAGAGCGTTCTTCTTTTGCCAAAAATTGCAATAATCCAGTCTGTTTGGTCCATGTATGTGACCCATGACGGGTTCAGGACTAGAGTTTATTGATAACTATGTTGTTAAAGCACGCGTTTTTGACTAGTTTGTCTACAAAGTCCTCTCCACACAGTTTTAACCTCTTGCGTTGCCTGCCGTTGTAGAAAACCACTGCAGTGGTTTATGAGCTTCGTATTTGCCGCTGCAGTGGGAAAGAGCATTTACTAAACACAAGGGGAAGCAAGGACACGTAAGGAGATGTGGAGGGACAAGTTGTCGCCCCGACTCAGTGACGGAGGCGGGGATTGGTGAGAACTGTAATCGTCCAAAGTGTGCCTTTTTTTTTTTGCCACACTACTGGTCTGACCTTCCTTACAGTCAGTTATCGCTGTTAAACTGCAGCGTGTCGTGAAATCCAGAATCATTCACAATAACGTCTTCACGAATGGCTCGCAAAACATGTATGGAAGCCGGTCCGTTTTCTCCTCCGCACGCCGAGGGAAGAAGCTGGTGGATTCCTGATTTAGAGCGAACTTGACTTGTCTCACTAATTACTCCCCCGCAGTTAATTTATGTATCCAGTCACGTCAAAGAACAGCACGTTAGAAGCGAGCGAGCGAGGGGATTGTCTGTCTGCCTGAACTAAACTGTGTACGTCTTGTGTCATCCTCTGCCCCCCACACACAAACACACACTCACGCGGCCAGTGCTGAAGCTGCTGAAGATGGCCACGGGGATGAGAGCCCTCCTGGATACGGTCGTCCAAGCCCTGCCTCAGGTAACGTACACGTGCACCTGTCTGATCGCAGCACTCTATAGACGCTAAAATTGTGTAAGCAAAACGTTCTAAAGCCCAGAATGGAGGCAAAGACAGTGGGATTTTGTTGAAGAAACTGGGAGAGTATCAGAAAATATGAAAAGTCAAGGTGTTTTTGACAAAGAAAACCCCTCAGATACATGTCAGTGCTATCAGAGCCTGGTTCAAACATATTTACCGTTGTATTTTATATTACAAATATTACAATAGTTTCCTTGTCATTACACTTTTTGTTATGCCATTTCCATTCATTTTTTGAGACTTTCAGACTTTAGACTTTATTGTCGAGGAAATTCAATAATATTACCTACGGCTGGGCGATATAGCAACAAATTATTGTGGCGATTTTCTTGGGGACAGATCATGATTTCGATTTTATCATGATTCGTGTTCACTTAGTATTTTTCTATTGCCTATAATAAAAAGGCAAGATTTAGGACAAATATCTAATTGTGATTTTTCTGACCAGTGCGATTGCGATTAGATTTGTGATTTATGTTTTAATAATAGGATTCTGTTCAAATTCACATTTTAAACCCAATTTCAGTTGCTGTTGTCATATTTTAACGTGCCTTTGTCACCTTTAGTCGGGTCTTTGTAGTTTATGTCGTGTTTTTGTCGCTTTTAGTCATGTTTTGGTGCATTGAGTCACGTATGTTGTTTGTAGGTGCGTTTTTGTCGCTTTTAAACTTTTATTACTTTTCGTCGCGCTTTTGTCACTTGTTTGTACTAATACAAACTACAGTGTTAACAGTTTTTATTGAAATCAAAGCAAAGCAAAGAATCCATCCATTAAAATTGCAATTTTGAGTGAATTTGGTTTAATCGTGCAGCCCTGGCCTTTAAGAGGTAAATAAAGTCATCTGCTCAGAGGCTTCAGAGGCTAAACAACAGGAGAAAAAGTGTGTTTGAACAGACAGCTGCATTAAAGAGACAAACAGTGAATCACAATACCACGATTTCACAAAAATAGCAGATTGTCACAGGGATAAGCTCACCATTCAGTTTTTATCACCATATCACCCAGCCATAATGTTACCATGTCTTTTACTCCACTGTAGTGTAAACGTTTTTTTGTTTTTGCTTTTTTTAAGGACACATAGCACGCTAAACGTTGTTTCCTAATCAGAAGCATGCCTGGCGTTGTTGGAGTTGGAGTTGGAGCTTCACTCATGCTTGTTTTATTAATCCTTACACGCCCTGTGTTTCATGTGGAAATGGCCTTGTAATTACAGAGATAAACCAGGTTGAAAAAAATGCAATCTGACAGTCCAAGAGTAAATTGTACCTGAATGCCTCGCTCAGACTGCACCCGGCGCAGCTCTACGGCAATATAATGCACACAAGTTTTGTGAAAGGTGAAAGTTTTGTGTAAAAAACTATTTTGTTAAACATTTATAGAATTAAAGAATAAAATAGGATTCATTTCTCCTATTCTTTCTTTTATTGATGAGCTGAATAGACATAATAACAGGACGAATCTTCCGACACTTGCCTCTTTTCAGTTGGAGTTGCTCAGTAAATACAACGTACAGGACAACCCGCTCTTACCCCATCTCACAGACAGACATGAGTACATTGTAGAAACCGCAAACAAACTCCTACTGTAGTGCTTCCCCCTCTGGTCGCCTGCAGGTATTGCTCGTAGATGACTCATTTATGGCACAAACTAAAGCACAAAGCCTTCTCCCTTCCTGAGCGCGCAGCATGGAGCGCCTTGTTTCTGTTTCAGCACCATGGAGAGCGCACAGACCAGCTCACAGTGGGACAAAAACACTGAAGAATTCTGGTGCGAGGCTTGTCTACTTCAGTTCAGAGCTATGTCAACACTATTTTTTACTTTTTTTACATGTAAGTTTAGCCTGATATGATGGCAGTAATAGTCAATCAGCTGCAGATTATAGTTACGAGAATTTTTAGGTGCTTTGTTCTTTGCAATGTGTGTATTGTGCGTGTTGCTTGGAATTAGCTTTTTTTCCCCCCGTTAATCCCACAAATCCTATCCTAGCTTGTACAGCCACATTTTGTAAGAATACTGTGTGATAAAATAATAGTCTACAGCGATATTTTGTGATAATTACCCGCATTATTTAATAAACCGCATTACATAATAAACAAATTGAGAACTATATTATAAAATGCAGCTATTACACAAAAAGTGTAATACCATGCATGTGTCAACTTAAACTAGGCTTTACTTTACTTTTGTAGTGGTTGGGTGTAATAACAATAATCTGGATGTAAAAACAATGGTCTAGGTGTAATAACAATGCTTTTATTACATGATGAAGTGACAATGTTATTACATTTAGGATGAATATTACTGAATGTGGTATTATTGCAAAATCTGGTTCTGAATGCATCCAAATTCCAAACATTTTATTGTTATCTTATTTTATAGTTCATTGTGTATGGCTAGATTTTACTTCAACTTGAATATTGACCTTATTCCAGAAGTTGCCGTGGGCACTGCCATCCGTTGAAATCCTTCTTCCGGTTGTATTTGTTTACATGGGGCAATCGATCTCATTTGCAAATAAGATATATGTGTAACACAACTCCACTTATTCATGCCTTAATAAAGCATGAACAAAGACTTAGTTCATAATCAACAAATAGTTTATTAAGAATGATTCAGGCTTAATAACTATTTAACAAATATTCTAACCCTAACCTTAACCAGTTATGAATCCTGAATCATGTTTAATAAACTATATATACATTATTAATTAAGTTTTTGTTAATGCTTTATTAAGGCAAAATAAGATGTAGTTATTATAAAGTGGTACCGATATATGTGTGCACAGAACCGTTTTCAGGCGTCCAGGAAATCAGTGCATTGTTGACATGATGTTGCACATGAACATGGAACATTTTACACAAATCAATCTACTTTATTATATAATTTTGCGGCAAAACCTTTCCCTCGTTCTCAGTCGAGTTCCTGCTCAACCGTAAGTGTCAATACAATGGAAGTGCCGATCCAGGAAAAGCGGCCAGGCAGAATAACGTGAATAGGGTGACCACATCAAATATAGTAAAAGTGGGACAAATCTGGCAATATGGTTGGACATTGTTGGTAAATTATAGATAAAGTTTGCTGTAAAACCGTATGATTTTCAATCTTAATCCCTTAAAACCGTGTTTCTCAAACTGTGGTACGTGTACCATGGGTGGTCCACAAACTTCTTCTGGTGGTACGTGGACACCTCTTCAATTGTACGGTTGACTTCATTGAGAGTACATTTTATTCACATTTTTAGCTCTTCCTTTAGTAAATTTCTAGTTAAAACTACTGTGGCAATGGTATATTCCTACTTAAGACCTGGTTTATTCCTAATTTACACTGGTTTATTCCTAATTTACATCTGAGAATGGTCCTTTTATGGAACCAATTTAGATTTTAGGTACTAAGAAAGCTGAATCTTTTTTTTGTTTTTTGTGGTACTTGAGGTAAAAAGTTTGACATCCACTGCGTTACAGTTACAAAACAAGGAAGCATATCACATCAGAAACAAGAAAATTATGTTTTTTTTTTGTTTTCGCAAAGAATATGTCTATTGTTCTTTATTCTGTTTTCTACGTAAACATCAATCTTTCACCAATAACAAAGACGGTACATTATCTAAATAACGGGCACGCGCTTTCTTTTCTTTCTGCCCATTGATCGTCCCCGCATTCCCCCCCAAGGCCCTTTCTCTATCCCAGCGGCTCAGACGGAGCTAATTAAAACTATAGTTAATAAATCCGCTCTCACATGCTGACTCCACGGTTGCTGGCCGTCTGATAGAGAGCATACATGTGGCAGGAGCTGAAACCCGGGGTGACGAGGCCAGAGAAGAAATGAAATGCCAACCTGCCATCTCTTCAGCCGCAGGCAAAGCACTGTTAGGACAATATTGACATAAGAACTCGAGCCCCGGGGTATAATGGAAAAATGGAGGAGGAGAAAACAGTCTCAGTAGAAGTAGGAGAAATATCAATTATTATTTTTTGCCACGCTGGGACTATATTGCTCTGCCGTGATGATAGAAATGATGAAAAAAGTGGGAAATATAATTGCCACCCAGGGGTAAGGGGGCTTCCAGGGTTCTAGGGAGTCACAGAATTCCATCCATTTAATTCAGAGAGCATTTCTGCAAAAAAAAACAACATATTGATTGAACAAAATGGAGGTTTCGTCATGATGTATTTCATAGCCCGATCATAACTGTTGTGTTAATTAGATGAGCTTTGCCGCAGTGCACGGTTGCCAGTTGTTGTAGTTGTTCATTTGTTCGGGAGTGGTCCGTGGTAAAAAGTTCCAATGGTAGTAATTTGGAGATTGTTTTAGAAATTGACACGTTTCGACTGTCATCTGGATGTCGTTGTCAATCTGAATGTACCGGTCTAAGAAACTATAAATTTAGATTAATTAACCCTGTTCTAAGAGCGCAGTTATAACATGAAATCAGTCTGTTTTGGTTACTTGTTGGTGAGCCTTAAAGGTCCCATATTCTGCTATTTTCCTCACAGTCTATTCTAAGGGCTTCTAAGGATACATTTTTGCGTTGTGCAATATCCATAACATAACAGTTTCCAAAAAACACACATTTCTTGGACTGGCCCCCCTCCTTGCAAAAGCAAACGGCTCACTCTGAGATCTGACCCCCCCGAACAGAGAGCAGTCTGCCTCCCCCGCCCAACCCGCGAGCCTCCCCCGCCCAACCCGTGATGAAGCCTAGAGCGGAGATAGTGTGCATGCGCTGTGTGCTCCGGTAAACAGCGATACACAAACACGGGAATAAACCTTTTATCCGTCCTGATGGTGCGTCGTGCTGAGTCCTACGTCCTGGATCTGATCTGGAGTTTGACGTGCTCCAGTACCTCAGCGACGGACGCTGCCGTTTGGTAAATAACAAGCTAACTCTTCGATCTGTCGTATCCATCGTGTAATTACTGTGTAGCATTAGCATTAGCTGTTTTTATTCTTGCGGCTGCACGCTTCCTGGAGGCGTGGCTTAAACACCGCGTCATCCTAGTGAAGCGCGTCATCCTTGTGAGGAGCCCCCGTCTGCCTGCTCAGCCGAGGGGGACGGAAAAGACAGTTCTCTAGCGAAAACATGAGGGAATCAATCAAAAAACCACTTTGGGCACAACATACGAGGCCCAAATAGCACTGGAGGAAGGTTAAAACCTCTGAAAAGTCGATTTTGCATGTTATGGGACCTTTAAACTGTTATATTCTCTGTTGCCTTGATTGGCTTGATCTCTGCAATGTTTTTGGGATAGTGCTGTGAACAGAAGGTAGATTATGCGTTAATCTTTAAACAGCCCTGTCCCTCTGCTTTCATTCAGTTCGCTGTTGCTTTTCCGATTCTCTCGCAATGCATTGTGGTCTATATTGACCAGCCTATGTAGGGACACAGCCAAGGTTGGGATGACTTATGGTAGCTTATCATTATATATATATTTTTTTCTTTTTTATCTTTGAGGAAATAAAGAACAGAACAACAAAACTGTGATTTAATGTGACTGTTTTTTAAATGGGTTCAGTTGAAACCATTTGAATGTTTGAACCGTTTTAAACTTAAAGTGACCGTTCATTCTATTGTCCATTGTGTTGTAAGCAAAATTTGTCTTAGAAATATATTGTAAAAGCAGTTCTCGGCGTTGAAATGAGACAGCAGTGTGCCGTCTGCGTCTGGTTATAGAGAGTTTTATCATCAAGAGCCAGGAAGTGCGCTGCCTGCATGCTAGTTGATGTTTGCTCTGGTCTTTGAAAGTTGTGAAAAACGCATGTCATTCCAAAATTTGAGTCATTTACAGAAGTTGTGTCAATCATGCTGGTTGTTAACGTTACTATATTTTCATGAATTAAAAAGCCAGATACAGATTCAGTAAACATGTTATCTTGTCAGTTGTAGCCTTAGTTCACCAATTATATAGGTGAAAGAAAGTAAAAAAGAAAAAACATTTATTTAGATTAAGACACGTAAAATATTATACTAAAATATGGTTTGAGGCCTTTAAAGGGAACATATTCTGCTACAGTGACTTTTTTGAGCTTTTAACCCTGTTCTAACAATGTTCTGTCATCAAAAACACACCTGGAGTAGCATTCAGTTGCATTCACGCTGTTTTGAGGAATGTTTATTTGAAAATCCTCCCCCATCCGAGCGTCAAACACACTTCCTGCCAAACTTCTGGGATTTTCTGACATATTTTTAAACTTCATACGTCACTTATCTGAGAATAATCAATTGTTTTAAGTCCTTAAATCATCACTAAACTCGTTTTGAGCATTTCTGCCTCTAAACACGATACCTGCTGCTGCTCACCCGCACGGAATGTTTGTTGACAGCTAACTTCACTTCACTTGTATATATAGCGCTGATGCCATCTGCTGGCTGGATGTATTTTTGTTTCAAAACATGAAATGGCAAATTAAAGGTGCTCAAGAGCATGTTTAAAGGCTAATAACGACACAAAAAAATGCCTAATATTTTCCCTTTAACAAATGACTCTGACTAGATTACTTGAATAGGCTCCTCAACAGACCTGATACTGCCACCTTCTGTGCGGGAGGTGAACATAAATCTGCACATTGAGGCTCAACAATTCATCAATGGCTCCTTTAATGGCACATTAATACACACTGGTCTTGGTGAGAAAATGCCGCCAGACAAAGTCATCTCTGCCGTCCAGCCTTCCCCTCTCGTTCCTGCCTGATTCAAAATGGCCGCCACATGCTGCTCCATTAGCATTAGCACTATTAGCCCCGTGCGCCACGCTGGCTCTCCATTTGGGCCAGTTGTTTAATGACTTGTTTGGGAAATGGATGGACAGCCTCTGGAGGGGCAGAGCAGGTGTGGTCATCTGAGGACACAGCGTTAAGACGTAGGCCGATCTGCTTTGGGAAAGAAGAAAACGTGACCAGGGCATAGTGTGCGCCTTTTTTACGGTTATTGCAGATGCTCTAATGCGCTGTCAATGGGTTTCGGTAACCTTTTCCTGTTTTGAAGGACTTTTTGAGGACTTTTATACATAGATTTAGAGTGTTGTGATGGAACAGGAACAGGACATTTGAACGTTCTGCCATAAGAACCAATATATTTAGAGCTCCACCAATATATTTTATATTTGGTATGAACAGCCGCCATATTTACATTTTCTTCCCCTCACCGTTTTAAATACATAGATTAGGTGCCTTCAAGTGGACGCTAACATGTACTACACTTTTTCTGCCCTTAAAACAGATTTAAACAAATAACTTAGGAATAACGTGGACCGAAATCAACGCTAACAATAGTTTAATACTGCTTATGTTTATTTTGTTATTTTGCGTACATTATCGTGCATAAAAGTTTGTTTTGTAGTCTTAACTGGGTTTTCACTGTTTACTTGTCATTTGCTGTCCGCTAGCGTAGCCAAGCTAAGTACATTAGTGCCCTGAACCGTACTGTTTTCCCTGGCTTCGTCGTTCATTGCAGTGTTTTTCATCCTTTTTTGAATACGGTAGTGGTACACTTTTTTTTTCTTTTATAGATACCAGAGCATACAACCTTCTAAAACATTACCAAATCAGACCTTTTGGTAAAAAACTAAAATTGGCATATAACGTGGAAAATGATGTCCATGTCACTATCTGGTTCTTTAAAGTTGGCAAATGGCGATTGTTAGCTTTCTTTTTTGGCATCGAAGCATGTTCAGGACACTCTAAAATGCTAAATTGTTCAATGAAATCCATTTGTGAATCTAAATTGGACAGTTTTTAAGGCACCCTTGGCAATACCTCAAGGCACAACAGTGTTCCGCCGCACACTGGTTGAAAATTAAGGGTTTAGAGTATTAAAATGACCAAAAAAGAAATATAAATTCTCTGATTTTGCATCTCTCTGGTGCATCTTGGGACGACATCTGTTGCTGTTGCTCGGGTCGCTTCGGACGACCCTTTATGCAGCTTCAGTTATTTCGATGATGCTCTCAGATATTGCCACGGACCATTTTCCTCCTCTCAATCTTATCACGTAACATCGCAACATTTTAGAATACTTACAGTTTAAAGTTGAGCTGGAGTCAGGTCAGAATGGTAGAATTTACTGTTAAACTTGCAGATTTGTTGCCCTGGTTTATGGTTCATAGCACTGTATTTACTGGCCATTTGTACAAAGTTCAACGTCTTCTCTGTCAGCACAAATTAATAAAAGTGAAATTATTTTCTTCTCTACGGCGTCAGAACGTGGCCAATATTCAACCCTAAAGATGTGATTGTCAGTTGAAAGGACTTTAAACCAGAAGATTAATATGCCAAAACAAAAAGGTTTGACGTCAACTCCAACCAGTGATCACTTGTTGTGTCCTTGAGCAATACACTTCACCCAACTTGCCTACAGTACGTGTGAAAGTGGTGTGTATTTGCTATTTTGCTGTGGCTTCATTAGTGGCCCACCATGAACAAAAAATGGAATGAAAACAGACTTTTTCAAAACAGTTTCTGATAATCTCCACTATGACAATGGCATTTTACATTTCACACTAATCCAAATAAGAAGAGAGCAAAAGAACCATTAAATGGCGCAAAGATAGGACCAGCCATCACCAAATATATGAATATTCCACAATACAAGGTAGTCTGTAACAGTATACACCCCTAGTATTGTATCTAAAGCTGTGTTTTGTGCTTGTGTGTCGTTGCAGGTGGGTAACCTGGGCCTGCTCTTCATGCTACTGTTTTTCATCTACGCCGCCTTAGGAGTAGAGCTGTTTGGAGAACTTGGTAAGAAACAAATAAAGACACAAATGTGCTCTTTCTGGACATTGCATGCTCTGTGCGATGAAGTCAAAGAGAAAAGTCAACCAGGAACACCGCGTTTCATCCTTGTTCTTACTTCACGACACTATCAAGCACAGCCCTCTTTCTCTCTCAACCAATCACTTCTCAAGTCATTCCACTGTGTGATGCCTCTCCACCGCAGCAGCAGAACTATCCCCCTCCTCAGCTTCTCCATCTCCTCTTCTTCTCCACCATCATTGTCTAGTACAACCACAAGAAAAATGACTATGCAAAGTTGACTTTTTTGAGATTTTAACCATGTTATATAATCAAAAACACATACCTGAAGCTGTATTTTGCTTCAGTCTCACTTGTTTCGTTAATTTTGATTGCAAAATGATCTTGCTATGTTCCTCAAAAACACTCAGTTTAAATTTTCCACAGATTGTTGCATCACAGACAGAAAACTGACCTCTCCCGCACAGTTTTTAAGTTCATAAACCATCACTAGACTCGTTCTCATTCTCAATTGTGTCACAATGAACTCATGGCTCTATTACCACAACTGCCACATTGCCTAAGGGCTTCATTTATATATTTTTCCATTGTTCATTCCCACTGCTGACATTAGAGGCCTAAAAAATGCGTTTGAAACAGAGGTGTAGATTTTAAAGTGTGTTTTTAAAATGTAGACATTTGTTTCTGTTAGATAATGTGAAATTAAAAAGGCAGTTAAAGACACAAGAATGCTTAATATGTCCACTTTAATTAGATTTGAGTTTAAGTAGATTTTAACTTGTCACCTCACTTGCCAATAAGTTCCAACCAGGCCAAATATTGTATGATTTCCTTCCTACACATCACCAACTTCTCTCACTGCCGGGGTTTGAGCACTGAAGTTGTTCCTTGCTCCTCAGTCATGATTTGTCAGTGTTTGTATTTCCTGGTTGAATTGGCATTTCTCTTGCGCTTTCAGCAACTGGGCAGCGAAAATGCAAATCAATCATTTCCACTTTGCAAATTCCACATAAGTAGCATCCAAAAATATCCTCTCTGAAGAATAAAGACGCTTTTTTGTTGTTGTTGTTTGGCAGCGGAAAGGATTAGCGACAACGAAATCAAGTGTTGTATTATGGTTGAGGCCATTTCAAAGATTATGGAGATATAGGCGAGAGAGACAGAGATGGAAGAAAAAGAGAGAGAGCAGGGAGACAGATGGTAAGAAAGAGTGCAAGAGAAGGACTGACGGGTGGAGAGAAAGAGACGGAAGACGCAGAGAAAAAGATATGAAAGGCATGGAGGGAGGGAAAGATGGAGAGAGAGGGAGAGAAGGGGGAGGGAAGTAGCTGGGGAAAAGGAGAGCGAAAGAGAGGAAACGAGAGAGGAGTAGAAAGAGGAAAAAAGAGTGGGCAGGGAGAAAATGAGAGAGAGGCACTGAGAGAGGAATAAGAGAAGAGAAGAAGAGAACAAAAATTAGAGAGGGAAAGAAAAAAACAAACAAGAGAGGGTAAGAGACAGAGACAAAATCAGAGGTAAACAAGAAAAAAACAAAAAACAAGAGAGGGGTTAGAGAGAGAGAAACTGAGGGAGAGGGGTAGAGAGAACAAAAGAAAGAGGTAGAGAGAGAAGAGAGGGAGGGGTAGAAAGTGTGCAAGTAAAGTAGCAAGGGAAAAGGTGAAAACGAGCGAGGGGTAGCAAAAGAGAAAAAATAAGGAAGAGAGAAAAAGAGAAAGCGTGAGAAAACAAGAGAAGGGGTAGAGAGAGAGAAAACCAGAGAAGGGAAGAGGGAAAGAATGAGAGAGAGGTTTTATAGAGAGAAAACGAGTGAAGAGTAGAGTGAGAGAGAGAGAGAGAGAGAGAGAGAGAATGAGAGAGGGTTAGAGAGAAAAACGAGGGCTATAGAGAGAGGGGTAGAGAGAATACAAGAGACAGAGAGGTAGAGGGAGAAACAGAGGAGAGAGGGGTAGAGAGAACGAGGAACTGAGAGAGAGAGATGAGTACAGAGAATACAACAGACAGAGAGGTAGAGAGAAACAGAGTGAGAGGTAGAAAGAGCGCAAGGGAAAAAGAGTGAAAACGAGAGCGTGGGGTAGAGAGAGAGAGAGAACATGAAAGAGAGAGCAGACGGAGGAGAGCTTGAGAAAACAAGAGAGGGGGTAGAGAAAGAGACAAAATGAGGGAAAGAGAAAATGAGAGAGAGAGGGGTAGGGGGGCGAGAGTACGCAAGAAAAGGAGACGGAGGGTGGAACTTAAATGAAAGAACAATAGGGAGAGATGTGAAAAGAGAGACGTAGACTGAAAACGCAAGGAAGAGAAAAATAGAGAAAGAGCGGGTAGAAAGAGCAAGAGACAGAGAGGTGGAGAGAAAGACAGATAAACTAAACTATTTACATATATTTACCGACAATTTACGCAAACAAAGAGATATGCAAAGGAAGACAGAGTGGGAGAGAAGAGCAGAGAGAGAGAGACAGAAGGATGAAGAAAGAGAGAGACGAAAATGTCTATAAAAAGAGCATTTGGCCCAACACTCCTGGTTTCACGCAGATGGTTTTGGAGCAGGGCTGGAGTTGTTTGCACTAAAACACAAGCTGTTCACTTACACTTAAAAAGATGCATAGTTAGTGTTGATTATTTCTTTTTTATGTGTCTAATCTGCTTTTATTTATACTTTTGTGGCAGTCCAACTACATGGCTAGCTACAAGGTTCTAAAGCGGCTACCGTCACATTTAAAGGGGCTGTGCCCAAATTGTTTCATGTAGTAATGTAAAATGTGTTTTGCTGCAGTATTGATATATTGTAAAAGCATTTATTGTGCTCTTTGTATAAAAAGCGGTTTATTGCACAGTGCACAGTTAGCATGCTAGTTGTTGTTAGCTTTACCATAACAGAAAAACTCACTCTGGAGAGAGTTGTGAAATATAAATGAATACTAAATAATACAAATAATTTCACAACACAATAAATGAAAATGAAAATATATACATATGTAATGGACAAAAATCTGATATTTTCAAAGGATATAGACTTGAACATGATAAAACTTCATGTTTAAATCATTTAATATAATCAACTGAAAAGTTCAAGCTGAAAAAAACTACTACTGTACTAATTGAGTAAATGTAACTATTTAGTTTAGTTTAGTTCAGTCTTTATTTGTAGGGACAATGTACAGAGACATTAAGCTAATAAAAAAACAGAGATGTTCCGCACCAGATTATAGCTAAATAGCTAGTTTCCATCTGCGGTCCCTATCAACCATCTCTTGAAAAGTGTTACTATTATTTATTTCTTTGTATGTATTTCTTTTCTCCAAAATGTGTATAAATGAACAAAGGAGGCCACAATCTCAATAAATGTAAGAATAAACTAATAAAACTAAACAAAAAACAAACAAACTAATAAATAAACTAATAAAAATGGTCAATTAAACAGATTATTTTCCTAGGGTTAGTGAGAAATACGCGTAGACCACTGCAAAGAGGATAAAATGAACAAGATCTGTTTTTCACCTTTTTTAAAACTGTAAAAATCCAGTATGGCACCCAATCTCAAGTCTCCTGACGCTAAAGCTGGATGTATTTACTTGTACTGACTCAGTGATCAGTATATTGGAGTGTAAGGCAAACTTTATAAAACGTTTTATTCTTCAAAGTTTTCTTGTCAAGTTTTTCTTAGCAAAGTTTATAATTTCACTTCCTGGTTGGACTTGGGCAGCAGATGTGACAAATATAGAGGTGATTCCATAACAATACCTTGCAAACAAACTGTAAACAAGGACCAAATCTTGCCTAAGAGTTATTATTTGATAAATAAAAACGTGACAGCACCTTTATCCGCTTTAATGAACGTTGAAATCTCCATGTACATGAACATCTCTAGAACACAACGCTAATTTCTGTGATATTCAACATTTCCCCCCCAACATTTCTCGTAAAACTCTGTTACATTTCTCGTAAGACATGGCAATTATTAGAAAACGCGTCACGTGCACTTTAACCTTTGTAACCGAGCTGTTTTGTCCGTCTTTTGTCGTTTGTGCGCAGTCTGTAATGAAGACTACCCGTGTGAGGGGATGAGTCGTCACGCTACTTTTGAGAACTTTGGCATGGCCTTTCTGACCTTATTTCAAGTGTCCACGGGCGATAACTGGAACGGCATAATGAAGGTAAGTCTATTCAATGACTGTAATTAAAATAGATTGGCTAGCATAATAGTTATACAACAGGAATGAGAGGCGCTGACCCCGGGCGCCTGTGCGGTTCAATGGATTATGCAAAAACCAAAGCCTAAACGCATTTGCTTTTAATCCGTCAGGCATGAAATCTAAAAAATTTGCAACAGTTTCTCAGCAAGTTCTTGTTTGAGTTTTGAATTTCTTTAAGTGCTAAGAATAGATTGAGTCAGTGTTTCTGCAAAGCCTTAGTAACATAAAACTCTCTCTTTTTGTTAAATTAAAGTAAAATTTGCACTATTTTTAGTCGACAAAATGTACTTTAACTGTATTGTTTTTTTTTTTATGTGAAAATAGATTTAAGTCAGTATATCTGAAAGGCCTTAGCAATGTTAGTTTTGACCACAAAGTAAAAAACTATTTTTGTTCTTTTTTTTTTTTTTTCATTTACAGTGAAATTAAAGAAAAATAATGGTACTATTTTCTTTTTCCTCATTTTGGCAAAATGATCTGCACATTTAGTTATCGTTTTAATAACTTTTTATAGTGTTCAATAATGGAACAGAGACTGAACAGAGCAGATTATTTACACAGATTGATTTGATTTGAAGAAACGTACAAAGGAAATGGTTTGGTTTTGGATTTCGTAATGTTTCAATACAAGTTTAAAGGTGCACTGTGTAACTTTTGCAAGGTCCTCCACCATCTTGTCTCAGTCATTGTTGCAGCTTTTCTAACTCATTTAATACACTTTAATGCCATACTGTGGAACATTTCAGGCAAAGGATATCAACGTAATGAGACAAGCGCTAGACAAATTACATATTGCACCTGAAAAAAAATCTAAAATATGAAAAAAAGTTAAAAAATACATTCAATCTGACTCTAAATCCTAAAATCACCAAGAAATCCTCACTATCGTTAAGACACTCTGATACATTACTAAATATTTTGTCGATTTATTTTAGCAGCGCTTTATTTTATTCCTCAAACTTTAGTTTTCCTTTGAAAGAGATTTTTTTTTTTTTTTTGGCTAATGTGGCCACAAAAGCTCATTAGCACTTCAATGTTTTGGTTCGTTCTTGAAACTCATGTTGAAGAAAACGGTTGTACCAGGCTATGGGGATTTTCTACATGGTGGTAATTAGTGCGGCAAAACGCCAGTCAGATAAAGTTATAAAGTTATTTAGAGACCAAAACAGTAATGAAGAGAGAAAAAAAAACTAAAATTACAATAACTATCTTGGGAGGAAACTGGTGGACAATAATTGAATATCTGGGAAACGTTTAGCAGATCGAGAAAAGCCGAAAGTGGTCATGTTGTCTCAAATAGCACGTGTTTGAATGTCACGCCAAATTAGGCAGCACACGGCGCCGCTCCTACTGGGGACATATTATGCTAAATAATGTTTTCATTTGCACATTTTTCCCAGAGTGTTCCCATTTGGTGAAGTAGTCTCCTCCTGAACGCACTCAAATTGTAGATTAAAAACTCTCCATGTAAGTAAGTGAAAACATGGAGGTTCTCCTGTGTTTTCAGATCGTCTTCGCTAAGAATAATCTGTCCGTTAGCGTCTTGTTAGCAATAGCCATGCTGGTATGCAAAAGTACTAGTAAATATCCAGAGAGGCCAAGGTCAAAAAAGTGAAGGATGTATGGACTTTAAAGGGGAGATGTATGGACATTAAAGGGGGGACATATTATGCATAAATTAACCTTTATGAGCTATTAACTATCACTTCTCAATACTAACCCCCAAAAGATGTGTAAAGTTCAGGAATGTTGTTTTACCATTTTTGAACATAGCAAAAAAGTAAATGATTAAAATCCACTGCTTGTCCCTCTGGAGAGGCAGTGCTTATCAGTTCTGCAGTTTTGAACAGGAAGTCAATGAACCTGTTTCTATTACTGAGCCGTTTTAGATCAGTTTAGCAGTTTATAATGAACAAAATGTAAAATAATGATCTATGAATGATATAGTTTATTATTAAGTACTTAAAATAAAGCATCATATGGCTCCTTTAAACTCTTATGAGAGCTTATGAGGGTGATGTCACAAGTAAAGCATTTTGAGCATTCTAGAGGGAGATAGATAAACAATGCAGGATTACTCAAACTTGAATAAAGACAACATCCAGTTTGCTTTTTTATAGAATGTATTGTTGGCAACAAACTTGCATTTGATAATAAACCACTTTATTAAAGATTATGACCATATTATGTACAAAAACAACTGTATGAGCTTTTAGCCTTGTTCTCTCATCATTATCTTTCTCAAAATTGTACTTTGAGTGATTCCTGCATGTTTGAGTAATCCTGTTGTCCTACTTTTGAGGTGATCTACCTCTTATTCCCACCCACTGCTCTGTACTTACTTGCAATAAAGAAAAAAAACAAAAGTCAAATGTGACATAGCAATATTTTCCCTGTAAAATGAAAATCTGCTGCTTGCTACCGTTAAATAGATACAGTCGGCATCAGAGGGAACACCCACAAACGGACTTCTGTGGGAGAAACAATCCATTCACTTTAATGTAGAACAGCTACTCGATCCCCTACTGTTCAACAACTACAAGAGCAAACGCAAAGTTTTACTGTGCAAAATACAAACACAAAGACATGGAGAAGAAAAAAGTCAACAGCCCAAAGAACAGCCCAAATTTGTAGTTATCGAAGAATGCTGACGCTAGCTACTACGAAATAGCGCGGCCTATGTATTTTTACATTTACACTGCAAACCATTTATTTTTATGAGGTAACGCCAGATCAACAACCTCCATTAAGACATCATTTGCCAGGAAATATTATATTTATTAATTAATTAATTTATTATAAATATTATATTAGACGAGAGGGAAAAGTTGCATTTCCTATTGAATCAGTTTCCCCTGAGTTTCCCCCACGGTAGACCACGCCCCTAACGTGACACGCTGTTGATTGTATCTGTGTCATTATGAAGATTATCAGTTCTGTTGGTTTAAACAGGATGTCAATGAACCTGTTTTTATCAAGCAGTTTTAGGACTATATTGTGGTTTATAATGAAGAAAACGTAAAATGATAATCTAGGTATGTAATGGTTTAATATTAAATACAAGAAAAAAAGCATAATATGCCTCATCCTAGTAAAGGTTTCAAAGGTTGTCATCTGGACACCGTTTTGAAAATCAAGACGTTTCAACTTCCATCCGAAAGTCACTCTCAATCTGTGGAACTGATTCGAGAAGTCCTATATTTATGCTTACTTAGCTTTCATGGAAGTCGAAACATCCTGATTTTCAAAACATTGTCCAGACTACCTTTTGTACGATGGAACTCTCCTGGACAAATGAGGGAGGGATTACACCGACCCATTACATGTCTCCTTTAACATCCCATGGGCCCTCTCCCCAGGACACATTGCGCGAGTGCCCGCCCGACCACGGCACGGAGCTGGAGTACGCGTGCAACCCGAGCCTGCAGTTCATCTCGCCCATGTACTTTGTCTCCTTCGTGCTCACCGCCCAGTTCGTGCTCATCAATGTGGTGGTGGCCGTGCTGATGAAGCACCTGGACGACTCCAACAAGGAGGCCCAGGAGGAGGCGGAGATGGATGCAGAGATTGAGCTGGAGCTGGCCCAGGGCACCCTCTGTTGCATGGGCGCCCCCGGATGCGGAGGAGGAGGAGCCGGAGCCGGAGGAGGGCTGGTGGTGGCGGCGGAGAAGGGGAAGGAGAAGGCTTCAAGGCCGGCGGTGAGGGAGGAGAGAGGAGACAGAGGGTTGAGGAGGATGAGGCACAGCACCAGGAGCTCCGGGCAGGCCTTGTACTCGCCGTCGCAGGTGAGGGGGGCTCGCTGTGAGGGTTTCTGGGGGTGTGCTGCTGTGGGGCATGTGGTATGTATGGGTGAGCACACGGCACTTTCACCAGAGATTACACTGAGGACACTTGAGAGAATGCGGTTCGAGCTGCACCCTGCGAATGCTGTATTATTCACCACGACAGTTTCTTACTTTATGATGCGTTTTTATTTGATTTGGAATTTTGTCAAGTCCAGAAAAAGGACCCTTAAATCCTGAAATGGTCCTAGCAACGTTAGCTCTAACCACGAAGCAAACCAAACTTAAGTCTTTATTTTTTATTCCATTATACTCAAATTAGTCTTATAAGTCTGTTGCTTCAAATACTTTTTATAATTTGTATTTATTTACTCAAATGTGTACGCTATGGGTTCTCAGGCCTGTGCTACGAAGCTGGATTAGTGGGTTAGCGGGGTAACTTTGGGGTGTGGCGGTGCTGCGAATCTGGTTCACTTCCTCCCAGAGTTAATCTCTATGGCAACATGCATCAAACTCCTAACCTGCTCTGGACCAGGTAAAGTTCCTGGCGGCTCAAACAGCACGTGCAGCGAACCAATCAGATCTCACCATCGCTATGACGTCGCCCTTCGATTTTAGTGCACGGATTGAACAAAGAGCGCTCCACAGAGAGAAATTTCTGAGATTGCCGAAACCCATTGGATTTCACCGATTATTATCTTTTTGAGAGGCACAGGTTCTCTCGTTAAAGAACCGAGTACGTCTGTGGGCTTTTAGAGGCCTATATTGCTAACGCCACTAAATGAAGTTAAAATGATTAGCTGGACGCATTTGTGGTGTTCTAGAGTCGTCTCCCGTCCCACAAAATCTAAATTTGTTGAGGATATTTTTGGGTCTACATGCAAATGATAAACACGCAGCTTGTCATTGCTTCATTACCTTTACCATTTTGCTCAATATTCTTATACTTTTTACTCCCATAGGGTAACAGCTGCAGTAAAGAAGACAGGTTCATTATTACTCAAACTAGAGCTTGGTTCTAATGCCCTAATATTGTCCCGTGGAGAGATGTCATTTGAATTGATGGAGCTTTGCACGTAACGCGTGGCGACCCATCGTGTTTCCCTTCCCTTTGCAATTTTACTTTTTACTTCCTCATATTTATTGAGGATGATTCTTCTTCCTCCTGTGAGACGTACACCGCTCTTCTCTTCTCCAGTGTTCTAATTGGTCGGGCGCTAACTCCACCCCTTTATGTGAATGAGCACAGTGTGATTCAGAAAACATTAGGTTAACAGAATGAGATGTGAACCCGCTTCGTAGCACGGCTTATCCAGAGACGCTCATGTCTTGGTTAGTCAATCCAGGTAGGAGCAACTTATCCAGGATCAGTTGAGCCAGCTTCGTAGTACAAGCCTCTGGACTGATGAGGACAAATTAAATAGCAATGATTAACCGTTTCTTTAAGTATTAATTCACTGTTGGATCAAATTATCTGCACAATTAGCCAGAGTTTAAATCCTTGTAAATATATGTTTTAGTTCATTTTTGGTCAGCAAAAACAAGAAAACAAGCCAAATATTTGATGAATGTATTTATTGGCACAATTACAAATACTGTGTTGATAAATTGTCATGCTAGGCCTTGATAACTTGATTTATTTTTTATGAGCCTGTATGGTATGGGGATTAAAAATGAACCCAAAAAAATGCAAATTATTCTTCTCTTTACTTGTGTGGCCAAATTATCAGCACAATTATCCACATTTTCAATTCATGTAAAACCTTTTTTCTTTCTTTTTTATTGATATTGGTATATAGAAAAAATGCAATGCTAAGCCAGTTTAGTCAACTCAATCATGCATTCAGTGTTTTGTATGGCACTCCTGAATTGAAATTGAAAAGAAAAAAAAGGATATTCTAACATTCAATTTGACCATTGTGTTTGACCAAATTATCTGCACATTCGGCCATAATTTTAATAATTGAAAAATAAGATGTGGGTTTTGCTTTTGTTGATTTTTGGTCAGCAAAAAACAAAACAAAAACTTTGTCTTTGTCGACTTAAATAATAGAACAGAGACCACGACAACAGATGATTTCCCCATGACTTATTTATTCCACAAACTGAATTCACATTTTCTGACCCGTTGTCTGTGTGCGTGTGATGGTTGTACAACAGTATTCATTCAAAGAGAGCTGTGATTGGTCGCCTTCAGCTGTCAGTCAGGTTTGTGATGCACCAGCTCATGCAGAGAAAATTACACACTGGGCGCTCCACTGGGGGGAAACTCTGAGGGGGTCCACACAAGGCAGTCATTTTGTGGAGTGGAGACGAGCTGGTGTCATGGAACAAAGCTGAAAATTGTCTGTCGAGATGTGATTGCTGTCTTTTGTGGGTTGGCAGACAGTTCTGACTTGTTTTTTGTGTGGTTTTAACAAGAAAAAACGACACATGCAACAGGTTTTTATTATCCCAGAGTAGAAATGCAACAACACTAACATTTTAAACTCGATTTGAGCGCAAAGGAAAAGACTCAATAGCAATCTCGATATCACAAAGATTAAACAGAACGGTATTTTTTAGATGATATCAGTATTGTTCAAAGTGGAGTAACTAGTTTTGATTCATTTGTATTTGTATTAATTTAACTTATAGTACAAAATTGCTTCAGATGGAAGTTGAAACATCTTTACTTCTAAAAACTGTCCAGAGGTCTCATTTATAAAGCATGCGTACATACAAAAATGTTATGTTCGTGACTTTTCATGTTAAATGTCTGATCTATAAAAAGACAACTTAACTTGATATGTATGGTTTGTTCGTTCACAAAACTCTGAACTTTGCATGTGGAAACTTTCAAATATTGGCAGCTCAAAGAGGAGAGATTCTGAGAAGTGAGAAGTTTGTATTCTTTTTTAAATAAATGTTTAATCAATGAGACTCCAGGTCACTACCATTGAAACCTTTACTACCTTTACCTTTACTACTCCCAGATGAATGAGGGATTACATCCACTTGCTCACAATCTTATTTGATAAAAGAATAGAAACAGTCATCTAGTCATGAAAGCACTCCATCTGCAACCCTTGCAGTTGAGCAAATGATGCTGAAAGTCTGTATGACAGATTATTATGATTATATTTTATTACTATTTGTCCCCAGTTTGACAATTTTTCCTTCCTGGTTGGACATGAGCAGCTATGACACAGTTAGAGGTAATTCCACAACTGTTACCTAGCAACCATTTTGAAAATAAGGACCAAAAAAACAAATAAATTACACAAAAGTTATGATTTGACACATAATAATACCTGGTAACACCTTTATTTTGTTGAATGATGGTTTAAACTTTCAGAAAAATGTGTCTGTTAAGTGTTAACTATCTTTATTTCCAATGGTACGTCACTTTTTGATGACATCCTGTCCAACTAGGGCTTTTGCAACATTTCTCCAAAAACCTCATAAAACAGTGGTTCCTAAAGTGGTAGTCGGGACCTCCTGGGGGTCGCAAGGGGTGAGCTTGAGGTAGCAAGATGATTTCAATCTAATTTAATCTAATTGTAATAAATATTGCACTCTATTTGATCTATTTTTGATTAAAAACAGTACCTTTTAGTAAAATAGGGTCCAATAAGACAATATTCAAATAACCAATATTAAACCTGATTTAACACGCTTTGACACTTAAAATTATTGATACTGTCATTTTCATTCCGCTTTAGGGGTCCCGAGTTGGTTGCATGGCTCTTTTGGGAGTCACGGCCAGAAAAAATTGGGTCCCCTGTCCTAAAACAATGCCTGAGTAGTAAAAAAAAAAAATATCTTTTATATTTGCGTCTTATACAGTTAAAAAAACGAACAAAGAAGTGGAATCTTGAATCCCCACTAAACCTGCCTGACCACAGTTCAACTATAATCATTAACCCATATTTCGTCGGTGTCATAATGCCCTCGTGTAACCATTTCTCCCTTATACCTCTTTAAACGATTGGCCCCCGACACATTTTTATATCTATATTCCTTATAAGACAAAAGGCAGAGGAGCTAATATGGAGAGAGTCTGGAAAAGGCCGCACACAGACGGCGGCAGAGCGAGAGTAATTCATTTCACTTGGCGGCTCTCTGCTCTCTGTAGACTGGCCCATTGTTACCACTAAAGCACTTATTAACGGGGGCTCGCTCAGGCCACTGACAGTCACTCTAGCATTGTATTATATCAGCTCATCGCACCGAAGAGACGAGCGTGAGAAAGCAGTCTGCCCATTTTTAATAAACCAGAGTGAGGATTGAAAGAGCGGGCGCAAATCGGTTGTTTTCGCCCAGTCCTTTAAAGATGCAACTTTGCTGGTGGGGGGTTTTATTAATTATGCAGAAAAAGCCAAGACAAATATTAAAAACACATGGTCGTCCACCCGTTGGAAGGGAATGAAAAGGGAAGGTCGTCCGTGTTGAGTGCTGCTGGGGCCAAAGTGAGACACGTTTTTGACCGATTCGCCAAGAAGCATCAGGGCCATGGTCCGGGTCCAGAGGCAGAGGTCTGTTCTGATGTCACCCAGATATAACAAATGTTTTCTTAAAACATAAATGGCACGGGAATTATACTTATTAATCATGAGGCCAACATCAAAGTTTACTAATTTAATAGAAAAAAGTGCATGTATGAACAAAATGCAACGTCCTGCTGACTTAAGTGTCCTCTTTTAGCCCAGATCTTGTTTGGCGCATATTTGAAAGTCCACACAAGCAGAGTTGAGAGTTTTTGGGCCCGACTGCACATTTAGTCTTTTTATAGATCACAAACTTAACATGGAAAGTCACGTATGTAATATTTTATACGTGAGCTTCTGTAAAACTTAACGTAGAATTCTTACCAAAGTGTAACTATGGACAAAACACAGATTTCCAACAAACTCTCTCTGAGCAGAGGAATTGTTACAAGACAGGCAATTGCTTGGGGCCCCCAAAGCCAGAGGGGCCCCCACCCATGACCCTGTATAACCGTCAATAACAGTGCCTCTGTAAATATGATGCCCCCCGTTAACCATTGGCAATAAGCTTCACTTTGTATTGGTTCTCCTGATATATCACACAGTGGTTCAATTATGTATTGTAGGTGAAATGACACTTATTTAAATGATATTTATAATTATTATTTGTCATATAACTTATTTGTCCAACACGACTATGGGGCCTATAAGCCTTGTAGTTTTAAACACACAAATGTAATGTTTTTTGTGACGGCCCCCCTAGTTTGTTTTTTTTGTTTTTTTTTGCTTGGAGCCCCATAGTGTCCTTGCAACGCCACTGTCCCTAAGCACAAATCATCTCTAAAGCTTTTGTGTGATTGTCACAAATTTGACCTGGAAAATCATGCACGTTAGATTTTTGTACGATTTTTATACGCTAGCTTTATAAATGAAACCCAAGATGGCCGCCTGTTGTAGCCAATGGGCTGTGCTCGTTAGCGCATGTGGCCAGTTCAGCCTTTAGCAGCTAGCTCGATCTTCCGGGTTGTGCGACCAGGAAGTGACGCAGGATCGTGACTCTGACCACTGCAGAATATGTTTCACTGCAGTACCAGTGGAGTGGCCACTGGAGGCTGCTGGCGGTTTAAGATGTCGATACCCTATCCAGTTAATATAACAGATCCATGATGAGATCCCTGGTGTTATAGCAGATTTTTGAGACTGTTCATGGCGTAGTGCTCAGATCAGAAATTAGAAATTCAGATACTAATCCATACTGAAACTATTATTGAAACTAGATTTTATATTTATATTTGTGCAAATATCGAAATTTGACCTTTCATGAACAGTTTTAGAATGATATTATCTTTATCAGACATATAAACATAAAGAAAGTACCATTTTGTGTTTGAAGTAACAGTCTGTTGATATATACAAGCATTTTTATTACTACTGTGGTATCGAAATCAGTATTGAGCCTATTCTTTAGTATCAAAATCAAGTTTTAAATTTTAGTATCGTGACAACACTATTCATCAGAGTCACAGATTAGCACTGAGCAGCACATGTCCTGTCGATTGATTCGTTAACTGAAGTGACGTGAAATTGGCAAAAGCTCAAAAACTTTGTCTGACCCAAACTGCTCGGGATTTCATGCAAAGGCTTAGTTGTAACTTTACACAAAAAAGTACCAGAAAACTGTGTAAAAGGCAGTTTAAAGTAAAAAATGATTAAAGGTGCTGTACCTAATTTTATATTCTTAAAACATGAAAAACAGAAGTAGCTAATTTTAAACTATCTGGAGAATTCTAAATGTATTGCTCACTTACAGAGTGCGTTTTGAGCATTCAAAATTTTCACTGTGATCTGTTTATAAGCATTTTCACATCATTTAAACTCCATCGCAGAGTTTAGCGTCACGGTAAAGCTAACAAACGATACCATGCTAATGCCGCACTTCCAGTTTTGCGGTGAATAAAATGCACTATAATTCAAAGCAGACAGCAAACAGTGGTTCATTTTCAATTTAGCTTATACAATCGGTTCAGGCCAGACACGTGACTAGAACCATTCTAGTCCTAATGTAAACAAATGTAAACTGCATAAACTAGTGCAAAATCAGCGGTGGTGATCATCTACATCTTACAAGAAGTACATCTGCATTTTAAAACTTGAGTTTGACTATGTTGCAGCTAGTTATGTGAAAACAAAATGCTAATAAATGATTTGCATTTGTGATTAGCTTCAAGGTCAAACAAAATGAACTCCAAGAAATCTCCTCACAACTAAAACATGGCCTGTAAATGTCTTGGATGTTTGTTGCCGAAAACAACACCTTTCACCCGACATTTCTGAACCATTTTTGCGTTTATACAAAGGCAAACTACAAAGAGTACATACAAAACAGATTTTAGTTTAATGCATGAAAACAATCAGGTACAGCCCCTTTTATTCCCAAATCTTCTGCTAGTTCTCTCTATGCTTTCTCTGTCTGCTGTTTTCCCACATAAATCCTCATCTTCTAAATATAACAGTAAATTTGGTCAACTAAAACACCATTGACCAATTAATCGAATAAATCAATAAACGTCAACAGCCCTAAACATCACTGTCAACCCAGGTCTAAAACAAGACCACACCGGGCTCTGTCTTTAAATTCCAAAATTGCAACCCCTCATTTTTCGGTAAAACACTTCTACTTTGCTGTGAAACCTCTAAGAATAAAGTTGCATTGTCAAAAAGTTTGGAAATTGAAGAGGAGTGATGTGCACTTTGCTATTTTCGCTCTACTGCTGATGTAATGCTCTTCTTTTGGATATAGTTGAATTTGCTAAGGGCCATGACTTTGTGTTCATTGTAAGATCGGCACCAGGCACATAAATCATTTTCATTGTAGTTTTCCTGGAGCTGTCAGTAAGCGCCTTTTTGCAGATTGCTTTTTGGGCACACCAATCAGACAGATAAGGCCGAGGTAGGAGGGATTATTTGGGTTGCCTAATTTGCCCTGTCTAAACGGCTCCGGAGCTAATCATTTACAAAGCAAAATGCAAATCTGACATTGTTTTAACGAGGTGTTGAAGGGTGTAATTGAGGTGATGTATCAGACATAATACAGAGCTTTCGGCGCTCGGGGCTGCGGCTAGCTGATGATGATTTGATGTTTTAGCGTAGACGCTCAAAGAAATCTGTCGAAGTATTGCTGTAAGTATTTTTCTCAAAGGAGATCTGAGTAATATTTTTACCGTATCAAACGTCTTTGTGAGTCCCTGTGATAGTTAAAGAAGCGTTTTTGGTGTGTTTGAAGCGTCCGTTGTCTCCCCCTGCTGTCTCTGAGCGGAAAACCAGCTTTGCAACATGGCCGTCTCAGAACTATCCTAGGAATCCCTGGCTCTTTTAGAGGACACATATTTTGCTACAGTGATTTTTTTGGAGCTTTAAACCATGTTCTAACAATGTTCTGTCATCAAAAACATACCTGAAGTAGCATTCAGTTGCATTCATGCTATTTTGAGGAATGTTCATCAGAAAATCCTCCCCTCTCCGAACGTGGAACTTCCTTGTTTCTGAGACATATTTTCAGATCATCTATGTCACTTATCTGAGAATCTTCCACTGTTTTAAGTCCTTAAAGGTCCCATATTCTGCTATTTTGCCCTTTACACAGTCTATTCTAAGGGCTTTGTTGATAAAATTTTGCGTTGTGCAATATCCATAACATAACAGTTTCCAAAAAACACCCATCTCTTGGACTG
Organism: Rhinogobius similis; assembly: GCA_019453435.1. Lineage (NCBI taxonomy): Eukaryota > Metazoa > Chordata > Actinopteri > Gobiiformes > Gobiidae > Rhinogobius > Rhinogobius similis. The sequence goes on from CM033631.1 coordinate 33,126,040, forward strand.
GCCCCCCTCCTTGCAAAAGCAAACGGCTCACTCTGAGATCTGACCCCCCCGAACAGAGAGCAGCCTGCTCACCCGCCCAACACGCGCCTCCCCGCCCAACTTCGTGCGGCCTAGAGCGGAGATAGTGCGCATGCGCCGTGTGCTCCGGTAAACAGCGATACACAAACACGGGAATAAACCTTTTATCCGTCCTGACGGTGCGTCGTGCTGAGTCCTACGTCCTGGATCTGACCTGGAGTTTGACGTGCTCCAGTACCTCGACGACGGACGTTGCCGTTTGGTAAATAACAAGCTAACTCTTCGATCTGTCGTATCCATCGTGTAATTACTGTGTAGCATTAGCATTAGCTGTTTTTATTCTGCGGCTGCGCGCTTCCCGGAGGCGTGGCTTAAACACCGCGTCATCCATGGGAAGCCGCGTCATCCATGGGATGAGCCCCCGTCTGCCTGCTCAGCCGAGGGGGACAAAAAAGACAGTTCTCTAGCGAAAACATGCGGGAATCAATCAAAAAACCACTTTGGGCACACATACGAGGCCCAAATAGCACTGTAGGAAGGTTAAAACCTCTGAAAAGTCGATTTTGCATGTTATGGGACCTTTAAATCATCGCCAGACTTGTAATGAGCATTTCTTCCGTCTAATCATGATCGCTGCTGCTGCTAGCTTGATGTGATCGTGTAGCATTCTCTTCAAGAGCTAATATAGCTACGCACTTGGCCCCATCTACTGGGCTGGACGTACTAAGCAAGTGTCTTTCCAGACGGATGAGAAAAGCTTATTATTCCATAATAAACTTTTTTTTCAAAACATGAGATAGCAAATTAAAGGTACCCAAGAGCATGTTTAAAGGCTAATAACAATATGAAAAATACAGAATATTTTTCCTTTAAATATTTGGCAACTTTAATGGTTTTTTGTGCGATTATACATTTTTAAATAAGAAATAGGAAAAGAGAGAAAAAAAAAAATTTCTCTGACAATGTATTTTCACAAGTGAGCTGTAGGGGGAGCCCTCTGACGGTTTTAAATAAATGTTAAAAGGAAAATACTACTCAGAGTACTAGTTATCAGGTACTTTTAACTTCCCTCCCAATAAGGAGATCGTGGGTTCGAATCCCGGAACAGACTAACATCACGCGATGGGTGGAGTCTGCATGTCCTCCCCGTGTTCCCATGGGTTCGCTCCAGGTTCTCCAGCTTCCTTTCACCGTACAGAGACATGCATGTGAAGGTTAATTGGCAAATTTAAAATTGCCACTAGTGAATGAATGTACCCAGTCACCCACGAGCAGGAACAAGCGACGGGAACAAGCAGTAGAAAATGAATTAATATTTATTATAAAACAACAAAAAGGCTATTTCATAATTAGTTAATAATTTCCGATTTTTGAGGGCTAATGCTAACAGCCTCAGGAACAAATACAGGAGACTGGCTGCAGTTCTAAAATCTTCCTGACGAGCCAAGTTGCTAAGTGAACGGCAACATGAGCATTGAACACAGCATCTACTTATTATATGTGAATGTGTTTTAGCATGGTTTGCCACATTTGCTTTTTTTTTAAATTGCCTGTTTTCTTCACCACATGCAGAGTCAACCGAAGACTAGATTTGTTCTAAACCTAGGAGCATAGCAAGAACATCTTTTACAGATTTAAAAACGTGTTTAGATATTTCAAAACAGAAGTAAAAGAGTGTGAAATGTAAAAGAGTGTAAAAGAGAAGAAATTCTGTCAGTGGTGATGTGTTTCTAACTGTGGCTAAAACCCTTGGTGCAATGAGAATTTCCTAATGGACTGTATTATGTTCAAAGCCGGTGTCTTGTGGAGCTGACATAACCGCTGAATTGCACTTCCCAACCATGAGCAGTTTGTTTTTATTGTTGAGTTAAGCTACCCCAACGTTGTAAGCTATTTTCATGGACAGATTTTCTGAATTATTTGCATTGTTATTGGCCTTTAAACATGTTCTTGAGTACAACTGCTTTGGCAGCAGTGGAAAATACAATGGAAAGTAAATAGAGATTTGATGGGAGAAATTCTCAGACTGAGTCCGGTTATGAGTTACTTAGAAACAGCACAGGAGACCTCCAGATCGCTATCATTGAAGTCACAAGTTTGGGAAAAATTTAAACAAAGTATTATTTGAGGCTCAGAACAAGAAGAACTTGTAAACAGGAGTAATGAAAGACCTGTGTGTGAGGTTAAATATGATGTAGGAATAATGTCATAACATAGTAAACTTCATTTTGAACTATATATGTCCTTTAAAGATCCTTTTGAGGGGTGCATAACTACTTTTCATGTTCTAGTTGTAAAGAAGCAGAATTTTATAAACACAAATTTGCCCATCAATATAGGCTGTTATTGTGAGAGGTCTGAGAAGGACTGATTCTGTCTATAAAACAATCCCAGACAGAAAACAGTAGAAAGCAATTGGTAAGTCATAGGGCTAGCTCTGTGGTCTTATGCCTCATTTACACCAGCTCCATCACGTCAAAATGTCTGATGTTTGGCCATTTTACGCATTCCAGTTTCATTTAGTACATATGCCCGTGATAGGCCTGGTAATTAATGGAAGGTTTTTTTTTAATCACAATCAGGCAGTTGTGAATAGTTTAAAATAGCATGTTTTGCCTAAGTTTTAAATAGATGACGCTGCATTGAAATGTGGTTTTCTGTTCTTGTTTGTAAATCCATAAAGCCAACTTGCTGTCTCTCCTCTGCATTCAACATGGCATCCACAGTGGCATCGTGAAGGGAAAGTAAAAAGTGAAGCGTGCCCTAGCATAGGATACATTATATATATATATATAATATATATTTCATGGCTTTAGGTTTTACACTATGAAACCTGAATATGTCCACGAGAGACGTGAGCAAAGCTGAAATCAAGCTGTTCAACTTTTGGCCTAATTTGGCCCAGGTTTGTGTCATAGTCTGTTTTTGGTCTACCAGAAACAAGAATGAAAGGTTCTGTCTTGATACAGTGAAGGACATTAAAAATTTACAGTTTTCCTGTATTTATCTGTTGTCTGGCCACATAAAGCTAGTTCAAATTCATTCATATCAGTGTGGCTTCTTGCATATACTATACCGCAGAGCTACAGACAGATGGAAGTGGTACATGCACATTTACTGTTAACACATTCTAATTGTACTTCAGACGCACAGAGATGTGACAGCGCGGTGTAAATAAGCCTTTAATTTAAATTCTTACATGCAGACGTTTTACCTTGAATTTCCAGCGTGAGTGAATGTGAACATGGTTGAGTGAGATGTTCTGGAGCAGAGCTGTTGACCTCCTCTTTCTGATCTGACGACCGTATACGTGTCCTGCGTGTTTTGTCCTGGCATGTCCGCATGTTCCCTGCCCTGTATGCACCGTCCCGCACTGCCCTCCGGTCTGCGGCCTGGCTTGTCCCTCCTCCGTTCCCCCTGTCCCCGTGTCCCTGTGTCCCTGTGTCTTCCAGGAGAGCCAGTGGTTGGACAGCGTGTCTCTCCTCATGAAGGACTCTCTGGAGGGGGAGATGCTGATGATCGATAACCTGTCTGGCTCTGTGTTCCACCACTACTCCTCCCCTCCGCTCTGCAAACGCTGCAAGGGCCACCCGCAAGAGGTACTCCCGAGGCACTGGTCACCTGTTTAACATGCACACAGAACATGGCAGAAGTTTAAAGAAGGGGTCGTCGTGTTATTAGATGTTTTTAAAATCTTAATTACCGAGAATGATGGTGGATTTTTAACTATTTCTGATACATTGCAGACAAGAATAGATGACTTTCTGATTGGTCAGCGCTTCCTGGAGGAGGATGGGATAGGAACAGTTGGCAGTGGTAGTTCAAAGAGTTTGGAGTTTGATGTTGAAAGAATTTATATATGCCCCCTCAGAATAGTGATTCTAAGTTCTAGCCACATTTATGTTCTTCTTAAATACATTAAATTAGGAGATGTATTTACCTTGTTGACATGTTTGGGCTGCTTAACTGTGAGCCTCTTCAGAACTGTCACCGGCGTTGGTGAAGTGTCACTGATCAGCTGATGTTACTTCCTGAGGCGTGATCAGCCTGATGGACCTGGCGGTCGCTCAGACTGACCACGCCTCCTGACACCCGGTGGTCTCTGGAGTAGTGTGTCCCATGTGTTGGACAAAAGGAAGGCTCCGTCGTCACGGAGTCAGTGCCTTGTTTGAACTTGAGACACTGACAGCATCTACTGACGGAGCTTTCCTTTTATCACATACATGGGACACACTACTCCAGAGACCACCGGGCGACAGGAGGCGTGGTCAGTCTGAGCGACCTGCCAGGTCCATCAGGCTGACCACGCCTCAGGAAGTAACATCAGCTGATCAGTGACATGTCCCCAACGCCGGACACAGTTCTGAAGAGACTCACAGTTAAGCAGCCGAAACATGTCAACAAGGTAAATACATCTCTAATTTAATGCATTTAAAAAGAACCTAAACGTGGATAGAACTAAAGAAGACATAATGAATGTTATTGGAGGATTCTAAGTTCTATTTCCCTTTTGGATGTCCAGTGAGTTTTATAGATTACAGATATGGAAAGCTCAGTGTTGTAAACTCATTTGTATAAACAGCTCCGTGCGTTCCAAGCATAGTTCCCACCAGTGCATTTTTACTTCCAACTGTTTCTAATGTCCAGCTTGTATTCTGTCACAAAACTATCACAGGATGCTTAAAAACAGTTAGAGAATTGACCAAAACTGAAAAAAGAGCATCAAGAAAAACAAATGTGGAGTTGGTAATTAGGCAAGAAGTGCAAAGAAGACAAAGGCAAGTTGAGAGGAGTGTTTATCTGTTTTACAGCTTGTTCTAGTCATTTTGCAAAAGTTAAGGTGGTCAGCGGTCAGCACATGTACAGCTCCATTGCTACACATTCACAAGCTCTGGGGAGACGAACCAAATGATGGACAAAATAATGCAGAGGAAGGACAGAAACCTCCATGTGTATCCCATATGTGTTTGGAACATAAATGAGCCTTTAGCTTTACATAATTAGCCATCTGTTTGATAAGAGAAAGTAGTAAAGTAAACCAATAGATACAATGCAGCCGCCATCTTGACTGTATGGTTCTATATGTTTTTACAACCTGCCTGTGATTGATTAGGCACCGAAGGAAAGGAAGCCTCTATAAAGTGATATCAACCTCACTTCCTGTTCCACTTCCTATTGTAGAATACAGCGAAAGAGTCAGGCTATGCTAGCACATAAAAAATAGGCATTTCAGTGTTGACCTCTTTAGCCTCCCTATAGCTATAAACCTGAATCAACAAAATATGCAATAGTAAGTATATTTTACTTGGGGGGGGGCTTCTTGCAATTGAAACATTTGCATTTTTGACTTTTATTGTCAACAATGTAGCATCTTGGGTCACTTTTTTGTGCATGAATACTGCATGTCTACATTCAAAACCACAATTGTAGCAGAGTGTCAAATGCATTACTAAAATTACGTCGTTAGAATTTAAAAGAGAACATACCGTGAAATGCAGCACAATTTGCATGTATGTACGCACCAAAAATCGTCCACAGTCACGGCCGTTTCTAGCTTCAAGGGGGCCCAGGGTGAGATGCTATGTTTGGGGGTCTCTTACAGTCACATACAAAAGAAAACAAATATGTCGAACTAAAAAATAAGCATCAGTTTAGAGAAGACAGTTTAATAGTTTTGAGGATTTTTCTAATGGGCCCCCCTTTGTTACTTATGGGCCCCTTTGCTTATACTCTGTTTGCCTATATCTAGAAACGGCCCTGTCTGCTGTTACATCTTTGTATTCCTGTGTTCTGAAATGTTGTCTACAGGAAATGTTTTGTAAAAGACAGTCTTCTAACGTTGTGTCCTGTGTCAGTGTTGTCGATCACTGGGACAAACGTGCAGCGGGTGGGTCAGAAGATACAATCGCTGGGTTTCCTCTTCCCGGCACCTGTCTGCGGACGCTGTCAGAACCATCAGTCTCCCTCTCTCTCCTCTTTTACGTGCTCTTCCTGTTCCTTCTCCTCTGTCTTTCTCTCGCTGTGTTACTGTAAATGGTTGAAGGCTTTGGATGTGCTTCATACGGCGTCCGAGTGAGTCTGTGTGTGGACGAAATTTGGATGACTGCCAACAGAGGATAGGATATTGTTTCTAAAAGTAAAATTATCGTTCATTTTTCCCTGCGACTTTCAAAAAAATCAATATTATTAAAGGCCCTGCAGCCAGATTTGGAACCGTGAGTGAAGAACATGGTTCAGAATGAACTTAAGAATGAACCCACTTAGTCTTTTCTAATGTTGAACCATGACAGAGAAAGAACCGTCTGTGATCTGGGATAAATGTCTTCAGCATACGGGCACTTTTACTATTGCGCTGAGTCACTTTTGGGTGAAAACAGACTGTTTTGTTCATTGGAGGCAGATACAAATGGATGGATCCTCTCCTTTTTGCCTTAAAATATTGAGCCAGCTATCAGAACTATACCAAAACACACTCACGCCTAAGAATGTATGAAACAAACCACTACCAACAGACAAACACAGTGACCGTCTTCGGAAAATGCAAACTTATTCATCCATTTACTCGCTTCATGACAATAAATTATGTAGATATTCAACTAGGCTGGATTTATGTATGCAGTAACTTGCAGTTAGCCTGCTAACTGCTGCTAACTGCTAACTAACTAACTAGCTTCTGATAAACAAACTCATAGACACGCAATTTTAGATTTATACTTTGTTCCTGAACAAATAAACTGAACATCACAGAGAGCAAACTTCTCATTTAGCGTAATACAATACAACACGATAAATACTAGACTTAAATTACCCCAAAAATAAACAACACCAAGTAAATATGTTTGCTACCAGTAAATCACCAAACCTAGCACATAGCCAAACACTGGCCCTTTGTGTTCATTTTATGTTTCGCGATGCAATTTTTACGCTATGAATTCACAAACTATAGTTTATAGGTGTTTATTTGAAGTTTTATTCCGATCGTGTCCCATTCATTTCAATGTAGGCTTGTGTTTGCACCCAAAAGGGGGCGTGGCCTTCTGGCAGCACAGGAAGTGACGTATGGATAAAGACATCTATAGTCACAGGAAGTTCTTTCTTTCTTTGTTTTGTCTTCTTTTTTTCACTAATATCTACAAAATATTGTTTGGAGTAAATGGCGTTTTCATGAACTAGAATTAATAAAAGTCAGATCCCTTTAAGAGTTACTCAATATAATCATGTTATGGACAGTGGATACAGTGCCTTTAATATTTTAATATTTGAATTTTATGAAAAGTCTGTGGGGAAAATGAATAACACATTTACTTTTGGAACCAGTAGTGCAAATAATTTAATAAGTCTGGCATAATCTTCCAATATTTGGCACAGTTTAACTCATGCAACCTTTAATTTGTATTATTATTGTAATTTTTTCTGTTTATTGTGTTTGCCATTTATGCTGCAAACAATTATATCTACATGCTAAAAGTGCTTGAATAAGGAGCATTTGAACTTGATTTGAATAGCATTGACAAGTTTGCTTAATATACTGAACATGGAAATTTGTCAAACCTATTCAGAAATCAAGATAAATATTCCAAGTTCAAGTCATTTTAACGGATGTAGATGGACGTTCGATTTGTTGATGTGAGCTGCGATTGTTGAAAAGGACAGTGGGGTTTGTGCTGTGCAGATTCTGTGCTGGTGCGGTGCCAAACAGCAGGTTTTTAAATTGAAATGTTTGTGCATATAGCTTGAGCATATTCACTCTGGGATGCAGCGTACAGCACATTGCTAATTTTGTCACCCTGATAGAATCTATAAATCTTGTGCTGAAGGGACATTTCGAACCCCAGGACCCAAATTAATTTCGCAGTTCTCCAGAAGATAAAGAGTTTTTGGACCGCTGCGCACTAATATCAAGATTTAGAAGGAAAAAAGTCGGTACAACTTGGAATTAACTGGAGTTAATCAATTAAGTTCTACGTGTGTTTCTTATAGGGCTGCAACTAATTGTTATTTTAGTATTGGACTTATCAGGGAATATATATTTTTATTCTGATTAGTAAACAAACTATTGTAGTCCACTCTGTGATTTTGAAACTAATTTTAACCAAATGAAGTTTAAAAAGTAAGATGAACTGTAAACTTGTAGAGAATATATTATTAAGAAATTATGTATTGATGAAAATAACAAATTGTGTGTTCCTTTTTGACATTTTGATTTAGTAATGCCATTGCCTTTGTTATGAAATGTCTTTCGGTTTGTGTTTTAGAGTCAGTATAGTCCAGATAATGACTAGCGATTGTTAAAATATTCACAGATTGTTTTAATAGTTGATTTGTCACAATTACAGCAATCTTTGCAACCCTAGTGCCTTAATGTTTTCTTCAACTAAAGTATACTAACTATAAGATAACGTGACGACAAAAGTTTTTTTAAGGGTGCCAAAATTCGCTGGGGACATGGCACAACCTTGCCGTGTTCCTCTGAGCTTTGCTGTATTTATCGTTAAAACACCTTTGAATGGCAGCTCCGATTATACTCAGGCTGTTTTTCATATTTAGTCATTGTTTTTACATTTTCTTTCATTATTGTTTTCTCTTTTTGCTCACCAAGCTTATAGCTTGTAGAATCTGGCTGCTGTAGCTACTGCAAAACATCTCCTCTGTGCTTTGTTCCAAGTTCATTATCTCAGCCACACACAGGAAGTGCACATTGCAAATATATATATATATCTCCATGAGTTATAATGACTTGAATCCATAATATTAATCTTGATCAGAGTTTGGCTGCATGGATGTATTGGAAGTATATTCATTTAACGTGTTCACGATTTCCAAATTACTTTTAAGCCCAATTATTGTCCATAATTGGGAAAGTAAAGATTTTTTTTGCCTCATTTAAGAAAATGTACAGCTATACACAGATAAACAACTAGTGATTTGGAAAAACAATTATTCACAGTAATTCATCACAATCAGGTAATTTTGCCTGAAAAATCAATTGTCGATTTTTCCTTCCTTTCAAAATTTAAATTTCGGTTGATTTCCAATTTTTCTTGTTTTTTACACATCCCTCATTGAAACCAAGTTAAACTACTTTTGTATAGGTGTAAATATTCCACATTACATTAAGTCAACTCAACTCATGTAGATCGATATAAATAATATATATATATTTTGCAGTGCAGTGAGACTGACTTTTAGCCCATATACAGTACCTGCCCCGCCTCCTCGTCTCTCTTTTTTGCAGCTCAGTGGTCGGCAATTTACTGCTTCATATCAGCGATAAATCACTTCCTACAGCCGCTTTGTCTCTCTCACTTAGGGAAGAAAAATAGAGCCATCATCCAGTCTCAAACCATTGGATTCCTTAGCATTTTCTTTTCCTTAGGCTCTTTTAGCATATTTAGTTTCCACTCTAGCTCTCCTTCAGTGCAATACAAACCCATTACAAAGACTCTGCTTATTTTATTGTTACATAGTGCACCTTCATGTGGTGCATTATTATTATTTATGGTATGTTATTGCTTGGATCCTTAGTAGATTCTGCCTGATGAGAAAACATTCCTTTTACTGTATACAGAATGGATACAGCATGTGCTCCCATAGTCACCATTAAGGTTAAAGGTCCTATATCATGCATTATTTAGTCTTTTTAAACTTATTTAGGACTACCCTTTACTGCATTTTGTATAAAATAAAATTAGAGAAAAGAAACTAAAAACAAAATGGTCCTTTTTTCACAGGAAAAAAAAAAAGACAAAGGACCTGTTGGCGCACTGAGGATGCCGTGTAAATAAAAACATTAACTGCTAGCATTGAAACTGTTTAGCTATGTAATGAAGTCAATGGCCTCTGTGCACAGAATTTTATTTGACAATTTAAAAAAAAAATTGTTAGCTCATGTGAGTACTTCCTGTTCAATGCTATCTCTATGTTTTTTTGTTTTTTTTGCTGAGTCAGACTAAAATGAATAAATACTTAGAGACCAGGCAGTGAACAGTGAGCTGTGTTGATAAATGGAGGCGCTTGTGGGTTAATGCTAACGCTAAGGCTAATTTTGAAGCATAATAAAGAAAAAATAAAACAAAATGAAATAAAAATCCATATATGAAAACAGGTAGTCCACACTTTACATTTTAATTAGTTGCTTCTTTATAGTTTACGTTTTGATAAAAGTTAGCATTAGCTGTGAGAAACGGTTAGCTTAGCCAACTGCTGCCTGCACAGAGTCCACTGAATTACACTGAAAAAAATTACAAATTGAACCATATTAGCGTTTGATAAAGGAGTATAGACTTTTTATTTTATTTTATTTTCTTAAGGGACAATTACCAGGTGGGAATGAGCATTTTGAGTTCTGAAGAGGGAAACTGCCTAAATTTAGCTGGATTAGTCAAACTTATGAATGAAACAATACACAACTCCAGTTATGATTTTTATAGGAAAACTTTATTTTAAAAAAAATAACAATAGTAATAATGGCATTATATAAGACCTTTAATTTGCAGCCATCTACCACTGTATACAGCTTCTTGTGACTTTTTGGCACTGCTGGAACTGTTGATGAGCAAATCCACATATGTACTTACCCTTATCTTACCCTGATGTTGTTTTCTTCACAAACAGGTCCCTCTTTGAATTGTCCGCGTTTGGTGAAGCGTGTCCGGGCGCGGTGGAGGTTTTGTTTTGCCTTGTTTATCACTGGCCCCCAAAAAAGTGCAGCGAGGAGAGAGATGTCTGCAGACGCTATTGTTGTTTTATTCCTCAATACATTAAGAAAAGAAGTATAGAAATATCCAAGTTTAAGTATATAAGTAATGCATTTTAGAGCACTTGGTTTTGTTACGCTGCAAAAAATGTACACGAGTTCAAAGGACTTAAATTCAAGATGAAATTTTGGGGTGTTGATTTAAGTAGTTTTGACTATTTGACGATTTACAAATGACGCCACGGATGTTTGACTTGTACAATACTTCAGACTGTTTTAAAAATATGATCTTTTTTTTTCTCAATTACAATTTTCTGCCATAAGTAAAAAAGAAATGTTTCCCTCATGGCGGAATAATTTAGTTGAAATATTTTGAAACACGTCTGAAACTGTGAAACAAGTCAAATCATTTGTGTCTTGTAAATGTAAATGAATCAACACACTGCAAAAATGAGTTAAAATGAGTTGGATTCAGAATAATGAACTTGATTTGATTAAGTTGAACTCATTTAGATTGATTTACTTCTTAAACCTAAATTATTAGACTGGTTTCAACGTATTTCTAACTTGTTTCAATACATTTCTTTATTTTTCAAGCTAAATCGTCTTGAAAGAAGTCAGAAATGTCACAAACCAATTTACGTAACACAGGTTTCGCTAGTAAATTAATCGAAACTAGTCAAATCAAGTGAAGAATTCCGAATACAACTTCATTTTACCTTGTGTAGATGCTATTTTTGTGCTGTGTAATAGTCAAAACTACTCAACTCAATCTACTGCCTGAGTTTAAGTCGTTTGATCTCGACGTTCTTCTTTTGCGGCGCACTGCTGTTCACCATGGCGCGTTGACACGAATAACTACGAGAGGCTCTGTCCCCCAGCAGCAGATCAAGATGGCGGAGATAGAGCTGGCCTCGCTCAAGTCGGAGCAGCTGTCGGACAAGTCGTCTTCCCCTGCCCTGCCCGACGAGCTCAGCCTGGACGGGACCACGGCGGACCCCCTCATCTCGCCACACGCACAGGTGAGGGGAGGGCACGGAAACTCGGTCCGTCTTTTGCACCGACCGGAAAAGGTCCTGGAAGAACAGATCGCGCTCATGTTTTAACACAGTTCTACACGGTCCCAAACAAACAGCGCTCATGTCATAAAGGGGTGTTTCCCAACCAGGGGTACGGGGACCCCAAGGGGTACATGAGCAAATACCAGGGGGTACTTGGAATGGTTTCAGGCTTTAAATGGAGATGAAATGTACTTTTATTTGACAGAAAACGTGTAATTAGTTGTAAATTTAGCATCTTTTTGGAGTATTTTGGACCATAAACACAATTAAAACAACAAATATAATGTAATAATTAACTGTATTTGACCAGTAAACCAATTTATTCACCCAAAACTCAAGTTAAGGGGTACTCCGAGTGTGAGACAAAGCTTAGGGGGTACTCAAAACAAAGAAAGTTGGGAACCATTGTCATAAAGGACACGTATTGTTCTGCTCAGCTTATTCCGCCCCGCCCACTTTTGCCTCTTTTTGCCACAGATCCGCGCTTCTGCTGTAAACGCACTCACTCCGTTAAAGCTAATGGCGAACGAGGGAAAAGTCTCGCCGCTAAAATGTTACATAAAGTAGATTGATTTGTGTACAATGTTTAATGAACACGAGCAACAACAAGTCAACAACGCAACGATTTCCTGGGCTCCTTGAAAACGGCTTTTTAGTCCATGTAGAACTTATTTTCTGTTGAGCTCGTCTGCTCCATGTAAACTAATATAACAGAAACAAGATGGCGGTGCCCACGACAACTTCCGGAATAAGGTGAATAGTAAATTTTTGGGCTTTTAACCGTGTTGTATTACTGTTCCGTCACCAAGAACCTACCTGTAGTTGCATTTAGCTTCATTTACGATTTGATGCATGGTTAGAAGATTCTCCCCCCTCCGTCAAAAACACTGACTCTGAATTCCCTCAGTGAGTGACGTTTTTTCGATAACTGACGTCACATCTGAAAATCTTCTGCTGTTTCAAGTCCTTCAATCATCGCCAGCCTCGTTCTGAATTTTTCTGCCGTCTGAGCACAGTCACTGCAACTGCGTGGCTGCATTAGCTTCTGTTGTCCCTTAAGTAATAACACATTTTAATTAACTTTAAACTTTAAACTCAGCCGAGACACAGATGTTCAGTTTGTTTTTATAAATAATTCTTTTTGTTCTGAACACGAGATGCCAAACTTCAGCGACTCAAGAGCATGTTTAAAGGCTCATAACAATATAAAATGCATAATATTCACCTTATTCTGGAAGTTGTCGTGAGCACTGCCATATTTTTCTGTTGTAGTTTACACAGGGCAGACGAGCTCAACAGAAAATAAGTTCTACACGGACTAAAAAGACGTTTTCAGGCCGCCCAGGAAATCGGTGCATTCCTAACTTGTTGTTGCACGTGTACATTAAACATTTTAGACAAATCAGTCTACTTTATATAATGTTTTAGTGAGAGACTTTTCCCTCATTCGACATTTGCGCGAACACTGTTAGCGTCAAACCAGAAGTCCCTTTACTACAAGAGTGCGGCTCAAAGTGGGCGGGGCAGAATAAGGTGAATAAAAAAGCACAATGTTATTTCCTTTAAAGAACACATATTATACAAAATTAACATTGTTCCTTCGTCGTACCTGGCATATTAAGCTTCATTCACGCTTGTTTGATGAATCCTTGATAAGTCCTCTCCCTTCCGAGTGTAAAAACACCCCATTGTGTATTTCCCAGATCAGTTGACCTTGATATTTCTTTGTACTGATATATTTTCTCTGGTTTAGTAGCAGTTAAATATGTTTTTTTTTTCAAACTTTGAGCTCATATTTAACTTAAAGGTTGAATGGAGGATTTCTCGCCGATTTGAAAATCTGCGACTGTTAGTCCTTTTTTTGAAAAAGCGCATGCGCAGGTTCCCCCTCCCTCCCCGTTTCTCCTGAGTGAACACCTACCAAACCTCGTGCACGAGCACGCCCAGCAGCACTTTAACGTGTGCATTTGTTTACAAGACGATTGGTGTCGCTTTCTCACGACAACCTCCGCGAAGAAGATTTAATAATACACTCCACATACAATAAGCTAAAAAAAGAGTCAGATAAACAGTTACCTGTCCAGCAGAAAGTTTGCAACGGAGGCATCAGTTGGAAGCCTGTTTTGCGCTTTCAATGCTCGCCAGCACGTAAACGATTCCCCCAGAATAACACGCGTTTTGTTTCTTTCCTCTGCAGACTTTCGTCTCTTCTGTGAAAGCTCTGTCTTTCTCAGTCTTTCTCTTTCGTCCCTCAGCCATTTCGGTACTTCGCGGATGAAAGTTTAGACCTACAATGACGGAACTCGCCGCTAACCTCCTGCTACATAAACACACTAGCATATCAACCACGCATGCGCGGCCAGGGGAGCGAGCGTTTCCCCTGGACGAGCCTGTGGGCGTGCACTAGCGCGCAGAGAATGATTGACACCTGAGCGGACCAGTTATTTGTACTACCCACGAGGAAATGAGATTCTGATTTGTTGCCCGAAATCCTCCATTCAACCTTTAAAATATACTTATATAAGCATATATTATAGATAGATAAAAGTCATGTGACTTGTAAAGAGACCAGTACACAGATTTAATTTTGACACAAATTTGTCAATGACTCAAATTGGGGAATCTCAGATAATTCTAACTAACTGTTACCTAGCAACCATACTATAATCAAGGACCAAAATCCATATAAATGACTCTATAGTTATGATTTGACAAATAATAAAACCTGATAGCGCCTTTATTTTGTACAGTGATTGTTTAAACTGTCGATATGACGATAACGATAGGCTCGCTTACTGATGACATCACAGAGAGATTCTGTTTTTTCCAACTCGGCTCTACTTCCTGTCATTTTCCAGTTTTATCTTGTAGCATTTTCTTCACAAACTGCCACTTCACTGATGTAAAACTCTGATAAACATCTACCACAGGAACTATCCCAGCGAAATAAGTCAAAATTGAGAAAAAAACAAGAACCTCTCACGTGCACTTTAATCACGTGCGCCGAGGCTCTTTGTTAAAATCGGCGTCTGCTCACGTTTACAGTATTTTTGTGTCAGATCCACGCTTCTTTCCACTTAAAAGAACACTCCCATTAGGTACATTAAACCAAAGACTTCGGGGCTTACATGAATTTCAGCATAATCCACGCTGCTTTATCTTGTCCTGGTGGGTATCGCTGGTAAATATCATGTCTTTGAAGCGCCTCGTTCCTCCTTGGACCTCATGAATAAATCTTCTCTGCTGCTGCTGATATTTGCGCTCCTGTACTCACACTCTTTCACCCCTCTTCTCCTTTTGGACTTGAGCTTTGGTACTCTCTCTTTCTCCGTGTTCCTGACCTCTGCCTCTACTTGTTCTTCGTCTTCTCTTTCTCTAGTCTTTCCCTCTCTTATTTTTCCCTCTTTATCCTCTCTTTTTCTTTTTCTGTCTTAAAGTCTCCTCCTTCATGTTCTCTCTCTTCTATTCTTCGTTCACCCTCCCAGCTCCTCTTCTCCCTCTTCATTCTCTCTTTCTCCTACATCCTTTTTTTCTTTTCTTTCTTAGAGTCTCCTCGCATGTTGTCTGTCTTTTATTTGTCTTCTTCTCTAGCTCCTCTTCTCTCTCTCCTCATCGTTCCTGTTTTTCTCTTTCTCTCTCTTCTCTATCCTTCTTCTCTGTTTTCCTCTCTCCTTTTTCTCTCTTTCCTATACATTTTCCTTTTTCTTTCTTAAAGTCTCTTTTGTCACTCTCTCTCTTATTTCTCTCCTTCTCTGTCCTCTATCCTTATTTCTCTTCTCTTATTCTTACACCTCCTTTTCCCCTCTTTCTTTCTTTCTTTCTTTCTTTCTTTCTTTCTTTCTTTCTTTTTTAATCATGTTTTCTCTTTTTTTCTTAAAGTCTCCATGTTCACTTTCTCTGTCTCTTATTTCTCTCATTTTCCATCTTCTCTTTCCTTTTTTCTCCTTTCCACCTTCCTCTTGTCATCGTTCCTGCTTTGTCTTTCTCTTTTCTCACTTTCCTCTTCTCCTCTCTTTCTCCTGTATCACTTTTTCCTTCTTAAAGTCTTCTCTTTCGCTTTGTCTTTCGTCCACCTTCTCTTCTCTCCCTTTGCCTTCCTTCTGCTTTCCCTCTGTTTTCCTTCTCATCTATCCTTCTCCTTTTTTACTTCTCCTCTTCCTTTCTTTTTTCTATTCCATATATTTTTACGGCTTTTCTTTCTTTCTTGCTTTGTCTGTCTCATAATTTTCCTCTTCCCTTTGTTTCTCTCTCTCTCTCTCTCTCTCTCTCTCTCTCTCTCTCTCTCTCTCTCTCATAGCATTAATATACCATTAATATAAATTACTTTTTCTCTCTCTTACTTTTTTTCCAGCTCCTCTATCATTGCTTCTCTCCTCTCTCCCTCCCACCTCTTCTCTCTCTCTCTCTCTTCTCTTCCCCCTCTTCATCCTCTCCTCCTCCATGGTCTGTATCTCTCCTATGTCATTTTCCTTTTTCTCTCTTCTCACCTTTCCACCTCCTCCTCTCTCTCTTCTTCCCTACATTTTTCATTCCTCTTCCATTCTCTCGTTTCTCTCTCCACTATATCACTTTTTGACCTCTTGTCTCTCTCTCTCTCTCTCTCTCTCTCTCTCTCTCTCTCTCTCTCCCCCTCTCTCCCTCCCTCTCTCTCCCTCCTTATCACTAGCCTGATGTCCCGGCTGGCTGTGCACAGGGGCAGGACTCCTCGGCTCTGGGCAGTCCGATAAGCCTCTGCAGTGGGAAGGCTTGGCTCATCAGAGGAGCAGAGAGAGAACAGAGAGAGAACAGAGAGAGAACAGAGAGACAGAGAGACAGAGCACGAGAGAGAGGGGAGGGAGGGAGGGATACAAGGTTAGGGTTTGGATTTGTCTGATATTGTTCTGCGTGAAAAAAGGGATTGGGAAATAATTGAGAAAGGGAGAGAAGAAAGCAACAAGTTACAGCGGGGACAATAAAAGGTTGTGCAGTTATGGAAAAATTGATTACTTTCAAAATGACACAAAGGAAAGATGGGTTGTGAGAGAGATTGTGGCTGTCCGTCTATGTGTTGTGGAACTGATAACCATAAACATTGGACTTTGAAGGTCAAATAGTATGCATTAATTCTATAGTTATTGGCTTTTAAAGGAAAAATATGCATTTTTCATGTCGTTATTAGCCTTTAAACATGCTCTTGAGTACCTTAAATTTGCTATAAAAAGGTTTGTTATTACTTTATGAGACTGTGTGACATGCTATGGCTAGCAGTAGCAGTGGTCGTGTTTAGACGGCAGAAATGCTCAAAACGAGTCTGGCGATGATTTAAGGACTTAAAACAGCAGAATATTCTCGGAAACAGCGTGAATGCAGCTAAATGTAACTCCAGGTATGTTTTTGATGATGGAACATTATTAGAACAGGGTTAAAAGCTCAAAAAGTACAATATGTGTCCTTTAAACATGCGATTGTGTATTTTAGCTGTGGCGTCTTACACTTTAAAACGTTAAATAATTTATCTATTAAAGGAACACCTGACTTTCATGTTAGTCAGGAATCGTCCACATCTGGAAAATGAGTTGTAGCTCCATCTACTGGCAGCAGAGAGAATTATACAGGGTAGATAAACAAACCTAGCTTACCCCGACATGCTGCTGTAAACACGGTGCTGTAATGAACATGCGGAACGAGTCTGGTGAGGATCTATGAACATAAAACGGAGCAGACAATCTAGGATCTGGGAGATTTGTCTTTTCTGAGGCATAAAAGGAGATGGTCTCTTAAACAGGATTCATCAAACAAGCATGAATTAAACTAAATACAACTCTAGGCATGTTTTTGATGAGAGAACAATGTTGTAAAAAGATGATTAAAGTTCACAAAGGTTGCTTAATGTGTCCTTTTAAAATCTGTATCTAGGACACAGAACTCCTGCAATCGAAACAAAAGATAGCTACCTTTTTATGATACTTTTATATCATAGAAGGTTTTGTTGTCAAGGACTGGTCTAAAATAGCAATGGATATTTATCAAATGGATACAAAGTGATATAGAGTCTTGGCTACAACAATTTGCTCCCTGTTAAGTAAAGCCTATGGGTAACAACAACCTAAAAAGAACAGAAAAAAATGTTGGCGTGTTGGTTGAGATGAAAAAATGAAAACAAAACAAAAAGGAAAAAAGTGTTACAGAGGTACAACTAAGAACTACCATTACATTGTACTATATATAAAAGCCCAAAACGGGGATTTAGCATTCTGTGTCCTTTGCCACAGTGAGTTCACATTTGAATAAGCTCCTGACTAAACTAAAATGAAGCCAGTGGGAATATGTAAATGAGGGATTCTTTATAAAACTGTCAGAATCCTATAGAGCTTCTCAAAACTGAAAACACTATAATTAAACTGTTCATGTGTGATTGGACTTTTCAAGTAGTCTTCATATCTTCACTCTCTCTCTCTGTCTTCAGGGCGGATTCAGCAGTAGCTCCCCCAGCTCAGAGGAGGCCGGAGGGGGGAGGCTCCAGCACACTCAGGTGGTGGTCCAGAGTCCAGTCCAGGGTTTGGGGCTGCCGTGTCCTGAGATGGACCCAGAGCTCCAGGAGAGTGAGGCTCAGACTAATGAAGCCGTCGTGAATTCCCCTCACAGCAGCCCCGGTGAGAGCAACTATAGTTACACGTTACATTAGGCCCAAGGAGTAAGATATATTTATTCATGTTTCTTTTTTCTGTAGGAGGAGTTTCAAGTTCCAGTAACAAAGACAGGAGCAGTGAGGGAGGGGCCAGTGGTTTCTGGCCCCTCCTGCACCTCCCCACAGAGTTCTTCCACCCCACGGCCCCTCATGGGCCCCCACGCAGCCGCAGCCTCAGGCTGTCCAGGGGCCTCAGGCTCACTTCCCCGCGCTCCTGGGCCTCTCTGCGCTCTCCAGGAGCCCGCACCAAGAAACTCTGCACACAGGTCTGAGTGGATAGCCCAGTATGATCCAGCACATGCACGTGTTCTTATTTATGTAACCTTTATTTTACCGGGAAAAACATTAAGAACGTCTTATATACAATGTTACCTGAGAGTGTTAGAGAGTGTTAGAGAGCACCCAAGAGGAAGTGAGAGGAAGTGAACACTGAAACAGTTTACTTTGACTAAAGGCACGTCACTCATTAGTCGTCAAACATTGATTTGAGTCCTTTAAAAGAGAAATCCTAGAGTCCAGTTTGTGCACGTGTCTCCTCATGTGTGTCCTCTGCTGTCTCCTCATATGTGTCCTCTTCTGTCCTCAGTACCCATCCCACAGCGACTCGTCCCTGGCCACGGGCAGCTCGGAGGGCAGTCTGCAGACCACCCTGGAGGAGGGCCTGAGCTTCAGCGTGTCTCCTCCACAGGTCCCTGAGTGTCCTGTGCCTTCAGCGGCCCTGCCTCTGGTCTGTCCTGTCCCGCAGCTCAGGGACAGCTGCGTCCTGTCGTCCCCCGTGCAGACCCTGAGGCCCCGGCCCACCCCCTCCTCGGCCCTGACTCTCCAGGCCATCAGGGGCCACCAGCGCAGCCAGAGCAGCGGCCGAGGCAGCACCAGTCCTGGATACACACGCGAGGACTCCATGGACCCCTCTGACGAGGACCTGGGCATCGTGCTGGGGCCCTCCAGTCAGGCGGGCAACAGTGAGCACCTGTCAGAGGCCCTCAGCAGCCTGTCCCTCACCTCCTTGCTGGCTCCCAGCTCTCTGCTGTACCCTGCAGGAGGGGTGAAGAAGTGCAATAGCACAGGCAGCCTGGACCCAGGGGCCCTGCTGTCCCGCAGCAGAGAGGAGCACAGGGACATTCTGGGCCCCTGGACTGACACTCAGAGTGAGGACAGAGAGCAAGGGCTGAGAGGCAAGAGCTCCAGTCAGACGGCAGTGGGGCCCTGTCGCAAAGACAGATGAAACCTGCTTCTCCTGTTTGTCTCGACATTCCCTGGAGCTAAAGCATGGCTGTCCCTCAGAGGGGCCCGCTGATGTGTGATGTCCTGCATTCCAAAACCAAACCTCCTTTCCCTGTTGGTTGTCTGACATGTCCTCCATGAGGGAGTGCTCCTGGACTTAGTGCGCCGGAGTTTAAAGCCAAAGGCTGAGCTCACGTCCCTCTGAGGAGCCGGGACCAGGGTGAGGGACAGCTCTGAGACAACACACTGACGTCAGTGGGATTACAAAACCTGTTGTGTTTGGCTGTGTTTTTCTGAAGCTTGGGCTCATCGAGGTCAGAAATGCAGCTGGACAGTGGAACTTTGTCTATGCCATTACAAATAGTTTAGATCCGTGTGTTGGAGGCTGTGTAGTGAGTCTTGAGTTTGAAGACAGTGGCTGTTCCGCTCTGGGTCCTTCTGTTCTCGCCATACATGACATATTTCTTCATCTAACTGTCTGTTTTTGATTATGGATATAGTTTATTGATCAGAGCTTGACTGTGATTGGCTCGATGAAAGGACACAGATGGATTTGCATGGACTTTTTTTCAATCACTGAATCTTAAGTATATTGGCTGGAGGTACACAAACCAAAACATACTTTCCTGCACCAGATTCTGGGACAAACTGGATTTACAAAAGCTACTCGAAGGAACTGCATGTCGGAATTGCATTTAACTTTTTACCTATGTACGATGTCAGTGTTGAGTGATGATGGTGTGATTTCTATACAACTATTTTTGTAGTGAAGAACATTTAGGCGGGCGCGGCCATCACGTGCCCTCATGTAACGGACTTGTTGTCTAAGACTTTTTTTCTTTGTTTCGACAGTGGCTTCCAGTTTTCTAATATTTTATAACACCCGAGGACAATGTACAAAAACGACCAAGCAAAAAATCTGGAACTCCTGAGCGCTGATGTTCCGTTCCCTCCAGCACATTTCTTACGGGGAGCGTTCGGAGTCGGTTGGACCCCTACGAGGAGGTGGTGTCAGCCATAGCCACTCAGCGCATGGGAAGAAACTTTGCTTTTAGCTTTGTAGTAAAAAAAGAAAAAAAAAATCATCTCTACCAGAGCTTTATTTTGAAAATCTACAGCACAACATTTTGGACACGTCGGTGTTCCTTTAGCATGGTACTGGGATTGCAATACGGTATGCTAACTCTTGAAACGAGATCATGACGCATTCACACTTGAGTACATTGTAGCAACATCTTTGTTTAATATCAGCACTGTATCGAGGAGCAGCACGTCATCTCCTAATGCAAACTTTTGTTTTCGTTTTTTCTCCAAATATGAGATGTTGTCGATGCCTGTGTTTTTAGAGGTAGACTCTTCTGACCCTTGTGTTTTGAGCATTACCTTTGCTTCTGTCATAAAGGTGGAGGCGCAGGGCTGCACGATACCCAAGTTGAGAATTAATTTTGGTTTTTTTTTCTAGATCGTCGCATACGTCGAGCGTTGTTTGACATTTTGTTCGTTGTAAACCGCAGTATTGATCTAAAACAGCTTAGTAACAGAAACAGGTTCATTGACTTCCTGTTCAAAACCGCCAAACTGATAAGCCCCGCCTCTTTGTAGTTCAACATAGCAAGCTTTACCCTATAGTTGGAAAATGGCAAATTAACCCTACATATTTCATCCCGAATCTGATTTTTATGCGCAAACACAAGTAAGCACAAAACAGTGGGCGGAGACAGGGGGTAGGTGTAAACAAGAATTGTCTGATTACTGCAACAACGTTCATAATGTCTGAGCACTCAGGCCTCAAATAATATGTCAATTTAAAAAAAAACCTGCAAATTAAAGCTTAATCTTGATGTAGGGATGTCAAGATTATTAGCTTCACCACTAACCGTGACAAATTTAGATGTAAAATGAAATGTTTTTTTTTTTTCCCCTCAATCCATCGTCCAAAAAATTCACCTAAATGTAAAGTGTTTTTTTTTCCCCTAACCCTTAAAGACTCAGACCTTGGACTCAGACTTGACCATTGAAGATGAAGACATGATTCAGACAGGACTATTGAAGACTCGACTTGACGTTGGACTGGAACTGGAAAAGCTGACTCAGCTAAGCTCTGGGCTAAGATACGTTCACACTTGCACATTCACCACATAAAAATCGGGTCTAAAACTGGACTAGAGCAGGACCAAACCAAGTCCACATCAAGACTGAAATGGGTTCTATTTTGTAAAAAAAATAATAAGGAATGTGAACACACCTTTAGATGCCAGAAAGATATTAAAACACTCTTTTCATAGAGATATTTCTAAACAGAACACCTGCATTCTAAAGACTGGTACGGTTCCATACATTAGCTCTAGGCCTGTCACGCTAATAAATTAAGTGCGATATATTACTACAGAAAATTTCACGATAATATTGAAACTACTTTATGCCACTGACAGCAAGAATCCCACCTACAAATGTCCAATATTGTTAAAAAAACATGAGTTTCAGTAGAACAATTAAACACTTTTGTATTTAGTTGGTGATGATAGTGAATCATAAAAGTTACTTTCACTCTGTATAGCTCAAATTGTGTTGTCTATCATACACTGAACAATAAGTCAATATAGTAATCATCATGACAGGCTAATTAGCTGTTTTGCATTTTTAATGGGAGAATTAGCATTAGCCTCTAACAAACTAATGACAATAACAAACTATGAAAAGCCAACAACCACTCGACCGCACAAATAACACCAGAGCCTCCCATGTGCAGAACTGAATAGCTTAGTTTAACGTAGAGATCGGCATAAAATTAGCAAAAATACTAACAATCACATAATAAACCACTTCTTAAATCTAACATTGTGCTGATCAAATCGCACCAAACATGTAGTGGGTCACAACATTTTGACAATTAGTTAGTTAATTTAGTCAGTTTTAATGACACAAATCCCACATTAATTAGTAAAGTTAAGACAACTGAGCCGGAAGTTGCCTGTTGTCACTTGTTGGCAAATGTAACAAACATGTAAACAGCTGTTTTTATTTTGCTGCCTCATTAAATTTAAAGTCTATGTGACAGATTCGACGACACATTTCACTAAAACGCAGTGAACATGATCATGTTTAAGATTTTACTTAACATTTGACCTATTTGTCCCAAGTTTGAGAGTTTTTGTAATGTTTAATATGTTACTTCATGGTTGGACATGAGCAGCAAATGACATAGATGGAGGTAATGCAACAACGGTTACCTGGCAACCATTTTGAAAACAAGGGACAAAATCCATACAAATAACACTGCAGTCATGATTTGACAAATGATTATACCTGATAACTTTAGTTTGTTGGATGACAATTTTAAACTGTCAAAAAGTTACGTGTAAATTGTCCTTGTTTTTACAATGGCACGTCACTTTTTGATGACATCACAGAGGAATTCCATTTTAGAACTGTATTTTTAAACGTCTATTTTTCAAAACATCTTCACAAACTGCAACTTCAAAGATGTAAAACTATAGTAAATAATTGCCACAGATGCTCTCCCACTAAATTAAGTCATGACCAGAAAATGTTGAGAATCTGTCACATAGATTTTAATGAGACAGAGTGTTTTTATATCAGTAACAGGGTGTGTGCGCACTCCTTGAAAGATCCATCATGACAATGTAGTTTTCAATACAAAATAACAGTAGCTTCTTTAGTATTACTGCGTGGTCTTACATTAGCTCTTATATACATCATACATTTTAAAAGAATTCAGGAAAGATCCGTTGCTTCTCAGAATCGATACTTGTCAAACAAACATCAAGTTTTGGTACAAGTTTTGAATCAAATGTTATCAAATTTTAAAAACCTACTTGGTACCCAACTTGACAACTCCACTTTAACACTCAAAATTCCCTCCTAAACGTCAATTGCGTTCGCCGATACGACTGAAACAACAACTTCCCCCGTATATCGTGCAGCCCTGTCCAGGCCAGTTTCCGAGAGGTGGCCATTTTGAACCATGCAACATTCTTACTCCTGTTTTGTCCGGCTGTTGGGCAGGTCTGGCGGTCTGTGTGCGTGTGTGTGTTTTGTACGCGGGCTTCTTCAGGGCCTCTTCCACGCGGAGGGCCCGAGCGTCTGTCCCTGTGAGGAGTCTGTACCGCGGAGAAACAAGAAGTAACTAAGGGCTGTTTTAGCAAAGATATCGTGCGTATCTTTTCGAGAAATGACAAATCCCTGTGTCAAAGACTTAAGGTATCAAAAGGTTCAAGCCTGACTACACAGCAATAAATGTTCCATGTGTATGCCCTGCCAAAGACGTGCGCGTGTTTATTGGTTGTTGTTGGTTTTTTTGAAGCTGTGTAGGGGTGAAGAGTCTTGCCCAAGGACGCGGTAAAAGTTCACATCTCCATGGAGACAAGCGGGTGACGAACAAAAGGTGAGGTATTCGCTTCCAAGATGTTGGTTATTCCCAAACCAGGGGCACAACGTGAGTCTGTGCTTGGGCGGGTATTGAACCAGCTACCCACTGGTTTAGAAATGCTTCACCCACTACAGTAAGGCCACACCCATTCCACTGTAGCATCTGCAATCATGTAATCGGTGTTGGGAAGGAACTAAATGCATGAAACAAAACAAAAATGCGTAGGTGGTGGTTATTCATTCATTGATTTTCTACCGCTTGTTCCCGTTCCCGGGGGTGACTGGAGCCTATCCCAGTGACTTTGGGCCTTAGGCGGGGTACACCCTGGACAGTGGCCAACTCGTCGTGGGGCTAAAATTTACAGAAGTAATTTTCAAAAGTAATTTTCAGAATGACTTTCCTAAAATCAAATGAGTTTCATCACGCAATGTAGGCTTCAAACTGTGCCGTATTGTGAGAAAAATGAAAATACAACACAATTCTCTTTTTTAACCCTATGCTGAATGTTACACCAGTCATTCCCAGACCAAATTTGGGTCCCCAAAGATTCTCAGGGCGTCCCAAGGGGTCCAAACTAGACTGTGTACATTTTAATAATTGGAAGTCATGTTATTTATATCTAAAAAGTATTTTATAATCATTGCAGTTCTAGAACCCTTTTTAAACTTGAAAATAACTGTATTTTTCCTCATGAGATACTTTATTTATATTTTATGTTATCTTTATTTAACCAGGAGGTGCCGTTGAGAGTCCGACCTGGTCAAGGCAGCAGCCAGTACAATCAATCCAGTGCAGAAAATCACAAGGTATTACATTATTTAAAAAAAACAACATGCTCAAGAAAAACATTAACAATTCTCAATCACCACACTCTTTAACATTTTCTTGAATTTATCATGAGACATTACAGCTTCTATTATATGTATTTTTTAAATTTACTTAAGCTACTCGGGTTGGAGAAGGATTTCAGGGTTGCCAATGTATCCTCGGATAAAATAAGGGTTGCTGGGAGAAAAATTCTTGGAACTAGTGTTTGACATTACAGTATGATATAATGCAACTCAACGTGGAAGTATTCAGAAGTATTCTGATTGGCCATTTTCCAAGTATTCCTCCCAACGCTGCTTTTGATAATATAATTAAGAAGGAACAAGGGATATTATTCTTTTGTCTGCTTTATAGTTATAATCTACGACACCAGTGGATCATTATTTTGCTGCTGACTTCCAGTTTCCGTCTGTCTCTTTACGCTAGATCATCCTAAACGTGATCGTAACAAAGTGATCACAGAATAACAAAAAAAAACTGAGAACAAAGTACTGAGCAGTGGGTGTGTGTCAGTGAAAACGAGAATAGTGGGACCGGATTTTTGCCGTCTTAAAAGCGTTAAAGACAGAACTAGTTAATTTTAACCCTTTGCAACTTATTTCTCACGTACCTAATGCATTCTGAGCCTCCAAATTCTTCACAGCGATGAGTTTAAAAGCACTTTTCGCCACGTTCAGAGGCCAGAGCAGTGCTTAACGTCACGGCGAAGCTAACAAACATTAGCATGCTAACAACGCACTTCCTGCTTCGCGGAGAATAAAACACTCTACAATTAGATGCAGCCAACGCACAGCAGTATCACTGTGACTTCAGAGCTGCTTTTACAGTATCACATTTTACTTTATTACATGGAGAAAAAGGTACAGCCCCTTTAAACGCTCTTAAAAATCAATTTTGCCTTAAACCTCGTACTGTTCGCTAACTCTCTGTGACTTCATTGCACAGAATTGAGTCAGAAAACCTGGACAAACCGCACTTCCGCCACTTCTCGACAGCAAAACACCTCTCTCCTCTTCCTCCCTTCTTTCCTGTGTTTTTTTTTCCTTTATTTTTTTCTGTTTGCCGTGCTTTGGGAACAGGAGAGCGCCGCAGACAGCCCGTCATGCCCGGCCCGGACTCCCACCACATTATGCATGCACGCTGAACGCTTGGATGTTGTTTACGCTCCCTCACACCCCCGACCCATCGACCAGCCAGCCCAGCCAGCCCCCCCGCATCTCTCACCTCTCCAGACCGCCTCTCCCCGGGGCCCCTGTCACTCAAATGTCACAGGAAACAAGAGGAAAGGAAAAAACTTTTAAGTACGGGAAGAAACTACATGCGAGCGTGTGCTAACAGGGAAGTACACGAGAGACGGGGGTAACGATACAGGAAATGTTAGTGATGTGGCGAAAGGGAGAGTCTCGTAATTGGAAAATATATTGTTTTGTGGCAGCGGCATTGTGAAAAGTACAGAGAGGTTACGGTGTCTAACTTACGGATCTGCGATTATGTTCTTTTAATAGTTTGAGTTCATGTGACATCATTATTCTGCAGACTCTTTTGAACGGAGTGCCTTCATTCTCAGTAGCGCTCTTACCATTTGGCAACAGGCCACAATTACCTCGGGCCCCCAACCTGAAGGGGCCCCCAGTAAGATGCCCTCTCTGATTATCATATACGCAAGGCTCTGAAACAGTTCTCAGTATCACAATGCAGTGGTGCAGTGTACTTTTAAACAAGAAAAAGATCAATAAAACAGTCTGGGCTTGTCAAATGTATTGATTCTTCCCACGTCATTCAACCTAATAAAACTAAATAGTAAATAAAATATAACGTTATCAAATTACAAATGAAAACCATGTATTTAAATCAGCTGAATATGTGTTAAAATGCACCAACAAATGGGAAATATGGTCAGATTTCTTAAATATTCTTCTGGGAAAGGACCCCCAAGCCCCCTGTAATTTAAAGCAGTTTAGAACATAAACTAATGCACATAGGACTTTGAATTTTCCAATAGTTCACTTATCAACCCCAATTTATGACTGTCCTGCTATCACATGTAAAAAAAAAAAAAAAAAGCTTTCATTTAAGAACAATTCAAAAGACATGTCAGAAAAGTTATAGAAAATCACACTTGATGAGGAGGGGCCTGTACTACATTTTGCCTTGGGCCCCCAAATTCCTAGGCCCCCCACTGTTCATTCTATTGGCTGGTACCATTTAACATGTTAGCTCCGATGCATTTTCAACGGCAGAGCTAGCGTTAGCTTCCAAACATCACAAACTATTAAAAAAACAGGGTTGTTTTGGTGTCTGGCAACCGCTCGACCACGCCAGAGCCTCGTTTAAAACATTACCACGTGTAGCGATGTTTTTGCGCAGATTAACGTTAGCTATTAGCGCTGAAATGAGGAACGCGGAGGAGCTTGAGGTTGATGCTTTTTGGAGAACTTGTTTGTAGAATCTGTGTCTCCAATAGAGAGACGAACACTCTGATTGGGTTTTGAGTTTTCACTAATCCACGAAGTTTTGATATCGGATTGGCCTCCCTTTTACACCACAAGCTGCGCGTTCTTTGAATCCACGTTCACTATGAACTATGGGAGAGGTGGTTCTGTTTGGGTCAGGAGTCTGTTTTGAGTTCATAAATGCTGGTCAAACTGGTTTTCTCACGGAGAAGGAAGTATGCAGTCCTGATCTGTGCGGCAGAAGCATGCAACTGATCCACAAAGGCAAAATACGACTTATTTTAGGCCTCATACATTTAAATCTATACAAGAAATTGTTCGAAAACCATATGCAAGTACGGTTTTTCTTACTTAATATAGTTTTCTTCATATCTCATAGTTTTCAACTGCAGATCGAATTAGGTGTCAATAATGTAAACAGGGCCTTAGCCTTGAGTAAATACAAACATAAATGCATCCCTCTTTGGTAAAAAACTGTAATAATCCAGTGTGTTTGGTCCATGTGAGGTCTGCTGTTGACTATAGTTGGTCCCTAGAGTCTCTAAAAGCACAGTAGGAGGTGGAGCGTTTATACCAAGCTCCTGTTATGGAACCAGCTCCCTGTTCATGTTAAAGAGGCCCACACAGTCTCTACATTTAAGACCAGGCTCAAAACGCTCCTCTTTGAAATAGCTTATGGTCCGGCCAGTTAGGAACAGAAATAAAAATCAACAGTTGTAGTTACACTGCCCTATGGACAACTCTGCTGCAGGACGTGTGGCTATGGCTAGTATGCTTGAACTATCCTTTGGTTCCTCCTACTCTTTCTTTCAACAATATTCAATATTTTAGTTCACCTGTAGTCGGTTCATTGCTGTTCACATGTTGTCCCTCTCTCACACTCCCATGTGGGGAGTGCTACTGTTTTAGATGCTGCCTGAGCTGCTGCTCCAGTGATCCAACCCTGCTTTATTTCTAGTGCACTTTAAAAACAACATAGTTGACCAGAGTGCAGCATAATAATAAAACACTGTGATGGGATGGACACAGAAGTACAAAAACATACACTGTACACGATACAAGTCAACATTTCAATTAAAGGTTAAAGAGAAAAGATAAGTCTTAAGAGCTGCCTTAAAAACAGAAAGTGAGTCCTTGTTTTTGTGACTACCAGAGGCGTGAACCGCCGACCCGAGCGAGCGATCAGGGGCGTCGGGCTGAATCAGGTCAGACAGATACTGAGGAGCAAGAGGCATTTAAAAACAAATAGAAGAATTTTTAAATCAATGCGATAAGAGAAAGGGCGCCAGTGCAAGGACTTTAAAACAGGTGTGATGTGATTTTGTTTTTTTTTGCAACTTGCTACAACTTGTGCAGAATGTTGCAAGTGGCAGAATTCTGTACGAGCTGGAGCCGCGCTAAGTATATTTGGTTTAGACTAATATAAAGTACGTTACTATAATCTAGGCAGCCAGTGATCAAAGCATGGACTAAACTCTTAAAGTGAAAGAAAAGGTTTTACTTCAGCCAGATGACAAATTTGAAACTAAATAAATAAATAAATTGTTTTAACAACTGAGCTAAACTGAGCATCAAGTTTTAAATCACTATCCAGTCTCACACTGCATGGATCACTACAGGCTTCACATGTGTCAGAGCACCAAGATCACCAGTGTTTGCCCAAACACAAGGACTTCAGTTTGTTTAGTCATTTAAAAACAAAAGGTTTGAGGACATCCGGTATTTTATTACTTCAGCACAGTCACAAAGCACTGAGTGCATTTTCACGCCTCACTGTCATATAAATGTGATAAATGTTCAGTTATGACTGAACATCAGACGCCTAACGATCTGTCAGACATTCTTATTGTACACGCTGATTGTAAATCACAGTAATGATCCAAATGAATAGAAACAGGTCCATTGACTTGTACAGGTGTGATTAAGTCATTAAACTGCTCACTGTGAACTGTCTGCATACACAGCAACAAAAACTGGCGTAGTGTTTAAGGTCGTCTCTGTCAGCGATGAAATATTTTATGCATATGCTTTTTTTTAATGTGGCATTGAAACACACATGAACAAAATCATTTTCTCTGCATGTATTTTTAGAGCATTTTTTACAAGCTCCCAGTGAGCAAGATGGTCGCCTGTTTAAATCAATGGGCCATGCTTGCTAACGCATGTCGCCAGTTAGCCTTTAAAAACTAGGTGTATCCAGTGGCTGTGCGGCCGGAAGTAGTGTTAAATGACACGGGCTCTCGTACCAGGCGACTGCTCTGACCAATCAGAGCGAGAGGGCAACGGTGTGAAACAGACTGAGCCACAGCTAAAGATTAAAAGCTGTTTTTAAGAAAACTGAAGGATTTTGAGCGGGAAAAAAGTTTATGATCTGAAAATAGGTTAAAATCTCCACTAAATCCAACCTTTGTGAAAGCTGTAGGTCCCTGTCAGCTGAACACGAGCAGTTTGTGTTTATATGGTGCTCTATCAAAAGTGCTTTCTGGGCTACGGAGGTTTTTTTTTGCTGCAGTTCCAATGGAGCAGCCACTGGGGGCGGCGACAAGTTTAAGCTACCAATACCCAGCAATATCCAGTCCAATATAATAGATCCATGGTTTTATCCTACGAGAGAAGTAGGAAGTGTGCCGTTACTTAGTTTGTGCTAATGTTAGCTTTACCTGTGAAGGTCCGTGACGCTTTGGGCACAGAGACTCATTAAAAGTTCTTACTTACTCATCACGCTGAACATTTAGAATAATGGGACTGCCTTGGGAAAGTGAGCGTTACATGTGACTTTGACATCGACTAGTTCTATTTTTTACATTTCAAAACAGTAATAATGACGTACAGCCCCTTTAAGATTCAACATATGTGCATTTCCTGTTTGGTTATTTCCTTCCAAATGCAGTTGTTCAAAGTCTATGTTTTTCATGTGTTTTTAATCAGTCCTCTCGGAGTTAGCTAAGTCTAATGCCATACTATTGAAAATTCCAGACAAAAGGTTACACAGTGCACCTTTAGAGACGCTTTTAATTGCTTCAAGTTCTGCTTTTTCTCACCCACTGCGAAGTCGAACCAACAGAGCGGCGGGTTTGATTGATTCTTGTGAAGCGAGGCCCCCGAGGCACAAACTGAGCTCATTTCTGCAAAGACCAGAGTTTGACAGGTGCAAGGAGACTCTAAAAACTACATGAGAAAAAAACGTATCTTCACAATTAGCCATATTTAGCTATGAAAGACGGCGGAAAATACCAGGTCAGATTTTGTTGTTGCTGTCAAAATATACCTCCAAGCATGGAAAACTTCTTTTTAATAGGTCTGTGTCTGGGTACCAAAGGGAGGAAACGTGGAATTACAGTATCATCCTGTGTTTTGTCTCTGGAGAATCTCGCGGCGTCGTTTTAATCCGAAAGGAGACGACGAGCTGCTGTTTTGGAGCTCTGTTTTTTAACCAAGTGTGTCTCGCCTTGTTACGGGAAAACAGACTGGAGTTAGACAATAGACAGTTTCGAGATGGTCCAGAAATACCAACCCCAGTCACCGGGGGGCAGTAGAGAAAAAAGGTAAAGCGCTTATATTGTTATTCAGATGTGAGAAGAGCAATTTTCGCATTAAAAATTTCGGTTATATGTTACGTTTTGCTTCATTCATTTGAGGTTTCTGTTTTCTCATAAACATAAAAAATAATAATAATAAGACATAAAGTTAAGCAAACAAAAAAGTAAAAATGTTCTTTATACTTTTTTACTTACTTAGCAACATGTATTTATTTAATTTTTGTGTTGCACCAGTATTATTTAGTTTCATATATTTTCTGGCTGAAAAAATCTAAATTAATGCATGCATTTTACATTCAATTTATTATTATTTTTCTTTTTTTTCCACTTGTATTTGAGTGGTTTTCAGGTAAAATTGGCATATTGACATACATCCTATTTCAATCATTTTATGCTACTCTACACTAAAAAATACATTTGAAAAAGATTGTTATCTGTTTTACAAAAAATATGTATAACCCCAAAAAGGTAACACAATTTAAATTCAAACAGTTTAGCTATGTATTTTATTTACTTTATATACTTTATTTCTTTTATTGCGTACCCAGCTTGGCGTATTTGCTTTAGCGTAGCATGTCTGTGTGTGTGTGTGTGTGTGTGTGTGTGTGTGTGCGTGTGTGTGCGTTTGTGTGTATATATATGTGTGTGTTTGTGCAGACTGTGGACATGTCAGGTGTAACGTGTCCAGAGACAAGTCCAGGTCCATTGATTGTATCAGAGGCTGAGGCAGGAGGGAGAAATAAGAGAATGAAAGTATAACACAGCCCAGGAATCTATGAGGTGCCACTGGAATGACTTTACTCCTGAGGCTGGAGCTGTCACTGTCCACTCCAGAGCTTTCTGTTCTTCTGCCTGACGAGTTTGTGTGCAGGTGCAGGGGATTTATGAAGAACTTGTGTTATTATGGCTTTATTTATAGCAGTGGTTTGGGTTAAAGTGGGACTAAACGCACTTTTATTTTCCTACATTTATTTGTACTCAGGGTTTATTACCATCATCTATTGTTCCTAGTTAAAAAACAAAACGAAATAAAATGGATAAATCTACTTTTAATGCAAACTGGGTTATTTGCCGCGTTCTTAAAAACAGTGTGGGTCGAGTTTGAAGTGTGGAGACTGCTGGACCAATCCACAGTGTCATTGTGTTCTTATGTAAGACACTTCAACCCGAACAGACCAAAAGTGAGCATCTGGATCGAATCCCTCTTATATCAAATATCTTTCATTTCATTTTTGTTCACTTTATCCGGGGTCCAGTCACGGTGGCATCAGTCTGAGCAAGTAGACCCAGACCTCGCTGTCCACACACACCTCCTCCAGCTCCTCTGTGGGGATCCCGAGGGGTTCCCGGGCCAGCCGAGACACATATTCCCTCCACTGTGTCCTGGCTCTTTCCCAGGGGCTAGTATTTAAAAAAAATAAAAATACATACGATTTCCAGCATCTGCATTTCCATCCAGAAAATGTTCAGGTACATTGTAGAACATCACAATTACAGCCAACACAGGTGCTTGTCTCCATGGAGATGGCTTTGCTTGGGATGTTCCACATTTATTTTGGATTTATTTAATTGCAGATGTTATGATTGCTCAAAAATACCTTAAAATATCGTATGTCTAATATGTGTATAATACACTTCACAATTGACCTGTTACTTGGCCTGGTGGTGTCCTAGCTTGTTACCATGGAGATGGATATGTTCAGTACTATTGACCTTATTCTGGAAGTTGCCGTACGCGCCGCCATCTTGTTTCCATTGTATTAGTTTACATGGAGCAGACGAGCTCAACAGAAAATAAGTTCTACACGGACTAAAAAGCCGTTTTCAGACTGACCAGGAAATCGTTGCGTTGTTGACTTGTTGTTGCTCGTGTTCATTAAAGGTCCCATAACATGCAAAATCGACTTTTCAGAGGTTTTAACCTTCCTACAGTGCTATTTGGGCCTCGTATGTGTGCCCAAAGTGGTTTTTTGATTGATTCCCGCATGCTTTCGCTAGAGAACTGTCTTTTTGTCCCCTCGGCTGAGCAGGCAGACGGGGGCTCATCCCATGGATGACGCGGCTTCCCATGGATGACGCGGTGTTTAAGCCACGCCTCCAGGAAGCGTGCAGCCGCAGAATAAAAACAGCTAATGCTAATGCTACACAGTAATTACACGATGGATACGACAGATCGAAGAGTTAGCTTGTTATTTACCAAACGGCAACGTCCGTCGTCGAGGTACTGCATGATCGTCAAACTCCAGGTCAGATCCAGGACGTAGGACTCAGCACGATGCACCGTCATGACGGATAAAAAGGTTTATTCCGTGTTTGTGTATCGCTGTTTACCGAGCACACGGGCGCATGCGCACTATCTCCGCCTAGGCTTCGGCACGAGTTGGGCGGGGGGAGGCGCGCGAGTTGGGCGGGGGAGCAGCCTGCTCTCTGTTCGGGGGGGTCAGATCTCAGAGTGAGCCGTTTGCTTTTGCAAGGAGGGGGGCCAGTCCAAGAAATGGGTGTTTTTTGGAAACTGTTATGTTATGGACATTGCACAACGCAAAAATTTATCAACAAAGCCCTTAGAATAGACTGTGTAAAGGGCAAAATAGCAGAATATGGGACCTTTAAACATTTTACACAAATCAATCTACTTTATGTAACATTTTAGCGGCAAGACTTTTCCCTCGTTCATCATTAGCTTTAACGGAGTTCTCATCAAACAGAAGTGCGTTTACAACAAAAGTGCAAAAAACGGCAAAAGTGGGTGGGGCTGAATAAGGTCAATAGGGCCTTCTAGGCAAAGCATAGCATCTTCATAAATTATATCCACAGGCAGGTGCCATTAACCTGTGTCAGATATATAAATATTTGCAGTGTTCAATTGAGTTCTACACATTATCAATCTGGAAAGGCTCTCGCTGAAATGTTCAAACGAATAGTTCAAGCTGATTATCAAACTGTCACAACGGCAGAACAAGCCGAGAATTCAATCTTTTGTTAAAGTGATGAGAAAAACCACAGCCATCTTACCCATTCCCAAATGCACAAAGCACTAAAGTAAGTCCATGTTTGTTTGGGTTCGTTTGGTCACTTCATCTTTTGGCTTTCACCCATAACACGTCACACATTTGACTTGAAATGATGACCAAACACGATCACTTGACAATACAATTAAAAATACTCCAGAATGCGGTGCAGATACCTGTGGGACAAAGCAGTTTTATATGAGTTGACTTAGCATTATTCCTCACGGTTTAAATCCCTTACACAGTCCTATTCTTACACGTGTCACCTTCCCCCGTTAGCCTCACACTCCTGGCAGGTACGGCCTCGCGCGCTGAAGGATCCGCGCTAATAGCTGCTGCTGATCCCCTCGCGCTCGGCTAGCTCCCTGCTCCTCCGCCGTGCCCGGGCGAGGGAGGACGCCATGACAGCTGCAGCCGGAGATTGGGCACAGTGCTGACGCGTCAACTCTCCGGCGCGGCGGCCCGGCTCTCATCACGGCGGATGATTGACTGCCTCCCGACGCACCTGCCGTCCGCCGCCCTGGGAGATAATGGTGAAAAATTATACGGAGACAAAAATGCGGCGTACGTCTAACGCGAGCGACGGCGAAACGGGGCCCGGGCGGTTCCGTCAGGTCGCGGACGTGTTTACAAAGACGGCTGTTTGAGAAGGGGAAAAAACGGCTTGAGCTGTCACATCTGAGGACGGCGTGATTTGAAACGTGGAGCATTTCCCCGGGAAGGTCTTAAGAAGTAGAATTTATGCCGCGTTATCAGAATAGACTTACTGTATTTATGTATTAGGAGCAAAAAGTGACAGGGAAGGGAGAGGAAGCAAATGCTAGCTGTGCTTCACAAGCGGTTTACGGAGCGCTAGCCCGGTCTGGTTACATAATCAGTTTGTGTTGTGACACCTTGCGAGGGAGTTAAGGGTAAAAAGTGTTCGGCACCTCATGTCAACAAGGTCCTGGGTTTGGTTTCTTTGTGCGAGTTAACGTCAGCACAGCTTTTATGATAAGCTTATTAAGTGACATGTATTAATAAAGAGCTAGAGCTTTTTTGCAGTGCCAGTTCCATTATAACAGATTCTGGTATTTAAAGGTGCACTGTGTAACTTTTGCTAGCAAGATCTTTGTGGAAAGTTCTTTAACAGCATGGCTTCAAAGTAATTATCTTGCTCTTTTTTTTTTCTTCACTGCGGCCGTCTTTGTTACTCAAAAAGACATCTAAAAACATGCGTCTTACTGTGTGTTCGCCTCTCCACAGATCTGACCTCTGACCTGTAACACGGCCAGAATAATAGGGATGTACCGATCCAGCTTTTTCAGTTCCATCACTGTTATGGACACATAGGCTTTTAGAATCTGCCAATACCAGTGCACTGACTGAAAATAACTTTTATAACATTATTTTACATATTCCCTTAAAAAAGTTTTAATAAAATGTATTCAATTTTGTTGTTTAACCATCATTTATCATTAGAAAACTACATAACTACAGCCTTATTAAAGGTAGGGTGGCTTGTAAAAACTTGGTCAGATGCAAAATTTTACATTATTCACTCCCTCAGTGAAAAAAGTTGAACACCTCTGGTTTAACTTAAATTAGGAAGGAACATTAAATCAACAATGATTGTGCGCTACAAACTATGGTTACTATGTCACAGAGGCCGGTGACATCATGAGAGACACACCTGCAGGGCTGAGTCAGACACACACCTGCAGGGGCGGAGTTTGACGACTTGAACTGCAGGTCATAGAGTTCTACGTTGGTCCAAATCCCACCCTCATTCTCCCCTTTACTCCTCTAGACCCCACCCCTCATTCTCCCCTTTAGTCCTCCAAATCCCGCCCCCCATGTTCCCCTTTAGTCCTCCAAACCCCACCCCTCACTCTCCCCTTTGTCCTCCTGACCCCGCCCCTCACTCTCCGCTTTATTTATTTATTTATTTATTTTTTGTTGGGACAGTGCATGTTAATGAACATACATGATATACATGCTGTAAACACACCAGATTGTAGCCTTGGGCTAATTTCCATCTGTTGTCCCGCATTCACTCTCATTCATTCACACACAGACAGACATTGACAGACAACCATTCACTCTCACATTCATACACTATGGACAATTTAGAGTTGCCAATTAACCTACACAGTCATGTCTTTGGACGGTGGGAGGAAGCCGGAGAACCCGGAGAGAACCCACGGTAACACGGGGAGAACATGCAGACTCCACCCAGAGAGATCGTGTGATGTTAGGGTGGTTCAGAATTCGAGACCACAATGTTGGGGTGGTCTGGGATTCGAACCCACAATCTCCTTATTGGGAGGCAGATGCTCTAACCGCTCTGCCACCGTGCACCCCATTTACCCCGTGCACCCCTTTAGTCCTTCAAACCCCGCCCCTCGCTCGCTTTTTTAGTCCCCCAGACCCCGCCCCTCACTCTCCTCTTTACTTCTCCAGACCCCGCCTCTCACTCTCCTCGTTACTCGTCCAAACCCCGTCCCTCACATGTTCCTTTAGTCCTCCAAACCCTGCCCCTCACTCTCTCTTTTACTCTTCCATCCCCTCTCTCTGTTAGTTTGTTTACCAGATTTGTCACTCCAATGCCAGACCATTCATTACACACGGTGGAAAAAGTTAGTTACTGTAGTTTTCAGGTCAGACCGGGTCAAAAACATTGGACTTATTTCCCTAGAGTCAGTAAATCCTCCCTAACATTACTTTGTACTTTCACCAGGTCTGTATTTTCTGTGTTAATTGTGCGTTATTAGAGAAAGCCTGGGTCCGCAGCAGCACAGCCTGATCCCTGTAATTATTTTGGCCATGAACAGAGCCTTGATTAAAGTGCGCGGCGCAGCATGAAAGCACTAACCCTCACCTCATGCGCTCATTTGTTTACAGTGTCCAAAGAAGAGAATTAAAATGGTGCCCTCCAAAGCACAGATACATCAGGTTAGCGCGAGCTCCCGTCGAATGTTGACTTTGCTACACAGTGTTCGACCGCTGCGAAATTTTGAAAGTCAACAGTTTTTCATCAGGGTATGCCAGGGTAATTACGTTTGTGCGAAAGATTGTTTTAAATATGCGTTTTGCTTGTTTAATGGTGGTGATCTTGAACATGACGTGGTTTGTAGATAAGAAGCTGTTTAAACAAGCAAAATCTATTAAAATTACTGGTAAATCAAAGAAAATAATTCGATTTTTAGATTATTTACTTTGAATATATATGTTTAAGAACAATCTATTGAGCTTTTAACCATGTTCTATCATTATTCCTTAATCAAAAACATACCTGGAGGTGTATTTAGCTTCATTCACACTTACTTCGTTCATCCTTTTCGTCGATCCTCTCCCTCAGTTTCAAATTTCCCTGACGATAGAAAGCAGGAGGTTTCCGGTGCTGTTTTTAAGTCCATAAGTTGTTAGCAGATGCGTTCAGAGCGTTTCTGCATCCACTTCAAATGTATGCTTGCATTAGCATGTCGGGGCAAGCTAACTTTTGTTTTTTTTTTCTCTGCTGCACCAAATAAAACGATAGATATCAAAGAAAAGGTACTCAAAAGCTTTTTAAAGCCAGTAACAGTACAAATAAGATATAATTGGTTCCTTTAATTTAACCTAGAATATTTGAATGCTCAATGTTTAATTTTTAAAGTGTCTTTCTCATTTTCTGTGGAGCTCTGCAGCCAATGTTTGATATAAAATTAAAGCGCTATTACGAATTTGCATTGAGTCTGCCACAATTAACTTTTTTTTTCTCGGTGTTTCAGAGATTGTGGATTATTGTGGCGCGCCAGGATTTACAAATGATATAAAGCAAAGGAAAGACACCGCATTTTACCGGATTAAACAGACAGTAGTGAGTCAAGCCTCACATGAGCAACAGTACAAATGTGTTTTTGCGTTGATTTGGCTTTTCATTTGGAGAATAATTTAACTCTCGTCTCATAACAATTCAACTCTGTATTAAGATTGTGAATTGGTGATTCTACTATCTATAAATCAAGCGAGCGAGAGAGAAATGATCACATATGCCTTTTAAAAACACTATTTGCATGATTGACTGTTTAATAAAATCCCAAACTAAAGTTAAACCAATGATTTTCAAGTGTTTATTCACTGATATGAGTGAATTATCCTCTGTCATGTACAGCAGCATCATCGTAGTTCAATGTTTTGTGTATTTTATCAAGATTCATTATTTTATTTTCAACTAGTAGATACTTTTTAATGACATTATAAGGTGGAAAGTGAATCAAATGTCCAGATTGAACAGTGTGCAATCTACGCATGTTCCGATTCATTTTGATGTATTGTTATTTACAGCTTCATTTAATGACCCTAACCCGAACGCTAAACTCCAAAAGCTAATTGCCATTCGTTACCACTGTTTCTTCTCTGCCATAATGGTGCCCTCAACCAGTCACGTGTTGCTTTATAGTCGAATTAACATCGCGGCGGAGGACCCTTCACCTCTACCGACGTGTCCCTGACTGTTTTCCATTTGTTTACTCTGTAGAAATGACTTCATTATACTTTTTATTACAATTTTATCACCAATACATTTCTTATCTAATATTGACAAGCTCTCTGTTCTGCCAGCGTTAACAGTTAAAGCACATTTCCACAAACATAAGGCAGACATTTAAAGGTGCTGTACCTGAATTTTACTGTCTTTAAAATGTGAAAAACAGAGCTAGTTCATTTAAACGCTTTGCAATGCACTGTACAGTGTGGTGGCTTGGTAATTTCCTAGTGTGATGTCATCATTTTCAACCAGGAAACAATATTCAAAATATTTTTATCTAAACTGCATTTTAGTGAATTGAGTAGTTCTGTCATACGCCCTTTAAAGTGCGTATGACAGGTTTTAACAATTTTCTAATTTTGATTTTATCTTGTATATTAATACGTACTGTACATAAAATTATCGTTTCACACCAATCAAGTCACGGTTTGTGGAGAAAAGTTGAAAAATCTGTTTAAAACTACAGGAAGTAAAAAACTGATGACATCACACTAGGGAGACTCATTCTATCCAAAGGTTTTGCATAATTTACCCAAAATAAACAACTTATTTTACCCTTAAAACATTAATTCAACAAAATAAAGGCGTTCACATATATTTTGATTTGTCGGACAAAAAAATCTCTGACATTAGCTGAGTTTGAGCCCAGTGTTCAAAGTAATTTCCTAGTGTGATGTCATCATTTACACCCAGGAAGTGATATTACAAAACAAAAAAAATAGCTAAAATTGATTAAATGTATAATTATTTTTAGCAAAACTTTAAATATATTTATCTTATCTGTATTTTAGGTACAGGAGTAGTCCAACTTGTCATACGCCCTTTAACTCGACAAATAATGCATAATAGTGTCCTTTAATGTAAAACAATGTAACATGAAGCTGAAAAAAAGCGGTCAGGAAATCAGCAACTTTCTGCAGCTGGATTACTTTCTAAATTATCAGGACTTCTACAAACGTTTCTCGCTGCCAACCTTAAATCCATACACATTTTAATTTAGTTTAGGAAGAAACGAAGAGAACAAGCAACACAACAGATCTTTGAATATCGTATAACTCAGGGTCGTTTGCTTTACTTCTCGTGCGTGATGAATGTTTGGGACGGGACAACAGGAGCTTATTAGTAGCTTAGTGTTGTAAACAGCAGAGAAATGCACTTGTACTTGAGCAGCGAGCCCTCCCCAGGTGTGGCCCGGCTCGCGGCTCATATTTATCACCGCAATTAGGTGAACAGACCCACACGGAGCCTCTGCAGCGCCGTTTACCTGCTGCTGTACCTTAGAATGAATCTTTAACAATCAGATATGCAAACAGTGTTTTCAAAAGGCATCTGTTGATCATTTTTCTCTGTCTCTCGCTTAATTAATAGATTATTCATTAACAGAATGGTCAATACACAATCTTAACAAAGAGTTTGAATCGTTATGAGACGATGGTTAAATAATTCGGCAAATGAAACCCCAAATCAACACAAAAGTACATTTGCAGTTTAAATAATCCACTCTGGTCAATCTGGAGTTTTGTCAATCCCTCACTCATTAATGCAAAATAATCCGTCCATTGACTAAATATACATCTCAGTCTTTTTTGGGAGCATCCAAAAAAGACAATGATAATCAGCAGATATTTCAGCAAATTGACAGAAACACGCTAAAACAAACCTTTGAATGTATTAATTGAGGTTTAACTGTAAAATTACCCTCAAAAGCGCAGAGATATCACTTTAAATCCTTTCTATTTTCATTTTCTGTAGCTCTTTTTGCAGCATTTTGAGATTATTATAATGATACACCTGATTTTCCACGTAATAATTGTCAAAATATTCATAAAAAGAAAACACAATGTAATCGAAACCCTTGATTATCCACAGACACACAGACTTACTTCGGAATTCACAAAAATCCATTGTAACCCTACACAACTGACCATAAAAAAACCAACCCATGCATCACGCACCTCTAACGAGCCGCTGCAGAGAGAAGCATCTTAGCCCACATTTCAAAGGCCTATAGATCACAAAGCCACTGCGGATTCTTTTCTCACAAACGTTGGGAGCCCTTTGTTGGTTCGGTGTAGCCTGACATAATCACAGGCAAACAGATCGCGGAGCGTACAGGTGGAGGAACGAACGGGGACACCGAGCACAAAAGACAGGTAAGAGGCGCCAAAAGCTTTCAAGACACGGGCCCCGCCGAGACGTCGCGAGTCTGCGTCGGGAGTGATTCGCAGGGGATGGAAATGTCCCGATTCATTGGGTTTAACATACGCTGTTTATCCGTAAGAGGCTTGGAAGTGGAACTGAGGACGAGAACAACAAACACAACTGTCGGCGCAAGCACTTTAAACTAGAGGAGCGCCAAAGAATTGTTTCCATTCCTGAGATCGATGCCAGTACTTGAGTTTCTACCCGATACCGACAGTATGAGTGCAGACTTCCCTTTAAAGAAATGTACATTACGCTCTATTATTGGGTTGGAGTGCGTTTAGCTTTGATTACAGCAGTGCCATAAGCTTCTGCAATGCGAAAAACTTTTATTTCCAGCCAGTGTTGCATTCATTTTTCACCAAGATCTTGTATTGATGATGTGAGAGTGTGACCACAGCACAAAGCCTTCTTCATCCAAAGACTCTCACTGGAGTTAAGGTCTGGGAAAGGGAAAACCTGGACTCATCAGACTACATCACCTTCTCCCCGTTGCTCCAGAGACCAATTTTTACCCTCTTGAGCTAACTGAAGCCTTTGGCCTGACTGATGAGTGGTTTTCTTAAGGCCGCACAGCTTGTCAGTCCCAATCCCTTGAGTTCCCTTTGCATTGTTCTTGTGGAAACGGTCTTACTTTCACTATTAAACATAGCCCTGAGTTCTATAGTTGCTTTTCTCCCATCTGATTTGGTCAAAATTTTAAGTGATTGTCAAGCACAAACCTTTAGGATTTTTTTCAGACCACATTTATTTCTCGAAAACAATGGTTCTATCCTTCCAGTTCTGAACAATCCATTGGACAGTTCCTAAGCCAAAATTTATTGTGTTTTTTTTTTTTTTTGCATCTCCTTAGATGTTTTAGAAATGAGAAGCCACTCACTGCATCCGTTGGGTTTAAGTACTGTGCTGCCCGTGCATATATCCAGAAGGAGGAGAGGACCTGTTGTCATAGTTGAATCCAGGCGGCTACTTTTTTTGGACAGCTGGTGTATTTCACCAGTTATTTCAGAAATAGTAGAAAAATGTGTTGCGACACAGCAAACTGCACACAGAACACTGTCATGTTTTGATCAGGTTCCTGCAGACTGCTTGTCACACCAACTGTGGTCCACACGATAACACACAGAGGTGCTCGTCTAATTACCCATAAACCACTCCAGACGGCCGCTGTGCCCTAAAAACTGTCTTTAGGATTCCTGTAGACGGCCCTGCTCCTGGACCTGCATCTGCAGAGCTCGGAGGTCAGTGTGAGCCAGAGGTCACACTGACCTCGGTGGGACTGTGGTGCAGAGGCTACAACTATTTTACTGCAATATTAATAGTAGTGAGAGCAGCTCAGAGCACACATGGAGGGGCTGGCAGGGCGTCACGATGCTTTGACTGCTCTATTTGCAGTAAACACCTCAAACCTCCGCAGGCTTTTTTCTTATAGACGTGGTCAGTGTTTTCACAAGAGCAGCTTCCAAACCCTGTGAGCACAAGAGAACGGCAGATCTCTGCTCTCCATGTGAGCCGTCCTCCACAGAGCCCTGCTCCTGGTGCAGTCTGAGTGAGGCGGAACAGCACGCATTGATCTGAATTACTGTAGAGCTCTTAAAGTCCAAACCCACCTCACTCAACTCACCACTGGGTGTAACCAGTGTGAGAGCAGGAGCAAACAGGTGACCAGCAACCACCTGTTTACGAAGGAAAAGCTGAGTCTTGAATTTTACCAAACAACTCTGACTGAAATATGATGCAGTGAAAAGAATCAATAAAGTGCTGTGTAGAGTCTACAAATGATGCTTTGTTTTGGGGCTCTTAAGTATCGGCTTAGTCACTTACAAACTATTACATCAAATTAAACATTACTTTAACCAATTCAATAAATGTAAACATTTTACTTTACTTTAATGTTGCTAAGTTATTTTTTGATCAATAATAAAGTTCCTGATAAATTAGTGGCCCTTGTGCCCAAGGTACAAATCTACAGCAGATTAAAGCCTTATGATGACACAGCAGGTCCAGCCCCAGCGCCCTCTTCAGGCCGCCTTCTGTCATGACAGATTGGAGAGAAACATGCATTCTTTGATGTATTTATCAGACAAACATTATTTCAAATTACAGAAAACACAAAGCCTAAGATGTGTAAAGTTTAAAGTGCCTGAATAATTGCTGGCGTTTGACTCTGCAGTAAACAGCCCCTGAGACAGTGCTGTGTCTGCTGATGCGTGCGTGATAATACAGTCCACACTCCAGCTTTAACAGTTGATCTGCTGCTCCACCAGGCCAGCACTCAACTCTGGGCTCCCGTTTAATTCCCTCCCTGCTAAACGTGCATATGTGTGTGTGGTCTTATTACATTTAGGCTAACCAGCACCATGATACAGTG
The DNA here is from genome assembly GCA_019453435.1 of Rhinogobius similis. Taxonomy (NCBI): domain Eukaryota; kingdom Metazoa; phylum Chordata; class Actinopteri; order Gobiiformes; family Gobiidae; genus Rhinogobius; species Rhinogobius similis. Next base: position 33,169,007 of record CM033631.1, read on the forward strand.
AGTGTGCTCAGAATGATAAGTGGCTGCGCTGCACTTGTGATGTCGGATGCTTTGATGCTCCAGTGAATATATAGGAGCAGGAGGAGAGGAAGTCTATAATGGGGAGAGATGGGGGAGAGACGGGGGAGGGGGGCATGACAGATACAGAAATGCTATGGAAAAATGAAAAGGTTCGGGAGCAGAAGATCAACGAGAAGAGGGTAACGTAAAGTGTGGGCGGTGTATGTTTCTAGATGTGTGTAAAGTTGAGCCGTAAGTATTAAAATGTTAAGGTGAGACACTGAAGGCGAATTGGAAAAAACCTTAAATTTAAAGATATCAATTTGAAACTTCTCCTGTGGTTTACTCACATAAATTTAAGTTTTTCATCGTGTCATGTTTTCATATGGAAATAAGACATTTTATGTGTAAAAATGGCTAAAATTACACTATTATTTGGGACATTTCAGTCTCTACTATCTACTGAAAGCACACCTCACTTTATATCTGTGACGCGATCCTTCTGCAGGAATTGCGTTCTCTCATCTACTGGCTGCACAGGAATTTCTATGGGGAAATAAACAAAAACTAACCCTGTGAAGCTAAATACAACTCCAGGTATGTATTGAATGATGAAGGAACAATGTTATCACGTGGTTAAAAGCCCAAAATTTGCATAACGTGTCTTTTAAATTGACTTTTTGTTTCACGGCTTTTAGTCATGTTATGATGCTGGAAAAAAATGCTGTTAACAGTGCATTTTTTCCCAATCTACTTTGCAAATGTTTGTTTTTGACACTATCTCCACATCAGGTAAGCTTAGGGCCTATTTTCCCTAACTGAAGCTGTTCTTGAACCCTCTGGAGCTCAAATGTCTGGACTCTTTGTGAAGCCGAGACTCTGTTGTTTAGGCCTTTGAAGTCGGATTGACTCTCATTATAAGTGAGAACGATCTCTGCTCAGAGGAACATCAGATTTTCAATTCCGTCTTGATTTTCTTTGTTGAATATAAGGAGGAGTAAAGCTGGTGACTAGAAGGATGATCTGATTGACATTAGACTGAGCATTTGTTGGGTTTTGACAATTCCTCTTTCAAAACAGAAGCTAATTTAACTAAAAATGAGGTTTGACACTTGTAATAAAGTAAAAAATATATATACATAAATACAGGCGTAATCCATGTAAAAGTTCTTTTTAATTCTTATCTTCTAGTAATTTTTTATTTGTGGGTTTGGAGCACAAATTGACTCATGATTCATCCCAGAATGATTGATTTGACTGAAAATAAGAGGATTACAGCTTTAAATGTTTAACACCAGCAGCTAATCGTTTCCTTTTTTCAGATGGTGAACATAAAGGAATGTATTAAAAGAAAATGTTAGAGGGCTCGCCTAACGTCAAACGGACTCTCATATGAAAATTAAATTAAAATATTTCATTTTTTAGGGTGCAAGACACATTATAGCATGGTTAAAAGCTAAAACAAAGATGAATACTAGCTTATTATGTCCCTTTTAATACAACTGATCCTCATATTCTTCACAAAACATTTGTCAATGCCAAACACATATTGCATATTGTATTGATTTCTAGTTAAAAATGTGATCACACAATTATGTTTTACAATTCCTCAAGAGAATTTCCAGTTCATAGGTCACCATTTGGCAGCTGCGCTTGTCTCAGTATGGATCACAGGGCAGATTCTGTCTTGACTCAGACATCAGTTCAGCGAGCAATGTTTTATTTCGGGAAATGTGGGTTGGTAAAGGTCAGAGAGTTTGTGACGTGCAGAATAAAGAAATAAAGAACAGACCACCAGGCTCATAGAATACACTTACATGTGACACACGCCTAAAACTGACAAATGACCACTACTGGAAAAACCCACAAGAATACTCAACTATTATTTCATTTAACGATCATGTGATGTTATTTCCTTCATCACTGGCGCACTCAGAGCTGTATTTGTGTGATTCGTACATGGTTGAGTGATGGAGCAGCAGTGAAAGTTCAGACTGTAAGACTCATGTGCAGAAGCGTCACCTCTGGGCGTACGCACCAGCACCAGCCTCAGCGCTAAGGCCCATATGTTTAACCTCTGCTCTCACAGTTCAGCCCTCGCAGCCCTCCTCCACCCCAGCACCACCTCTGCAGAGGAGACAGCAATTTCAACTTTTTCAGGCATTTTTATAAAAAAAATAAAATAAAAAAAGACATATTGTGCTCTTGTCTGCTTAGGTTTTAAACCATAAATCATTATTTCATATTTTGGACATTTCAAATGGAATATTAATCTGAAACAAAATAACCAAGTCTGCTGACTTCCAGGTAGAAAACTGCGCTGCTGATTTCCACCTGCCCCTTCACTGTAAACGTCATCAGCAGTGGATTTATTTTGTCTTTTTTTTTTTTTTTTATAAAATGGCTACGCTGCTGAATGCTTCATGCATAACCATTTAATAAAAAAAACAAAAAAAACAAAGTTATTGCAGATTAGGGAAAACAGTTCTTAGAACCTTGTCAGTCCATGGCAATGGACATGTATCGTGTTTCACTAAACATTTAAAAACATACACTTCTCACTCTTAGTTCTACATTTTGTAATGCAAAGCATAAAAGATTACTGCATATCACAAGTACTAGCAGAGAACACATAAAAGTGGAGACTTACAGAGTTAGCAGCTTTCAACACCCTTAAAGAGTTCTTAAAGATATTGTTGTGAACTAATATCACTCTATCCTTCCTGAAGGATGAGTTAAGATTATTCAAACAAGCTCAAATCTTTGTAAATACTTGAAGAGGGTAAATGAGAAGAGAAAACAGTTATAACATGGTTAAAAGCTTGATGTTGCGTTATGCTGAATATGTCCTTCAACCACCACCAGTGATCGGACCCCCACATCGGACAGCCACATCTCATATCCGGCTCTGGACCTGGAAAGGTGGCTAGCACACTTGTCTCACAGCAAGAAGGTCGCGGGTTCAACTTCCTGATCTCTGTGTGTAGTGTTTGCTGCGTTTGTCCCTGCGTCTGGGTGAGTTTCAGGTCCAGTTTACCCCATCTACCCAAACATGCATGTAAATCCTCCAGCTACAATCCTCACCAAGCTGCTCACTGCTCCTGACAGGTTGCCCCAGTAAGATTGAAGGATGGGTCAAATGCAGAGGACAAATTTGCCTGTGTGGACAATAAAGTGTACCTTCACCTCTGATTTGAATGCCATCCTCAACATCGTGAGATATGGTCAATTTTGGCTTCATTTCCACACTTCTCATTCGCAAATAGAAAATTAAAACCCATCTATGCCCTTTTAATATCCTTCATGAAAACCAAGCAATTATCCGTACGCAAAGTCATCAAAATGCCACAGAAACCAATCACATCTCTAATTTGTTGACAACAACGAGTACACTATTATGCAAGATGTGTCCTATTGAGTGAACAAGTAAACAACACTTGAGAAAATGGACTACTTCTCAGCCGCGACATCAAAAGACAATGAACTTCGGTTTACTCCAATTTAAATTCATTACACTCCAAATAAAATCCAATTTGGCCTTGCAAATGGTTTTAGCAGCATTTAGCCGTGCCACCTTAGCTGACAGATTGCTTTTGGACAGGTACTTTATTAGCCGCGCCGTCCCGAGTGTGTCCGCAGGCTAATTTCCATGCTTTATTAGTTTTACAGGAGCAGAAGAAGAGCAGCGGTGACCCTCCTTTCGATCTCAAAGGGGTACGTATGTCTGTGTGGAGTATGGTCCGTTGTCAGAACACGTCGACACATTTTGTAGAACAGATGAACGTCGTAGCTGAAATGACAAGTGTTGTGCTGTGGTTGGAGACAGATAGCAGGATAATAGACCTATTCACTTCTATAAATGTTAAAGGACACATATTCTGCTACTGTGACTTTTTTTGAGCTTAAACCATGTTCTAACAATGTTCCAACATTAAAAACATACCTGGAGTTACATTCAGGTGCATTTACGTTGTTTTGAGGAATTTTCAGAAAATCCTCCCCTCCGAGCGTCAAAAACCCTCCCTGCTGTACTCCCTCGATCAGTGATGTTTTTACCAATTTTAGACGTCACTTATCTGAGAATCTTGTGCTGTTTTAAGTCTTTAAATCATCGGCAGACTTGTTCTGAGCATTTCTGTCTCTAAACACGATAACTGTTACTGCTAGGCTGAACGTCGTGTATCTTAAAGTGCTAACATAACTAAATTGTGTATAGCGCTGGGCTCCATCTGCTGGCTGTATGCACTCAGTAAGTGCCATTGCACAGAGCAGTGAAATTGTTTCATTCAGTCCATAATAAACGTTTGCTTTACACATACACATTTGTGCAGCACACAATAAGTGACATAAAGCTGGACATGTCCTGGAGCCTGTCCCGCTTCAAAAATAAAAACAGAAGACCGTCTTTCCAACTTCAGCGTTCTCCCGGGACACACACAATCAAATATAATAACACTGCAGCATAAAGTGCAAAATCTCACATACAGTGTGCACTTGAGCCGAGGAGCAAAGATAGAACACGAGGTGCAGAGAGTGGTCCACACAGAGTGATCAGCAGCATGTACAACACAGGTTAACCCCAGCTGGGCCACAAGTGCTCTCATAAAATAATGGGCCCATTGGAGAGAGGCTGCCTGAAATCATAAGGTATGACCAAATGACAGACATTTACTGCTGTAAAACATGCCCTTGTTGATCTGAAACACAGTAAATGACAAGATTGGCTCTTATTTTGGTGAAAGTATCTCGGGGGAGGACCCCACAATGCCCTGCCTTCAAAATGACCTGACATGCTATCATTTCTAAATTCAATTCTGCCACCTGCTCATCTCGAGATGTTATTGATCTGTCTGGAATGGTCCACAATATCCCACTTTAATGGAAAAAAGCACAGTAGAATTAGTTTTTGTAAATTTTTATTTTTAAAAACATGGACCTTAAATCAGCTTTAAAAATCTAAAGAACCCATTACATCTGCTCAACCAAAATCTAAACGGGGAAAAAAAAAACAAGACCTCAGGGACTGGGTACCAATCCCTGTAGGACATGCATCCATCTCTCTTCTCCTGCCCCCATCTGGACAAGGACCACATTCCACCATCTACAAACAGCCAATATATTTTTTATTGGTTCTCCGTAGATGTTCACACTCCTGGACATATGGTATACCCAGTCAGATGGAGTAAACTGGAAATGCAATCACCCTCTCCCCCTCGGATTACTGGACCAACGCTTGGATCTTCTGACTGTGAGCGAGCGTGTAATGGGGCAATTTAAAGCGCACTATAAGCTGATGCGCGCTGGACTCTGCTACGCCTGTCTGAGCCTAAATTATGTGTGGAAATGAGTATGGCTCTTTGGTTTTCCATAGCAACAAACGGTCTCATTATAATGTCCATATTCTGCCCTTCAAGAACTGTCCAGTGCTGGTAATTTGCTGGTGTTTTCATGAATATGAACTCCGCTTTGCAGCCCGCATGAAAACAAATTACAAAGGGAGCTCCATATCAAGATTCTTTGCTGCTGTTAACCACTTTTCAGTCATAAAGGTCCACTATAGAAACGTTTCAACTGGCTCTGGTTCCCTAGACTGGTTTGTTTTGGATTTCTTTGGCCTGTGTTCCCACGTTTAGAGCTTGGTACGTTTGACCATGATTCTCACTCAACTGTACAGTGGCGGACTTACCATTAGGCAACAGGCCACTATTGCCATGAGCCCCCAAATTTGATCGTCATAGGCTCTGAAACAGTTTTTATCTCAATGTCACAGTAAAGTAGTGCAGTTACTTTTAAAGAATGAATTTACAAATGAATATCAGCTGAACATGTGTTAAAATTCACACAAAAAAATGGGAAACACGGTCTGATATTATGCAGAATTTATTTTTTTGAGCTTTTAACCTCATTCCGTTCCGTCATGAAAAACATACCTGAAGTATTAGCTTCATTCACGCTCGTTTGATGAATCCTGGTTTGAAAATCTTCTCCCCGTCCGAACGTCAAAAATACGCCATTCTGAATTCCTTTTTTTGATAACTTAAGTCACTTATCCGAGAATCTTCTGCTGTTTTAAGTCCTTAAGACCCGTTCTGAGCATTTCTGCCCTCTACACACTATCACTACGGTTGTGTCACTGCTAACCACTGCTAAACGTAGATAGCATTCTGTATGTGCAAATATGTAATTGCCTCTGCAACCAGTAGATGAAGCCACAGCTAAATTAACACGGCGTCTCCTAAGGCTGTGATAAAATTATATTGTTCTTTGTTCATTTTATTTTTAGTTCTAAAACATGAAATACTCGAGCAAGTTTAAAGGCCAATAACAATACAAATAATGCATAATATTTGTCCTTTAAATATTTTTCGCGGATACAAGCGGTCGAAATGAGCTTCCTCCGCCGGGTGGCTGGGCGCTCCCTTAGAGATAGGGTGAGGAGCTCGGTCACACGGGAGGAGCTCGGAGTAGAGCCGCTGCTCCTCCACGTCGAGAGGAGCCAGCTGAGGTGGCTCGGGCATCTGTTCCGGATGCCTCCTGGACGCCTCCCTCGGGAGGTGTTCTGGGCATGTCCCACCGGGAGGCGGCCCCGGGGTAGACCCAGGACACGCTGGAGGGACTATGTCTCTCGGCTGGCCTGGGAACGCCTCGGGATCCCCCCGGAGGAGCTGGAGGAAGTGTCTGGGGTGAAGGAAGTCTGGGAGTCCCTGCTTAGACTGCTACCCCCGCGACCCGGCCCCGGATAAACGGAAGAAGATGGATGGATGGATGGATATTTTTCTGGGGAAGGACCCCTAAACCCCCCTGTGTAAATGTCCAAATGTTCACTCAGCACCCTAAATTTATTCAAACTTCAATCAATCAAACTTTATTTGTATAGCACTTTTCATACATTTAAAATGTAGCTCAAAGTGCTTCACACATACAACAATTAGCAACAGACAAACAGAGAAGACTCCTTAGGGAGCATAAAAGTTAGAATGTGAGAATATGCATAGAAATACAAATTAGAGTGTTGTGAATAGACAAAAAGGAAGAATTAAAAACATAACACAAAGGAACCTGACTAAAAGTGATTTAACTCATATTTAAATTTTAATCATAGGCTAATTTAAATTAGCCTATGATTATTAACCTGTCACCACTGTTAAAAAAACAAAAACAAACTTCCTTCAAGAACAATTCAAGACACATGACAGAAAAGTTATACAAAATCACACTTGATGCGGAGGGAGGGGCCTGTTTTTAATTATGACCTGTGCCCACAAACTCCTAGGACCGGCACTGTCCATGTGTCCAAACAAAACGTTGTGTCTCCTCTGACCGGAAACAGAAAATATGAAGAAACAGCGGGTCCAGAACTGCAGCTATTTCCACCAAAAATACAGTCTGCAGTGCGGGCCTTGTGTCTGAAGTCTGCGTGTTGTGCTTCATAATCCATAATCCACATCCAGTCACAGTCCACAGCATCCGTGTAAAGTTGAAGCCAAACAAATAATATGATACAAACTCCACCATAATCATCCTGCTGTCTGTACGTACAAACATGCTGCGTACGTGACTTTCAACGTTAAGTTTTTGATCTATGAAAGGACAACTTGACAAGAAAATGAACGGTTTGGTCCTAAAACTCTGAGCTTTGTGTGTCTGGGCTTTCAGAGATGAGGCAAAAGACGATCTGAGCTATGTATGTACACTTTTAGTAAGAATTCCACATTAAGTTTTATAAATGAGACTCCTGATCTGCGCTGTGATTGGCTGTGAGCAGACGCATGCAACTGACCCACGATTGCAAATATAACTATAATTTTAAATCTATTCAAGAAACTGTCAGAGTCGGCCAGAAATGCCGCAGAAAGGGACATGATCTAAAAGTTTTCGCTGAGAGTTAAATAAGAGGCCAGCTTAATTCTGTGTGTAGTACAGTGCGTCAGAGGGACTACAGCGCCGTTTGCTGGACAGATACATGTACTGCAGCTAGTTTTCTTCACACCTCGTCGTTTTAGTCTAAATGCAGATCAAATTAAACTTAAATAAATCGTTTTTCTGACCATCACGTCGTGTAGACAGGGCCTAAAACCCAGCGTGGAGCTTCTGCGTAAAGATGTGGCCAATCGGGAGTAAAGTTTCAACCAAAACAAAATCCAATCTTTCGCCATAGTCCTCTTCCTCCACCAGGTAAAGTTTTAACAGCACAAACGTCGTACAAGTATGTTTTAAAATAAGGTTTAACTTATGCCTTTTTTGCACGGGATTCGTTTTATCTCGGGACCTTGTAATAATTTCGAATGACATCTTTGAAACCAGTCTGTCTTTGTAACTAGTCTTTGTAACTGTTGCAAATCGTCCATGTCTGTAAAAATGTCCGAACCTTCCATTTCCCTACTGTATTTCAACAAATTCAATGGTCCTGTGATTTGGACTGTTTTTAGTCCTTGCGTTGAAACTTATATAGATCTCTGCATCCATTTTACGTCCAAATCTAAACTAGATTCATATTGTTAATTCATCGCGGAACCTTCGCCAATCCAATGATTGTGTTTTTATCGACAATTAAAAAGTAAAAACAAAGGACCAAGCAGGAGGGAGGCTCTTTTGGGAAAGTTTAGGCGCTTTTGGTGCAAAATTTGGAATGAGGGCTGTGTCAACGTGAAGGGATAATAAGACAGAAGCTATGGGTGTTTCATAGGAAATATAATCGCCAGAATGTAATTTATATCCTTGATAGCAACAACGTGGTAAAAAACAAACATCTCAGCACAGGTAATGCCACATAACGCTTAAACAAACACGTGCAAGATGGTTGAATTAATTTAAAGGTTCTTGTCATATTAAATGTGTTTGCAAGTTTGCCATTACCAGAATAAAGTATGTAAAAACAAATAAATGATCCCATGCAAATGCTTACAATAAAACAGATATATCGTGGGGTAAATATTACAGACGTCCCTAGGTAAAACTAATCCCGTGCAAATAGGGCTTTAGTTATTACGTAAATAAATGCTGGAAAAACAGTAGTTGGGTAATTTCAGCCATTATTTTACACTCTGAATGAACGCAGGCCTAAACGGTTATCTGCCTCTATAGAGATGTCACTGCTTTGCCAGGAATGTCCCACAATAAAGCGTTAAATCAACATGGAGACCAGCATAAAACACCACCAAGAGAAGTTACAAGTCAGATCTATGGAGAGATCAGCCTGTTCACAGCAAGAGCACATGATTTTCAAGGCATTTTTGAGCTTAAAACTTTATACTTTAAATGCCATACTGAAAGCAAGAACATCGTCCTGGAAACAAGAAGGTGGCGGACTCCTGAAGAGAAATGTTACAAAGTGCACATTTAATCTATGATAATGATGCAACAATGGCATTTGTAGAGATTAAAATATATTCTACAATAGTCCTTGCCCCCATAAAATTCACATTCATTTCTAAAAAAAAAAAATTACTTAACACTGTATGAGTTGTAGCAAAATTATTTATGAAGCTAAACCTCTTTTACTTTGCACCGCAACTGATCAATAATTCATTCAGGCCTCTGCTGACAAAGGCATTACATTTTGACACATTGAATTTTGACAATATTGGACTATATCGTTTTGCCAAGAGCAACTTATTGTCACTCCACATTGTGCATGAAGAGGAACGTCAGCATTCTGGGGCTTATGTAGAAGACTGAACTGTTGACTGTGCACTTTGTAGTTTAAAGTCCCTTATGCAAATGGACTTTTTACTGTTGGGCCGTGTTTTCTCGTCAAAAACATACCTGGTGTATTTGGTTTCCGTCTTGACAGTTCGAAATGTTCAACCCGCAGCTCTTGATGTGGTGATCTGCCTAGATTTGTACGAACCGAAAATGATACTTTCTCACCAAAAGCTGACATTTGATGATTAAACTGCTGTATTTACACTGATGGCAACTTATTCACATTATTTAGTTCCACCCACTTTTGCCTGTTTTTGCTATAGATCGGAACTTCCGTCGTTTTGGCATTTTACAATTGTGCAGGAAATGTAAAAAAAAAAAAAAATGACGTTAAGTAGTTTCTCTGACTGTGAACTTACTGTCTGTCATGATCAGCAACCCAACGTGAACTAGGGCTGTATTCGACAAAAGACATCCTGGGTCGAATAAAGACCTACCCTACGCCCAGTCAATAGGGTCTATATATTTATCAGGCAAAAATACCATACCAAAACTATACGTGTCCATGTATCTAACCAAAACTGCACTCAAAAGACCACAACTGCACAAAACGTCATGCAAAAACAACTATTTACACAGAAAAGTAGTAGTAAACAGTGTATTTATTTGTTAGATTTACATGTAAGTCAGACTGAACTCACTATTCACTCCAAAAACTCACTCCGTATCTTCTTGTTTTTGCTGTTTTTGCCATATAATCCTTTAAATCTAAATCAAATAATTAGTCGACTAACAAATATATTGGTCGACTAAGACACCATCGACCGATTAATCAAATAAAGGACTACAGCCCTAATGTAAACTAATACAAGTAGAAGTAGGGACACAGTTCAGTGTTGCCAGGTCCACACTTTTCCTGCTTTTTAAGAGCTGCTGTGGGTTAAAGATATTGTCTGTAGGTTTGGCCAGAGTAAATTTCCATGTAAAATGTTTAAATTTTAGAATAAAACTCTCGCAAGTCCTGAATTTTAGTGACAGATCATCAAGCCATCTGCGCTCTGTGGAGCTTCTGTTTGAGCGTGAGGGGCAGGTACATGTCTACTTTCATGAACACAGTGGAAAATACAGCCACACCGGACGTTACGCAGGTTTTGGTTGACTTTTCAGACGCTCGTGCAAGAGTTCGGCCGCTGAAACCTGGCAACCTTGGCCTGTACCAACTTCCGGAGTAACGTGAATATGCTTAGCTGACAAACTTGGTAGTTTCTTGTTTTTAGACCAACGGCACTTGCTTCGTAACACTCCACCATTACTCTAACGTTCACTGACAGAAATTTAAAAAAAAAACATGCTTTTTCAGCTTTTAAAAATTCTCCTGCGTTTAAAATTCAAAACCTGATGAACCAAATGACCCAAAATATGATATTTCCAGTGCATAATGCATTCAACACTCTCCAAATCCAATGCATTTCATAAAGAAACATTAAAACGCAGGGTGGAGAAGCGATCTAGATGCAAAAAAAAAGCTGAGGATGAACCACAAGTAGTGCACTCTAGCCTTAGCCATGTCTTACAGCGCTACAAAGTTTGAATTACGAAACGACTTTTTGCAAATTACGAGATCGACCTTGATGAAAGAAGAAGAAAATTAAGAAAAAGTTAAACAGTGACGTCAAACGCAAGCCCTAACTGAGCCGAAGAGCTCAAAGACGGACAGGTTTGGGGACTAGAGACAATCTAAACGTACAATCTACTAACGTACAAACTAAATTTTGCTTGGAGCCCCAGAAAGTCCATATCTGCCTTTGACTATAGATTGAGAATAATGAAATGTAAGAGTGGAACCGCACTGACCCTTCGCCAGCAGCTGTTTTTCATTTATGAGGTGTAGCCCGGGGCCACATCCTGACCGCGCCGTCTATATTAGTCTTATTTATTATTTAACAGACACTTATATTAGGCTTACCCGCGGGGCTCAATTATTAAGTACTCATCAATAAGTCATGGCAATTTGTTCCATCTTCAGCTGTCATGAAGACCTGTTTGCAAAGGCGGTGTGTAAAAATATAACTATAGTAATTCAATGCGTTAAGCCAGACAGACAGGTGTTTCTCTGTCATGGTTCAACATCAGAGCGAGACCGGGGACTAAGTGGGCAGACGGTTCATACAAAAATGTCACGTATGGGTCAAAATACAGATGTACAACTTCTATTAGATGATGACACTGACTAAACAAAGCCCATTAAATCAAGGATCCTCACTTTACTTAAGGCAAATACAATATCCCAGCCACTCAGGATCTGTGTGTTTTTTGAAATACATTCTTGATAAAAATTCGACTCAATTATCTGAGCAAACGACTCCCTTATGTACACTTTATATAACCGTTTCAACTTGCAATAGGAAAACGTTACCATGCTTTATCGCCTTTGAACTGTTCTAAACGTACAATGTCCAACAAAAATAAGGTCATTGAACAGAGGAAAATTAAATGCAATACCACTGATTTTTTCTATTTGATCTGATAGAAAGTAATACTATGGAAAATATCACAATATACCACAATATAATAATAATACATACTACTTTTATACCACTTTTCTGGACACTCAAAGGCACTTCACTTTGCGTTTTTCGTTCATGCCACACTTGAGGATGATAAGCTACTATTTTAGCTACAGCTGCCCCAGAATAAGGCTGCCGATCTGCACCATTGGCTCCTCTGACTACAACCAATCATTCACGCACACACCATTCTCATAGTAGGCAATGTGGGTGAAGTGTCTTGCCTAAGGACACAATGATATTTGCCCCACCTGGTGTTCCACTGGTCTCCCATCCCACCAAGTTCTGACCTGTTCAGCTTCCGAGATCTGACTGGATTGGACAGTGGCAAGCAAGTATGACTATGAACAATTTTACCTCGGCTATTATTATTTTGCTAATATTAAAAGTAGTTTTGGGAGACATTTTAACTATCGATATTTTTGCACGAGCATTGATACTTTTCGATACCTTGGTACATCGATATTTGGATCGATCTGCCCGTAACCAACTGTGCTGTCCCCATATTGGTGAGGCGCTGCCCTCAAGTGAGCGCATGCTTTACTTCATTTAGTTTTTATTCACCTTATTCCGGAAGTTGCCGTGAGCGCCGCCGTCTTGTTTCTGTTGTATTAGTTCACATGGAGCAGACGAGCTCAACAGAAAATAAGTTCTACACGACTAAAAAGCCGTTTTCAGGTCGGTGCGTTGTTGACTTGTTGTTGCTCGTGTTCATTAAACATTTTACACAAATCAACCTACGTTATGTAACATTTTAGCGGCGAGACTTTTCCCTCGTTCGTCATTAGCTTTAAGAGTTCTCGTCAAATGGAAGTGCGTTTACAACAAAAGTGCGGCACTGTGGCAAAAAACGGCAAAAGTGGGCGGGGCAGAATAAGGTGAATAAAGTAAGTGAGGCAGCAGCCATGTTTGTTCTGTGTGCCTGTATGAGCAGCAGAAGTCGCAGCTCGTGTTTTAAGTGCTAACACTTCTTCTACAGAGCTTAAGGGAGCATATGCCTGTACATTAGTGTTGTTGTATGTTCTGCCTTAATGTGTGTCAAATTTGTTGTTGTTCATATACTAATTACATCACGTTTACATTCTTTCATATGCTAATTGATGCTAACTATGCTAGCGGACTTTTTAATGTCTGCTGCCTGTGCTATCATTAGTTTGTATGTGACTTACTTATATTTTGTACATGCACTACGGAGACTGATTGTTTTCTGTATCTTTTTATTTCAGTTTTACAAAAATAAAAAATAAATTAAACATAAAAGTAATGCTTGAAGTGTAGCAGTAAACATGGCACAAAGACGTCCATTGTAAATCTGTTAGCTATCTGCCAAACTATGCAGACGATTAGTGAGGGCAGAATACCAATAAAGACTGGTTTACAGAGGGCTGCAAGGGATTTTTGTTTATTTATTGACAGTGCAGTGTCCTACTCTTCCATCCATACATCGAATGCATTTGGAAAAGTAGAAATCGAAATCATGTTTTTATGCACTAGCTAGCTCTACACAAACACAAGAAAGCACCATTAATAACAAACGTAAGTACCCCAAGACGGACCAAAGAACAGAGTCCGGGAGCCCTTCTTCACCTTCATGGATGAGGCACTAGGGCAGTCTGCAGCCGTCTCCCCCGCCCCGGTGCCTCACTCCACGGGGGTGAAGAAAGACCATCGCCCACACACAAACAGCAGCAGTAGGAAGATGAAAAGGGGCAACCTCATCAAAAAGAGGGAAAAAAGGGCCCCTCTTTGGCTCATTACGAACATGATATCCTCCATCAAAGGGGAGTCTGATGAGCGTTGGGACAGGGAGCGGCAGGAGCACTCGTGGCCGGTGCCGCAACATTTTCACTCGCCGTCAGTCCGCTCTCAGGTTTGCTAAGGGTGGGCGTGTCATGAATAGTGCAAGAGGCGGGGTTTATGACGTTGCGTATTCCCTCTAAAGTGTGTTCTATTCAGGGTCTGTTTTGGGCCAAGTTAAGACACTTTTAATGGGTATGTTAAGTGTGCTGCCCTCGAGTGTCGGGCGTGATGTCACCGCAGAGGTTTCGGTGGGCTCAAGCTTTTCGTGTGCCGTTTATTGCGCGTATGTGTCAACAAAACTGCACAAAATCCATCTTGAACTAAAGCAGAGGGCTCTGTGGAGTTGAGGTGAGAGCGAGCGTTTGTCAGGCTCCACAGTCTTTTACATTTGAGTGCACTTCACTGAAAATGTCACTCCTCGTTCACCTCAAGTTCAAGAGATCCCCCAACACACAACGCTGGAGCCACCTGCCTGCGCTCATCGGGCAGGTGCTATTTTGGTCTGTTGTCTGCACCTGCTGTTTTGATGTATTGATGCAGACGATGGCATTAGCATGTGTGAAACTGTGCATTTTCATTTCGGTTTAATGCTGGACACCAGGGTCAATAAAAATATGTTTTACTCTGTAGGTTTACTTTGGAGTTTCTTGGTTTCTGTGTCCAAGTCTTAAAGATTTGTTCATGGGTTTCAGCTTCCTGTTTTATGCAACATTTTGAGGATTTTTCACCATTGAAAAAGATATAATATTTTGTTTTAAAGGAAAAATATTACGCTTTTTTTTTGTTGTTTTTATCCTTTATACATGCTCCTAAGTACCTTTAATTTGCCATCCCATGTTTTGAAACAAACAAAAAAAGGTTTATTATTAAATAATTAAAGCTTTTCTCACCAGTTTTCACATCCAGCCAGAAGATGGCACCAAGCACTTAGCTATAATATCTCTATGAGTGAATGTGCTACACGCAATTATCAAGCTAGCAGCAGCAGTTATCGTGTTTAGACGGAAGAAATGCTCAGAACAAGTTTGGTGATGATTTAAGGACTTAAAACAGCAGAAGATTTTCGGGTTAAGTGACGTAGATGATCTGAAAATACGTCCCAGATCCAGGAAGTTCAGCAGGAAGTGTTTTTGACGCTCGGAGGGAGAGGATTTTCAAATGAACATTCCTCAAAACAGCGTGAATGTAATAGAATGCTCCTCCACGTATGTTTTTGATGATGGAACATTATTAGAACAGGGTTAAAAGCTGAAAAAAGTCACTGTAGCAGAATATGTGTCTTTGAAACTGTTAAGTTCTATGGCAGCAGTTAATTTAATTGAACTCATTTCACATCATTCTGAAACACATGGAAGGTCAGAGTCAAATCATTGTTGTCAGGGTTCAAGTCACTAATATAAAGCCAAGTCATTATTACCTGAAAACGTGTTCGAGTCTCAAGTCGAGCCCATTAAATAAAGGTCTTCTCCGTGTAAATTTTGAATTCTCAATTTTGAAATTTGACTTGATAAAATGGACTAAGGCTTGGGATTTGACCAGGAATTGGAGCTCTGCAACTCTTTAGAGACAGCTCAGAATTTATTTCAAAATCAGTTTTTGACAATTAGAAAGGCCCCACTCTGCCCTGGAGATGAACCGAGGACTTTGTTGCTGTGACTTTTTTCCGTTGTAGTTTACATGGGACAGACGAGCTAAACACAAGATAAGTTCTACACGAACTAAAAAGCCATTTTCAGGTCCCAGGAAATCGGTGCATTGTTGTTTCACGTGTACATTGAACATTTTACTCAAATCAATCTACTTTATATCATATTTTAGTAGAGAGACTTTCCCTCGTTCGGCATTTGCGTGAACGGGGCTCTCGTCAAACCCGAAGTGCGTTTCCTACAGGAGGATCTGTTGCAAAAAGAGGCAAAAGTGGGCGGGGCTGAATAAGGTGAATATCTTTAGTGTTTTTCTGTTTGTGATGACACAGTTGATGTGAGCTTCCTTTTCAGTGCTGTCTAGTAAATTCCACCAAAGTGACTGTGTTGAGTGCTGTCCATGTCATGTGTTTGTCTTGATTTTAAAGCAGAGCATTAGCAACAGAGCCCCCCCTGCAGCTATCTTGTGAAAATACACTGCAGTGAAAAAAAGCAAAAGCTTTTTTTTCTTCTTTTTTTATAGAAAAGGAAGTACAATCACAGACACAAAAAAAATTCACTTCGCCAAACATTTATAAAAGAACCGTGGTTTCTCAGGATAGTCTTCATGTTGATGTCGGCAAATATTGCAGCTGGTTTTCCACCCAGAGACAGCAGGGGGCAACAATAGATTCAAACACTCACATTTGCAACTACCGTGCGGACTTATAAAGACGTTTACGAAGGTAAAAATGTTACTTAGTTCTGCTTAAATGTTACTGGGCATGCTGTGGTTCCAAATTTACCTGCGGATTCCAATAAAGAAACCTTGAAAGTGTTTGTGTGGCCATTAATAAAGATTCCTCTCTCTTCTTTCATTTAACAGGAATAAACTGGAACAAGTCCCGACTCCTGGAAGAAAGTGACAGTCCGAGTGCCTGTGTGCGTTTCCACAGCCTCAGACACAGCAAAGCCACATCAGAGTGTTGGACTCCACAGACGCAGAGGAGCTTTTGATTACCCCTCCTCCTGTTCAGCTTATTAAAAACAGCCTTCAGTGACAACACAATGATTGACAGTCCACCTCCGGGCCCTTGAAGCTGCGGTAACTAAAGTCCATAATGAGATGATATTGAACCCAAAAACTAGCCGATTTGGAACTACTGCGTACGCTGACGAGTTCCTCTAAGAAATCTAACTTGCTCTCATAATCTCTTTGCCACATCAGTATCCACAAACATTTTTTGGGCCCATGTACAGCTTTCAAACTGTTTTTTCAGACTGGAACTTGAAGCAGGATGGAGCAGTAACATACAATCAGCTGTCCTACTTACTTACGTACTTTTCTATTCAATTGCGATTCGATAATGTTTTACGATTAAATGACAAAAACATGCCGTTCGGTGGCCACGTGGATGTTATGCATGCCGGGCTCCATGTGTGGCTGGTTTAATGTCGTGAGTACAATTCCGGCTCTGCATGTCCCTCCCTCTCTCATCCCTATTTCACTCTAAACACTTTCTTGTCTAATAAAACGTTCAATCCAAAAATTATTTTAAAAAAGAAGGAAAAATATCTGGACAATGTTTGATTTTGTCACAAAGTACAGTTGTCGCAGACCTCACACACTCTACTGTTGATGTCCCTCAAAGCCCTCTCTCCAGGTAGTTGAAAAAAATCTGGTCTTGTTGGTAAGTTACAGTTTTGTTGTGCACTAATTAGGGGTGGCCAATACATCTGATTTAAGATAATATTGTGAATGAATGAAGATATTCAAAATTTATCATTTATATTTTTAAAAATGCTCCAAAAAGAGATGATTAAAAACAAAAATGAAAAATGTTGTGTTCTAATCTTCCAATTAAAGCACTTTTGTGATTAGTTTTGCAGACATTTCACATTTGCCTGATAATCAAATCAAATCAAATCAAACTTTATTTATATAGCGCTTTTCATACATATAATGTAACACAAAGTGCTTTACAGTGCATTAAAAACATTCCCCCCCCCCCCATAGGCAGTCACATATACAAACCTGTACATTCACACGCACATGCAGACACACACACACGCACGCACGCACTCACGCACACGTTCTAAGAGACATGAGGCTGAGTACAGATACACCAGCTGAACAAGCACCATCAGAGGAGCCGTCTGCACCATCTCTCCCCTGGGCCCACAGGACACAAACTCAGGGCCCAGGGGAGAGATGAGTGCAAAACACCTCCACCAGGGGCCCATGAGCCAGGGCCCCACAGCCTGAGCGACCGCCGCTCCTGGTACAGAGGGCCCCTCAGAGGAAACACTGGAGAGTCTAAAATGAATAAAACAATAGATAAATATTAAGAAATAAGTCAATAAGTGGGTTGAAATAGAGTAAAACGAAATAAATAATAAATAAATACAACTAAAATGCTAGGGCTAAGTTAAATAAACACAATAAATAGGATAAATAAATATATTAAATGAACTGATTAAATTAAATATTAGTCAAAAGCTAAACTAAAAAGGTGGGTCTTGAGCCTGCTCTTAAAAACCTGAACGTTCTCTGCGCCCCTGAGGTTCTCCGGCAGGCCGTTCCACAGACGAGGGCCATAGTACTGGAAAGACGCCTCGCCGTGAGTGTGTGTCCTGACTTTGGGAATGACTAGGAGCCGGCTGCGGAGGAGCGCAGGGGCCGCGAGGGTTCATATGGTAAAAGCAGTTCTGAAAGATAAGAAGGCCCAAGACCATTAAGACATTTATAAACCAGTAAAAGAACCTTAAAATCGATCCTGAAACACACGGGGAGCCAATGCAGTGATTTTAAAACCGGTGTAATGTGGTCCCGCCCCCTGGTCTTAGTCAGGACACGTGCTGCTGAATCTTGTAATAACTGCAAACCTGCAATACTCTTTTTGGGAAGACCAGAGAGCAGGGCATTACAGTAGTCTATACGACTGGAGATAAAAGCATGCATCAGCGTCTCCGTGTTGGCCCGAGAGAGAATGGGGCGGACTCTGGCTATGTTCTTTAAATGATAAAAACCTATTTCTGTGACGTTCTTGATGTGCGGGATAAAAGTGAGCTCAGAGTCAAAGATAACGCCCAATTAATTAATTAATTAATTAATTAATTAATTAAACCTCAATTAATACATTTAAAGACATGTTTAACACATTTCTGTCTAATTGACATAATATTGTCAGAATATTGTTATCAGGATACTTAAAAATATATATATTATTGAGTTATTAATTGTTGCCAATATCACCTTCCCCAAGCACTAATTGGTATGGAACATCCTTGGTTGAGTGGTCATGTCCAGTGGCCCACAGGTTGGTGGTGTGATTTCAGCCCCCTCAAGTGAATACTGCCGCACTGTCCTTGGGCAAGACACTTAACCCACCTCAACCCAGTATCTGCGTACACTGGTGTGTGAATGGGTGAGGGGTTCCTTGATGTAAAGTGCTTTTAGTGTCTTGAAGGGTAGAAAAGCGCTACATAAATGTGAGCATTTCTGTCCAAACATGAGGTTGTGATGCCATGAGCCTGTGTGTGCTCAGAGCTCCAGGATGTGGAGGTGGATAGACTCTGGTGTATCTGAGCCATGCACGAAAAGTCCAAGTTACTTTATGTGTTTTTTGCTGAATGTTTGTAGTTGTACTGACATGACTAAACCTTGTTTTCTTGTCTCTGTCTCACTGAAGTGTGCTGTGTATGTTCTATCTTTCTGTGAGCTGCAGGGGGCCTGCAGATGGAAATTAGCTTTAGGCTATAATCTGTCATATTTACATTTGTTTGAATGTTCATTAATATGCATTTTCCCCCTTTTCCTTAATAAATAAATAAACATCAGGTTTATAGCCACACCATAGCCTACTGTAGACATCAGCCGAGAAAACAGAATGAATCCATCTTTGTATCAGGTGCCACTGTGACGTCCCCAAGATGTTGTTACAGTCTTTACTTTTTGTCATGAAATGTGCCAATTCAGCTCAGAGCAATAAAGTCTGTGGCTTCTAAGACCAGATCCATCAGATTGATGATTTTGGATGGAAGTGAAAACATCTTCATCCATTAGATGACAACGATTTATCCAGAGAACTAGAGTTAAATCTTTGATAGCACATACATAGATAAATCTTAATCATACATTTGTTTTACTTAGGTATAGGTCTATCAGAATAATCCTGTTAAACTGCAGAACTGCTTCTCTGCAGCCTCAAGCAGCACACTTTTATTTACAACGTTTCTGAAAAATGTCTACACAACATTTCTCAACATTACTCTCTGACCCGGAGCCCGATTTCTTCCAATAATTGCAAAAGGTACAACACTGTGGGTGGGAAAAACTGCCTTTTACTACTTCGGCGAATTAAACACAAATACTGCATGTTTCCTCGGTGGATAAAGACTCGACGTAAAAACTAGACGACCTCAAGTTCATCTCGAGTGTCTTTCAATTTACAACGAACGGCAGGAGGCTCCTTTTTCTCTGTTATGTGCAAAGCGTTTTTCCTTATCCTTGGAGCTAAGCCCTCTTAATCCGAGCGTGTGTGGCTGCCGTGTGGAGCCGTATATCAGTCTTTTCATGTTGGCCACACAATGTCGCAGGCATGTGGAGCGACGAGAAAAGCCCCGGCCATAACTCTCACACCAGCATCTAATTCCCAGCCCGAGGTGTCGTCTACTCCGCGCCGTAAATTTGCAAAGCAGTTATTGATCCCCGGCGCGCTGACACTAGTGGGCCGAGCCAGCCGCAGACGGAGGGTACGGGGCGATGCAGGTTGGAGTAATCCTGCTTTGTTCCGCGTTCGAGGGGTCAGTGCAAAGAAAATTTAAGCCGTCACTCAGCAGCCAGGAAAAAAATAATAAATAGAGAGCGAAAACTGTGAGAGAAAATCAGCGGCGTGCTCCAGTGAAATCCCACGATGAAGAGGCGAGGTCAGCAGAGGAGTTTTGCTATTTTAAAAACCTATTTCTACTATTGAAGTGGAACTAAACGCTGAATCTACCTTTTTTGATTTAAACTGTTTACAGAGTTTTTAGCGTAAACTACATTTGCAGCTTTCTGGTCAAAAACAGTCAAAGTCTGGGTGTATGCTGCCTCTAGTGGCCTTCAAGTGCACTGTGACATGATTAAAGACAACCAAGGCAAGCACTGGTTGACCAATGAAATCTTAAATCACCGTGTGTCAAAACTACTAACCATTCTTATCAAACTAGACGAGCACAAACTCTTCATCTCCCATTAAGCAAAAAATCCCAAGTGAAATTTTCTTTTCGAGACAGTGGAGCAAAATTATGGAATGAGTACGATAATTTTATGAACACCTCAACAGCAAACAGTAAAAAATATCTTACGGAAATATTGTTAAATAAGTATCAGCTGTGATTATTAAAATGGTTGTGTATGATCCAAATAGTAATCAGGGCTCTATATACAACATATTGGAGGCCGACTTCAATACAATATAATATTAAATAATAATAATAATAATAAAATTTACAAAATGCAGTACATTTTCATTGGAAAAATGTTTAGTTTTGTTTTGAGGTTGTGAGGGCTGTTTTCTGTTTATCGTGTGATTTTCATTTGTAAATCATCTGACCAGACAGCTTTTAATTTGAGCTTGTTAAAATAATCAATTAAAGGTGTGTGGCTTTCAGGTTTCTGCCACACTCCATCACGTTTTGTGTTGTTTTGTTTCATATGGACTTCTGTTTTTGTTTTTTTTGATTATGTGAAAATAAATCAAATCAAATCAACTATAATTAAATTATTCTGAAAAATATCCAGTTATTTTTCCCGTTACCTTCAGTGTCCGCTGAAGCTTGGTTGGAGGTCAAGGTGCGTTTTAGTGGCCTCTACAGGTCACTGAGCGGTACTGCAGACCAGACCTGGCACCCAGAGCGCTCTGACCCTGTGACACTGATGCCCTCCCACACTCAGCTCTCTGACATGAGCTTTTACAAGGGCGGAGGAGAGCAGCGTGTAGCACATGAGTATGAGGACCACACCAGGCTCATACTGTAATGAAGGACTGAATAAAACAACCAGAGACATTTTGCTGCGAAACGTCAACAACAGCACAAACTTTCAACAACTAACTTTTAGCGTCACATCCTTGTTTGTAGCTGAGGTTATGTTCACGTTTGTAATGATTAGATGTTATCGTAGAAAGGGTTTCAGAGGTTGTCATCCGGACGCCGTTTAAAGATCGAATCTTTAAACGGCGTCTGGATGACAACCTCTGAAACCCTTTCTACGATGGACCACACCTGGACGAATGAGGGTTTACATCGACGATTAGATGTTAGTTAAAAGTGCAGGCTGTCTTTTAATCACAGTGAGCTAGTCTGTGTGTCATGGAGGATCCAGTCGAAGCAGAAGAGCAGTGGAGTTAGTGGTACCGTCTTCTCAGAGCGTCCGTCTGTGAGAGGAGGTTTTGTGGAACTACAAAAACTTCTGGAATAAGGTGAAAAGCCATATATGACATCAAGAAATGTTCTGGTGCGGCACAAACCCTGCCCACCTGTGTTTAAACTTTTGTGCTGTTTGCAACCATGACCGAAGATATACACAAGTGTAAGCCTGGTATATAAATGGGTTTATTTGTATTAAGAAAGTTTTTTTTATTTTTTTATCTTTATAACAGCTTAAAAATGAAAGACTTTGTTTAGCCATTCATCACTTTATAAAATGTTTGATCAATTTGTTTAAAGTCTATTAGGCCACACATTTCACTAAAACGCAGTCATGCAACATGATTTTATTTAGGATTTTTGCCTTTTTGTCCCCAGTTTTAATGTTTTGTGTGTGTATATATATATATATATATTTGCGTTTATAATCTTCCTGGTTGAACATGGGCAACCAATCTTGACAACCAATTTTGAAAACAAGGGACAAAATACATACAACATTTAAAATTCAGCACTACTTTGTGTAATTTTAAACCTTTATATTTCAATTTTTCTTCACAAACTGCAGCTTCTATGATACATATTTACCACAGGTGATATTTCACCAAACTAAGTCAGAATTAGAATATCATGAGAACCTGTCATATAGACTTTAAAGGGGTTGTTACTGATTTTTGAGTTTTGAAATATGAAAAACAGAACTACTTTTTTTTTTTTTTTTAAAGTCAGTCATATGTGTCGCTTTCTTTCCTAATGCAGTCCCAGCATCTTAAATATTCACCAGACTGAGTTCTTAAGTACATTTCACTAGTATTTGCCGTCCCGGGTCAAGCTAACAAACATTAGCACGCTAACAGCGCACTTTCTCCTTCTCGGAAAATAAAAGACTCCATAATTACACGCAGAGAAAGCACTGTGGTCTCATTTTCACTCCAGTAGACGCAGATTGGACTTTATTACATGCAAAAAATCAAGCACACGAACTAGTTCTGTTTTTCCTTTTGTGTGTGGACGTATCATGTTGGACTGTTCGCACAATCGCGTTTGGAAATCTTTCTGAACATAAACACCCGCTTGGTGGTAGAAGATTACCGCTTTGTTGTTTGTTTAACGCCTCTGATGATGAAGATATGCAGCCGCTGTGCTCAGGCTTTGTTTGTGCTGTGATCGATCAGACGTGCGATGCCGCTCTCTGATTGGTTCTCGGTCCAAACCTAAAGTGAACTATTGTTTCGCGGCCGTGGCATTTGCCTGAAAAGTCGGCGAGATAAAAGTGTGAATGATGTGAAAACGTGAAAGAAGCGGATCACAGAGAAAAATATATTTATACTTTTATGTTGGATTCTAAGTCCTCACTCGATGGAGATCTTTGTTTTATAGATGCTCTATTTGTCCTTCTTCTTGTTCAGCTCCTTTTCCTCCAGAATTCCAGGCTCGAGAACCAAAACACCAACTGAAAACATAAACAGTTTGACTCACTATCATGTCCAACGTCGTATGTTTTTGTAATTAAGGCGAGACACTGCTGTTGAATAGGAAAAAGTCTCACATTTAAATATATCAATTTGAAACTTCTCCTGTAGTTTACTCACATAAATGTAAGAAAAAAAGCAATTTTTTTTATATCATGTAATGTTTTCATTTAGAAATAAGGCATTTTATGTGAAAAAAATGGAGAAAACCAGATTGAACGGTTTTGGTTAATTTTGTACATATTTTAGTTTACAGGGGACATCTGGACTAAATTTAACCTAAAAATTTGCCTAAAACTTCAATCAAAACTTTCGTAAATCATGCTAGAATGAGATACTGTATCAACAAATCCTTCTGTATGCTCCAACAACATCGTGTTAAGTAAAAGATTCTAAAGTCTGGTGTGTAGGTGCTACTTTAAAGCAGAACTAGGCAACATTTTTACTTTATTAAACGTCTTTGTAAGTCCGTGTGGTCGTTGTAAATGTATTTCCGTGCCGTTTGAAGCCCCCGTCATTGCCCTGTGCTGTCTCTGCACAGAAAACCAGCTGCAACATTCCCTGACACAAGACAACTCTCCTGAGAAACCCTGGCTCTCTTTTTTCTTTTTGGTGACATGAAATGTTTTGTATGTGATTGTACTTCAATAGAAAAGAAGGAAAAAATGGTTTAAAAAAAATAGCTTTTGCTTCTGTTTACTGCCATTGTATTTTCACAAGAGACCTGCAGGGGGAGCTCTGTCGCTGAAGGTACTTAGTTCTGCTTTAAGTGGTGATCTTTATAGCCGTGTTTCGACTAGATCTGGTCCCTCTGACCCGGTTCACTGTGGATTGTCTCAGCCGTTTCTGTCAATGGGATGGAACGGCGTGTGTTTCTGTGCAGAGGTTAACATTTTGCACACACCGCCCGCGCTCTTCCCTCTATCTTCTTGTTTGTGACCCTGCCCTATATCCACTGAAAAAATTCCATCACGTGACCACGTGTACCGTATTCACAATATCTGTTGTATACTGTGTATTAATGTTTGCTTGCTATACTGTTCTGTTACTGATACTGTTTTGTTAGCGCTGGAAACGGCTGCTTCTTCTGGAATTTCCCCATTGTGGGACAATTAAAGGATCTCTCATTCTCATTCTCATTCTCATTCTCATTCATTCAGATCCAGACTCACAGGGGTCTGTTACGTGAGCAGTTGACCTCACACAAATATAATTCATGTGTTTTTCATAAATAAAATGTCTTAATCATACACTGAAATACACCTTTTCTTCCTGTGCCCGATCTCCCCAACTCATACAAAGATGTTTAGTAATTGCATGCACGGGGAGCTAGTACCTGCCCTCGAATGGGGCGGAACGGTCCCCTTTTGTGCAGTGGAAAGACCTCATGAAAAGTGCTTAAAACACCATACCGCTCCTATGGAAACAAGGCCTTTGAAGTTATAATGTCCCAGAGAAATCTATGGATGAAGTGGATTAAGGCAAGACACTACAGGCAAAACTGATTTTTTTTAAGTTTTAGTTTTTTGGTCAGTTCATTTTCATGTGGAGACAACAAATTTGTCCAGACTGCTCTTAAACATGTTTTATTCTTCCATTTAATCCACTTCAGGCCGTTTTCTTAAAATGCATTTTTCTCCTGTAGGGTCACAAGGATCACCTTAAAGTCCTACACACACCAAACTTTATAATCTTGGACTCAACAAGATTCTGACGAAACATACAGAAGGATTTTTAAAATCTAATTCTGAAACGGATTAATTGAAGTTTTAAGTTTTAAAAAATGAGGCGAAATTTGAATTTTTAGGACAATTTTCAGTCCAGTCTAGTTCACTCAAAAACTAAAGAAATCCAAAATCCTCTGTAAATTCTTTGTAACTAATCTGTGTACAAAATGAAGAAAGAAGAAATTTGAACCTGTTTCGGTCCATTTATCAGGTTCAAATGTGTGTTTTTGGTCATTTTTAAATATAAAATGCCTTATTTCTACATGAAAAACTCAACACATTTTTTTCTTACATTTATTTGAGTAAACACAGGAGAAGTTTCAAATCGACATCTTAAGTTTAAGCTGTTTTCCTATTCACCTGCAGCGTCTCACCTTAAATCAAATAATAAAACATCTTTAGGAGCCGATCGGAAACGTTTGTTGCTTCTACACGTTGCTTCCTGTTGTGTCAGTATTACACTTGTCATAAGCAAAAAAAGCAAGATTTGTCATGTACATTCTATCTATTACCAGACCTCATATCTAAAAACAGAACCAGGCCAAAGAAATACAAACTCTGCACACTTTACCTTTAACGCCGTCTCTCTAAAGCCTCTCCCTTTGCCCGTGACACCAGCCTGTCCCTGTATTTTCGCTCTGACACCATAAGACTCTCAGATGCTTTTACAGAGCCGTAATGTCGCGCTCTCACTCCGGGAGAGCGGCGGGAGGAGGCTAGAAGCTCGGCCGCTCTCGTGAATCCTTTGGCCTTTCATCGATCCGGGGCTGCAGTGGCTCTGTATTGATTGCCACTTGTTTCCTCGTGTAGTTCAGGGCCATGCAGTAAATGTCCGCTTTTGATAAGAGGAGGGTTTATAGACGGAAGGGGAAAAACAATGTGGACGCAGCATAAATGTTTTGCGACACAATTTTCACGCTATTCAAGGGATACAAGTGGCTATAGATAACATGTAAGTGATTTGAATTTTGTCCACAGCCAAAATGTTACCTTGATCTAAAGTGTTTTTAGTATGAATGAAGGTGTGGTTGTGGCGGCGTCAAGGCGTCATAATCAGGGGGCGTTGGCTTGTGTGAGATCAAACGTTTTTCCATCTTTGAAGACGTTTGTGTTTTTTTAAGATAAACCTTTAATGTCTCCCATGGGACACACAGAAAAGACATCATGTAACAGTGTAAGCACATTCAGTCAACACCACTGAACACAAAAGAACAGACCAAAAAAAGACACGAGTGATACAACAACAGCAGACCTGTCACTCACTACATCATTCATAGTTGGTGTATTTTAAGGACAACCAATTCAAGTCCAGGCCCAGTTAAGTCAGGAAATATGAGCATATTTCTCCCGTGTTGGCCTCTTTGCACTGGCTCCCTGTCGGCTACAGGATTGATTTTAAGATTTTGCTGATGGTTTTTAAATGTTTAAATGGGTTGGCTCCTCCTTATCGCTCGGAGCTTCTGTTCATGCTCCATGTAGAGTGTTGAGATCAGCAAACCTCATGATCCTAGACGTCCCGAGATCACGGTTAAAAACCAGAGGGGGCGGGGCTTTCTCTGTGGCAGGTCCCAGACTCTGGAACAGTCTTCCTTTGAGCATTAGAACAGCACAATCTTTGAATATTTTTAAGACTTTGTTAAAAACCCATTTGTTTGCACAGGCTTTTAACACAAGCTGAGCAGAACATTTGTATTGCATTTTTATTTTAGCTTGTTTCTGCATGTTCTGTTTTTGTTTTTGTCTGTACAGCACTTTGGGCCATTGTGGTTGTTTTTAAATGTGCTTTATAAATAAATTTGACTTGACTTGACTTGACTTGACTTGACTTACTGGATGTTGCAGACAAAGTATGAGCCCAGAAAAGATAACAGATTATTCTGTTGACATTAAAATACAGCGGGCAGAGGTAGTATTGTGGTAGCATGCAGCTACTGTTTGCCATTTTGAATATTTATACAAACTTGTTTATTCATCACTATCTTCTCAATGTCTTTGTATCTGTAACTCCATGTTTACTCTGGTAGTTTCGGACAGAGCTGCTCTTCTACATAAAAATGAATGGATTATTGTACCCAAACAGAGGTGTTCAAAGCTTCCATAAGAGTACATCCCCCTGATGCCGACTTTATCTACTGACACTGCTGGGAAAGTTACTTAAAGAAAATTTAAAGTAACTAGTAACTTGGAGAGACTCAAATGAAAATGATATCCAGTGGAAGATGATGAATAAACTACAACTAGAATGATAGAATGGTATCTATTGATAGACATAATAGGCTTGACATTTAAACCCGGCAGGGAATGATGAGCGATGTGCAGGTGTAGAGCAGGACATGAGAGGAGTCTTTACCCCGGAGCCTAGACACTGGTGAGGGTTAAAGTAAAAACTGAAACTGAAAAGAAATAGACAGAGACTGTGTATATGGTGCCGAGGTACTGAGGTGGTGCTGGGGTGGAGGAGGGCTACACGAGCTGAACTGCTGAATGCAGATTGTGCAGGCGAGGCAGCAGGGCTAATCTTCCAGGCTGAAACGTCACTTTAGCTTTAAGATAAGACAAGATAAGAGAACCTTTATTTGTCCTACTATGAGGCAATTCCAGTGTTGCAACGCACAGTTCAAGAACAACTGGGAAACAGAAACATGCAATTATAAAACAAGATAAACATTCATTCATTCATTCATTTTCTACCGCTTATTCCCGTTAGGGGTCGCGGGTGACTGGAGCCTATCCCAGTGACTTTGGGCCAAGATAAACAACTTAAAAAAAAGACTTTGCACATATTACCTGTTACCTAAAGTACATTACTTAGCTACTGCCTCAAGAGACCATTTTGTTGCATTACCTGGAGAGAACTTGATCAAATATTTTATTAACTAACTAACATTGAATGAGTTGTTTAAAAGGTCTCAGAAATTGACCTTTTGACATCCCAAAGCTCAAGCGCCACCAGAAGAAACCCACAAACCCAGAACATGCACCAACAGGTAAAACCCTCAGCTCACCAGTTGCCCCAGTCACACTGAAGGATGGGTCTAATGCAGAGGACAAATTTCCCTACAGGGGGCAATTACGTGTACCTTAAAATTCCCATTCCCCCTAAGACCCCTGCACCAGCGATTGAAAACCAGTGGAGGAAGATTTTTGGACCACGCCGAGCGGCTAACTGCGGGAAGCTCGTCTCTTATGCTAATTTCCTGGCAGCTCGGCGACGAATTTACACACAAGCTGTGAAACGTGCACGCTCCCATCCTCTCCTCATTCCGCGACGTTACCTGTTCCTCGTCTCTTCTCGGGCTCGCCGTAATCATCTCGCGTGCGCTCCTGCTTTTGGACTAAATGAGAAGCGAGCTGTCTGGCAGGATGCTGTGTAATCATGTAAATCAGCCCCACGCTCCGGCGCTGGCTGCTCCGTGGCGGGTTCACGGCGAGGATAGAAACGGGCCGGACACGAGGCAAGGTTGTCCCCCATCACACTTGATTTACTCGGCACTGTCCCCGTGAATGACACCGCGGGGCTAATGGAGGACCTGACAGGGGACATAAAAGCAGGGGAAGGGCGGGGAGGAAGATGGGCCCAAAAAATTAGACGCTGACTTGGGAAGTGAAAAGAGAAAGAGAGAGAGGAGGATGTAATAAAGAACAAAATTGCTTTCTGTGCTTAGTGTTTTTGTTATTGAGTTGGTTGATTACTCATCTGTTCAGAGTCATTTATATCACCTTGATAGGGTTTCATCTCCTACACACTGGGAAAAAAAAGCAAAATTGTGATTCGGCGTCAGGCACAAAGCAATGCCAGGACACCAAGACCTTCATTTGATATACTTAAAGGAGACATGTTGTACTTTTTTCAGGTATTGAAGTATTGAACTATAGCATGCGTAGATCATTTTACATTTTGTTCGTTGGAAACCGCAATATTGATCTAAAACAGCTTAGGAATGGAAACAGGGCCATTGACTTCCTGCTGAAAACACTAGCACTGATGCTTCATAGCGACATTTTACCGTAACAAGCAGCAGCTCTTCATTTACATGTTTTTATTTTTGAAAGGTGTGACTCTACATGTGTCCCTTAACTTTCAAGTCTTAATTTTTCAAATAATCGCAACAAAGTACAAGGATGTAGAGGTAGGTGAAAACAGGAATTTTCTGAGCACTCGAGGCTCAGCTGCAGAACCATACAGGATTACTAAAACGTGCAGGAAACAATACAACTTGGAGGAAACTAATGATGAGGACACACTATTGTAACAAGATTAAAAGCTAATTTAAACTGATTTAGCATAATATGTCTCCTTTAATGGTGCACTCTGTAACTTTTGGAGTGTGGGGTAGGTCTGCCACGCGCTTGTCTTTGCCAAGAACATGTCTTTGCTTTGCCTGTAATGGTTAGTTATAGTGCATGGTGGCATTGCCTCACAACAAGAAGGTTGTGGGATCGATTTCTGATGTATATTAGGTAAAAAATCCTCCAGCTACGGTAGTCCTGGCTAAGCCTAGCACAAAGATCTGGAGATGGGTCCCTCCTGCTCCAGAGGAGATGCCAGCGGCATTGAAGGATGAAGGATTCAACGCCAAATGCAGAGGACAGATTTGCCTTCAGGGACAATAAAAAGTGCCTTAACCTTAACTAATAGTGCAAATTTAGGATCTTTGTGCTTTATTTGCTACTCAGTGCTATTTGACTTGTGTGTTTGGGAAACAGGTAAAAACAATTCAGCCACAGTGTCTGACAAATTCCCCTCTGATACCAGCACAATTAGCGTATTAGTGTGTGGACCATTTCAGATATAGCTACGAATGAATAGCTGTTACAAGACCAGACATGTTTTTAGGGAAGGCATTTGTCACTGAAAATGAACAGAAACAGTCGAGTGAAGGTTCTATCAGTGATGAGCAATACCATTTATGTTTTATAAATATTGTTATTTTGATCCAATACCATTGACCGTTTTGTTTTAAAATGCATTGAAACTTCTTTACTATGAAGAATTTAACCTTGGCGTTTTGTAGGCTATGATTGTTTTAGCTCCACCACAGCTTGAACTGATATATCCCTCGCTGTCCTCAATAGTAAACAACTCAAGTTGTTCAACTCAACATTTCCCCAGATAGTACAAACAACAGGGGGCACAAACAGAGAAGTGACCAGGCCCCGCCCGGGGGTCCCCTGCACTCAAGGGTAGTGGGAGTTACTATTCAGGATAGAAAGACCGAGAGTGTAAAGGTTCAAAATAAAACACGTGCAGGTAACTACAATTCAACAATATATCAAAAATGTATTAAAGGAAACATAATATGAATTAAAAAAAATATTATTTTTAAACATGCCCTTTACTACCTTAAAATTGGCATCTCATGTTTTAGAACTAGGCATTTTTTTCTGTATCTCTGTACATCTGTATCTGTGCTGCCCTTACTGAGTTTAGGCGCCATCTGCTGGCTGCATAGCACTTACACAAGCTAAACATGTTACTACAAAGCGTTTATTAGGAAATGTGAGTAGCCTAGCAGTTGTAGTGATCGTGTTTAGACAGCAGAAATGCTCAGAACGAGTGTGTGGATGATTTATGGACTTAAAACAGTAACATCAGTTATCAGAAAAAACCTCAGATATCCAAGTTCAGCAGGGAGTGTTTTTGACGCTCAGAGGAAGATGATTTTCTAACCAGGATTCATCAAACTAGCATGAATGAAGTAAAATGCAACTCCAGGTATGTTTTTGATGACGGAACTATGTTAGAACAGGGTTAAAAGCTCAAAAATGTAAATTTTGCATAATATTTGTCCTTTACAAATGTATTAAAAACTGTTTTTTTTTCTTAGTATCGATATTTTTGCAAGCAAATCGTTACTTTTCGATATCCATCTTTTCAACCCACCCATAGGTTCCACACACTTCCAGAAGAAAGAGGGCACCACCTCACGACATCAGCAGGTGGCACAGCTCTCGAAAAACACCATGTCCAAATTTGCATGCGCATTAAATAAGACCAGCTTTCCTGATAACAATGAGTCATGTTGCAGCTTTTTAATCACGCGCATTAACGTTCCCTACAGCCTCACGTGTACACATGCGCGCTTTCATGCTAACACCCTACACGTACACACACCATCACGACGCAGACTTTCTATTCACGCGCTCTTTGAAGTCCGTCACGGGGCTTTTATCTTGTTATCTTGTTATTTCATTGTATTCCCCCGTTGAAACGCAGCGCCGCATCCCTGGAGGAACAAAAGCAAAAGAAGACACCCCAGACCCTCCCCTCGCTCGCATCCTGCCGACAACGCCACTGTGTTTGAACTGGAGCGGAGCGCGTTTCCTCTTGACCATCTTACGGTAATGATGAGCCTAATTAATCAGATCCATTATTCATGCGCCGACGGTTGAAAGGGAAGGAAGGGCGAGCGGACAAATCGCACTATCAGCAGTTTGAAAGCCTCCCCTTGTGTGGATTTGCATGTAACAAACTGACTTGGGCGCGTGTGGTCTTAACGGTCTGCTCCCGAGTGGGTAACTGTTATAAAATCGTCTTTTGTTCAAGAGTCATTGGAGTCGACGTGATACGTAATTGGTTTGTCATGTTCGCACAAAAAGTAGAAAGAATACACTCACTTAGTCTTTATTTTGGGTTTTGCCAATGTATTCGGACACTTTTATGTTTTTGGAAAAGTGTGGAAAATAGTCTGGGGTTTCACTTCAACAGAGAACAATTGAGGCTAAGGTGTCTGACGCCCTCTGCTGGTGAAACTGGGGAAGTGTGTTCAAAAAGCAACTGACCACAGTTTATCACATTAATGCAAGCGCCCAAGGGCAGAATATAAAACAAATGTGCATACACCACTCGTTTTTAGTTAATGAGTTTGAGTTTGTTGAAACAACCAAATTAAAACCTTTTTTCTTCCCATATTTGAAAAGGCGTTATGTCAGTTTTATAATGATATCATATTTACTGTTCATGTTCAACCAGGATGTAACATTACAAAAACTGTCAAACTGGGGACAAATGGGCAAAATCTTTAGAAAAATAGTGAAATGTGATGTCTAACCTGTCATATAGACTTTCAGGTGAATAGGGAAAAAAAATAATTTAAAAATATACATTTGAAACTTCTCCTGTAGTTTACGCATATAAATGTAAGAAGATTTTTGCATTATGTCACGTAAAACCTGCTAAAAATTGTATTGTAAATATTTTGGACATTTCAATCTGAAAAATGGACAGAACCAGGTATGTTTTTTTGTTCATTTTGTACACATATTAGTTATAAAACAAATTTACAGAAGGGATTTTAGATTTCTTTCTAGTAAACTAGATATAACTGAAAATTTAATTTTGCTCCTTTTTTTTCTTAAAACTTGAATAAATCAAGCTTAGAATTAGATATTAACATTAACAACAACAATCCCTATATTCTATATAAAACCAAGAATAACATTACACAAAAGTGTCATTGTCTGATTCAATTTTCTCTTTCTTATCCATTATTAATCTTTCATATTGTTTGCTTTGATTTGTTCCATAATATTATGCAACAAACAAAGAGGATGAACAGTCCAGTTTAATTATCTTTTAGCCGGTGGTACAGTGTGGTACAGTGGTTAAGGGCGTTGAACATTTGTGGTTTCTAACACTGATGCGTCCTGGGTTCAGTTTCATCTCTCAAACATATGCGACAGTCTCTCCCCTCTCTGTCCTCACTTTATGCTACAACTGCACAAATAAAGCCTTCAGACCTTAAAACTCTTTTAAAAATAAATGAAGTATCTCTTTAGCTCCATCTAAGCTTGTTTGACTCTTACGCGTGAAAAAATACGGAACTTTAAGATTAAGAAGTTCTCATTGAATTGTCATGAAATAATTCTGTGTGCATCTTTGCATTTGGACACTTTAACCACCTTTGTGTCGTTGTTTTAGAGCAGCGTCTCTGTCTCACAGCAAGAAGGTCATGGGTGTGATTTTGGACATTTGTGCTGAGTTTGGAAGTTCTTCCTTTGTCTCTGTAAGTTTTCTTTGTGTTCTTCAGTAAACTTTGTCTAACACTCTGAGTACCACCTAACTCACATAGTAAATAAAAATAAACATCTTCATCATCTTCATCTTATTTAAAGATCTGACACCATTCCAAGTACCCCTAGTTGGGAAACACTGAGTGCGTTTACATGCCAAAGAATAACCCGGCTATTGAGCCGTATCCTGGTTCTGACAGTATTCTGAATATGGTGTTTACATGCGCTCAGAGAAACCATACTCATCATGTTAGCAACTTTGCTAACTTAGACAAATTTTAAAAAACATGAGACTGAAGAGTGCACTCACAACTTACAGTAAAAGGCGTTTAAACAGTTTTAATCAGTACGAGATCCACAGTTTCAGATCAATTCGAGAGCAACACAGACAGTCACAGAAATGAGTTTGCTGTTAAAAGTTGCACATAGATGACTTAATTGTTTTACAATGTTAAAATAATACAAATAAAACAGTCCTGGTAGATGTTGAGTCCTTTTGGTAAATGAGCTGCTCCTGCCAGATGTGTTTCAGTAGTTCGCACATGCTCAGTACAGACTCAGATGTGTTTCTTGAGTTCGCACGTGCTCAGTACAGACTCAGATGTGTTTCAGTAGTTCGCACATGCTCAGTACAGACTCAGATGTGTTTCTTTAGTTCGCACGTGCTCAGTACAGACTCAGGTGTTTCTTTAATTTCGCACGTGCTCAGTACAGACTCAGATGTGTATCTTTAATTTGCATATGCTCAGTACAGACTCAGATGTGTATCTTTAGTTTGCACATGCTCAGTACAGACTCAGATGTGTATCTTTAATTTGCACGCGCTCAGTACAGACTCAGATGTGTTTGTTTAGTTTGCACGTGCTCAGTACAGACTCAGATGTGTATCTTTAATTTGCACATGCTCAGTACAGACTCAGATGTGTATCTTTAATTTGCACGCGCTCAGTACAGACTCAGATGTGGTTCTTTAGTTCGCACGTGCTCAGTACAGACTCAGATGTGTATCTTTAATTTGCACGTTTCACAATTCCTGTGTGAATAACCCGGTTTCTCATAAGGATACTGTCAAAACCGGGTTATTGAAATCAGAATACTGTGTTTACATTGACACTCAGAGAACCAGAACCAGGATACTTTAAAAACCCGATCATAACCAGAGATATTCGGGATTAGTTTTTCTTCTGTAGTTCAAATTTCCCCACAACGTCAGTGTTTTATTGTGAGCACTCGATTGGGATCAGTAATTAATTTGTTTTTACAGACTTTATTCCAGAAATGTCAGACTGTCAGACGCTTTTAAATATAACAAGAACCTTTTAGTTCATCCATGTTAATAGCGTATCATCTATCGTTTTTCCCGTTCTTTAGTGCTAAATGTGCTGTATGAGACGTCATCCTTTAACACGTCGGTCCAATTTCTTATGAAACAATCGTGGCTTCTCTCTTTCAATCCATTCACTTCCTCTCGATACAAACTTTGCACCAGAAGTACCCAAACATTCCCAAAAGAACCTCCATGCTGCTCAGTCCTTGGTTGCGCCAACAATGAGGTTGTACTTCAGGGGGCCACGTCTTTACCGCATTTCGTTTTGTGTTTTTTACTTTTTAATTGTAGAATATCTAGAGCAGCGTTGAACGTAAAATGGACGTAGAGACATTTTGAATTGATATAAGCTTCAACGCACCCACTAAAAACCGTCAGAATCACACACATAAGCGTTCGTATGGGACTAGATTTACGTGAAGACCTATGAGTTTGCTGAAATACAGGAAGTAAAATCCGTTTTCACAGATGTCAATGTCAATGTCAATGTCAACTTTATTTCTATAGCACATTTACAACAACACCAGCCGCCCAAAGTGCTTCACATGCACATCATGGTAAAAACATACAGTAAAAGAACAAAATGATTACAAACACAACAGATAACAGTTCACTTGTGTTAAAAGCCAAAGCAAAGAAGTGAGTTTTAAGTGCAGATTTAAAAGACTCTAGTGATGGAGCAGCTCTGATCTGTAGAGGGAGACTTCCACAGTTTTGGGGCGGCCACAGCAAAGGCCCCGTCTCCTCGAGTTTTTAATCGGGATCTGGGCACATTTAACAACAACAGATTTTCTATCCTCACTGAGCTGGCTGGGACATAAGCTGTTAAAAGTTCAGACAGGTATTCAGGGGCCAATCCATTTAGGCATTTAAAAACGAACATCAAAATCTTAAAATCAATCCTGAATTTGACAGGAAGCCAGTGAAGGGAGGCAAGAACTGGGGTAATGTGCTCACACTTTCTCGTCCCCGTCAACAAGCGGGCAGTGTTACGTGGACCAGTAACACAACGTACGTAATTATTACAATTTACCCAAGGTCCTGAGGTAAAATCATTCAGAACGGAGCTTTAGATGATGTCAAGAGATCGGGGATTGCCATTTCTAGCTCCTTAAATGCGGACAGCCTGAATATGCAAAACACTGCAAACACAAATGAAAAACACAAATCCACACATATTTTTGATGAGGGAGCTCAAAAAACAGTCCAAGATAGATCACTGGAGACCGGATCAATGCTTCGTCTCTACTCAACCGTAGAAATGAATGAAGCGTTTGAAGAACCATCAACAATCTTGGAGTGCGTTCAATACTAATGAGGCCCGAAAGAACACAGATCACAGATGACGGACAGAGGGGCAGCGATAATCTAAGGTGTGAGAGACGCCCGTGGGTGCTGCTGACCGGGATCGATACGAAAATAAAGGCCCTGGTAATGACGCTTTAATGAGGCGCAAATGCCATGAGCTTGCAATTTGTTTGATCCGGAGGCGAGTCTCAAAATGGAGCGTCTGGAAATGGTCTAAAACACGGCTGCATCCAACGGAATAGCACCTCCATGTTTTTCTAAACTCAAAAAAGTAAATGTTGTTTTTGAATTAAAGTATTACGCCATTGTATATTCATTTAAAATAGCGGACACCAAATGCATTTGTTGATTCTTTTTTAAACATGCGCTTAGTCACCTTTGGATTAGTATATCACATTTTCTTACATATACAATACAGTGGGAAAAAATGAAGCTCTTAGGCAACGTGACCTCTTGCTTATAGAGCCGTGCGTTCACCGTGAACACAATTTGACTGAAGAATGAGTTCAGTGATGGTTTTTGCACTTAAAACTGCATAAGAAAGTCTGGATTTCTGTGACACAATAATCCGTGGAACATTCAAATGGAGTGTGAGCGCTCAGAGAAGATGACCTCATAAACAGGATTATTGAAACAAGCATGAACGAAGCAAAATACAATTCCAGTATGTTTTTTGATGAGGGAATGATAATATAACATATTTTAAAGGTAAAAAAAAGTGTATTTTGCATGAAATGTACATCATTTAAACTAAAGCAATGTGTCCTAACCTTTTCCTTTTTTTTGTATCAGGCGCTGCATATTGAAACATTCATGAAGCCACAGACTGAGGGTCAATGCAGTCAACCATTCAAAAATGTAGTATTTAGCAGAGGTTTGAGCCACCTTACATTTCTTAAGGCTTTGAACTGAACTTGTTTTTACTTTTGACCAGACGCACCCTTAAATGTTCACCTGCAAAAGCGCCATTTTGCAGGAACAGCAAGTGAATGTTGAAGTGTTTTACTGTTAAAACTCTTGCTTCAAAATCACTTTTTTTCACTATTTCATACACACATAAATGAAGGTGAATAAAATGTCTGAAATGTTGCAAATGTCTAAGTCATATATTTGCAGAGTAATGGACAAAGCAACTCCAGGTTTTAACACTCCAGAGCTCTCCAATGTCTGTATATTTGTAGCACAACTAAATGTAGAAAGATGACATGATATATTTAGTTGATGTCTGCGTTTCATTTTTCTGCGTATTCCTCCTCCTGATCTACCGCAGCAGCAAAACCAACAGCCTCTTCAGCCTCTCCATCTCTTCCCACCAGTGTCTACGCCCACTGGATACGGAATCCCAAACAAGTCTCTTCAAACCTCTTTCTGAAATTAGCAGTATACCCACGAAAATATGACAAATTATGCTTCAATTATTTTTTTTACTTCACTTGCTCTATAGTTCTTCGCTCTCCGCTTTTGCCGGACAAGGTCAGCTGGAGCCGTTGCCATGGAGACAGGGTTACAGAAGACATCCTTTTATTTCAGCTCTGTCTTTCAAAATGTATGCACTTAGTTTAGCAAGCTATTAACCTCATATGATGATTTAGCAAGCCCCGGTCTGTCAGCTATAATGGGATAGTAGAGCAGTGAATAAATGTATGTAACTGAGCAAGCTGACGTTTTGGACATGCACCACCATTAATCACGCTTACACATTCTTAAAACTCATTTATGTTAGGTTCTAGGTGCATACGGATGTGCATGGGCTCCTGTTCCAGCCTTTGTTTCTGTTTGTCATTTGGTCCGTATGCAGTTTGTATGGATGTAGATACAGAGCTGTACATGTGCTGACCACTGGGGGCAGTAGTGAACAGAGCGCGACAGTGGAAGCTCAAGGTTATAATAAAAAGTGACTAGAAAAAGCTGCAAAACAAATACATTCTTTTCTCGCATAATTTTCATGGTTCTTTTCCAGCAAATGTGATCTAAGAACTGCTGTGTGTGCCTCCATGTTTATGTTTCTAGTTGCACTTTTTCTTCTCCGTTTTGGTCAATTCTCTAATGGACTTTTACCGCCCCCTGGTGGTTGTGTGTTGCTTGGTTGGAGAAGTACAGGCAAGTAGGCATTGAATAATAGGTTTAGGAAATATATTACACTACACATGTACATGTAAGTAAGAACACTTTATTTGTGGAAGGAAGCTCATTCCAGAGCCGAGGCACTACAGCTTTAAACAATCTGACTACTCTAGTTTTTAAGCTTGTACAAGGCACCATTAACAGGTTCTGACTGGAAGACCTCAGGCTGAGTGGAAGCATAGGGTTGGATAAGATCCTTAATGTATTTTGGTGCCTGAATACAAGGCTGAAACTGATTTTATTTTTCATGTAATAAAGTATAATCTGTTTTGCGCCAGTGCAGGTGTTTTGTAAAAGCAAAAGGTGTGAAGAGCACATAAACTTATTGCAGATAATTATGAATCTCAGAGGGCAGTAGGTAAGTGAACAAAACTGAACTATTTCTGTCTTCACATTTTAATGCCCTTTAACATGGAGCTTATAGTGGACACACATGGTGTCCAGAATGTTTTCCTCCTAAAATCTCAAATTTGCTTTTCATAGGGCCGATAGTGCTGTTTTGCATGTGAAAAGAGTCTTCAGCTTGACGTGGTTTTGTATGGATTCAATGCTAAATTAAATCAGTGTAATATCAGCAGTTCTTTGCGAGCCAAATTCAATTACTAGGAGTATCCAGGTAATCAAACTTTTCACGCCAAGTATCACACCAAACATCTGGCTTGTGGTCTTACCATAAATCTAAACTGTATATGAGCTAGTCCAGGAGTAAATTAGTATCCCATTTCTTAAAGGAGGAGGACAGAAAACTGCTGACTGTGGCTTTGGACCATTTTGTGCCATATTTGGCATTGGTTATTCTCTCACAGAAAACAACAACAACAACAACCCCCAAAGACAAAAGGAAATGTGCTGGTCTGAAACTCTTTAGTTCAGTCCTGCAGTGGAGCCATCTGCTGAGAGAGGGAGAGAGAGAAAGAGAGGGAGAGAGAGATAGAGAGAGAGGGAACGAAGAGAGAGAGGGAGGAGAGAGGAAGAGAGAGGGAGAGAGAGAGAAGAGAGAGAGCGAGATAGGGAAGGAAGAGAGAGAGAGGGAGTAGAGAGGAAGAGAGAGGGGGAGAGAGAGAGAAGAGAGAGAGCGAGATAGGGAAGGAAGAGAGAGAGAGGGAGAGAGAGAGATAGGGAAGGAAGAGAGAGAGGGAGAGAGAGAGCGAGATAGGGAAGGAAGAGGGAGATAGGGAAGGAAGAGAGAGAGAGGGAGGAGAGAGGGAGAGAGAGCGAGATAGGGAAGGAAGAGAGGGAGGAGAGAGGAAGAGACAGGGAGAGAGAGAGAGAGAGAGAGAGGATAGAGAGAGGGAGATAGGGAAGGAAGAGAGAGAGAGGGAGGAGAGAAGGAGAGAGAGAGAAGAGAGAGAGGGAGAGAAACAGAGAGATAGGGAAGGAAGAGAGCGGGAGGGAGAGTGAGTGAGAGGGATGGATGGATGGAAGAAAGAGAGAGAGTAAGGAAGAGGGAAGAGAGAGGGGGAAAGGTTGAGAGTGAGAGGGAGGGAAGAAAGAGGGTGAAGGAGAGAGTGGGGAAGAGAGAGATAGAGAGAGAGGGGTAAGGAAGAGAGGAAGAGAGAAATAAAGACAAGAGAGGGAAGAAGGAGAAAGAGCGACACAGAGGTCAGCACTAACCCTTGAAAAGAGTTCTTGGGGAATTAAATTGTGGCTTATGCATTTTTTACATCATGAAACTTGCAATTTGTATTTCACTTTATAAAGGCCTATAAAAGAATCATTTCCATCCATCTTCTTCTGCTTATCCAGGGCCAGGTCACAGGGGCAGCAGTCTAAGCAGGGACTCCCAGACTTCCCTCACCCCAGACACTTCCTCCAGCTCCTCCGGGGGGATCCCAAGGCGTTCCCAGGCCTCCTGCATGTCCTGGGTCTTCACTACGTTCGCCTCCCTGTGGCATCCGGAACAGATGCCTGAGCCTCCTCAGCGGCTCTACTCCGAGCTCCTCCCGTGTGGCTGAGCTCCTCATTCTCTAAGGGAGCACCCAGCCGCCATGTGGAGGAAACTCATTTAGACCACACAGAAAACACATAACCAGTCACAAACAATAGCTCAAAGGTTGCCGGTTCTATCCGTCGTTCAATCATCAGGTCGCCCCATGGCATCTGACATAATTGAATATAACTGTGTAGCGTATAGAAAAACATGCATTCTTTTTTCAAACAAGCAAATCAAACAGATTTTTCTTGTGTGCAGGTAAATTTCATTTCAGCAGAAGACACAGCGAGATAAATGGAGTATTGACTTGATAAATGAAGTCATTAGACAGCGCACACACAAATGAGGTCATTAAACAGCGCACACACAGCCTTAATTGTGTTGTGTCGTTAGCGTACACTCATTCTATTAGCTGGCAATAATGTTAGCGATCGTGTTGCACCACCAAGAGCTAGCAAGAGGCAATAATGGGAAAACATATTGTCATGGTGATCGCCTCACCGTTATTTGCACTTGTTGACTGAAACTCATATTTTTGAACTAGTTTGTGGCTCAAACAATATGAGAATGTATAGTAGGCTACATGATAGTCCTGTTAAGGTCCACAACGTTCTGTTCCCATCAAATCTGACGGAGAGACAAAATTAAGCAACAGACACATCTATATATTGGAAAGCTTAAAGGGGCTGTACCTGATTTTTACTGTTTTGAAACGTGAAAAACAGAATTACAGTGATCCCTCGTTTATCGCGGGAGTTGCGTTCCAAATATAACACGCGAAAAGTGAAATCCGTGAAGTAGTCTATTTTTTATTATTTTACAATGCAATACTGAACTATGGAATGAAACCAAAAATCAAAACCTGTTTTAAAGCCCAAAATGTGTTTAAAACAATAATTTTAATATAGTAATACAAGGTTGGAAACATTGTCACTCGCGTATTTCACAGTCTGTGCCTCTTGGTCCTGACTCCGCTCCGCTGTAGCGTCTGTTTCTACTGAAGGCGCACGACTCTTTCTCCGAGAGAAGAACATTGTTATGGGGAGTTGTTGGCGCTCTTTCTTTTTCTGAGCAAGAAGATTTTTATAA
The DNA here is from genome assembly GCA_019453435.1 of Rhinogobius similis. Taxonomy (NCBI): domain Eukaryota; kingdom Metazoa; phylum Chordata; class Actinopteri; order Gobiiformes; family Gobiidae; genus Rhinogobius; species Rhinogobius similis. Next base: position 33,210,045 of record CM033631.1, read on the forward strand.
ACGGATATGCCACCTTCGATTATATTTGAGAACTGCAATGAACGACTCGTCAAAGGGTCCCGTTCTTGTGCGTGCGCTGAAGTTCAGTGGATGCACTGTAAAAATATCCGCACTGTAAAAAAAAAAATCCGTGAAGCAGCGAAGCCGTGAAAGATGAAACGTGATATAGCGAGGGATCACTGTAGTTCATTTTAAAGTTTTTACATCAGTCATATGTATCACTCGCTTTCCTAATGCAGTGCAATATTCTCCGTTTATAAGCACTTTTCATCAGTCTGTGAGCTCAGAGCAAGTTTTGTTGTCCTGGGTAAAGCTAACAAACATTATCATGCTAACGGCACTATTTTTCCTTCTCACAAAATAAAACTCTTCATAAATAGATGCAGAAAACACTATGGTCTCATTTTCACCCAAATAGATGCCTTCACAATATAACTGTGCTGGAGCAACACAGATTTAACTTTATTATATGCAAAAATATTGGTAATATGAACTAGTTCTATTTGTCATGTTTCATCAGTTCAGTGAAAATCAGGTGTAGCCCCTTTAATTTATTCACAAAACGTTTATTGCATTCATTTCATTTCACAGTGTAACTGATAATACATTTTACAAAAAAGCATTCAGAATCAGAATCATTTATTAAATTATTTATTAAATAATAATTCAAATTATTATTTTCTTTCCTTCTTGCATTTTTAAGAAATAGGCCTGTACAAACATTGTATTTGAAATTGCAGTGTATTTGCAATGATCGAATGAGCACAAAAACATTTTCAAGACTCCTTTCTTGGTATCTCTGTGTTCTCCTATACTTTTCTTCTTCAAAATGAACACTTTCCCATCCATTTCTAACCTTGAATTGTGAATAGACTCCATAAAGCTAACTCTAAAGCTAACTCGCTCTTTGGCGTTAGCACCTTTTGGTACAGTTTTTCTGCTAAATAACATCCACAGTGTTATGATTCGACAGAAAACAGTGTAATCATATAGTGCCCCCTCGAAGCTTCACAACGATGTGTCGCACTCCCAGGTAAAGCCTCCAGGGGGCGCAGGAGAAGCTGTTCACAATAAAGCAACACATTCATATGCTAATTAGCCTTATTTACATATTAGCGCCTGGAGGGGAAGTGTAGGAATAAGGTAGGAAGTCACCAGGACATATTTAATCATTTTTAAGCAGAATTAGTGTAAACTTTCACATTTCATTAGACATGTTTCAAAAAATGTGTTTGTCTTTATTGCATTTGGCACTTTTTGAAGCAGTAAGCTAGCAGTAGAAGCAGCTCTAGTTGTGATCCACAAATATTGAACTTTGTAATTATTTGGAATTGCATTCACAAACTTGTCATATTCATCTTATGCCTAAAAGTCCTTTCAACTGATAACAATCACGTCTTTGGAGTTGAATAATGGCACCACTTTCTGAAGCTGCTGTGAAAAAAAGATTTCCCTCTTGCTTGTTTGTGCTGACAGAGAAGACATTGAACTGTGCACACCGATCTGCCCGTCGCCCAGAGGAAACCGGCAGAAGGTACGGCTCTGTGGGCAGTGTGCGTCCGTTTGATCTGAAGAGCGTCATCGGCCCTCGAAGGTCGCAGGTCTCGCAGGACGTCTTTGTCAGGAGCGTTCTAATTGGTCATGAGTTTTCATCTGGGAAACAGTTGGCAGCTCGTCATCAGAACGGAAAATATGATTCAATGCAGCGGTTTTCGCACTTTTAAGTAGAGATGAGATAAGGATTTTTAGGCTGCTGATCATTGGAATTTTGAATGGGCGATACTAATCATTGAGCATTGACTTGATATCGGTTCCTGCCAAACACGTGACCTGTTCGCCACCGGCAGCCATCTTAATTCTGGTCGCTAATAAAAGCAAATATAAAGTCCCAAAGAAATCTGCATAAACTGCTCAAATGTCAGAACAGTCCTCATTTTTACTCTGGTTCTGACAATTATACAACAACAAATTACATCGTACAAAAGCACAGCTGCATTTTTATAAAAAGTACAAAAAGTAAACACTTGTCGCTTCCTGCAGAAACAATGAATTTAACTCTATTCTTGATATGTGATGTAGGTTGGCATGAACTGATAGAGATGAAATATATTTTATCATCAGAATTTTTTTTATTATTTTGCTAATATGAAGTTCGCCCAAAAGAAATTACTTTATTGGGTTTTATCTGCAATTTTGACCAGTAATATACCTCTATAGTGTGGGTTTATTTTAATCCTTTGTGCCATTCGTGTGTCATACTGTGGCACTACTTTTATCATTTTCAATAATCTAAACTGAAGCAATGTGAGATCTTAGTGAATAAACTGTGACTGGCGCGTCTGATGGTCTTAAGATCGAGGCACTTTTACTTTTAATGTTTACTGGTGGCTTCTGTGTATTTTTAGCGAAACTGATACATTTAAAGTCAAGTCACAACTGAGTCTTTGTTAACAAGGTATTAAAAAAGTGTATTATTATTCTGTTGATCTTAAAATAGTCTATTGACCTTATTCTGCCCCGCCCACTTTTGCCGTTTTTTGCACTTTTGTTGTAAACGCACTTTCGTTTGACGAGAACTGTTAAAGCTAATGACGAACGAGGGAAAAGTCTTGCCGCTAAAATGTTACATAAAGTAGGTTGATTTGTGTAAAATGTTTAATGAACACGAGCAACAACAAGTCAACAACGCTACGATTTCCTGGTCAGTCTGAAAACGGCTTTTTAGTCCATGTAGAACTTATTTTCTGTTGAGCTCGTTTGCTCCATGTAAACTAATACAACAGAAACAAGACGGCAGCACGTACGGCAACTTCAGGAATAAGGTGAATAGAAAGTGGCGCTAGCATGTGGCCATTGGAGACATATAAATGAGGAGACGTGGCGTTTGAAGCTCATGCTAACAACCATTTAGCAACTCAGCTAAGTCAGTATGATTTGAAGGACTCTGATGGCAGTCTCATGTATTTTCTCTGTAGCTGTTAGCATTAGTAACCTGGCCTTGTCATATGAATTCTCGCAATATTTGTGAGTTCACAAACTCTTGGGAATGAATCTGGACGGTCTCCCGCTGTTAGGGCTGCACCAGCCGCTGTGTGCTGGACCAATCAGACAGCAGCATTGTGGCTTGAACGGAAGGCAAATAGACGAACCTAAACAAACATGGCGGCGCCAACGGATGTACTTCAGCCTATTTCAACACATCTACGAACTCTTTTGCTTTTGAAAACGTGCACATAGAAGTGCTTTGTGCATTTGAGGACGAGGAAGAAGTCGATGCTTTTCTCTCGACTGGATTTATTGATTTCTCGGCTTGTTACGCTTTCGTGACGCTGCGACCAATCAGTTCAAATGTACGTCATGACGCTGCGCATTTTCCCAACCGCCTTCGGCAAGTGCGTATCCTGATAATCCAGATAATGTGTAGAACTAAATTCAGAGTGATAAACATATCACCTGCAAATTATGAATAATCCAGAGTGTCAGCTGGTACCAACTCGGCAACCACATTTAGGTGAAGTCACTGAGTGTGTAAACCTTTTGGTATTCTATTTCAAGTAATAATTAGCGTGTAAAGATAGACGCTAGCTGACTTTAAGTTGATATTTCTGAGTTGATTTTGTGCGCTTCTTGTAGCATCTAGTGACACCAAACTTCCTCTTGAACATGTTATCATGTACAGTGTTCAATGGTACGTCGCTTTTTGATGACATCACAGAACTCAGCTCCACTTCCTGTAATTTTAAGCTTTTCTTTTTAAAAATTTCTTCACAAACTGCAACTTCACAAATGTAAAACTATGATAAATATTTACCACAGGTGCCCTTTCACCAAACTAAGTTAAAATTCGAAAATTTTGAGAACCTGTCATATAGACTTAAGACTTTTTATGAATGAAGTTATCCGTTCTGTGAAAACTTCCTCCACAGAAGTTTGTGCGTCACCTGTCATGACTTTGCTGGTGCAGGAGACGGGCTTTTCTAAGCGTTATCTTTTCTTTCTTTCTGACTGACTTAATTAAAGGGGAGGTGGTCTTTAGGGAAGGATGCTCTGGTGAGTGACAGCTGACAGAAGTACAGGCGGTGTAGGGAGCAGAAATCACAACCATGCTTCACCTCACCCACTCCGCACGAACAGTGGCCATAATTTCCCATCATGCTCTGGTTAAGTCACAACTCCATGATGACTGTGTGTCTCCTTCTCTGTCACTCTCGCCGGGCTTCGTATAAATGCTGACGTGTGGATTTATTTAGATTTGTTTACAAGGGCTGTACCTGATTTTTACTGTAGAACTAGTCCATATTTGCATGTAATAAAGTAAAATCTGTTTTGCCTCAGTACAGATACAGTGCCGATCAAAGGTTTTAGAGTGATAAATGGAAAAAGTCACATTTTGCATGGTTGGATCTTAGTTCAAAGTTCAAAGTAGAGCTTCAATATGGGAAAATGGGAGTTTTCCTTACTGAGAAAAGTATTAAATTGGTTTGATCTCATTTAGAGTATTGTCCATTAGTTTGGTCATCTGTTTCAAAGCAAAACCTAATACAATTCAACTTACGCAAAATGGAGCTCTGAAGTGCTCCATGAGAGAAACTGTGGAGGTGACTGTCAAGACTGAAACTAGAGCAGAGAATGACCTGCAAACTGGCACAATTTTTAAGAAAGCTTTCTTTGTTTAAAGAGCCTGATGCCTTTACAACCAACTGACTTTGGCCAAAGATCGACATCAGACTACGCCCTGCCATTGCATAGAACAAAAACGCGCTAAAGAGATCTGTATTATTTAGAGCTGTATCAGTATGGAATAATATGCCTCCATATTTAATACAGATTAGAAAATAATATATTTTAAAAAGAAATTAAAGCAAGCTTTACTTAATAAAGAAGTTACATAAAGATGCGATATAGCTAAAGTGTGTATGTCAGGGGAATGAACATTTAAATGTGTGTTGTTTTATATGGATCCCAGAAAGAATCGCTGCGGTAATAACTAATTGGGATCCTAAATAAATACATAAAAGACAAAAAAAAAAAAAAAAAGTTTGAGTACATTTTTTAATTAAACTGATTAAAAATTTAGGACCACACCTAAACAAAAATCCTGAAATCCTGAAACCCCCTCAAAACTTGAACTCAGTAATGAGTAGCGCCACCGTTATTGTTGTTCACTTCAAAAATTGGTTGCGTCATGCTTGATGTAAGCGTTTCCAGGAGGTGAGAGGGAACAGTTCTCCGAGTGGTGAAGACGGCCTCATGAAGGGCATCCACTGTCTGGAACTGATGTCCATTTTTGTAAACTTCCCTTGCCGTCCATCCCCAAATGGATTAGTTGGGGAAATGATGTAACGTACCACAGTTATTAACCTACTTATTAAGAAATCTTACGTTTAAAAATGTTTAAAAATGCAATAATAATCTTGACTATTAGATCCAGGTGTTTGTTTTATGTCAGATCCCATACATATACATGTCGCCTGGAGGATTATTTCTCTCCTTCCTCAGACTGGTCTAAGACTGGGACAAGATGCAGCTGAACCAACACTGAGAAAAAACATAGGACCACACTGCCATCTGCTGGCTGGTTTAAAGAAGTACAGGCTTTAGCTGAGTGTATGTGCTGCAACAAAATTGGCACTAAACAAGGACTAAAGCACAGGGGGACCAGATTTTCATAATTAAAAACTGGGACACACCCGGGTTGGAGTGGGGAGTTACAGTAAAATTGTAAAAAGAGCGGATAATTAAGTACATTATTACACACTCATTCACAACTTCAGTAAACAGTATAATATGACAAACTTCTATTTTTAGTGCTCTGATTGTTTGTGTTCTGGTCATTTTCAAGAACAATTCTTTATTCCTCTTTTTATCGCTGGCCGGTATCAAACTGGTCAAAAACAGGGACAATTGGGACATGACTTGTGTAAAACTGGGACACAAAATGGTTTTGGACACATCTTCTGGGACATGGGACACAGGGCTCAAAACTGGGACCGTCCCGGGTAAATATGGATGTCTGGTCGCCCAACTACAGCCGAAACTCAATCTGTTCTAGATCAGGGCTAATCAAGGATTAGAACAGGATTAAAGTCTATATGACAGGTCCTCAAAATGTCCTAATTATAACTTAGTTTTGTGGGAGGGCACCTATGGCAATTATTTACTATAGTGTTGTATTCGTGAAGTTGCAGTTTGTGAAGAAATGTAGAAAAATAAAAGTTTAAAATTACAGGAAGTGATGTCATCAAAAAACGACGTGTCATGAAAAACACAAATAAAATTTAGACACAACTGACAAAACTTTTTGATACTTTAAAGTGTCATTCAACAAAATAAAGTTGTTATTGTGTATTATTATTTGTAAAATCATAACTACTGTGTCAAATATATGGGTTTTGGCTCTTATTTTGATAATGGTTGCTAGGTAACAGCTGTTGAAGTACCTCCACCTATGTCATATATTGCTGTCCACATTCAACCAGGAAGTAACATTTTAAATATTACGAAAACAGTCAAACCGGGGATAAATGGGCAAAATGTTTAGTAAAATCTTATATATGTTATATAAATATAATCGTGTTCAGTACGTTTTAGTGAAATGTGTCGTCTAACCTGTCATATAGACTTTAAACCACGGGCACATCTGGATTTAATTGTGCAGAATTTAGGGCTGCAACAAGTTAATCGATTAATCACAACTAACCGATTATAGAAACAGGTTTCAACTAATTATCTGTTATCTGGACAGTACACTGACTCCAAAACATGCCATGAGTGCACAGAAGAGGTTTTATGACTCAGAAAAGAGCAAGAATCACAAAATGACATGGGAAATGTGTAAATGTTGAGTTATTGTCTGTAAATATTCTCCACTTTTTCACCATATTCACGGGTCATAGCTCATTTTAAGATCAAATAACGACAAAGTGTTAACGTTAATCTTATTGTAGCAGTCCTTTGTATATGTATTATAATGATTAGCCATTTTAACGAGGGCTTTCTATGTTTAAGTCCAGTTATAAATGTAGTGGACTAATGAAGTGCAGGTCTCAAATGTAGAGAAGTAAAATTATCCACTGTACTTGGGTAAAGAACATAAGTGACATTTTAAACATGTCCAGGAGCTTTAACATTCGAAAGAACTTCTGAAAAATGACACACATTCCTTTTTGATTAGATTGAAATAGACCTATATTTTGCTAAATGAAATCCACATGGTTTAAAATACACAAGTAAATAAACTTTTTCTTAATCTATATTTTAAATGCTGTTACGTGTTGTCATTTTTGTATATATCAAACTAAATATTCTTAAAGATGCACTGTGCAACTTTTCTGGATAGTGGAGGCGTGACCTGCCTGTCTCCGTGCAGATGTTACTTTGCCCGGAATATTCCACAGTATAGCATTAAAATCCTCTATGTTCACTTGATCGATTGCTGGTGTTTTTAGAGCAAAATGTAATACTTGACCCGTTTTCGTTAGCAGCTTGTTTCCGTGGACCTGGACAAGTTTAATGCCAAACTGTGGAACAATCCAGGCTAAGCGATAACATCTCCATGGTGACGAGCAGGTGACCGGCGCTAAACCAGAAAAGTTACATAATCTACGTTGTGATTCGCCCTGCCATTCACAAAAAGAGCTTCAGTTATTCCAAGTTTGTGGCGCTGTGAGACGTAGCTAAAGCTAGAGCAAACAGGAAACTACTTCCGGTTTATTTTTTCTGCGTTTCTTTCACTTCTCTGCACTTGTACGCCATGTTTTAATGTCTCTGTATGTAATGCATTAGGTTTGGACGATGTTAGATGCATTACGCGTTGTAATATTTCTGGTTTCAACGTGAATATCATGTGGCAATAAACAGGAAACAGCTGATGCTAATTTGCGCTAGCCTTGTTTTGCAAAGCTTGAGGGTTCAACGCGTCATTTTTTCCCCCAGTGCGCAGTTCTGCCGAAACCTGGTTAGCTTACCTGCCCCAAAACCCAAAGTTTAACCAATGAACTGTTCCGAAACCTAATCCTAACCTTACCCTAATTGTGAAAAAAATATATTGTAGAAAATAACATTTGCTAGCATAGCCACCAATGCAAAGGTTATTGCTAGAGCAGGGCTATTCAACTTCCCAAGGGCCAGATTTTTCATAGGGCCATGAATTCAATAACTCAGGCAATTCAATAAAAAACTACCGCTAGATTAGAGTAGAAATGCAATACAAAATGCTTGAGAGGGTCATGAGCCAGAAAAAATCTTTGGAGGGCCTGATTTGGCCCCTGGTCCTTAAGTTGAGTAACCCTGTGGTAGAGTGTCAGGTCTGGAGGGACGGTCTGCAATGATTGTTTAGTGTGACATGCAGTCCAGCTCCGGTTGCTGTGCCGGAGCGGTCTGGTTGCAGTGGGTGACTCACACAGAGCGCGCAGTGCTGCGGTGCTGTTGCCGGACTGCCGACTTCGCGAGACCACGAGTTCACGGGGGTTCACGCTCGTTCGTGCGATAACTGATGGCGTATATAGGAAGTATTGGTAAACAAAGTAGTAGTTGCTCGCGGTTTGGGATTGTGTTCACTTCTGTTCGTTTTCCACACACTTTGTGACCCCGTATCACCGGTTATGACATAATGTTGACAAGCCCGAAGGTAGTAAAAGTTGTAGCACGAACACATTGGTTTAACTTTGAAAAAACACCGGATCCACTTCACTTGCGCTCGTATCATTTCCTGTTCGTCTCGTCTCATTTTTACAACTTCACGGAAAAGGCGTGCGGTGGGCTCCGGCGCTCCGGCAAAAATTCAACCAAACGGAATGAATCCGGAGCGCCGGAGCACCTCCGCCGGCACCACCGCACTGCACGGTGTGCGCTCTGAGCTCCTCTCGCACTTTTGCAGTAACGGCAAGGCTGCGGTCACTGCACCGGAGCTGGACTGCATGCGGTCTGAGCCCGGGGTGAGCCCGGGGTAAGATTAGAAAAAGGGCTGGGTTACCCCGGGCTCAGACCACATGCAGTCCAGCTCCGGTTGCTGTGCCGGAGCGGTCTGGTTGCAGTGGGTGACTCACACAGAGCGCGCAGTGCTGCGGTGCTGTTGCCGGACTGCCGCCTTCGCGAGACCACGAGTTCACGGGGGTTCACGCTCGTTCGCGCGATAACTGATGGCGTATATAGGAAGTATTGGTAAACAAAGTAGTTGCTCGTGGTTTGGGATTGTGTTCACTTCTGTTTGTTTTCCGTAATGTTGACAAGCGCGAAGGTGGTAAAAGTTGTAGCACAAACACATTGGTTTCACTTTGAAAAAACACCGGATCCCCTTCACTCGCGCTCGTATCATTTCCTGTTCGTCTCGTCTCATTTTTACAACTTCACGGAAAAGGCATGCGGTGGGCTCCGGCGCTCCGGCAAAAATTCAACCAAACGGAATGAATCCGGAGCGCCGGAGCACCTCCGCCGGCACCACCGCACTGCATGGTGTGCGGTCTGAGCTCCTCTTGCACTTTTGCAGTAACGGAAAGGCTGCGGTCACTGCACCGGAGCTGGACTGCATGCGGTCTGAGCCCGGGGTTAGGGCAGTGCTTCTCAAACTTTTTCTAGTGCACCATTCTTCTGATATGCTTTATATTGCCAAATGTGTGGTCAGTTATCGTAGCAAGTTTAAAAGCGTGCCCCCCACTTTGAGAAGCTCTGGGTTAGGGTTTAGTTTAGGATGATTGGTATTAGTTAATATGTAAGCAGCAGTTACTTAAAAAAACAACAACAGATTTATTGTCTTCGAGCCTGATCTCATCTAATGCTATAAAATAGACATAAACCAGTCAAAAAGTTTAGTTTAGCAATGTAAGTTAACTCATTACCATGGTAACCCGATCACTTCCATCCCCCGCACCCAACTATTTAGCACTACCTTTAAGGAAAGGTGTCGTTCGTGAAGAATAATAGGTCGAGTGTTTAGCACCAAGCTCCTGTTATGGAACCAGCTCCTGTTCATGTTAAAGAGGCCCACACAGTCTCTACATTTAAGACCAGGCTCAAAACGCTCCTCTTTGAAATAGTTTATGGTCCGGCCAGTCAGGAACAGAAATAAAAATCAACAGTTTTAGTTATGCTGCCCTATGAACAACTCTGCTGGGGGAAGTATGGAGCTTGAACACGGTCCACTGTTCTTCCTACTACTTTCTCTATCAACAATATTTAAGATTTTAGTTCACATGTAGTCTGTTCATTGCTGTTCACATACTTTTTCTCTACCCTCGGGGAATGGAGACTGTTCCAGACGCTGCCACGGCTGCTCCAGTGGCGACCCCCCGTCTCTCGACCCTGACCTATGACCTGGATGTTCCCATTTGTCTGGAGAAACTCTCTCTGCACTGGATGAACTTACTTTTTCCCACAGGGTTTTTTGTAGTTTTTCCTTGCAGAGAAGGAGGGTCATTTGCTAAATTCCCATGAACATAGTTTATTCAAACTGATTTCTACCTGTGGCCCATTGAGGCAACTGTTGGTGTGTTTTTGGGCACTACAAAAATAAATTGATTTGATTTGAAGTGGGTAGGGGGGGAAAAGTAAGCGGGTTCAACAAAAGCTTTAAGTTAACCATCACTGGAAATATATTTTATTACAGTTTATCACAAGATCAAGTCAGCGTTGGTGTGAAATGATTATTTTCTGTTTGATTCTTTTTGCCGTTTTGTTCTCACCAGAGTCTGTGTTCTCCCTCATCCAATCATCTCGCTCTGGAGTGTAGTCCCCATTTAGATCCCCCTTAGCTAAAGTGTAAGACTATAGCTCGTTTTGGAAGCTAGACCATCGCTTTAGATCGCTTTAACAGCATAGACAGTACATATCGCTGGACTATGGGAATGTGACATCACCCATAGCGTTTAGCTCCAGTCAAATGAAGCCAATCGCGGCTAGCAGTTATAGCGGCTAAAGTGGGGCTAGAATCCATATTTGGAAATCCAAGTGCGTATCATGGCAACCACATGGACTAATCAGGAGTGAGGTTGTTAACAGTTTCCGCTCCTTGGCGTGAGAAAACGGTGGCAACGTGCGGCGCTAGCTGTCAATCAAACCTGTTGCTGACACGAACAAAACTGGCCCCTGGAAAAGGAAGCACCTGATTGGTCACTTATTATTGCTAATAACATGATTTATGAACAACCAACGAGAAAAAAAAACACCAGGATCATGTAGAGTGTGTCAAAACAGACATTTTAGTTCCAAGATGGTGAGTTTGACCAAAACAGTTACAGAGTAAAGGGCACCAGTGTCCCAATAGAAAGTGAATGGCAGCTCGGCTTTATCGAGCCAGGACCCACCTCCATAGCTGCTTCCTATTTGGAACGCAGCGGTCCAGTGATATGTACAGTCTATGTTTAACAGGCCAAAATGGTTTATTTGAGACAGTGGTGACACTTTCGGACAGTACCAGTCCACTCCAGAGCAAACCAATGGAAACATACCTTTAATCCAAGCACTTTTTGCAGTTTACAGTCACATTTAAATACTGTTATAGTGGTAGTGGTTCATTATGCAACATGGACACAGTTTGGACACATCTGCTTCGCACATGGACGCATACACCGGCCCGCAATCGCTTGTTTATGTACTTTATATCACTTACGGAACATAACAAGTCAAGCTCCCATGATGCTTTGCACCTCAGGACATATTGGGAGATGCAGCTGGATAGACTGAGGATGGAAATGTGGGACAATTCCAGGAATAAAGCATGTGTCTGACCATGGAGGATGTCATCAGAGGAACACAGCCCTAAAAGGTTGGGTTCATTTGATGTCAAGACTCGAAACACACCAAACTGCGGGAGAAAAAAGGGAAGGGTGGGATTTCATGTTTTCAACAGGCAAATTGTAGGTGTTTTGTCCTGGTTTAAGCATATCTCTGTATTCACTGGACCTAAACTGGACCAAAAACTGGCACAAAGTTCAACGTCTTCCTTGTGAGTAGAGAAGTAGATGTTGAAATTATCTTTTTACAATAAAGTCAAAAAAGTGGAGGCGTTACTTCATTACAAAGTGTTGATTGAAAATACCATAAAACGATGGAATAATTTATCACCATTTTAGAGAATTCAGCACAGTTGTTCTTAAACTAGATCAGCCTACATACTTCTGTTTCCAAAAGTAAACTGTCCATTAATTTTCCCATAAACTTAATAAATATAGAGAAAAACAGCTACGTGCATAAAGGCAAAATGAAAGCTAACCAAATAGGGAAATTAATGTCCAAAAATACTTCCACAGAACGAAAACTGAATTCTGTCAACAGGACAAAAGTTGTGAATACGTTTCACCACTCATCCAAGTAGCTTCTTCAGTTCCTCTTAAGCAGCTAAAGCTTAATGAGAAACTATAAGTGAATCAAAGGTGTGCAATCTGACTGAGTTCAGCTCTTCTGTCAAACTAGGACACAGTGGACATGACACATTCATATTGTGACAGTCATATGACTATAATTTATTAATGTTTTTTTTTTTTGTGTTGAGGATTGTGGACCTGTTCCACTTGTTGTGGGACGTGTGGAGATGTTGGACAGTAGCGTTGTCTTGTTCCAAAGCTGGAGAAAAGCACAGTTTGAGTCCGTGGTTTTCTTGCTCTTCAGAACAAAATCTGCCATCCATCATCTCCAGCTGCATTTCAGGCATCAGCGGCTGTCGTTACAAGAGCTCCCAAAATCAGATTATTATCGGATTTTTGAACTTGTACGATTATTAAATGACATGATCACATTTGCATGTTCTAAAATAATCTCTCAAGTCCAGAAATCAGATCATTTGTCTGATTCTTGTGTGCAAATGAACAGCCGGTGTTTTGGGTCTGACGCCTTTTTGTTGTGAAAAGGGGGGGGGGACCTAATTTGGACCTAATATTTCTTCGTGGCGGAGGTTAGTTGGTAATAGTAAATTTCCCCGTCTGAATCATCATCTGTCAAATCACCTGGAACGTTACTCCAGAAGCGATCTGAGCTTCTGTCCAGTCCAACTCGTGGTGCCGCTCCATGGGACTTGAGTTGGATCAGATGACTCTGCAATCTTACATTTTGATTCTTCCTCCTACGGTTCCTCTTTTTCGGGGTCTTCTCATCTGCCCCAGGTTCTTGTGCGGGCTCCTGAGGTGCTGGAGGAGCCTGAACATGAACCCGAGGCTTGGTGATTGTTTTTGGCTCATCTGGAACATCCCGATTATCATTAGCCACGTCTGATGATCTATTTGACTGAGACTGTAACTTCTTCCTCCTGTTACGTCTCCTGGTCTTTTTCAGGGGTTGTGGTTGCTCCTCTGGCTCAGGCTCTGGTCTTGCCTGGGTTGCTGGAGGTGCATCTACACAAGCTTGATTTTCCATTACTTCAGTCTCTTTGCTCTCCTCTGTGTCGTTCATGGAAAGCTGGAAAAGAGACTCGTCCACTTGTCCAAAGAGGACCTTAAATCCTGGTTTGTCTCCAGGGAATTCAAACAAAGGGCGATCTTTGGACATTTTTGTGGTGCCATTTTCTTCCTTTGCAGGGAAAGAAGGGTTTGATGTATCCTTAACGCCTTTCCCTGAAGAATGCTTGAACAGGGACCTATCCACTTGTCCAAAGCAGACGCTGAATGTCGGTTCTTCACCTGGGAATTCCATCACACGGCGCGCTCCAGACTTTGCAGCAGAATGGTTTAGGTTCCTGTTCTTTTGCCCTGAAGGTCCCCTCAGGTCCGTGGGCTCAGGCTCTGGTGCTGGAGCCTTGACAATGGTTAGTTGGTCGGTGGTTGTCTTATTACAGGGAGGTCTGCTGTCAGTTTTTGGCTGTGTCTGACCTTTTCTTCCTTTGAAATGTCGAGCCCTTCTCTCATTTGGGACAGAGGCTTGGGATGGCTCTGCTCCGCTCTGATTTTGGGCTCGGTTGGCCTGTTTCTTTGGGCTGTTGGCAGTGACCTCCTCTGGAGCCTCAAAAGGCTGTTTAGATGTATGGTATGCCCACCTTAGATTGGAAACCTTCTGGTTCTTTCTTTTTCCCTTTGCCATCTTATCTTCTCAATTATTCACCTTAAGAAATGTGTTTGACTTTTATAATCTCTCTGCTCCTCTGAGCTTGTTCACGTCGAATGACTGATCAATTTATGTCTTAACTTTACACGTGTGGGGGGTCATAAGTAAAGTCTGTTCTTTGAAACCACAAAGCAACATTCTGGTTGCCATGACAACAAAGTATGAATAGGCTGTGTTGACATTCTAGAATGTGATGATGTCATAAGCTTAGATGGGGGCAAGTTTTTTCTATTGATTACATTGAATTGAAAATTCAGTGTAATTCAAATTTTATAAGATTTATTTTATAAGAGAAAATTTATGACTCAAATTGAGCTGCAATCGCATGAAAATGACACAGAAAATTAGTAAAATTTTATTGTATTAGATGAAAACACTCTTTTTTTTTTCTATAATTATCATTTATCCTCAAACAGCTTCACTTATAATAATAACTGCTAAACTAATCGATTACCAAAATAATTGATTACCAAAATAAGAGTCGCAGCCCTAGCTGTATTCACCTTATTCCGGAAGTTGCCATATGCGCCGCCGTCTTGTTTCTGTTGTATTAGTTTACACGGGGCAGACGAGCTCAACAGAAAATAAGTTCTACAAGGACTAAAAAGCCGTTTTCAGGCCGCCCAGGAAATCGGTGCATTGTTGACTTGTTGTTGCTCGTGTTCATTAAACATTTTACACAAATCAACCTACTTTATGTAACATTTTAGCGGCAAGACTTTTCCCTCGTTCGTCATTAGCTTTAACGGAGTTCTCGTCAAACGGAAGTGCGTTTACAAACGGAAGTGAAAAAAACGGCAAAAGTGGGCGGGGCAGAATAAGGTCAGTATCAGTCTAAAGTTCAGTGTAGTTCATACAAATATAGGGCAGTGACTTTTAACTGAAAAAAGCCACTTGGATGAGTGGCAAAAGATATTCACTCTTAAAATGTTAGTTCAGTTGACAGAATTCAATTTTCCTTTGCTATTAACATTATTAAATACTAAAAAATTATATTACAACTCTGAAAATTGTACCCAGTGGTCTACCATCCAGGAACCAACTAGGCCCAACGTTGCTATTGTTTCATAGTATTGAAAGACATGATTTTTACAGTCATAAAAATCTTTCTTAATTTTAAACTGTTTGCAGTGGTCCACATGTATTGCTCATTTACCTAATGAATTCTTAGTGTCCTAATTATTCACCGCAATGAGTTTATACGCGCTTTTCATGACAATCAGAAGCCAGAGTACTTTGCTGCCACGGTAAAGCTAACAACAACTAGCATGCTAACCGTGTACTTCCTGATATTTTACTAAACATTTTGCCTATTTGCCCCAGTTTGACAATTTTCATCATTTTTATAATTGTACTGCCTTGTTGGACCTGGGCAACAAATATGACATAGGCGGAGGTAATTCTACAACTGTTACCTAGCAACCATTTTGAAAACAAGGGCTAAAATCCATGTTAATTACACAATAGTTATGATTTGACAAATAATAAAATCTGATTACACCTTTATTTTGTTGAATGAGCATTTAAACAGTCAGAAAAATGTGTCTGATGAGTGTTAACGGTTCATTTTCAACTGTATGTCACTTTTTGATGACATCACAGATGGACTCCATTTTAGAACTCGGCACTACTTCCTGTAATTTTGAACTTTTATTCATCAAAATTTCCTTCTGGAACTACAGCTTAAAAAATTTAAAACTATGCTAAATATTTTTCTTTTAAGGGCTACTTTTACAATATCTCTGTAGAGTTTACTTTATTACATGAACAAAATCAGGTCCAGCCCCTTTAACATGATCTCCTGAAAAGACAAAAGAAAGGAGTCGGCAGCTCAAGTAGAACCATGCTTTATGGAGTAACAGATATGATACAGATGTGCTGAGGACAACATTGGCTGTGACTAAGGTTATCTGAACAGTTACACAGAAGTCGACACATATACGGCATATAAAAATATCAGGCTCTGAATGCATAGGTTAAGTTGAACTGTATTCTGCAACCCAGCGAAACTAAATTAGTCCCATAGAACTAAAAGACTAACTCTGTTAAACCTACTTTAAAACAGGCTTGTTCTTTCTCACTCTGTATCAAGTTTTCATCAAAGTGAACGTAATAGCACTCTTGGTACCTACCTACCCCACATTGCACATTTTAAATCTTAATAAAGGCGCACTATGTAACTTTTCTGGTGGTGGTCCGCCTACTTTGTGTCTCCATGGAATTTAAGGGGGAAACCATTAACCATTATTTTATTAGTCGACTGGTCAAACAATTATTTTTGTATTGTGAGACTTTTAAAATACATTTTCAACCCAAAAAACATGGGTCAATGAAGGCTTCTGAATATAGAATATTTACGATTCCAAATAGTAAATATAAGTGTATTTGGACAAAAATCTGCAATTTGTTATTAATTTTGTTATTAATTAATTAATCAATTAATTGTTATTTATTGATTTATTAATGCCATAATCAATGTGTTTTAAAAAGTGTATAGTCCAGATAACAATAATGATTATCAAAATATGACAAATAGTTTAGTTTTGCTGCCACAGTGAAGCTAACAACTAGCATGCTAGCAACCTGCTTCACGGAGTATAAAACGCTCTATAATCAGATTCAAAGAGGGCACAATGGACTCATTTTCATTATCAGCATACAACTACAATTATTTTTATAGTTTGCTATTCACGATTAGTGGAGATGTTATTGTTTTGACAACATATTGCATTAAATTGATGTGTCTATGGAAGGTAACTCTAATGCTATACTGTGGAACATTACAGGCAAAGCTTTACATCTTTACGTAGAAGGAGAAGTAAGAGACCGTCCACCGGAAAAGTTACATACATACACCTTTAACTTCTTCCTAAACTCTGCTATACCAGTATATAGCTGAATATTTGACACAAAAATAACGCAAACAAAATCAAAACGATCTTAGTACAAATGGCAATAAGAGCTTAAGGTGTGCAGCTAATAGTAAACGCTAGCTTAAGGAAACCATTGTAACAAACTATAAGCATTTAAGTGATTAAAATCAGCAGCATGAGTCAACAATAAAAAATAACAATAGCAAAATGTAGTGTTTGAACTATGGCATCGAAAATTAAAAGGAGACATATTATGCAAAATTTACTTTGAGCGTTTATTACTTTGTTTTGCTGACTTACAGAGTCAAACCCAAAATTATTATTGGGCAATTTTAAAGCACGCGTATCTACACTCAAACTGCGTTTCACTACGTTAGCATGTCGGTTGCTAACATTGCTACTTCAGTTTACTCTCTTAGGTGTTTTTTTTCAAACACATAATTTATAAAGCGTAAATACCAATTCAAAGGTGCCCAATATTTCAAATAATGCGTAATATGTCCACTTTAAATAAATGTATGTTTAAAAATTCAGTTTACGCTTAGAAAAGAGCATGTATGGCGCACTTAAATAATTGCTGGCTATGTTTCATTTTTGGTTTTTATCTGGTTTTGAAAGTATACGGAGAAACTTCTGGGTAGAGGTGGGAAAAACTTTTTTTTAAATTATCAAAATGATTCTTTTGAAGATATGCTAACCCAGTATATGGTGTATAGAAACCATAATAAAAGAAAGCCACCATGTAATTTAGTTTGAACCTCAACCAACATTTACAGGCACATTTAGCATAAAAAAAAATCTGATCAGATTATTGTTTTGGGAAAAATCTAATATCACCCACCTCTATTTCTAGCCCAGAAAAAAACTACGGATACACTGATGCCATGATACATTGACGCAAAAGAAAAAAAATGCCATGTAAAATAAAATATTAAATAAAAATGTTAACTTTAACCCTTTAAACTCAATGGGTGTTCACAGAAACGCATGGCGAGCGTGTGCACAAAAAAAAAAAATACAGAAAGGTTAGAACTCTTAGTCCACAGTGGATTCTAGTAAACATATCTAGATTTGTGAATGTTATTTTAAATAAAAAATACTGTTAATAATAGAACCAGAGTCCACCTTAAAGAATCAAAATAATCTCTGTAGAAATTATAGCCAAGGTTTTAAGTCCGTCCTTCTGCTGGTTTGCTATCATGTTTAGAAAATCCTTCAGTCTTATCAGATCTACCTTTGCAGTGGGCAAAAGTACACTAATACACTCCCATATAAGGCTAAAGTTTCCCCCCTCTTCCCGGTCAGTAGTGCGGAAGACCAGCAGTGTCCCTCTCTGCTGCCCGACCAAAGTGCAACGGGACGGGGCAAAGGAACGGAACGGGTTGGGCCCAAAGACGTCTTCCACGCGGTCAGGACAGCATGCATCAGTAAAGCTGGGAGCACACTGAAACGAGAGGCCAAAGAAGGAGGAGGAAAAGAGCTACTGAGCTTGGAAAAAACAACAAACCCCGATTAAAAAACTGGCAAAACACCAAAGCCGAACAAAGCTGTAACAGGAGAACTGGCCGGCCCAAGGTTTGCGGGAGTTTTGTGTTGAGTTATATAAAGGTCGGGGGCTGGTTGCGGTGCTAATAAGTGAGACGGGATGCCTTCATGTTGTAGCACGGCCTGTCCGTCAGACCCCCGGAGAACAGGGACAGACCCTCGGCCTTCTCCAGCACCACCTCCAGCTCCTGGAAGTCCTGCAGCCGCGCCACGTCCTTGTCCTGCACCGGGTCACAATAACACTCTGGATCAGCCACTGGTTGCATTCGGGTGATTCTATAAATAGGCTCTGGTTCATGATAAGGCAATTATGTATTTATGCATAAACTTAAATAACATTTTTATTATTATTACTTTCAAAGTGTTTGAATGGTCATTTGACACTTAAAAAAACCTTTATAATACCACAATTATTATATACACAATAAGAATAATAATACATCAAACTTGTATAGCGCTTTTTTGGACACTAAAAGACGCTTTACATAAACAGACAAAACAACATCAATTTACACAAAAGCCAGTTTGAACAGGTGGGTCTAATAATAAATAATAAGGGGTTTTGTAATTGAGAGAAAAAAAAAGATCATACGTCGCTCTCTACTCTACTACTGCTCTAATTTAGTACAGTAGTAGTTTATTTTGGTTTCCATTACCTTCCTGAGCATAGTGTTAGGCAGCTTCCGGATCTTCTCCACATGCTCAGCGCTGATGTCCAGCTCACGACAGCAGACCCTCAGGAGAGAGCGATAGGTCAGCTCCTGCCGGTCCAGCTCAATTTCAATAAAATCGTTCTCACGGGCAGTTGGGTTCTGGATACGCACTTTCAACACCAACTCTGAAAAAAATGAATATATGCTTGTAAAATGAATGATATCAGGCAACAATGCAGGTTTTCATCCATCTTCTGCCCACCTTGCACGTTGACGGGGAATGTACTGGTGAAGAAAAAGGGTTGGAATGCGGGCATGGGCCCCCCTGCCTGGCTGTAGGTGAGCTGCTGCGGTATGGACTGCTGCCGGCTGACCCCAGGGTTGGAGCTGGGCACCGGGGCCTGGACTCCTCCGCTGTTACCGGTCAGACTGGGGCTGGGGGCGGGCAGCGGGGGGGAGTGGGCCGTGCCGTTATGAGCGGTGAACTGGTGGTCTATGTGGTTGAGGTGAGGCTCCACGGACAGGTCCATGGGCACGGTGCAGTTCAGCACAGAGCGGCCGTGCGAGGGCGGCGGGCTGGAGGCTCCGTTCTGCTCGCACACGGGGACGAAGCCCCTGCTGCTGGCCTGGCTCAGGGGCTGTGCGCTGGGGACGGCGGCGCCCTCGGAGGCCTCAGACTGGCTCTCGGGCTCGTGTGCGGGGGACAGGGGCACGGAATCACTGTTACTGTCCTCTGCGTGTTCAGCAGAGCCGTTCTGTGCGAGGTGCTGGCTCAGGACCGGGTCAGGCTGCTTGTCCAAACTAGAGTACATGAAGGGCGGGTTGGACAGGTAATTTGGGATGATTGGCAACTCTGGCTCCTTCACTTCAGGCACTTCCTCAACTTCAACTGTGAAAATATTCAGAAACACAATATGAGGACATTTCCATTCTACTCTTGATTAACAACTAATACAGTATTGACCTTATTCTGCCCCGCCCACTTTTGCCGTTTTTTGCACTTTTGTTGTAAACGCACTCCCGTTTGACGAGAACTCCGTTAAAGCTAATGACGAACGAGGAAAATGTCTCGCCGCTAAAATGTTACATAAAGTAGGTTGATTTGTGTAAAATGTTTAATGAACACGAGCAACAACAACTCATGGATGTATTAAATGAACTGGATAAGGTACGCCCCCCTCTGTCTGTGGTCCCAGATTGATTTGTGGCCGTGCGAGGTACTGCAGCCTCTTGGAACCAGCCTATTTCTAAAATTGCACATTATAATTGCAGACAGGACTTAATTATTATCGGTATTCAAATAAAATAGAAGGAAATGTTCTTTTCTACCGTTTCTACAATCACTGAAATTACCGTTTTTATATGAAGTGGGGGATTGTCGTCACGTGGCGCCCTAAAGCAAAGATGGCAGCCTCCGTTTCAGGAAGTAAAACAAAGATGGCAGCCATCGTATCAGGAAGTAAAACAAATGATGTCAGCCTCCGTATCAGGAAGTAAATGAAGAAGTAAGAAACTTTTTTGGGGTCATGCGCCAATGAGCACTCTCCATAGGGATAAACAGGACGGCCATCTTGGATTCATCTTCCAGGTTTTATTATAGTTCTATGCAACAACTCAACAACGCAACGATTTCCTGGTCAGTCTAAGTTAAACCACAGTGCTGGGTCTTTCTTGCACAAATCTGCTGCTTCTATGACATGGAAGACAGACATTGTTTAGTCAAACGTTTAGTCAAAGAGCATAAAGAGTCAAGATAATCTGCTTTAGACTCATGTGCACTTCGGAAAAACATTTACCCAGAGCTCCCGAGAACCACGTGAACGAAGCATTTAAAACATTCGAATGTGGTCGTACCTCCTAATAATCTCTTGATGTCTGGCTTGGATGTAAGCTGTGAGGCCAGCTCGTCCTTGGCAGTGAGAATATCCTTGTCTGCCCCACAGCCGAGTAAATATGACACTATATGCTTGTGGTTTCTCTTACACGCCCAGTGCAGACAGGTCCTGGTGGAAGACAATACAACAAGAACAAAATAATGTGTTAAAAACAGTCTTTCTGAGCAGCACAGGTGACATAACTGACATGTTACACTCGGAGGAAGTTCATCAGAAATTTGTTATTCTCTCACTGAATAAAAGAGCGAGAGAATAATAATCAAATGAAAACTTTGCAGCGCTGCTAGAATCGTCTGACGGCAAACAAGATACTTTAGCCACTTTATTTGCCATTTTTACTATTTATTCCCAGACAACCACCTACTGTAAACAAGAGTGTGCACTTTATACTTTATCTTGTATTTTTATTACCATGTTTAGTAATTATTTATCCTGTTTTTATTGCATGCGCCTATTTCATTCATTCCTGTTCTAAACTGTGTGTTGCAACATTGAAATTTCCCCATTGTGGGACAAATAAAGGATCTCTTATCTTATCTTATCTTATCTCATCTATTGTCTTAAAAGGGACAAATGCAAAATCATCTTTAATGACCTGTGTGTTTCTTCATCATCGTCTTACTCAAAGTTGTATTTTGATTGATCCTGGCATGTTTGACTTGATGTGTTTGACTGCAACTGAGGCGTCAGTGCTCAAAAAATTCCTGTTTTCACCTACCCCCTATCCCCGGCCGCCCACGTCCATGTACTGAACAATTATGACTCAGAGTTTGACACACAGGGTTCTGAAATGTCATGTCTCCATCTTCAAAAGCACGAACATGTAAATTACAATCTGCTGCTTGTTATGATGAAATTATGCTATGAAGAGGCGGGGCTTATCAATTCGGAAGTTTTGAACAGGTTGTCAATGAACCTGTTTCTAAACTAAGCCGTTTTAGATCAATATTGCGGTTTACGATTAACAAAATGTAAAATGATGATCCACTTATGATATAGATCAATAGTAAGTACATTTAAAAAAAAACCTAATACGTCTCCTTTAACAGGATACCACGGTGTCAGTTCAATCCCTGGGGAGACAGTGCCTTGCTCAATAACGCTACCCACTTCCGCTCAGTGTAATTGAATCCAAATCAACAGTTTTCACTCACCATCCATTGATCTCGTTTTGGGAGTTGACATTCACCCCGCTCTCCACCAATGTCCGCACTTCGTCGATGTCCCCGAGAGCAGACGCCTCCCTCAGCCGCTCCTGCAACTCCTTGTCCAACGAAGTGGTGGACATCTTCGCAATTTACATCTAAACTTCCCAAAGCGTGCGACGTGTCCGCTGCTGATCGGGGGTTAAACGCGCTAATCGTCTTTACTTTCCGCCCCTCCTCCTTGTTGCTAATCGCACAGAAACCCCGATTTGGCGAGCTAAATGGCTAATCTTACCTACCTAGTTAGCGTGCCGACGTGCGTGCTATATTGAGACTCAAAAACATTTCTGCTAGTCGCGGTTCGGGGTGGGAATTGCGGAAAGTGGGCACACGGTTACGCGCTCTTGGCTGTCACTGGTTCGCTGCGTAATTTGGGTTTAGTTTGCGCACTTAGGGGCGACGCGGCAGCGCACGATCAGAGCCGAGTCGGGATTAGTGCTCGGACACTTGACTGCCAGAGCAAAGCAACAGCAGCAGGAGCAGCACCGGGCCGTGGGGGGACATGTTTGGATGTGGCACACGCGTGGCTCACTTTGGTTCCGTCGTAGTTTCATGCTGGATTGGATTTTACGCATCAGTTATTACAATGTATTTTATTTTATGTCCCAGTGTAATTTACATAATATGTTTATCTAAAATCAAGCTATAAAAATTATTAATAGTAAAGTATTAAAAGTATGACAATAAGCATATTTATGTAAAAATAAAATCATATACCAAACACGAACATTACAGTTTTAGTGCATACAGTTTTATTCTTGCCAATGTGGTAATTTTGACATTTTAACGATACTTATATAACAAATGCCTGTTTTGTTAAAAGGAAACAAACCAAACAATTTGGGAAATAAAATCAAAATCTGAAAAATACAGTGAACAAAAACTCAAAAAATAATTTTAAAAGAAAAAAGGAAATTAAATGGCATTTGGCAAGTTTGGCCTGTTTTTGTTCATTTGCATTAATGTTGTTTTGCAAAAAAATACAATTATTATTAGCATACACATAAATATTACGGGGGAAAGATCAAATCAAGCAAAATACCATGAGAAATCCAGGATGACACAAATATGAGTAGCCGAAACATTCAATAAATTATAAAAAATAAGAAAGAAAAGCAAATTTATAAACTGAAGTAAAATATTAACAATTATACTTAATTAAAAGTTTGAGCAATTATGTATTTAACGTTATAAAGTGCACTTCCGCTTTGCCCGGACAGGACTGGTGCAGCAGACGGGCGTTGTTGGAGAAATCGAACATGGATGTATTAAAAGAACTGGATAAGGTACGCCCCCTCTGTCTGTGGTCCCAGATTGATTTGTGGCCGTGCGAGGTACTGCAGCCTCTTGGAACCAGCCTTTTTCTCAAATGTCACATTATAATTGCAGACAGTACTGAATTATTATCTGTATTTAAATAAAATAGAAGGAAATGTTCTTTTCTACCGTTTCTAAAATCACCGAAATTACCGTTTTTATATGAAGTGGGGGATTGTCGTCACGTGGCGTCCTAAAACAAAGATGGCAGCCATCGTTTCAGGAAGTAAAACAAAGATGGCAGCCATCGTTTCAGGAAGTAAAACAAAGATGGCAGCCATCGTATCAGGAAGTAAAACAAAGATGTCAGCCTTCGTATCAGGAAGTAAATGCGGAAGTAAGAAACTTTTTTGGGGTCATGCGCCAATGAGCACTCTCCATAGGGATAAACAGGACGGCCATCTTGGATTCATCTTCCAGGTTTTATTATAGTTCTATGAAATCGAAGCGACTGCCATTTTGATTCGGGTATTTTGGGCGCAATAAATGATCTGCTGCTCTGATCGAGAAAACCATCAAATACGCTGGACCTGAGGACTCCGAGCAGTCCAAAATGCTCTCCGCAGCTCAGTTACTCGATGAGTTAATGGGCCGGGACCGGAACTTGGCCCCGGATGAGAAGAGGTCCAACGTGCGCTGGGACGACGAGAGCGTGAGTTAGCGTGCGGCTAGTTAGCACGGGGAGCTAACGAGACTGCTAAAGTGAACGAAAGCTTGTCATTTACGCGTTGTTTAAAGGCGGTTTGCGTGAATTCGTTTTGTGCATATTTGTGTGCGCATGATGAATATGAGGAGAGTGAAACATGGTACCAACTAAAGGTCCTAATTCCCCCCTGTGCTAGTTGTGCTAGGTGGCTAATGCTAGTTTTAACTGATAAACACAGAGTAGCAGCTTGTTCTTCTGCTCTATTCATTCAAATGTTTTGGATTACTGTTTTCTAATTGGATTCCAAAAAGTCTTATTAGTTGGATAATCTGCGAATAACTACACATGTTGTGTAGTTATATCAAAAAATAGGGCTGCAATGTTAATTGGAATAATTAAAGTAGTTGCCATTATATGTTGATTATATGTTGTTATACATGCCATGAGTAACTGTATAACAAAGACAGCAACACAATTAAAGCAAAATGTCATTCAAGTCAATAAAGAAAATAACTTATGATTTCACCTATAAATCCATTTAATATGCAAATATTTTCTATTTATAAGCTATCAGTCAACATATTTCAACTTTAGCTGGTTTAAGAATCTCGATGCACAACCGAAATGATTGTTAAGCCGTCAAATTGAATAAAATATTTGCTGACTGGTCATCAGTTGTAGCCCTATTAAATAATAATAGTTGCTAACAGAAATGACCAATTTGATTGTATTTAACTCATTTTCTATATTTCCCTCAGGTTTGTCGATATTATTTGTGTGGATTCTGTCCAGCTGAGCTTTTCACAAACACCCGATCGGACTTGGGTATGAGATTTAAAATGATGCATTAATCATATCTTTCAGTAAAACATCTTCATTCTGATCAACAAATATCATTTCCAGGGCCCTGTGAGAAAATCCACGATGAAAATCTTAGGAAAACGTAAGTGATATTTTCTAATGACCCCATTTTCTATTTTTATTGGTTAGTTTCTCTGCTTAAATGTTTCCTTTTGTGCATTCTGTAGTTATGAAAAAAGCTCTCGATATTTGAAAGAAGGCTATGAGAGAGACTTCCTTCGTTATCTCCAGTCCCTCCTGGCTGAGGTGGAGCGGCGGATTCGCAGAGGCCATGCAAGACTCGCACTCTCCCAAGCTCAGCAGAGCGCTGGGGTATGTGCTCTGGTCTTTGGCCAAAATTATAACTCTCAGTATATAATTGTTTTCCGTGCACATACAAGTTACTTACATCAATATGTTACTTTATTATAGGCTCCTCCTCCCGCTGGAAAGAATGAGGAAAAGATCTCAGTCCTAACAGAGAAAATCGAGGACTTGGTGTTACAGGTTTGTGCTAATGTCATTCTGCATCTGTAATTTTCAACCTGCCTAAACCAGCGCTTTTCCTCTCTGTCTTGCGTGTAGATTGAGGAGCTGGGGTCTGAGGGCAAAGTGGAGGAGGCCCAGGGAATGATGAAGCTCGTAGAGCAGCTGAAGGATGAGCGAGAGTTACTCAGCTCAACCCCATCGGTGAGGTTTTGTTGTAGCTAAGACTGTCCACTCTAAAATGTGTTGATGTTACTTCGAGATGTAAAATGCAAAAACATCACCCAACACTGAACAGATGATGTGTTTGCACAGACCATCGAGAGCTTTGCAGCGCAAGAGAAACAGATGGAAGTGTGCGAGGTGTGTGGGGCCTTCCTCATTGTGGGAGACGCTCAGTCTCGAGTGGACGATCACCTGATGGGCAAACAGCACATGGGCTATGCAAAAATCAAATCCACTGTGGAGGAGCTTAAAGTAAGTCCAACTTCTCTGTGACACATTCTGCTGACCACATTTATGCCCTGCTCACTACATGAGGTATTTGTATTTCCCAGGAAAAACTACGCCGACGCTCTGAAGACCCACAGGGTGAAAACCCAGTGGTCAGGAAGGACCGTGAAGACCGAGAGCGAGAGAGGGAGGAGAGGGAAAAGAAACGCAAAGAGGAGGAAGAGAAGGAGAAAGAGCGAGAGAAAGAGAAGGAGCGTGAACGAGAGCGTGACAGAGACAGAGAGAAGGACAGAGACCGACGAGCACGACGAAGCCACTCCCACAGTCGCCACTCGAGCCGCGCCTCCGACCGAGAGCGCAAGAGGAGCCGCTCCAGAGAGCGCCGCAGGTCCAGGAGCAGAGACCGCGACAGGGAGCGAAGACGCAGCAGGTGTGGTCCTCTGCTTATGTCATAGCACAACTTGGTCACAACAGAACTGTTTAAACTTGTGTTTGTTATTGTTTTGCAGGAGCCGAGACAAGGACAAGGACAGGGACAGGGAAAGGAAGCGCAGTCGAGATCGCTCTGACAAGAAGCGGCGCTCTCGCAGTCGTGAGCGAAGGAGATCCCGCAGCTCGGAGCGTAAATCTCACCGCCACCGGAGCCGCAGTAAAGACAGGGACAGAGAGAAAGACAAGGGCAGGGAGAGGGACAGGGACAGAGAAAAGGACAGGGACAAGGACAAGGAGCGCTCGTCTAAGGACAAAGGTGAGCTCATGTTTCCAGTTCCAGTTTCTCTGCACTGGACATCTGTGATACTATGTGTTTTTCAGACCGCAAAGATACTGAGGAGAAGAGCAGCTCCAAGAAAGACAAACACTCAGACAGTGATGTGCCCGCCATCAAGGCTTCAGCCGAAGCGGAGCCAATGGAGACCGAGGCTCCTGCCTCTGGCTCCTCCCCTCGGCTTAACGGCCAGCAAGAGCTCGTCCAATCTGAAGGTGACACTCAGTCCAATTAAAACTGATCTGATAGGACCTCAGATCAGGCTCAGGTAAGTGTGTCCCCCTGCCTGCTCCCCTTGGCTCTCCACCCCCCACCACTGCCCTCACCTTCCCTTGACCCCTGACCCCTCCCCTCACCCTGACTCCTCCTACTCCCCCCAGCCTCTCCCACCCTCAAGTTTAATGCCTTTGATTTTGTCTTCTGTACAATATGCAAATATGTTTATCCTGTTTTGGAGTAGTGCATCTTAAGTATGCACTGAAGATGAAGGACTAGGCCTGATGAATGAGAAGAAGGTAGAAATGATTGACACAAAGCCAAGGAGGGAAAGGCCAGTGTAGCCCTGAGCAAACATGTGGAGGTACCCCTCGTTTTGGATCAGTTTTGGATATTTTTCAGATGTGTATATATTTTTTTGTCAATGTGGACAAAGTGGCTATTTCCAGCCTCAAATGTTTGGCCTTAAATTGTCTATTTCTAAAACCGTTACATGTCATTATGATCTGCTGACATTGACAAAATTGGCGAATGCTGGAATATTTTTGACTTTTTGACCCGTATGCCATGGTACTGTGCTAACGCGGAGTGTGTTGTGGGGGCGGGGCATGGGCGTTATGGCAGCGTGGGCTTAACCTCACTACTAACTGGACAGTAGGGTGTATGAAATGAATTGCAGCTGACTTCCATACCTCACACAGCGTTGGTGTTGTGAGCGAGACCACATGAGAAAAAAGGGCAGATTAGAAATCATGGATACTGACTGTCATACTGTGCAGGTACTCACCCCAGGTACTCCTTTCTCTACCCACATTCATCTCTGAATGCTGTTGCCTGTCAGACACAAACACACACACACTTTAATTCTTAAACATGACTGTACACTGGAATGTTTATTATTGTGCTTAAAATGCTGTGATAGATTTATATTTGGGATCATGTATGCATAAAAATATCTACCTTTGCCAATACAAAGTGGTCACGTTTTCATGTGACTCAAAGTACAAGTGAAGAGTTCATTTGCAAACCAGATGACAAAATAGAAAAATACAAAGCCAAATTTGCAAGCCTCAGCTATGGAGGAAAGTTGGTCATTAACAGCAACAAATGAAATTCAGTATAAAAACCATTGAAACAGGTTTTTCCCAGGTTTCAAATAAATCAAAGTGACAAATTCGTCAGCATTTATAATTGAAATCTGATTAAACAATTTATCTTCAATACCGGCCTCATATTTTTTATTTGAATTTGTATCTGTTTTTGCAAATTAACACTTCCTAGAGTTGTTCAAATTGGCAAAGCACTAAAAATGATTAGTTTTCAAATTCATATCAAATAAAGCTTTAGGCTACACTTGAATCCACAGTGAACCCTAAAAGCAGTAAAAATGTGTCTGGATGAACAAAAGAACTGTAAAAGTTTGTCATGTCATGTAGCACACTTTGCTACATAGAACTTCTACCCGCCCTTTGCTAACTCTGTCTCTTTGTGGCCATTTTGCCTCACAGGGGAAGCTGACCCACCCGGAAGAAGAACCCCAAAAACTCCGCCCCCTTCACCCTGAGCCTGACGCTGCGCCTCTTAAACACAAGGTGAACCACAAATGTGTAGTGGCTTGTTTCAAACCGAGATGAATATGTAAAATATAATAATAATAGCGAGAGAAAAAGCAGTGATTATTTTTTTAAGCCCCCTTTTTTCTTCATTTGGCTCCACGAGGATAGTTGTGGTTCATCTGTTGTGCTCCTTAAACCGACAGCTACAGCGGCAGAGAGATTCAGTTTTGTTCTTTTTGTTTTTGTTTTTTTCTTATGTTTTCTTACGCTACACCTTCCTTGTTTCTTGGCATTTAGTGGAATTGGAATAAAAAGTGTCTGTGGTTTGTTCTTTTTGAGTTGTCAGGCTTCACCACGCTCACAGTGAAGCACATGTACGATGTTTGAAACCCAGGACCGCACGTTGTCTCCGATCTCCGGTGCTCCCCTTACTGTATAGAATTTAAAGCAATTCAAATCTGATCGAAAAGTTCAATTTTTGCTGCTTTTAATGTCTTTGATGTCTTGATGAATAAAAAAAGTGAAAATCTTGTGTGTTTTTATTTTCTTTAAATATACCGTCATACAATTCATTATCCTTGCGGTACAGGTGAAGATACCTTTTCCACGATTTGTTCTTCTTAAAGACACATAAGCAGGAGATGCATTCACCTGACATGTTTTGGCTGCTTTTCCTTATTTTCCTTATTTGCTTACGTGTTTAAGAAGAAAAAATTGTGGATATAACTAAAGACATGATGCACGTTGTTGGCCTGAAGATACCTTTTGGCATTTCAAGGAAAAGAATGAGTGATTGATTTTTGGGGTGTTAGCTTGATGGGTTTTTAGGATTTTCTAATTTTGACTTTATTCAGTGCATTAATACCTGTTGTAAATATATATAAACGTTTTACACCAATCAGGTCGCTGTTTCTGCAGAAAAGTTGAAAAATATGTTAAATTACAGGAAGTAAACAAACCGATGACAAACTTTATACACGATTTACACAAAATAAATTACTTTTTTGACCCTTTAAACATTAATTCAACTAAATAAATACGTTCAAATGTATTTTTATTTGTCGGGTAAAAGAATTGATGACAGATGAGTTTTAGCCCAGTTTACAGTGTGGTTGCTATGGTAATTTCCTAGTGTGATGTCATTATTTACAACCAGGAAGTGAAATTAAAACTTATAAAACTGCTAAACCAGGATAACATTTGTAAAGAATTTTAGCAAAACTTGAAATATATTCGTCTTGACTGCATTTTAGGTAAATTGAGTAATTCAACCTGTCATGGGCCCTTTAGCTTAAAGTCTTTATGACAGGTTCGATGACACATTTCACTAAAACATAGTGAACATGATCATATTTAAGATTATACTAACCATTCTGCCCATTTGACCCCAGTGTGACAGTTTCTGTTTCTGTAAAGTTTATAATGTTACTTCCTGGTTGGACATGCAGCAAATATGACACGGAGGCAATTCCACAACTGTTACCATAGCAACCATTTTGAAAACAAGAGCCAAATTCCATATACGTTACATAATAGTTACGATTTGTCAAATAGTTCCTGATAACACCTTTATTTTGTTGAATATGATCATTTAAACTTTCAGAAAAATGTGTAATTGTCTCTGTGTTTTGACCCAGATGAGAAAGCAAACCGTCCAAATGAGGTTTTTCTAATCCTGCTTTACACTGGAGTATTTGTATTTGAGTTCACTTTGAATGAAATTGTTCAATGGGGGCGGGGCCAAACCATTTAGGATTCTATAGACCAGAATTATATCTGAATAGATGATTACATTATCCCAATTTAAGAACATCACAGAGGGATTCATTTTAGAACTCGGCTCAACTTACTGTAATTTCAAACTTTTATTCTTAAAATTTTCTTCACAAATGCTGAATATTTACCACAGGTGCCCTCACCAAACTAAGTCATAATTAGAATATCACGAGAACCTGTCATGTAGACTTTCACATATGTTAATAGTCCTTTATAAATAACGTGAAGGTGTGTGTCAAAGTGTCCTATGGCAGTGGTGGATGAAGTACTCCATTTTGTTTAGTAAACTTGCAGATACAACAGCAAACCAATAGTCAAGTAAAAGTATCACATTTTAAAATCTCAAGTGAAAGTATAAATATACGCCTTACTTTAAGAGTAAAAAGTAATTATTTTTGGTTTGGAGAACTGTTAAAGCATCAAATTGTATCTTGTTTGATTTCTGTTGAGTCGTTACAGGCAACTTTCCAGGTTATTTTTCTCTATAGAAGATTTATTTATTTATTTTTTGCTCAAAGGGAACAAGGAGGAAAAACAGGCAAGACATCACAGTAACACTCTATAATAACTCCACTTATTCATGCCTTAATAAAGCTTGAACAAAGACTTAATTCATAATCAACAAATAGTTTATTAAGAATGATTCAGGCTTAGTAACTATTTAACAAATATTCTAACCTTAATTAAGTAGCTACTAAGCCTGAATCGTGCTTAATAAAGTGTATATTCATTATTAATTAAGTCTTTGTTAATGCTTTATTGAGGCTAAATAAGATGTAGTTATTATAAAGTGGTACCGACATCACCATAAATGTGTAAAAAATAAACCTCTCAGTCTTTTCAGCGGGGCTAAAACCGTAAGAAAATATACTTTTACTTTTCAGTCCAGTTAAAAAATGTAGAGGAGAAGAAAGTACAGATACACGCTCTGAAATGTAGTGAAGTTAAAGCAGCTACAGTAAAATGTACTTAAAGGGCCCATGTCAGGTTGGGCTGCTCATTCAACCAAAATGTAGTTCAGTTAAACATATTTCAAAATTAGCTACAATTCTTTACAAATTTTACACATTTTTTTGCAATTTTTAGCTTTTTTATTTTACTTCCTGGTTGTAAATGATGACATCACGCTAGGAAATTACCAAGCAACAACACTGTAAACTGGGCCAAAACTCATCTAATGCCACTTTTTTTTTAATTTGACAAATAAAAATAAATGTGAACACCTTTATTTTGTTGAATTAATGTTTAAAGGGTCAAAATGGTAGTTTATTTTGTGTAAATTATGTATAAGCTTTGTCTCCCTAGTGTGATGTTTACTTCCTGTATTTTTCAACAGCTTTTTCAACTTTTCTCCACAAACAGTCACCTGATTGGTGTAAAACTATAATTTATATTTACAACAGATATTAATACACTAAATAAAGTCAAAATTAGAAAATCATAGAAACCTGTCATACGCACAGATACCTAGAAAATGTACTTTTACTTTTGTACTTTATTACCTTCCACCACTGCCTTTGGGACACAGAACTGAAAACCGCCCTAAAATGCAGGATATACAGAATGTAGACGCATGAATGAAAGCCATACAAGGCACAGAATCAGAAAGACCTAAGGGGAAAAGACATAAAAGAATATAATATGCAAACAAGATTAAGGGTTAGTTTCAATTAGTTTATGTAAAACCAGTAGATTAGTGGACACTGTTGACCGTCTTGTTACTGTAGAAGGGCCAGATATTCCTACAATAAAAAGTCATGGAAAGACAGGGCAAGAAATGTCATTGAAAAAAGTAAAAAGTCATTTTTTTAGACGCTAGCTGTGTCTGTCACTGCTCTGTGTTTACTGCAGGGTGACCAGAGTTTGCAGTCAATACGCTGTTGTTGTTCGCAGGGGCGCAGCATCAAATTCTGGGCCCCAGGTAAAAACCCTCTCGCTGGGCCCCTAATACATACTTTTGTACTGGATTATATGAATATACAACCTGTGGTTTCTACATACACTCAACAATAACTCGCTAATGTAATGATATCTTGTCCAGATTCTGGCTTATATTATGATACAGTACTGCTATAATTACACCAGTTTAACAAAGATCTCGAAATATATTTTTACAATAAGAACATACACTAATCGAAAATAAAATCATTCATTTTATTTGTTAACTTGGCTAATTGACCCTTTAAAATCAAATGTCATCAGAACGTTCAAAATTCCAGAATGGAGGCAACTGCAAACAAAATTAAGTAGACCAGAGCACACTTTCAATATTTAACTGACATTGCATGTAAATTTTCAAGGTTTCGACTCTTTCTAACATAAAATAAGCAACAATTTTGAAATTCCAGGGTAGAAATGTCAGATAGTTTGCTTCTTTATTACAAAGACGAAAAACAAATGATCATTTTATTATTATTATTTTACCCAAAATTGTATTTGAGCTTCACAATAAAAGTATAATTTGTGGCAAAGTATGTCATAAATGTAGAGATGAAATGAAAAACTATTGCGGGCTCAAAATTTCTGTAAGTATTTGTCCAGTAAAGTCTTAAAATGTAGATGTTTCCTTCATCAAAATGCAAAACGTTCATTGTAATCTCTTATCAAAAGAAATAATATAAAAGACAATTGTAAATGTCTTAAAACTGAGCTCTAATATCGCTCACAATGTGTCTGAGTCGTTTTAGTTTGCCAAAACCACCTTGATTTTTCATATTTTGTGATATTCTGAGGTTAATCCCAGTTGCTCCATTGAAATCACATTATGTTCCACTCCACTTTTGCCTCCATTCTGAATTTACAATGTTTTTGATGTCACGCATAATTATATTTAGTCTTTCAAGGTCTTTACTCGACCTTTAACAACAAAAAACGATTAAACCATACAAAAATGAGAAAAAAGAAAAAAATCGCATGCGTTTGAAGGCCCTTCTCTGCCCTGGGCCCCCGGGAAACAAGTACCCTTTACCCCCCCAGTCTGACACCCCTGGTTGTTCACATTTGCTGGTTCGAACACTGACATTAGATGAGGCACAAATACAAAGGTCAAATAAAAGTCAATTGGAAGGTTATTGCAAAAAAAAAAAAAAGGGTTCTTCGTATTAGTTTGCGTTGAGTTCTTGGCTGCTGGAACTGGACGTCTCTTAAAGGGCCCATGACAGGTCGGACCACTCATTTACCTAAAATGCAGTTAAGATAAATATATTTCAAGTTTCGCTAAAATTCTTTACAAATGTTATCCCGGTTTAGCAGTTTTATACGTTTTAATTTCACTTCCTGGTTGTAAATAATGACATCACACTAGGAAATTACCATAGCAACGACACTGTAAACTGGGCTAAAACTCATCTAATGTCATCAGTTCTTTTACCTGACAAATAAAAATATATTTGAACTTATTTATTTAGTTGAATTCATGTTTAAATGGTCAAAAAAGTAGTTTATTTTGTGTAAATCATGTATAAAGTTTGTCTCCCTGGTGTGATGTCATCAGTTTGTTTACTTCCTGTAATTTTCAACATAACCTTTTTCCATAAACAGCGACCTGATTGGTATAAAACTATCATTTATATGTACAACAAGTATTAATACACTGAATAAAGTGAAAATTAGAAAATCATAAAAACCTGTCATACGCACTTTAATATAGGTCACCATGGCGATGAATCTTCTACTTTTGTTACACCACATTAATTGGAAAAAAATGCTAAAACTAGGTGCGATGATGTGGGCTAATTCAGAATTCAAGTGGAAAGAAAAGAAACCGAACTATCCAAGGATTATTGTTAGGAAAATACAACACGGAGTAAAACAAAACCTGATCTTTTACCGGGACGACCGACTTGCGTTCTTTGCGTTTCCCAAACTTGAGCATCCACCGGCCCCGCGGACACCCACGAAGCCCCGCTCTCTCCTGTCCTGTCTGTGCTCGGTGTCTAGACGAGCCCAGAGGAATCAGCTTAGGCCCTGCTGTGGCGGGACGTGGCCCTCCCCATTGTTCAGCGGCCAGACTCTCATAATACGCTTAGCACCAACAGTCATAACACCTGCATTGTTGTGAGTGCACCACCGGCAGCTTACCAGGCAGCGGCCACCAGCCCGAAACACACTTGGACACGCTTTGTTGATCTGTGAGGGAATGACCTACTGTATCTGTGAGAGGGGAAGGAGAACACTGTCTCAAGTTAAACAAAAGAACGACTTTATAATAACTGCACCTTGATTAGACTTGATAAAACATGGACACGGTCTTAATTCATAATGAACACATAGTTTATTAAGAATGATTTAAATGTAGTAACTTCGTGATTAAAGGGGTGGGGGATAGGGGATTGATGAAGTAGTTATTAAGCCTGAATCATTCTTAGTGAAGTATTTGTTCATAATGAATCAAGACATTATTAATACTATAATAAAATGTTAGCCCAGGAAAAGACATTTTGGCCAGAGGAACTGTATTAGACCTAAAATAGCATTAACTAGAGGTAGGACTGGTACTTGTACTGGTACTTGGAGTACTTGTGGCAGTAGCCAGTGTGCTATCAAAGGCGTACTTTGGCAGGTGTCACATAAGACTGTCTAAACCAGGGGTGGGCAATTATTTTGACGCAAGGGCCACATTGGATTTTTACACTTGCCTGGGGGCCAGACCATTTTACACACATACTACTACGCATAGACTTAATGCCTAAAATATACAAAAAATTACAACAGAATAGCAAAAATCATTACCTTTATTTAGTGGGAACAGTGCAGTTGGTCACTCCTTTTATCCAATGCATCAAAGTTTGGTTTTATTCTAGTGGTGGCTGTTCTCAAAACTGATTTTTAATGAACAAGCAGCTGCTCAGGAAACTATAAAATGACAAATGCACCACACCTAACTCATACAATTTTTTATTGAATGCTTTGCGGGCCGAATCAAAATGCCAAAAGGGCCGCATGTGGCCCCCGGGCCTTAGTTTGCCCCCCTCTGGTCTAAACTGAACTTTTATAAACAGGCAAAAGTAACATGCTTAGAACAGCTGTAATGCTTTCAATAATGTTGGGACTCTAAGTCAGTCGACGAAGATTCATCATTTGAATAATAAAACGTCTTTCATGACACCCAATGCGCTTTTCATCATTCATTGCATTTATTCCACACTTAGTGGTGTAAGCTACTATTGTACCTACAGCTGCCCTGAGGCAGACTGACAGAAACCAGGCCAGATGCTAGCTGTGATGCCTGAATTGCTGAGTCTTTTGTCCTGAAGACTGTTACTCTCCTCAGACTGCTGACACATCTGAGGAGAGTAACAGTCTTCAGGAGAGTAAGAGTCTGCTGACTCTACCTGACACATCCTCATGAAGCTGCACAGAGACACAAAGGCCACTCAAAGTGCAGTGAAAATGTTTCTGCAGCTGGATTTGAATCAAAGTGTCAGTGGCCCGTTCGACCGCCACAAATCACCCTCGCATGCGCTACATTCATAGGCAATGTGGGTTAAGTGTCTTGCCTAAGGACACAATACTAGTTTGCACAAGAGCCATAGCTGACTCACTGTGGCTCCTGGTGTAAGCGATCTCCCATCCAAGTACTAACCAAGCTGACCTTCCTTAGCTTCCCAGCTCTGAAGTGATCAGATACTGATGAGCACATACAGCCACAGGGCAGGACAGAAAACCATAATGCGTCCTGTTTTGGTGTTTCTGGTGTTACAGTAGAAGCTCGATCAATCCATATATCAGGAGGATTACATGGAGGTGACAGTGAGTCGTGTGAAACGCCCAACAATATCATTTGGGTTAGAGAAAGATCACGTAACAAGAAATGTGGCAACCCATGACAAAAAAGGGAGCTTGAATACTGCAAGAAAGTCAGAAGTTGTATCAGAGGAAAAAGTCAAGTTAGAGCACAATCAGGTTCTATTCCTGGACAAGCCGTGGCCTTCCAGTGTGGTTCCTTCCTGTGTCAGGGTAGCTTTTCTACGGTACTTCTCACAATGATCAAATGTATCAAACAAGGTAGAAGACCATGTTCTAAATCTCTTTGCAGAACAGAATACATTTATATAAATATTGTGACATTGAAACCCCAACTTTCCATGACTCAGGTTCACGTCCACGTCAGCGTTTTTATCTGTGAGAGACGGGCACCCACGGACCACATGAGCGCAGCTTATAATACTCTTAGCCCGAACACCTCCGGCCGGTCACCACCAGCGCCCAGGGCACCTAAGCCCGGCCCTAAGAGCATTCTGGGAGCGGAGGCAGGTCTCGGTGCCCTTTGTGCCCCGCCGTAACAGGCATTATCCATAAAGCCAATATTTACAGCTTAAAATTGGATTCTAAAGCTGGACGGGAACGAATTCACATGACGCGTGACCAGAGCGGATTCCTCAAGGGTCTGGGAATCAAACCAGAGACCTCCTGGCCGAGATACGTCTTTAAAAAGTTATCTGTGTGACTTTCCTGCTCGTCTCCATGGAGATGCAATTGATTTTCAAATCAAATCAAATCAATTTATTTTTATAATGCCCAAAATCACAACAACAGTTGCCTCGATGGGCCACAGGTTTTCCCGGAATGTTCTGCACTGCAACCTATTTGACTTGCGTTTCCTTCCATTTGAAGTGTTTCACCGCACGAAAAACGCTATGTGGGCTCGCCTCTCCACAGATCGGACCTGTAACTTTGCTCGCACGCCGTGTCTCGTGGAAATGGATGCGTTTAATGCCATACTGTGGAACATTCTCTTCTAATTGGAGACAAACAGGTGGCGGACCCTCCAACAGAAAAGTTACACAGTTGCACCTTTAAATCTATAAATGTGAGTCCATGTTGACGTTATGGTGGTCCAGATTGGCCTTAAGTGAGTGAATAGGAAAAAATACTACATTTAAAGATATTAATTTGAAACTTCTCCTGTAGTTTACTCACATAAATGTAAGAAAAAATATATTACAAGTTTCTCATCATGTCATGTTTTCATGTAGAAATAAGACATTTGTAACATGTGTAAAAATGACCAAAAATACACTAATTTGGGACATTTAAAACATGACATGACATAACCAGGTTAAAATTTCTTGGTTCATTTTGTACACATATTAGTTACAAAAAAATGTACAGAGGGGATTTTGGATTTCTTGTTTAGTTTTTAAGTAAACTAGATCTGACTGAAAATTGTCCTAAAAATTTTGCCTATTAAAAAAAAAAAAAAAAAAACTTAAAAATTCAATACATCAAGTTTAGAATTAGATATAAAAAAATCCTTCGTCAAAATCTTGTTGAGTCCAAGAATGTACCGTTTGGTGAGTGTAGGAGCTACTTTAAGGCTGATCTTTATGTCCCGAGGGAGAAAAATGCATTTTAAGAAAACGGCCTTTGAAGTTACAATGTCCCACAGAAATCTATGGATGAAGTGGATTAAATGAAAGAATAAAACATCTTTAGGAGCAGATTGGACACGTTTAGTGTTTCCACATGAAAGCCGATATGTATATGAGAGAGCAAACTGACCAAAAACAAAAACAGAAAAAAAAAATACTTTAGCCTGTAGTGTCTCGCCTTAATCCAGGGTTTTTACAGACTTTTGGACATCTCAGTTTGGTGCTTCATCTCAAGACAAAGACACATTTCCTTAGGGATACAGAAAGTAATCTTGAACTTTGATTTAGAACAATACAACAGACCCTTGAGTTTCATCCTGCATGCCAGCGAGTGTGCCTTGATAAAGTGAGTGTTTCAGTGTTCAGGACATGCTTCTGTACCATAAAAGAATGAAAGGCTACATTCACGTTGCAGTTCTTGACGCTCAATTCCGATTTTTTCCCAAATCAGATTTTTTTTTTGGAGAGGCGGTTCACATTGCAAATAAAATGTGACTCAAAGCAGTTTTCACGCGTAAACCCAAACCACTTACTCAGTCTGTAGTCATCTTTATCTCCTGACGTTTTACATTTGTAGCGTTTAACAAAAACAATTCAGTTTGAAACGTAATTTATTGTTTTTGTATCTGCACTTTCTGGCTTTAATGCATTTGAAGGTTTAATCTGTTTCATTTTTGTCTTTTAAGTCAGATAAATGTAACTTGCCTGTTCAGACTTCACTCACTTTGCAAAAAATCTGATAAAATCTTTATTTATCTCCACATACGAAAGTTTTCTGGGTCGCATTAGAAAAAAATAAAAATATGATTCGACCTGCAGTGTGAATGTCGCCATCACATATAACAAGAACCATACAGTGGCACAGATATCGTTTCCCACATCATCTGGAACATATTTTTTACTAAAAGGTCTGATTTTTTTAACCCTGTAGATTTTCCCGTCAGCCATGCAGTGTGCTGTGAGTCAAAAAATGTTGAAAAACACTGCAATAGGCAACATAATGAATACTGTATAATAATAATATTGCGATAAAGAAGTGTAGCCCGAAGTGTCGCTCGACCGGGGCCCAGACAGTTTTCACTGAGGGCTGAGAGTCAAACGTATAGACCCTTTTAAAAATTTGCAAACAAAAACATTCTAAATTCTGGAATGGAGGCAAAACTGAAGTGCAAAATAATGTGATTTCACTGGAGAAACTGGGATTTAACCTCAGAATATCACAAAATATGAAAAATAAAGGTGGTTTTGATGAGTGAAAACCACATGAGTGACACCAGAGCCTGATTTAAACACATAAACTGTTGCATTTTATCATATTTGTTTAAGTAAAAGGAAAGTTTATGATATACATTTGGCATTTTGATGGTTAAATCCTGTTTTTTACTGAACAGAAATGTTGACCCCTCAATAGTTTTTCATTTTCTCTGCAAATATCTGTCATACTTTATCACAAATTATACTATATTACTTTTTGTGCAGCTCAAATACATACATAATATTGAGGCTAAAAATGTTTATAAAGAAAGTTAAAGTTAAAGATGTTTTATTAATTCTTTTAATCCACTTCATTCATAGATTTCTGTGGGACATTGTGACTTCAAAGGCCGTTTTCTTAAAATGCAAATTTTCTTCCACAGAGACAAACAGATCAGTCTTAAAGTGGCTCCAACACTCACCAAACTTTGCAGTCTAGGACTGAACAAGATTCTCACTGAACGTACTGAAGGATTTGTTGATATTTAATTCCTGAAGCCTGATTTATTAAAGTTTTAAGTAAACAAAAATTAGGCAAAATTTGAATTTTCAGGCCAATTTTCAGTCAAAGCTACTTTACTCAAAACTAAATAAGAAATCCAAAATTCCCTCTGTACATTTTTTTGTAACTAATATGTGTATAAAATGAATTAAGAAATTTAAACCTGGTTCTGTCCATTTTTCAGATTGAGATGTCCCAAATATGTGCAATGTTGGTCATTTTTACACAAAATGCCTTCAAATTGATATCTTTAAATTTAAGATAAACAGGTGACGCCACACAGGGACCAAGTTACGGGTCAGATCTGTGGAGAGGTGACCCCACTCAGATTACATCTTCATTTTTTAGCAATAAAGACACCTGTACTGGACAAATGTTAAAAGTAAAGTTAAAGGGGATGTATTGTGTTGACTTTTTTGAGTCTTTCATTAACCATGGTTCAGCGTAAATGTGTTTCCTCATCATTATCTTAAACGTTGTATTTTGATTTTAGTCGCCATTTATCAACAATAAAACATGCAAATGAAAATCTACTGCCTGCTGCTTGTTACAGTGAAATGTCTCTATGAAGAGGCGGGGCTTCTCTGTTCTGCACTTTTATACAGGAAGTCAATGGACATGTTTCTAATATTGAGCCGTTTTAGATCAATTTTGCGGTTTACGATGAACACAATGTAAAATGATAGGTGTAGATGAATGCTTATTATATTTAAAAATACATAATACGTCATCTTTAAAATTCAAAGCCATACTGTGGAACATTCCAGGCAAAGTAATACCATCACCATGGAGACAAACAGGTGGAAGAACATGATACTGCAAAGTTACACAGTGCATTTAAATGACTAAATTAACGTGATATTTTTGTCGCTTAAAAAAAGAAAACATCTGAATCTTGACTGAAACAAAAAATCCTTTTAGTCAAAATGTTAAAACTGAAGTATGCAGTATTAAAATGAGTTAAAGTACCTCTGACAGGTTGGACTACTCATTTAACAAAAATGCAGGTGAGATGAATATATTTCAAATTTGGCTAAAATCTTTACAAATTTTACCCCAGTTTAGGTGTTTTATCAGATTTTTAATTTTACTTCCTGGTTGTAAATGATGACATCACGCTGGGAAATTACCAAGAAACCATCCTGTACAGTGCACCAAAACTCATCTAATGTCACAGATTTTTTATTTGACAGAAAAATTCATATGAGCACCTTTATATTATTGAATCAATCTTTAAAGGGTTAAAAATATGTTTCTTTTGTGTGTATAAGTATGCATTACCTTTGTCTCCCCAGTGTGATGTCATCCATTTGTTTACTTCCTGTAATTTTCAAAATATTTTTGAACTTTTCTCCACAAGCAGCGACCTGATTGTACCTGACTGATAATACTACTTGTAAATTTATATGTACAAGTAGTATGAATACACTGAATAAAGTCAAAATGAGAAACTAATAAAAACCTGTCATAGGCACTTTAAAGTTTAGCTTAAAAACGTATACATTTTATCCAGATTTAGCTGGTTTTTTTTAGTTTTGTAATATCACTTCCTGGTTGTAAATAATGACATCACACTAAGAAATGACTTTGTACACTGGACTAAAACTCGGCTAATGTCACAGATTTTTTAATTTGACAAATCAATATATATGTAAACACTTTATTTTGTTGAATTAATGTTTGAAGCAGTAAACAAAAAAGTAGTTACTTTTGTGAAAATTATGCTTAACCTCTGGATGGAATGAGTCTGAGTCTGCCTAGAGTGATGTCATCGATTTCTTTTTACTTCCTGTAATTTTCAACAGGTTTTTCAACTTTTTCCACAAACTACAACTTGATTTGTGTAAAACTAGATTTTCTTTAGCTGCAATAGGTATTAAAACACCAATTAAAATCAAAATAGTTAAAACCTGTCATACGCACTTTAAAGATTACAACCATCTGCCAAAAAATCTGCCCTTTAACTGCCCCTGCAGCAGCCCAAAGTACGGTGAACGCAGACAGATAGCTAAACTGTGATTTTTGGCCCAGAATCCAGACTTTACCAAAAACAAGTAGCTCCGGTGGCCACGCCCTCCACGTGTTTGCGATCTCCTGAACCAACACCGCAATGCAGATGTCACATAAGTTGTCAATTTGTTTTGAAGTGGAGTCGGCCGCGCTCACAGAAGGTCAAATTCAAGGTCTGTTTGGGAACAATACACAGAGAGGGCACGCAGACTGCTCCCCGCCGCGTCCTGCCTCAGCCCACAGCCCAGAGCCGGGGCACTGCTGCTGGGAATGTGGGCCGGAGGGGGGAGGGCGAGGGGGGGAGGCGTGGAGGACGGGGTCACGCCACACACCAGCAAAGTGTGAGGAGAGACTTAGTTTGGATCCGT
The DNA here is from genome assembly GCA_019453435.1 of Rhinogobius similis. NCBI lineage: Eukaryota > Metazoa > Chordata > Actinopteri > Gobiiformes > Gobiidae > Rhinogobius > Rhinogobius similis. The sequence goes on from CM033631.1 coordinate 33,251,807, forward strand.
GGAAGAAGGACAGACACTGAAGCGAAGAATTACTCAAGAAAAAGTGAAAGTATGACAAGAAAAGAATGTACTTAAAGGTGCTGTACTTTTTTTGAAATATGAAAAACATAACTAGTTCATATTTGTGAGTTTTTAAATCTGTGTTGCCCCAGTACAGATCCATTCTGGTGAAAATGACACCACAGTGCTTTCTCTGTATCTGTTCATAGAGTGTTTCATCCTCTGAAAGAAGCTGGAAGTGTGCAGTTAGCATGCTAATGTTTGTTGTTTGTTAGCTTTACCCGTGAAAGCATGCACCCCAAAATGAAAACAAACTCAAAAACACGTGCCCAAATTGAAAACACACACCCAAATTCAAAAAGACGCACCCAAATCGAAAACACGCACAGAAACTTAAAAACACACCCAAATCAAAAACACACCCAAATCAAAAACACATGCCTAAATCAAAAACATGAACCCAAATCAAAAACACGCACCCGAGTTAACAACACACACCAAAACTCAAAAACAAGCACCTAAATTGTAAACACGTGCCCAAACTAAAAACACGCACCTAAATAAAAAACGCGCGCCCAAATCGAAAACATACACCCAAACTCAAAAATACGCACCCAAATCAAAAACATGCACCCAAACTCAAAAATATGCACCCAAATCAAAAACACACATCCAAACTCAAAAACACGCACCCAAATCAAAAACATGCACCCAAACTCAAAAATATGCACCCAAATCAAAAACACACATCCAAACTCAAAAACACACACCCAAATTGAAAACACACACGCAAACTCAAAAATACGCACCTAAATCAAAAACGCGCGCCCAAATCAAAAACATACACCCAAACTCAAGAATACGCACCCAAATCAAAAACACACATCCAAACTCAAAAACACGCACCCAAATCAAAAACACACATCCAAACTCAAAAACACGCACCCAAATCAAAAACATGCACCCAAACTCAAAAACATGCACCTAAATCAAAAACACGCACCCAAATCAAAAACACACGCCTTAATCAAAAACAACTACCCAAATCAAAAACACACATCCAAACTCAAAAACACGCACCCAAATTGAAAACACACACGCAAACTCAAAAACACGCACCTAACTCAAAAAGGCGCGCCCAAATCAAAACCAACCACTCAAATCGAAAACATACACCCAAACTCAAAAATACGCACCCAAATCAAAAACACACATCCAAACTCAAAAACACGCACCCAAATCAAAAACATGCACCTAAATCAAAAACACGCACCCAAATCAAAAACACACATCCAAACTCAAAAACACGCACCCAAATCAAAAACATGCACCTAAATCAAAAACACGCACCCAAATCAAAAACACGCACCCAAATCAAAAACACACATCCAAACTCAAAAACATGCACTTAAATCAAAAACACACACCCAAATCAAAAACACACATCCAAACTCAAAAACACGCACCCAAATCAAAAACATGCACCTAAATCAAAAACATGCACCCAAATCAAAAACACACATCCAAACTCAAAAACATGCACCTAAATCAAAAACAACCACCCAAATCAAAAACATACACCCAAATCAAAAACACGCACCCAAATCAAAAACACGCACCCAAATCAAAAACACGCACCCAAATCAAAAACACACATCCAAATCAAAAACACACACACGAACTTAAAACACACCCAAACTCAAAAACACGCACTCAAACTCAACAAAGCAGATTACAAAAAGCGTAGGTCCAGGGTGCTTTATTATGATGACAGATAGGAGCCTGTTTCCGCCGTTGTGATTGGCTGACAGAAACTATCAGGAAGGCAAACAAACACCTCATGAAGACACCGACAGAAACAAGTATTTTTGAGTTTGAGTGCGTGTTTTTGAGTTTGGGGATGCGTGTTTTTGAGTTTGGGGATGCGTGTTTTTGATTTGGGTAAGTGTTTTTGATTTGGGTGCGTGTTTTCGATTTGGGTCCATATTTTTGATTTGGGTGCCTGTTTTTGATTTGGGTGCGTGTTTTCGACTTGGGTGCATGTTTTTGATTTGGTTGCATGTTTTTCATTTGGGTGCATGTTTTTGATTTGGGTGCATATTTTTGATTTGGGTAAGTGTTTTTGATTTGGATGTGTGTTTTTGATTTGGGTAAGTGTTTTTGATTTGGGTCCATGTTTTATATTTGGGTGCGTGTTTTTGATTTGGGTGCGTGTTTTCGACTTAGGTGCATATTTGTGATTTGGGTGCATGTTTTTGATTTGCGTGCGTGTTTTTGATTTGGGTGCGTGTTTTTGATTTGGATGTGTGTTTTTGATTTGGGTAAGTGTTTTCGACTTGGGTGCATGTTTTTGATTTGGGTGCATGTTTTTGATTTGGGTGCATGTTTTTGATTTGGGTGCATGTTTTTGATTTGGGTAAGTGTTTTCGACTTGGGTGCATGTTTTTGATTTGGGTGCATGTTTATGATTTGGGTGCGTGTTTTTGATATTGGTGCGTGTTTCTGATTTGGGTGCATGTTTTTGATTTGGGCGCGTGTTTTCGACTTGGGTAAGTGTTTTTGATTTGGGTGCAAATTTTTGATTTGGGTAAGTGTTTTCGACTTGGGTGCATGTTTTTGATTTGGGTGCATGTTTATGATTTGGGTGCGTGTTTTTGATATTGGTGCGTGTTTCTGATTTGGGTGCATGTTTTGGATTTGGGTGCGTGTTTTCGACTTGGGTGCATGTTTTTGATTTGGGTAAGTGTTTTTGATTTGGGTGCATGTTTTTGATCCGGGTGCATGTTTTTGATTTGGGTAAGTGTTTTCGATTTGGATGTGTGTTTTTGATCTGGGTGCATGTTTTCAATTTGGGTACGTGTTTTCGATTCGGGTGTACGTTTTTTGGCTTTGGTGTGTGTTTTTTACTTTGGTGCGTGTTGTCGATTTGTGTTTTTAATTTGGATGCATGTTTTTTTCTTTGGGTTGTTGTTTTTGATCTGGTTGTGTGTTTTGACACCTTTTTTTTCCCCTTTTTTTTCCTTTTGTACTTTGTTACTTTCCGCAGCTGAATCTAGGTAGATGAAGGATTTTTTGATAAAAGAGTTGCAAGTAGTTGTGTTGTAAATTCATATTTCAGATTTTTTATACAGAATAAGACGCTATGTGTTTTGGAGGACTTTATAATTATGGCAACCTTTGCGATAGGGACGATCCAAATAGTGAGAAATCTAGTTATATAAATGTATTCATTCAGTAATAAATTATGCAACATAACAGTCTCTTACTCGAGTTAAAGTGTTAGTTTCTTTTCCTTTTGTGAGTAAATCTGACAAAAGCTTTATGCCGACAACGGGAAATGATCTGAACAATTGTGTTTCTTGCGCTGCTCTTTCAGATATGATTTTGTTTTTGGGCGCCATCTTTTCAAAACACCAGATTTTGTCCATTTTTCAATGTTCTGTCCTTCTAATTACATTAACATCAAACTGTGAGGTTAAAGGAGACATATTACAATATCTTTCAGGTATTGAACTACTTCTTGTTCAAAACTGCAGAACTGATAAGCTCCGCCTCTTCATCACAGATCGTCATTTAGATGTTTTTGTTTTTGAAAAGGGGCTTCGTGACATACGGGAGATTTATTTGACCTTCATCCTTTGAAGACACGGGTGGGCCGACCTGTCAGGAGCAGCGGGCGGCCATGGTCCCCAGATCCGGCAAGCGTCGCACTGTTTCCACGGAGACAAGCAGGTCACACCACCAGGCCAGGTTACAGGTCAGATCTGTGGAGAGGCAAGCCCACTCACAGTAAGAATGCACATTTTCCATTGTATTTTTACGCAATAAAAACAAGAGAGATACGTTTACTTTACTTCTAACTTAAAGACCATGGACATATTTTTTTTACACTGAGAAGAGGTGGATTTGCTGCAGTGGTGCTCTGTAGTAAAAGCAGCTGTTGGGTTGAACATAAATCCGCCAAAGAGTGAGCGCTGCATCTAATTATACAGCGTTTATGCTCCAAGAACCAAGAAGTGCACTAGCATGTTAGCTGATGATGGTAAAACTTCACTCTGGCCTCTGAAAGTCGTGAAAAGTGCTTGAAAACTCATCACGGTGAATAATTAAGAAACTTGGATTATGTGAGAAAGTGAGAAATACCTTCGAATAACCCAAACTCTTGATTTTGAACCAGGGTGCCGAGGAAAACAATAGTGTGCCTCGAATCATCATCGTTCATTCTAAAAAAAAAAGTTCTAATTTGGATACACATACATTTAATTGAATATTTTACCATTCTGTGGTGTCTGGAAACGAAAAAGAAAGCATAAGAATCGCAAATGCCGAATTTAAAGAACCAGACAGTGGCACCACAATTATTGGCCATGTTTCATTAAAGGTCTGATTTAGAGGTGATGTTTAGTAGGTGGTGTGCCGTGGTATCTTTTCAAACAAAAAAGAGTGCCGCAACTTGAAAAAAGCTTGACAAACACTGCACTAACCCAATCGAACGATGCCCAAGCACAGCAAGCTTTTTAACCATGTTCTAACAGGTTCCGTCATCAAAAACATACCTGGAGTAGCATTCAGTTGCATTCACGCTGTTTTGAGGAATGTTCATCAGAAAATCCTCCCCCCTGTGAGCGTCAAACCCACTTCCTGCGAACTCCCTCTATCCGGGACGTATTTTCGGATCATCTACGTCACTTATCAGAGTCTTACGCTGTTTTAAGTCTTTGAATCATCGCTAAACATTTCTGGCTCTACACACGATAACTGCTGCAGCAAATTGGCATCATAACGTCTTTTCAGAGCTAACTTCACTAGATTGTATATTGTGCTGGCGCAATCTGCTGGCTGGATGCACTGAGTAAGTGTAATTTCATTGTGACTGATTTTAAAAAAAGTAATTGGATGAATAAGAAACTTTTTGTTTTTGTTTTAAAACATAAGATGGCAAATTTAAGGTAGTCAAGAGCATGTTTAAAGGCTAAAAACAATATGAAAAATCCAGAAACCGTTTCAAGACAGAACAAGAAGAACAATGAACAAGACGGTGACACCATAATTATTCGCCATGTTTATGACGTATGATTTTTCATTAAAAGGTCTGATTTAGACGTGATATTTAGGACGTGGTGTGCCGTGGTATCTTTTCAACCAAAAAGAGTGCCGCAACTTGAAAAGAACTTGAAAAACACTGCACTAACCCAATCGAACTATGCCCAAGCACAGCAAGCCCCTTAAGCATGGTTCGATAATCCAGTATAAGTGCAAACTGCCCACCAATCAGACTTCGGCTCGGTTGGAGAGGTGGGATCCATGCTTATCTTTAATGAGGACAGCGGACAGCGACAAAAGTTTGGAATTCTCTTGTCTCCTATTGTCTCTTGTCTCGCTGCTGTTTAATCCAAACCTGAAAAACGGAGTAGCACGTATCACGGGCAAGACTCGTGTTTGCCTCGAGATGCATTGGACTACTGAGCTTATTTTCTCAGCTAAAGCGTTGTTAGCGCTACATGATAACGTCACTGAGAGAGTTCGATTTTGCACTCTGCAGTTACAGTTCAAAAGTGCAATTGCGAGTCCGCACTAAAAATCAAGCACACTGCCTTTAAATGAGATTTACGAAGTAGCAACACTAAAAGTATTCATGGGTTTAAGCTTCTTGTTACAGGCAACACTTTTCACCATTCACAGGACAGGATTATGTTGTTTAAAATGATTTATTACCATGGCAACGGTCTCACCCACTTTTAACTACCATTTCCATATGACGACGCTAACAATGTAACGCCATGCTAGTGTGTGTATATTTTGGCGTGGGGGTGGGGTGGGGTTACAGACAGAACAGCAGACTGTGGCCCCGGCTCTGCCCTGAGCTCGGGGCCCCCTCCTCAGCAGGGATCCAGCATGAGAAGTACACACTCGGGAGGACCACAATACAATATGATTTATATCTGCGCTCGGAATCTTATAGTGGGACAAAGATTCCATTGTGCGACTCGAAGAAAAGATAGAACGTTGACATTAGAGAGAGGGTTTTGTGACCGAACCAGATGGGTCCTGTGTCATCATCAGGGTAACGCTGGGGTTGGGTGAGGTGCGTTCTAAAGAGTAGTAGTTTAAAAGTAGATGTATGTTGAATAGATCCGAAACATAACTACAGCAAATTTAAAGGTGCACTCTGTAACTTTTCTGGGTGGAGGATCCGCCATCTGCTTGTCTCCATAGAGATGTTATTGCTTTGCCTGGAATGTCACGCTCAGTGGCGGTCCTAGGAATTTGGGGGCCCAAGGCAAAATTAAAGAAAGGCCCCTTCTCATCAAGTGTGATTTTCGGTCGTATCTCTTGAACTGTTCTTGAAAGGAAGCTTGTTTCTATTGATTTATTTTTTGTTTTGTTTATCGGAGGTTTATAAATATGGGGTGGTAAGTGAACTATTGGAAAATTCTAATGCATATTTTCAATCGGTAACATGTTCTAAACAGTTTTAAACAGGAGGTTTGGAGGTTCTTCCCCAGAAGAATATTTAAGAAATTAGACCATATTTCCTGTTTGATGAATTTTAACACATGTTCCAGCTGATTTTAATACATGATATTAATTTGTATTTTTATATTATATATAAAATATTAATAATATATTTTATATTATATTATGATATTAATTTAGTTTGTTTTTTGTATTTACTATACTGTCCTTTTTTCTAAAAGTACACCGCACCACTTTACTTAGATATTGAGGGAATAGCAACTGTTTCAGTACCTTGGGTCTTTGTTGATCGGGGGGCATGTTATGGGCCCCTTCAGGTTGGGGGCCCAATTGTGGCCTGTTGCCTAAAGTCCACCACTGGTTATGCTGCACAATATTGAACCTATCTATAGATCTCCACGTGACACAACCATGCAGGCTAAGTTACGGGTCAGATCTGTGCAGAAGGGGAGTCCGCTCCTTGGTAAGAATGCATATTTTTCAAATAATTTTTGAGCAAAAAAAACAAATAGTTTTTCAAAGTATGAGTAAGAAAATATTGGGTCATAATCATAGTATCAGTATGATTCCCCAGACATCTTGGTAGGTTTCATAGCAGAAAAAAAAAAAGGACATGGACATGAATTTTTTATAGAGCGTTTCGTCACTCATCCAAGTAGCTTCTAACAGGGACGTGGTAAGTCACTGGCCTAAATATCTGTCTGAAGGGAGACGCTAACTACGCTGAAGGTAACACTAACAGCTAACACTACAACAGATACTCCTTACTGTAAGCAACTAGCTTGTAGTTTTAGCCACATACTTAACTATATTCGAAGCGAAGGGCCACTGTATGGTAAATACAGTAAATTATTCAGAAGGCAGAGTATCTGTACCTTTAATAGGCTTGGAACATTCATTTTACATTTGTATGACAATGTTGTTTGTTATTGAGGTTAAGATGGTAAGACTGGCTATAAAAAGTACTCTGATTATCTGGGTCAATTCAGCAGGAGGCCTAAGGGTCACCAAAAATTGGTCTGAAGGTTGCATTTGACCCCTGGGCCATAGTTTGGACACTCCTGGTTTAAATAGATAGGCTAATGTTGTTTCTATAACATAGCTTTAAGGGCAACTGTTGTGTTATTTTCTGCTTTGTGAGGTGTCAAGGGTATCTATTAGACCACTGTTTTTCTGTTTCAGCTGTTCTTTTTATTTTGATTGTAAGGATCCCATGGCAGTCGACCTACTAAAACAATCCCAAATCATACCGTTAAGTAAAAATGTGGTATATGATATGGCGAATAATGTCCGTGCCACTACATTTATGGCTGAAATGGCTTGATATTTGTGTTTCTCCCAAAAATACTTGCTTTCAGGTGTGATTTTTATATTACCCACACCTGGTACCTGCCCCAGATGAGTTTAAACACACATCACATGCTTACATTAAGTTATTTATCAACAATTTTGAGAGAGTGCCAATAATTTTGTCCGGTCCATTTTAGCAGTTTTTTTTTCTTCAGGTTTTTTTTTTTTTTTTGTTCCAATACACACAAAGGAAATAAGCATGTATAAAGCAAAAAATGTAGAATTGCAATACTATTTGGGGAGAAATACTTCATATATAAATTCAGGGGTGCCAACACTTTCAGCCATAACTGTTGCGTTCTTTTTTGATATAGAAGTATGTTTAGGACACCCCAAAATGGCAAAATTGCAAATTAAAGCTATATTTGAACTCAGATTGGACATTTTTAAAGCCACACCTGGCAATAACTCACCCGTACAAGTTGAAAATCAAGGTATTATACGGTCTCTCACGTGATTCTCCACAAAACGTCACGATATAAAGGTAGAGTCGGCCTGAGGCGTAAACAATCTAAACAAATGTTCAGGACCATCACCAACAGAGGGCCACATGCTCTGGTAAAAGACATAAATATAAAAGTTAAAATTACAAATATGCTCCACGTTCAAACTCTAACTTATCTTTAAATACAACATAAAAATAATAACAATATCTTGTGATGCACCTGAAAACTGGACATGACGTGAATTATTCTAATTTTCTTGGGGTCGGGCCCAGAAATCCCCATATACATAATACCTCTGACTGTAAAAAGAAACATTTAAATGCTAACCAATGTGGCCTGCTCCACTAGAGATTCCAAATCACTTTTTCTTCCTAGAACGATCCTTATTTATCCATTTCTTGTCTTTATTTTCCATTGTTATGTGCAATTATTGTGTGTTTGGTGAGCTACAAAGTCTCATTTAGGGTCTACAAATGTGTAGAACCGGCCCTGTATGAAGGGATATTTGGTTTAGAGCTGATTAGTTCAGCGATTATACTTTCAGTTAATTAGTTGTTTAGATCGTGACAGACCAGCGAATATGAGATTTTTACCCAGATAAAGCTGAAGTGAAGCCGTTTGAGGACCTTCTGGTGGCATAAACAATCAAAGCAAATGTTTAGGGCCACAACCAATGGGGGGACACATGTTCTGGTGCACTGTATACAGACCAGAAAAATGCCATAAAGACAAGTAAAAATGTAAAATTAAAACTATTGAAATGGGTAATTAAATCAAATAAAAGATTGAATCCAAAAAGTACCTGAATATAGGACATGACAGGATATTTTTCTTGGGGGAGGACCCTCAAGCCCCCCTGTACATATGCCTATTTCTAATTGTCAAAAGAAAAATGTAAATCCTGAAGAATATAGCCTGCTCCGTTAAAGCTCTCAAATCCCAATTATTATATTCTCTTGTTACGTCAGTTTATTTGAACAGTGTGTTATTTGATACAAATAAAGTCTTGTTTAGGGCCGCCAAATGCCCAGAACTGGGCTATTTTAATCCAAAACACCAAATTTACACATTGTACTTGTCATTTCTGTGTGATTTCTGCTCTGAGTCATAAAACTCAGCTTTTGGCATGTTTTGGAGTCTGTGTATAGAGCAGTTAACAATAATTTCAATTACTAAATTAGTTGACAGTTATTTCTAGAATAGTTGCGATTAGTTGCAATTAATCGATTTACATGTTGCCACCAGGGGCGTCAGACTGGGGGGATAAAGGGGCCCAGGGCAGGGAGGGGTCCTCAAAAGCATGCAATGTTTTTTTCTCAGTAGCATTTTCCTACCTTATTTTGTTAAAATGAAAATATGCATGACATCTGAGGGCCCCATCACCCTGATAAAAATGAGACAATCATTGGTCACATATTAGCCAAGTTGTAGCAAATAAAATACTGATTTTAATTTGCAGTTAATATATTTCCTTCGTAATCATAAGTTTTGAGATGTTTCTGAAATTGATAGCAAAAAAAAAAAAAAAAAGAGCTGTGCTATAATATAAGTCTGTAGCTACACAGGATGTCTGTAAATTAGCGTGTTATTGTTAGATGTATGTAGACGCCATAAGATGCATGTTCTTGCAAAAGTATTAAAACAACAATAATAACCGAATTTGCAAGGATAAATAAATCATGTTCGAAGTGATGTATTAGGGCCCTCGAAGGTTTGTACCTGGGGCCCAGAATTTGGTGCTACGCCCCTGGTTGCAGCCCTTATTTGGTTGTTATTGTTCCATTGCTTTTGAGACTATTCAAATCCCTATTTCTATTTGCAGAGGTGGAAAGTAATGAAGAACAAAAGTAAAAGTAAAGGTACTGTACGAAAAAAAAAGTATGTTTCATTTGTGTAAGGGGTTGTTCTTAGCACGTGAAATTTTGCCTGAGCAAGCAAATCAAAATATACACATACAAATCTCTACAAAAATTAAGAAATTAATACAAATTGTTTACCAAAATTAAGAGAAACTCTTTACCAAAATTACGACATTTAATACATAATCTGCATGAAATACTTTTACTTTTTACTCTTAAAGTACATTAACAGATACTTCAATACATTTACTTAAGTAGTTTTTGCACATGTATCTGCACTTTTACTTGAGTAACAAAACTGAGTTGACAATTCCTTCACTGTCTGTCAGTGTTTCTCAACCAGGGGTACGGGGACCCCAAGGGGTACGTGAGGGATTACCAGAGGGTACTTGGAATTATTTTAAGGTTTTAAATGAAGATGAAATGTACTTTAATCTGTAAAAAAGTGTGTTTAGTTGTACATTTAGCATTTATTTGGAGGATCTTGGACCATAAATACAATTTAAACAATACATATAATAGAAATAACCAGTGGCAGACTTACCATTAGGCAACAGGCCACAATTGCCTTGGGCCCCCAATCAGATGCCCCCGGTCATTAGAGACACAAGGAAACAGTTGCTCTTCTCTCAGTATCAAAGTAAAGTAGTGCAGTGTACTTTTAAACTAGAAAAAGACCAACAAATAAAATGAAATAGTAAATAAAATATAAAATGATCAAATTTCTACTGAAATGCATGTATTTAAATCAGCTGAACATGAGCCAAAATGCACCAACAAACAGGAAATATCGTCTGATTTCTTAATTATTCTTCTGGAAAACGACCCCCAAACCCCCTGTTTAGAACTGTTTAGAACATGTAAGCTTTAAAATGGAAAAAAACAAAAACAACAAAAACTTTCTTCAAGAACAATTCAAGAGACACGACAAGAAAATTTATAGAAAATCACACTTCATGAGGGGGGCCTGTACTTAATTTTGCCTTGGGCCCCCAAATTCCTTGGTCCGCCACTGGTAATAATTGACTATATTCAACCAGTAAACCCATTTATTTGCCCGAAACTCAAATTAAAGGGTACTCTGAGTGTGAAACAAAACTTAGGAGGTACTCAAGACAAAAAAAGGTTCCACTGGTCTTTGATTGCGCACAGTAACTCTGCGCCTGCTGGAAGCGAAGGGTTAAAGTCGCGCACGCACAGGTGGCTGGAGCAAGTCCGCGCGCCTCTGCACCGAACGAGGCGGCCCTGTAACTGTAGTCCGACCACTGTACCTCCTCCGCTCGCCCGCACATCTGGACCTTTCCGTTTTTTTCCGCCGCAAATCCAAAGCCGAGACGCGCGCCGAGCCGTCCCTCCGCGCCGGAATCCCCTCCCGCGCTCCCTTCTACTCCCCCTTCTCGCTCGCTCCGCGCACTTCTCCCGTCTCCGTCCGCGCTTTCCCCGGAGTCTCGCCCGTCGTGCCGGAGCCGGACATGTGGTGGATGCTGTTCCCGCGGTGGATCTGGTTCGTGTCCGGGCTGCTGCTGTGGGACACGTCGCGGCGCGTCAGAGCCATGCCGCTGGGTCAGGTGCCCAAGCTGGTGTACTCCCACGCGGGTCTGTGTCCCAACGAGCTCAACCCGAACCTGTGGGTGGACGCCATGAGCACCTGCATGCGAGAGTGCGAGTCCGATCAGGTGAGTGCGGCGCCGGGGTTCGGGTTCGGGGCGAAGTTGGGGAGGACGGGGGTGTTTGTGTGTCCTAAGGCGGCGGAAGAAGTAGTGCTCGGTTTGGGTTAAAAGTGCGAAATGTAGGTTAGAATTGGGCAATGTATTGAAATTAAAATAATCGTGAATGTTGTTTTGAAAATATGACTTAAATTTGAATATGGAGTCAATCGTTTGTGGGAAAAAGGGCTAAAAAAAGTCATGTTTAAAAATAAAAATGAAAAAAGTTGTGTCCTAAACTTTCAAATTTGGGTACAAGATGATTTTTTTTGCACTTTTGTTATTATCATGTTACTTTTCGGGACATTTCACATTTGTCTGATAATTAAACCTTCAACAAATAAGTTTAAAGTCATGTTTTGAGTTGGATTGACTATCGTTATCTGGATACTCAAAAAAAAAAAGTGGATATTAATTTTTGTCAACATCGCCTAGCCCTAATGTATGCTAAAAGTATCACATAATAAAATAGTCTACTTAAAAGTAAAAGTATCTTTCACAGATTTTGAGAAATGTTCAATCAGGCTGATCTTTGGGCAACAGTTACAATTTGAATCAATTTCCCTTTTTTGTGTGTATTTGGTTTGCTCAAACTGGCACTTGAACTCAAAATCTCTGAAAATCTGCAGAATGTCACCATGAACGCACTTAAAACTTATGAAAAATACTTTTCTTGATACTTGCTGTCAAATGTAGTTAAGTAAAAGTAACAAGTAACCACTGTAAAACTGTCTCATTTAAAGTACAAACAGATACAAATGTATATGAAGTACTGTAGGTGACTTTTACTTTTGTACAGTGGTGGAAAGTAACGAAGTACAAAAGTAAAAGTACTGTACTTAAGTTATAAATTGGCAGTGTATACTTTTACTTTGACTTCACTACATTTCAGAGCAAGCATCTGTACTTTCTACTTCACTACATTTTTTAACTGGACTGAAAAGTAAAAAGTACTTTCTATAAAGTTTGAGGGGTTATATTTTTGCACATTAATTGACATCATGCCAAAAGCTTTTGAGTTCAATTCCCGGCTTTAAGTAAACAAAATAATATAAAAAGTCTAGAAACATTGTTAAATTTAAAATATCAGAAGTTTTTTCCTTTTATTTGATCAAAATCACCACATTTCACTTTAAAACTACTGTATAAAAATGTAAACATGTACTTTTATTACGTCGATTTTTTAACGTATCGTATCTGTACTTTTACTCAAGTAACAAAACTGAGCACTTCTTCCACCGCTGACTTTGTACTTCGTGTCTGCACCACGTGTTTTTTTCTTCAGTCACGCTTCGTCCATTACTTAGAATAGATTAGCAGATATGTCATTCACGCAATTAGGAAATGCATCTTCTGAGAAGCTACGGTGCTTTAAGAGGAAATATAACGTCCAGAATATAAAGCGTGCAGCGTCGAGCGATTTTGAAGAAACATCTTATTACGATTATTTTTGTAGATTACAATTTGGTTAGCGATTGATGTTTTGATAGTAAGATTCTGTTTTCAAGTTTTCAACCTGTCCAGGAGCCAAACTAATCCGACACACTTCTGAACATGTTTATAGAGGTTTAAAGTACATCGTTTGCAGCTTTTGTACGTTATAAGACGATTGTGATTCGATGTCTATTCGGTTGCGTTATATCTTGCAGCTCTTGTGTGTGACATTTGCATAAGGAACTTGTTGCTGCTAAAGCTAAAAGTCCTGGTTTTACACTTGTATTTTCTTAGTTTTGGAGTGTATTGAATGTTATCTGTGTGTCAGTGGTGGATAGTACTACTGTTTTTGAAGAAATTGTACTTTTCAGAATAGTTTTCTTTTCTGACACTGTACTTTTACTTCAGTAATATTTAGTTTGAATTAGCATTCCTACTTGAGTAGTTGTGTTGGTTCCTCTTCCCACTGTGAGTTCGTAAGTGACAAAAGATTTATGTTAAGATTAGGAATGTCAGAAGTATCGAAAATCAGATACTAAAACTACTATCGAAACTATACTCACTTGAACAAGTATCGCTACTAAAAATATCATGTTAATTGGGTAAAATGTGACCTTTCATGAGCAGTTTTACAATGATTTGGAGCTGAATCGAAACCATAATAAAGGGCACAATTTTGAATAAAGAATAATAACTTTTTGTTGAAAATGTGCATTTTTAATCATTAGTGTGGTATTGAAATCCGTATTGAGAATCGAGTACTACCCTTTGTATCGAATAGATTTTGAAATTTTGGCATTGTGACAACACTAGTTAACATTATGAAATGATTTGCACTTTAATTTCACACCTTAACTTCAGATATGACTTAGTGTTTGTAATATGTGGATCTAGTCTTTGAATTTGTGTATGTCAGATAGCAATAACTCATAATTCATGAATGAGATTATTATATTAAATACATTTTACATTCAAACTGTTACTGTGTACTCATAAAGGGTTCTCCAATTACTTTTTACTTGAGTAATATTTTAAGTGAGTACAACTCCGGTTACTCTACCCACCTCTGATCTGGTAATAAAATGCAAAGCTTTCAGTTTAGATTTGGATACCGTTTAGAAAAGTTCCAATAATTGATACAAAATGTGGTATATGTGATTTCCAACACACAATCTGAACTGGTTATTTGAGTTTTTGCTCGACAATCATGTGTCTATCTATCGACACCGACTCAACTATTTTTGATACTAGTTTTAGTATTGATAGGTTTCTGGGTATTGATTATTTCCTCATCCTGAGCACAGTTTCCTCTCCAGAGATCTGATCTGTAGCTTGGCCCAGTGGAATCACCTGTTTTTCTCCAGAGATTGATACGTTTTTAAAAAGTCATACTGTGGAATATTCCAGGTCAAGCAATTGCATCTTCATGAAGAAAAGCAGGAGGCAGACCCTCCAGAAAAGTTACATGGTGCACTTTTAAATTTGTTTAAAGAGTTTTAGGTTCCACTTTATAATAACTACACTTTGTTTAGCCTTAATAAAGCATGAACAAAGACTTGATGCAAGATGAAGAAATAGTTTATTAACTCAAGAATGATTCAGACGTAATAACTAATTAAGGAGTTAAGAGTTAGGGTGAAAGTATTAATTAAGTAGTTACTAAGCCTAAATGATTCTTAATAAACAGTTTGTTCATTATGAATTAAGTCTTTGTTCATGCTTTAGTAAGCTTAATTCAACATATTTGTCCATAAACACTTATTATTAAATCTGTGTTGTGTATCATACTTCATTCTGTGTTAGAGTAACTTCCTCACACTTTTGAACACAAGTCCTTCGGTAAAACTTCCTCTTTCTCCTCTGCAGGACTGCGAGTCTTTTGAGAAATGCTGTCCCAATGTGTGCGGAAACAAAAGCTGTGTGGCGGCGCGCTACATCGATGTCAAAGGCAACAAGGGCCCCATTGGAATGCCGAAGGGGGCCACCTGCGACAAGTTCATGTGCGCCCAGCAGGGCTCCGAGTGCGACATCTGGGACGGACAGCCCGTGTGCAAGTGCCGCGACCGCTGCGAGAGGGAGCCGCATTTCACATGTGCGTCCGACGGCATGACCTACTACAACAAGTGCTACATGGACGCGGAGGCCTGCTCCAAGGGTATCTCTATCACTGAGGTCACCTGCAGGTAACATGTTAAGTACTTTAGCTTATACTCTGCTGCTGACAGGTAAAGGTGCATGGGGCCACGTCGGGCTCGAGTCTTCTTTAATCTGTGTTCGTCTTAAAATTGTGGGTCACCAAAGTTGTAATTTATTGTTTTTATCCTGATAGTAATAATCAGACAACAATTTTGTAACATTGTCTGTGCAGTAACATGTCGGTTAAAATCTTAGTTGAGGTTAAAGTCTTAGTTGAGGTTCAAGTATCACACCAAAAGTGAATGGACCTTAAAATTAAAGATGCACAATCTCTGTAGCTGTCCGCCATTTGCTTGTCTGCATAGAGTTGTTTTTGCTTTGCTTGGAATGTTAAGCAGTACATCATTAAACTTAACTATCTTCCATTTATTTAATTAAAGATACATAAACACATACATATAAGTGGGCTTGCCTCTCCTCAGATCTGACCTGTAACTTGGCCTGGTAGTGTCACTTGAGGTCGGGTGCAATCAGACACCCTAGTCTCCCTAAAGACACGGCCCTGAACTTTATGATCTTTTATGTGATATAGCACAGTGCTTTCCAACCTTTTTACTCAGGGCACTCAGTTTTTTTTTTACCAGTGAATACATTGGCGACCCAACATTCTTCTCCTACTAGAGAAACTTCTGTCTTTTAAGGAAAATATAATTATTTTCAGGTTAATACAGATGTTATAGAACACCAGTGGTTCTGAAATACTTTTTACAAGCAATTTACATACCTCTCTTCACTAGAATTCAGTCAGTCTGTTTGAACATCTTTTTTAAGAACCCCTGGGTGCCCTGTGAGAATCTTTGGGGCCAGGATAAAAAGTATAAAATACCAAAAGCCCAACCCTAAACAGCACCACTCTTTTGGTGACACTTACCTGATTTGTCATCTCTTTCTGCTCCCACAGATTCCACCTGACCTGGCCCAACACCAGCCCTCTACCCGACGAGACCACCCTGCACCCCACCACCGCCCTGCAGACCACCCTCCCCGCGGACATCCAGCCTCCAGCCATCCACAGCCCCGTCACCCGGCAGACCGTCTTCGTGGGCGACACCGCCAGCTTCCTGTGCGAGGTGTCCGGCAAACCCCATCCCGACATCACGTGGGAGAAGCAGCTCAAGGGCCGTGAAAACACCGTTCTCCGGCCAAACCACGTCAGGGGCAACACCGTGGTCACCAACATCGGACAGCTGGTCATCTACAACGCACAGCTGCAGGACGCCGGCATCTACACCTGCACCGCCAAGAACGTGGGGGGCAGCGCGTCCGCTCATTTCCCCTTGGCGGTCATCAAGAAGGAACCGCGCGTCAACAGTACCAATTTACCGTTCCCAGCCGAGGAGTGCTTGAAATCTCCCGACACGGACCACTGCGGGGAGGACACCATGAGCTGGTACTACGAGTCCAAACGAAACAACTGCTTTCCCTTCACCTACAGCCAGTGCAACAAGAACCGCAACCATTTCGACACGTACGAAGCCTGCATGCTGTCCTGCGGTGGGGAGCTAGCCGCGCCTTGCAGCCTACCTAGCCTCCAGGGCCCTTGCAAGTCCTACGAACCGCGTTGGGCGTACAGCAGCGTCCTCAAGAAATGCCAGTCGTTCGTCTACGGAGGGTGCGGCGGCAATGAGAACAACTTCGAGTCCAAGGAGGTGTGCGATGAGTCGTGTCCGTTCCCGAAGAATCACAACTGCAAGATGTGTAAACCGCGCGGCAAGATGATAGCTAGCTTCTGTAAGAGCGATTTCGTGATTTTGGGGCGTGTGACGGAGCTGACGGAGGAGCAGGAGTCGGGGCACGCACTGGTCACTGTGGACGAGATCCTGAAGGACGACAAGATGGGGCTGAGGTTTTTCGGGACGGAGCCTCTAGAGGTGACTTTGCTAAATATGAACTGGAATTGCCCCTGTCCGAACATCACGGTAGCGGACATTGCGATCATCATCATGGGGGACGTCCACAATGGCATGGCCGTGCTGCAGCCGGACAGTTTCGTCAGTGCGTCGAGCAGCAGGAGGGTAAGGAAGCTACGGGAGGTGGTGCAAAAGAACACCTGCCAATTTCTCAAAGAGTTCCCCGCTACTCAGTAACCTCCACTGGACTGTAGAAATGATGAAGGTACAGAGGTGGGCAAGGAACGCAGATTCATTTACGATACTATTACTTCAAAGTACTCTTACTCTAGTGTAAGTTAAGTAAAGATCAAAATGATCCAGGGAAAATACTGTTGGAAGATGTATGATCGATGTAAAACACTGTTTAAATTCTGTTTTTTCCACAAAATAACAAACGTTCTTAGCTTCTGGCGATGCTAACTGGTGGAACGTTAAGTGGAACTAAACCTGAGTTTGGCCAGGTCTAAACACCAAACCAAGTCTTCCAGAAGAACTAAACCAAGACAAGTGTGAAACGACCCAAAGTAGATGAAACACTTTTTCAAATGTTTTGACGTTTGACACGTGATAAACCGTTTGTCACTTTTTGGGTGTGTTCACACTTGCACATTCCCCACATCAAAATTGGGACTATGTCAGGACTAAACCCAAAACTTAACCTAGACTAGATTTGGACCAAACAAGGACTAGAACAAGACCAAACCAAGTCCACATCAGGACTAAAATGACCTCAATATAGCAAATAACAAATGTGAACGCATCCTTAAACTTAATCATGGTGGAAAATGTGTTCAAAAACTTAAGTCAAGTATGAGTATTGTACTTCATGTAGAGTAAACATTACAGGTGAGAGTACCAGGCTGCTCCTCACCCACCTCTGCTCAGACTGGCCCAGGACCTCCAGCTCTGTCGTTGTACTGTTAGCACTCACACTCTTCAGGTTTGTGCTCTCCACAGAGGGCACTGTCAGGGCAGCACATGGGCATTAGCATACATGCTGTGTGTACCACACCGGTGTCATGTTAGCACATTAGCACAGCACTAGCACAATAATAGCACAAACTACAGGTTGGGCGTTATTTTTGGCTCATGTTTGTTCAACAGAATAAGCTCTGTTTGTTCTTTTTCAGTGTTTTATGTGAGGTCGACTGTAGGCTAACTCTGTCACCACAACAAGCCATACAAACATGTCAATCACTCTCTATAAGCTCTTATTTACAGAAGAAATAGAATATACAAATATATATTATCTTAAATCATGATTTAGTTTATTTAGTATTTGATTTGTAGAATAATGCAACAGACATTTGTCGTCTTATATGGAAATATTGTATTGACCTAAAAGTGCACTATGTAACTTTTCTGGGGGAGGGTCTGCCACCTGTGGCCATGTGTTTCCATGGAGATGTCATTGCTTTGCCTGAAATATTCCACAGTATCTACCCACCAGTTATTTCATTACAGATGATTTTATCATTCAAAAATTCTTTGACTCTTACTGTGTCTTACGGTGAGTTGGTCACCTCTCCACAGATCTCATCTGTAACTTGTGCTGGTGGTAGTGCCACGTCAGCATGGACAGCATGGCATTAATGTTTCACAGTTTAAAGCTTTAACTTCGCCATAGAGATGTGTCAACCAAAAACATGCAGCACAATTAAAGTCCTGCAGCCACGGTCCTGACCCAGACTAGCTCCAGATCTGCAGATGGGTCCTGCACTGTGGGGCCCACTGCTCCTGTCGCCGAGCGGCACTGAAGGATGGGTCAAATGCAGAGGACAAACTACCATGAGAACAACAAAGTGTACCTTAAACCTTGAGCAGGTGGCACAGCCACCACCAGAAAAGTTACGCAGTGCACCTTTAGAATATATATTGAACATTATAATTATGTGGATGTTATATTTATTTTGCCCAGTTCTGACTTGTTGATGTTTTCCATTGAAGGTGCAGTTGAGACGAGAAGTGCATTACTGTTGTGTATAATGCCTGGTGTAAATAATAAAGCTGTGAATGAGGCTGATGTTGTGTGTCCAGTGCTGTTCTAACACTGTGAGCCCTGCAGCCTGGCTCTGTCTGCACTCAGGGCACATTCCAGCCCAGCTGTGGAGCCTGCAGCGCTCACTGTTGTGTTGTGTCTGGGTCTGTCCGGCCCGGTGCGCCTCTTTCATGTACAGGGGCCCCGGGGCCAGGGGCCGAGGCCGGGGGGAGGAGCAGGAGGAGCTCCCTGTCTCAGTCCGCTGGACACATCTGTGAGGGAACCAAAACAAGAAGAATATGTTCTGTAGTCAGACAAGTGGGACAAAGTGAAAGAACAGTGTGACAATATCTAACTGTAAGTCCATGGGGGTGAAACAACAGGAGGAAGTGTGTAGACGGTTCATTGTCCTGCGTTCATTTGCTAGTTGACTCTAGTTACAGTTTGAAGTAACTGTACTTCTTAAAATAGCTGACACGGCAACAGAAGCTCAGAGAGCAGTGCTTAGGATTAGGTTTTGAGTTGAAGATGCTGCATCTAATTTAAAATGCTTCAGATTCTAAGGCAACACTACACTAAGACTTGAGACTTAAACCTGAAAGTGTGTGAGTCAATGGGCATGAGGGCAATACTTCCCCATTCTCTGCATCACAGGGCAAAGGCCTTCAACTCAAACCTAGTCCACATAAGTACTTTTGCATTTATCTTTTCACTCTTGGATGACTGAGAATTTGCAAACGGCGTTGTACTTAAAAGGGGCTGTGCCCATTTATTACAATAATTATCCTTTTGATTTAAGTAACAATTTTTTTGGACTCTCAAAAATGCTTTGTCCCACTTCTGTCAGTCTGCCCCAGGGCAGCTGTGGCTACAGAAGTAGCTCACCACCACTGATGTGGAGTGAATGAATAATGCAATGTGAAGCATCTTTGAGTGTTCAAAAAGCGCATTATAAATAGAATGCATGATGATTCTTCTTCTTCTTGTTATTCTTCTTCTTATTATTATTATATTGTAAAAGAAGCTCTTAGGGTCAGAATCAGACTGCTGTGTCCTGTCTGTGTCTAATAATAAGTTTTATGTTAGCATGCTAATGTTTAGTTGTGAAAAGCGTGGTGAATAATTATAATACGTGCAATGCTTTAAGTAAGTAAGTGATACATTTGGACAACTATAAACAGTTTAAATAAACTAGTTGTTTTTCACAATTAGGTACAGCACCTTTAATCAGAATCCAAAAAGCTTCATTGCCACTGTCAAATGGACAAAATTCATGAACTTGTGCTTCACCAGTGTCATTTCAAACAATCCAGCATACAGCTGGACACACAGGAAACTGCACGTAAGGATATGATTAACCCTGACCCCTCCTCACCCCCGCTTCAGCCCTGTGACCGGGACCGTCCCACCAGCTCAGACCCAGCACCGCCCTGACCTCTGCCCCCTCTCAGGAAGAAAAAAGGAAAAAGAGCTTGCTTTCATTAAAACTGTTGACATGTGTTCTAAAACGACAGACTGATGCTCCAGACTGGCCCCTGGATGCCCCCACTACATCACCACACGCCACCACTTTCACTATCAAGTTCACCCCCCGGCCCAGACCACCAGACAGGGACGGCCCAGACCACCAGACAGACCATAATAGTCCAACAATCAGCAGGAACACTGTGGACTCACTGACCAGAGAATGAATAACTCGACTGGAATAAGTGTTCTCTTATTAAAGGTGCACTGTGTAACTTTTCCAGTGAGGACTACATCACCTGCTTGTCTCCATGGAGATGCTTTTGCTTTGCATTGAAAGTTTAACAATATGACATTAAACATATCTCGCTGTCATGTGGCCTCTCCACAGATCAGGCCTGTCATTTCTAAAACTGTTTGTAGAATTCTTACTAAAAATACAAATAAGCTGCACAGTTGTCTTTTTATAGCTTGCAAACTTACTGTGTAAAGTACATAACATTACTGAGACCCTTGACCTGTAACTTGGCCCAGTGGCGCCACCTGCTGGTTCTAATGGAGAAATAAAATCCATATTGTGGAACATTCCTGGCAAAGCAATAACATGTCAGTGGAGACAAGCAGGCGGCGTAACCCTCCACCTTTATTAAGTCAAAATGTGAAATAAAAAACTTCTTAACTGGCACGCAAGCTGTCCAGGGACTGCAGGTGGAAATGAGCAACTTAGCTAAACGTGGCACACATCTTACTGTTGAAGGTCAATGTTTGTATGTGCATTGTCCGTTACAAATAGATAAATAAACTAACACTCACACTCTAACAAATTAACTAAATGTATTGAAGTATATGTACAGCATAAATTAAAAAGTGGAGCTGACCTTAGTTCCAAACCAGGACTAAACTACGTCTAAACCAGGTCTTAGTCAAAAGTCCATGATTAATTACTTTTCGTAAGTGTTAATGGCTCAATGTATCATGAACCGGAACTGGTTCTAATTTCTGTTCCCAGGTGTCACTGGTGCTGCATCAGAACCAGTTGTCGGCACCGAGAGCCAGACTTTTCAAAGAAGTAAACAACAGAACCAAATCTGAAACCAGAACCAGCGTGGAGGAAAAGGGTTAAATGAAATGTCCCTTTTCTTTCACTCAGTAGTGATGAACATCTACTGTAGCCGCAGCTGCCCTGGGACAGACTAATAGAAGCCATCAGCCCCTCCCAACTACCACACACACACACCACATTCATTAGTCGTAGAGGTGGCTGAAAACTGAGTGCCCATTAAAACATATTGGAAAAAGAGCAGATTAATGTCAAAGCATAGGCTACAGAACGTATGCAATTACTCTGAATATCCACAAGATGGCAGCACATTACCGTTGTAATCTATTGAATTGTGAGTCCTAAAAGTTTGAAATACACAAGTCCCATAATACGACACACAGCTTAGAGGTGAGAGTGGTCAACAGTCACACCATACAAAATTAATTATTACTCAAGTAGTACCCAAGACCCCCAAACCCCCCGTTTAAAGCTGTTTAGAACATGTAGATAATCCATATAGCACTTTGGATTTTACAATGGTTCACTTGTCACCCAAACTTACGAAGCAGCCAGCACACGCTAAAAAACAACAACAAAAACAACAACTTTCAAGAACAATCCAAGTGACACGACAGAAAAGTTGCCTTTCGCCTTGGGCCCCCACAGTTTACATTATATTCTGTGCTGGACTAACACAGATTTGACTTTATTACATGCAAAAAATCAGGTACAGCCCCTTTAAGCACAATTTTATCTGTACTTAAGTGAATTCTGCAGTGGATACGTTTTACTTCACTTCATTTGGGAGCTTCTGTTTGTACTTTCTTTTAAATTACATTTTGAAACTTGACTGAAATGTAAGAGAATTTGTTTTTTTTCTCATATTATTTTAGCACATTTATCATCATTCATCTTGCCTAGATTTTTTGCGTTCCCTTTGAGCAAAAATACCTTGACAATTGCTTCTGGTCACCAAAAATCAGCAGAAATCCTTAACATAATCACCCTTTAACAGTTCTGTAATCTGAATTGCGTTCACTTTTAACTATTTAAGTACGTTTTTAAGGAAGAACTTAACTAGGTTACGTTTTTTAATACAATACTTTCATTTTTAGTTTTGTTTTTTGTACTTTTACTTAGGTTGCAAAATGAAGTACTTCTTCCACCACTGTCCATCTACCTAAAGCACATTTACGATTTTAAAAAAGCAAAGAGATGAACTCAAAAGAAAAGGGAAGTGTGCGTAGGACAAAGGTAGGACACATCCTGGTGGGAGCACACGAGACTCCAAGGACAAGAGCATTTTTCCAAAAGGTAGTGCCGCTTGTTGACTCCAGGGGATTCTTTCACCCCTCTATCTTTGTGAGCGTTCTAAAAATAAATAGAGCCAGCGTAAGGGGAAACTGGGACACGGCCGCCGCCATCTTGGATCTATAGATGCTGAAGATACGGCTTGGTATATTTCACCTTTCATGTTCAAAAAAAGACGAGTGCCGTTTGAAAGATTTGTGTTTTCAAAAGTTGAATCTATTACAGTGCAATAAAAATATGATTCCATGTCTTTCCTTACCTCAAATTGTAAGTAAATGATGGTTTTAAAAACAAAAAAGAAAAGTGACAAAATTTCAAAAATGAGATAGCGTCTTGTTTTGTTTATTTGCAAATGAACTTGTCTTTTTGTGTTTGTCACCAGAGGTGGGGAGAGTAGTAAAAATACTGTATGTATTTAAGTAAGAAAAGAAGTAAAAAGTAGTGGCCCAAATAATGACTCAAGTGAGATTAAAGAAGTATTTGGAGAAACTAGCTTCAGCTTTATAACGGAGTTTAAAAAGCCTCAGCAGATGGAGCACACATTTCAACTTCCTTTTGAAAGTCATTTTCAATCTGATGGAAATGTTTTGAGCAGCAGCAGTTACACCTTTTGTACACTGACTCCGGTCCGGCTCCAGTTCGGGACCCGTGCGGGTCCTGTGCGGGTCCGGTCCCTAAACCGTTCCCAATTAAACAAGGCTTTTCTTTAAAAAAAAAAAATCTGTAGTTTTAACAAAATCAAATTACTTTATCTGTAAATATAATTTATTTGCAATTTCTTCCACTCTCTGACAAGTCCCGAGTACCTGACTGTAAATGTCTGCGTTCACAGAGCCCCAAAAATACATTTTTACAGTTACTGTTACTGTTGTTGTGAGACCTGCTGTACAAGAGGTGACCACTGGATGTCCCTGTTCCTGCATCATTAAGCAGCACTGAGTTTTCTGTGGGCCGGGGATGAAATCAGGTCCATCACACTTACAGCAGTGCATTAAAAATATATATTTGTGATAATAGGTTGAGTCCAATAAACCAAAGGGTAAACCAGGATATGCATCACCCACATCATTGAGGTTTGTAATGTTTTTGTGATTTTTCTCTCACTTTTTAAAAATTATTATAATTTTTTGTTTTTTACAAATTTAACTTTGCTTTTGTCTGCTGATGACACAATCTGACAAGTCATTTACTTACTTTGTATAATTCCACTGAACTTACTGTATTATAACACTATTTAAAATGTGTATGCCTATGCTTGGTAAAGTTACTATATTTTTTCTTAGGGTAAGGTTAGGGTTAGGTTTATGAACAGATAATTTGGTCAAGTTTGGGTCTTTGAAGCAGGGAAACTAACCAGGTCTCGCCAGAACTGTTTTGTAGAAAAAAAAGGATGCAAGTCAAACAGAAGTAACACCGTAGGACTGCGCACATAGCCTATTATGTTGTATATATTTTAGTTTATCTGCACATATTTACACTCATTTTAGATCAAGCCTCTCTACGCCAAAGGTACATTATTTTTAGTAGATGAGTTTAATACAAATTTCCTTGTAATGCATATATAGTGCCTTTCATGACACCCAAAGAGCTTTAAATTGTATTATTTATTCACTCGTTCGGCGAGTGTTATAGCCACAGCTGAGTGTCCTGTGGCCCCTGGTCTCCCCTGCGGTCTCCCATCCCAAGTACTAACCAGGCCCGGTCCTACTTAGCCTCTGAGACCATTGACATTGGCCAGCGCAATATACAATCAAGAGAAGTAAGCGCTGAAAAGACATTATGAAGCAGATCTGCTGCAGCCGTTGTCGTGTTTAGACGGCAGAAATGCTCAGAGCGAGTTTAGCGAGGATTTAAGGAGTTTAAAACAGCAGAATATTCTGGGATAAATGACGCAGATGATGTGAATATACGCCCCGGAACGAAGGAGTTCTGCAGGAAGTTTGTTTGACGCTCGGAGGGGGGAGGATTTTCTGATGAACGTTCCTCAAAACAGCGTGAATGCAGCTGAATGATACTTCAGGTGTGTTTTTGATGACGGAACATTGTTAGAACATGGTTTAAAGCTCAAAAGAGTCACTGTAGCAGAATATGTGTCCTTTAGGTGCTGAACAGAGCAGCTTTAATAAACGAAAGAGAAAACCTCACTGAGACACAATATGACTCTATTTGCTTTGGGAAACACCTTATTTGTGGATTAAGTGTGCGAATTACCACGCAACATTCTTTTAAGTGGCTTTTAACTCATCAACACTCAATTATCGTCCTCTGTGACGCGCTTTTCTAATTATCTCTACGATGTGTAAGCGACACTAAGAGGCTGCAATTCTTCACTTTTTAGCACTGGTATTAATATTAGTCTGGGTTATAAGGTATTTAAAGGGCCTGTACCTGATTTTTATTTACTCTAGTTAAGATAAATTCTCTTTACATCACACATTGTTTGGTAAAAGCAACTTCATGGAAAGACATTGGGTTTGTAAAGTATAATCTGTGCATATTATTAACTAGTGCAGAAGCGTTTGTCAGGGTCACCTCTTTTCAGCCAATCAGGCACATCGCACACTATGAATCATGGGAAAATAACTGCTTGACACTATCCCAGACATGTGATTGTCTCATGGTGCAGTTTCAAAAGTGCTAAGACTATTCCAGACAGTGGTTTGTGAGTCATGGTGCAATATTGAGGAAGGACTATGTGGGCGGGGCTAACGGTTCAAACAAAAACATGCTCCTGTCTCATGGTTCAAAATCAGGTACAGGGCCTTTAACTTGTGGCACTTTATCGTGATCTTTCATCGTGATCTCATCTTTATATCAAACTTTGATAACTACGTCAGTTGTAGGCGGCGCTTTCACGGCAAAGGGGCGTGTCTTCTGTCTGAGCGAGGGAAGTGCGTCCGAAAGCCAAAGCTCTGGGCGCTCTGATGAAGAAAACCCCGCTCAGCTGTGAAGGAGTCTTCGGTGAGGAGTGAGGAGAAGTGGGAAGGAAAAAGGGGGAGGATTTGGTTTCAGAAAGAGCCAGAAACTCATGAAAAGTACTTAAAAACTCATGGCGGTGAATATTTAGGATGCTGGGTTTGCATTGTGTAAGAGAACGATACATGTGACTGATATAAAGACTTTAACATGAACTAGTTCTGTTTTTAACGTTTCAAAACAGTACAAATCCGGTACAGGGCCTTTAACATAACACTTCTGCTTTTCATGAATTAAAAACATGGCTCACTAAACTCTTAAAAGTACAAAAAAGTAACTTATATAAATCATACCACATTTGCCGACAAAACTTTTCCGAATTACTTCATTTATCGAAACATGCTATTGTTAAACGTCCCTCGAAAAGACGCCTGTATTCTTCTCGGCGCTTCGGAAAGAGAGATGCACAGAGGGAATCCAGAGTGAGAGAGCGAGAGTTGCAAGGGAGGGGCAGAGGAACTGTGCTCGGGACAAAATGTTCTAATCCCAAACCAGCCTCGCAGTCAGGAGCAGCGCAAGGATTTCACACTGTGGCTCAAACACAATGCCATACTGTTACATGAGGAACACTCCAGCTACAACCGACAGCGCAATCTGTCCATCTTCAGTCGTTTACAGCTGACAGGGTCCACTACGCATTTCGCTAAAACGTGACAGGCTACATTTATCTAAGAGTTAGCTGAAACGTTTTGGCTGTGTCTGAATGTCCACACTATTCCCTGTAGACCCTGTAAAAGTGTGTAAACAAAAACATTCTAAATTCAGAACGGAGGCAACAGTGAAGTGGAACATGATGTGATTTCTCTGGAGAAACTTGGATTTAACCTTTATCACAAAATGTGAAAAATGGAGATGATTTTCTAAAAGTAAAATCACTCAGACAGCGCTGCTTTAAACACATTTATTATTGTATTTTACGTTATGTTTTAGGAAATTATGATCAACTCTTTGTATTTTTGATGAAGAAACAATCCATATTTATAGCTTTTACTGGAAAACTACTCACAGAAATGTTGAGCCCACATTCATTTTTCTTTTTATCTAGAGACATATTAGCTACTATTCCATAAATTAGATTCTTTTTAAGCTAAAATACAATTTTAAGGCTTAAGGTTATAGAAAAGCTCCATCCATGACATTTTAAAGGGTCTATACGGCATACTATTTCGTGGTCATGCCATTTTTAGTGCTGTCTGATGTCCAGCAAGTGAAAAAGTAGTCAAAATTTCCCACAATGTACCTTGAAAACTTGTGTCCAGCACTGGTCACTAGACGGGTCAATATTGACCACAATGCATTGCGAGAGTCGGAAAAACAACAGTGGACAGTGACGGGTCTTTCACAACACGACTGAATGAAACTGATAGAGGAGCCGTTTAAAGCACCTGAGATTATGAATAAACACTTAAAATCATTACACAGCAAAGTTGCTTGCGTTAGCCACTTAGCATGAACTATGGGTAGATAGATGGATCCCCATCTCAGGCAAAAAGTGGAATAATCCAGTCCATTTGATAACCTGCAATCCATGATAAATAAAGTATGTATGATGATTATTAATCCATAAATATCTGAGTGTCAGGCAGATTTGACTTATTCATTTAAAAAATCAATTTTTATTGGAGTTTTGCTGACTTTTTTTCCATCCAGATACCAGAGTCATGTGACCCGCAGGAATGAGTGGCGAGCTGAGTGTCTGAATCGCTCCATGACTGTGTGCACTATAAAGTCCACTGGCGTTAGGGGACTGGTGTGGACATTTGGACACAGCTCAAGTTTGATCATTTAGTTTATTATTTTACTTCCTGTTTGGACACAACATGGACAGCAGATGTGACATAAGAGGTCATTTGTGAGTCACCAATAATAAATAATAAATGGCACTGTGCCCTGTTCACATGAGTGGGACCACGGAGAGCTCGCTTTCACCCACGGGGAATGAAGCGCATGTCCGTGGGCTTTTTCCCTGTCTGCCTGGACTAAGACTAGACCAGGTCCAGAACCGAGCTCTGAGCTCTACGTGCGCCGCAGTCCATACAGCACATCTTTGTTCATAGACTTGACTTGTGATCCATTAACGGAGCAAAGTGTCCATTCTGCCGGTCTCCTCGGCAGCAGCAGCACAGCCACAGTCGACACTCCATGAAGCACACACCCCAGACCTCGTCATCTGTCTGCGGCGATGACCCGCAGCAGTCTCGGTCCAGACCTTTGAGCCCCTGAGGTGGTTGTCATCAGTGCAGGGGCACACGAGCTGCAGCCCAGTCATGTCGCTCCAGCTCGGGCCCCACTGCGGCTGCAGAATGAATAAAACAAAGTGATTCATGAATCCGTGCTCCAAACCTTCTTTCAAATTGTGTATTTT
The DNA here is from genome assembly GCA_019453435.1 of Rhinogobius similis. Classification (NCBI taxonomy): domain Eukaryota; kingdom Metazoa; phylum Chordata; class Actinopteri; order Gobiiformes; family Gobiidae; genus Rhinogobius; species Rhinogobius similis. The sequence continues at coordinate 33,280,303 of CM033631.1, forward strand.
TATTCCAATGTTCAAATCGAAAAATGAAAAATCATTTTGTCAGTCATTTTGGTTTTTCGTTTCATGAACCAAAAAAAAAAAAAAAAAGAAAAATGGAAAATCAAATAATATTTTCCTTAATTTGTTTTCGATTTTAAATTGAAAATCAAATGAACCAAAGAAACACGGACCAACAACCCAAACACTGAACAAATATCTATATACAACATGTCAAGACTCAAACAGTATGATTTCATGCCAGACGTTCAATACTTCTCTGGCAATACTGGCTCTAGTTGCCAAAGTAAACACAAGTAAATTCCAAAAAAAGAAATGACCTAAACTGCATAAATACCACGACTATGCTAATGTTTGTATTGCAATAACAAACAAAAAAGTATTCTTAGTGAGCGGCGTCTCTGACTTGTACCTTGAACTGGTGTCATGAATATACTACTTATATGGATAAGTTTAATGCCATATTGTGGACTATTCCAGGCCATGTAATAACATCTCCATGGAAACAAGCTGAAATAAATGTACAAAAATGTAAATTAACCTCAATCTTTTTTGGAGCACTGACATTTTGGTGTCATCTTGATCAAAAACCACTTCTATTCAGCCCTTTTGCATAAACTAGCATCACTGCTTGGGGCTATGCTAGCTCTCTGATGTTGTGACCCCTGGCGGCCACCGGGGGGCGTAGTAGAATGACAAATACACGGAGTGACAGTGGCATGTGGGAGAGTTTTGATGCTGCTGAATAAGACGACAGCAGCAGCAGGGTCACTTTAAATGACTAAAGTCTGAGCAAACTCGTTCAAAGTTTTGCTAGCAAAACAGTATGCTAATTGTTTTCAGGCTTTTAACCATGATGAAGCTACCTTAACTGGATATATTATTTTCAGTCGTTATATTTTAACACTTTTGGACACCTTAATCGACACATATTATGCCTTTTTGTTTTGTAATCGCTCTTTGAAACATCCTCTTGAGTAACTTACCTTCAGCGTCGTAGCACGTTTTAGAACAAAAAATGTGTCTACAAAAAGCACACATGACTTCATATCGGTCAATATCAGTTTTTCAGGTTAGGAATTAAGAGCTAGAGTTCCATATACCGGTTGCAGAGGGAACTACAAAAGGGCAAATAAAGAAAAAAAAAAAACAGCTTTACCTCGACATGCTAATGTAAGCGCGCAGATGTAATGAACGCAATTTGACGTCAGAAACCGTGTTGCCAGATTTTACTGACAGTTTCCAGCCCAAAGTCTGTCACATATGATTATGTGTAGAGATGAGAATGATTAGAGATTGGTAAAAGAAGACAGACACTCGGTGTGCTAGCAGGTTGTCGATTTACTGAACACATGGTCGAACATCTATTACAGGTTTTTATATCATGTAGATTATACGCTAGTGCTCCTAGTGGACGCACATGTAACTACACATTACATCTCCCTTTTTTTTTTTTTTTTTAGAATAACCCGCAATACAAAATGTATTCTAACAATATCAACTAAAGTGCAATGAATATTACATGAACTTTTTTTTTTTACATTGAATACCTCTTTGGGGTTCTAATCGCTCTACCATAGCGAGATGTTTTAACTGCTATGTCCTTTTCAGTAGAAGATGGTGGTGATGCTGTCACACATTGATTCATCTGGTCCTTCTCTGTGGTGGTGGTGGTGGTGGTGGGCATCTCAGAGTCCACGCTTTCATACTCTGGAACAGCATTGTCTTTGCACTTAAGCAGATGTCTCCTGTTTCTTCTGAAGATACCACCTTGGGATGTGCGAACAACATAGGATCGTGGCTGTTCATGGTCATTTTGAACAACTGCTGGTTGCCACGTCTTGCCAATTCTGATCCTGACTGCTTCTCCTTCCTTAAGACTAGGAAGTTCTTTTGCTCCTCGATCATAGTAGAGTTTTTGTCTCTGTTGTCTTGTCTTTAGATGTTTGTGGATGTCTTTGAACAGCTCTGGCTTTAACAGATTAGCACTTGCTGGTAGTCTTGATTTGAGCCTTCTGCCCATTAATAGTTGAGCTGGTGACAGTTTCACTCCATCCAGCGGTGCATTTCTGTACTCAAGAAGTGCCAAATACGGGTCTCCTTGGCCTTCTCTTGCCTTTTTGAGCATATTTTTCACAGACTGAATAGCTCTTTCACTTTGTCCATTTGACTGTGGGAATCCAGGACTTGAAATGACATGCTTAAACTCCCATGTCTTTGCAAATTGGGCGAATTCCTCACATGCAAATTGGGGTCCATTGTCTGACATGACAATATCTGGGATCCCATGTCTTGAAAACACAGATTTGAGGGCTGTGATTACCTGTCTGCTTGTTGTCTGTGGTAGTCTCACTATTTCTGGATACTTTGAGTAATAGTCCACACACAGCAAATACTCGTCCTGATCAAAATGAAACAAATCAAGTCCAACTTTTGCCCAGGCTCTGTCTGGTATTTCATGACACATTAGCGGTTCTTTTACATTGTTCCGTTTGAATGTGTTGCAAATGGAACATTTCATCACTGTGTCCTCAATTTGCTTTGACATACCTGGCCAAAATAGGATGTCTCTTGCTCTTTCTTTGCATTTGACGATACCTAAATGGGCTTCGTGAATCTTTTGCAACATCTCAGCTCTCATCTGGTAGGGAACAATCAGTTTTGAGTTTTTAAACAACAGTCCTTCTGACCAAGTGATTTCCTCTTTGAATGTCCAATATTTCTTTATTTCAGGTGGGACATGTTTCACATTCTCTGGCCATCCTGTCATGACTGCGTTTCTCACTTGCTGTAGTTCATTGTCCTCGGCAGTCGCTTTTCTGAACTGTGTCAGTTTTTCACCAGAGATGGGAAGGTTTGCTGAAAGAAAGTTTATCTCCATTTCCTCTTCCAGCACTTCATTTTGCTCATGAAGAAATGCTCTGCTGAGTGTGTCAGCGATGTACAAGTCTTTACCAGGTTTGTATGACACCTGTAGGTTGAAGGCTTGCAGCCTCATCAACATTCTTTGGAGTCTAGGTGGAGCTTTGTGTAGTCCCTTTTTGAACACAGCTTCTAATGGCTTATGATCCGACTCCACATTGACTTGTTTACCATGTAAGTACTGCTTAAACTTTTCACATCCATAGACGATTGCTAGAAGCTCCTTTTCAATTTGAGCATATCTCTTTTGTGTTTCTGTTAGTGCTCTAGAACCATATGCCACTGGCTGTCCTTCTTGCAGAAGTGCAGCTCCCAAGCCTTCTGAGCTTGCATCTACCGACAAAGTCACTTCTTTGGTTACATCATAATACTTGAGCACAGGTGTGTTACTTACAAGTGTCTTAAGCTTTTCAAAGCTCTCTACCTGTTGCGCTTCCCAGTGCCATTCAACATTTTCCTCTAGTAGCTTCCGGAGAGGGGCACTCACTTCAGACATGTTGGGAATGAACTTTGCCAAATACTGCACCATGCCTAGGAATCTCATCAGTGCAGCTTTGTCCTGTGGTTGTGGCATTTCTGTGATGGCTCTTATTTTGCTTGGGTCGGGCTTAAGACCATCAGTACTCAATATATGTCCAATATATTGGATTTCTGTTAGCCCGATTTTGCATTTGTCTTTATTCAGTTTTAGGTTGATACTTCTCACCCTGTCAAGAAGCTGTCTCAGTCTTTTGTCGTGTTGGTCTTTGTCTTTTCCCCACACTAGAATATCATCCATGACATTCACAACTCCTTCCAGATCCTCCAGCCGTTGAGCAATGCACTTTTGAAACACCTCTGGAGCCGAGGAAACACCAAAGGGAAGTCGCTTGAACCTATAACGACCAAATGGCGTGTTAAATGTGCATAGCCTTGAACTGTCCTCATCCAACTGTATCTGCCAGAATCCGTGGTTGGCATCTAGAACTGAGAACATTTTTGCATTCGGCATTTCTGCGACAACTTCCTCTACTGTCCGTAGCGGGTAGTGCTCTCTTTTAATGGCTTTATTGAGGTCCTGGGGATCAATGCATATCCTGAGTTTTTTGTTGGGCCTTTGGACTGTTACCATGCTGTTTACCCAATCAGTGGGCTCTGTTTGCTTTTCAGTGACTCCTATTTGTTCCATTCTGTCCAACTCAGCTTTAATCTGGTCTTTCAGTGCAATTGGGACTTTTCTTGGTGGATGGATGACAGGGGGCACTGCTGAGTCGATCTGAATATGATGCAGTCCAGGTACGCATCCTAACCCTGTGAAGACATCTTTGTATTCAGTATATATGTCAGTGTCTATGACAACATTGTGAAGTCTCTTAATCAGTCCCATTTGTGCACAGGAGTCACCTCCTAATATTGCTGGTAAGTCTGCCTCTACTATTTGGAACTCCAGTTGATGTATTGCAGCTTTGTATTGACAGTTCAGCAAAGCCTTACCCAATGGCTCCATCTTGTGGCGAGAATATGTCACTAGTTTAAAACTGGACTTTTGAAGTGCGCTTTTTGGGGCAACTTGATTGAATGTTGATCTTGGTAACACATTGCAATCAGCGCCGGTGTCAAGTCTGAAGGTAAGCTTTTGACCATTTATTTTCAGAACTTCTTTCCACTTTTTGTCATCGTTTCCTCTTTGCTTCCTCTGAGGTCGTACGTTCCTTGATTGTATTGCTCCAATAAACAGTTCGCTTTCCTCTTGTTCAATTTCATTTACGCTTCTGTCTGATTTTCTGTGATGGTCTTTAGGCTTTTTAAGCTTGCACACTCGAGCGAAATGATTTTTGCGTGAACACAGGTTGCACGTTTGACCATAGGCGGGGCATTTGCCGTACTCGTGTTTGTAACCACATTTTCCACACTCTTTGCTATCGCTAGCTGTAGCTTTTGACTTTCTCTGTAGCTTAGCTTTTGCGACTTTATTGACTGCAACGTCATTTTCTTCATTTAGAACTTTCATATGGCTTTGTGTGGCTTCGTTGGCTCGGCAGATGTCAACTGCTCTTGTCAGCGAGAGGTCTGGCTCTCGTAGTAATCTAGCCCTGACTTGTGCATTTTCCACACCGCACACAATGCGATCTCTGATTAAAGAGTCGGTGAGAAATCCAAACTCACAATCCTTCGCTTTATTTTTCAGGTCTGTCACATATGCATCTATACTTTCATTTTTAGCTTGACTTCTTGTGAAGAACATGTGTCGAAGATACGTGATGTTCTTTCGTGGTTCACAATACTCACGAAATTTTTCTTTTAACACCTCGATCTTCTCTTCGTCATCCTCAAACTCCATTGTATTGTATACCTTGATTGCTTCATCTCCAGCCACATGTAAAAAGGTAGCACACTGAACCTTTTGTGATTTATCGGAGAGTCCGCTGGCTATCAGATACAACTCGAACTTCTGGATCCAAGAACGCCAGTTTTCCGCCAGATTTCCTTCTAGACACAGGCTGTTTGGTGGCTTTAGTTGCTCCATGTTTTACTTCTGACACCATGTCACATATGATTATGTGTAGAGATGAGAATGATTAGAGATTGGTAAAAGAAGACAGACACTCGGTGTGCTAGCAGGTTGTCGATTTACTGAACACCTGGTCGAACATCTATTACAGGTTTTTATATCATGTAGATTATACGCTAGTGCTCCTAGTGGACGCACATGTAACTACACATTACAAAGTCCACATAAAACCCGTCGAAGATCAATGAAAACCTGCAGCCCAAATTATAAACTTTCCAAAATTACTATTTAAATGTCATAAAAAGCACAGTTGCAACGGTAAAATAATGAACAAACCAACGGCACACAACCAGATAAACATATAGACCACAGTCGGGCCCTTAGCCCTCCTTAGCAACTATTCACCTTATTCTGCCCCGCCCACTTTTGCAGTTTTTTTGCACTTTTGTTGTAAACGCACTTCCGTTTGACGAGAACTCCGTTAAAGCTAAAGACGAACGATGTAAAAGTCTCACCGCTAAAATGTTACATAAAGTAGATTGATTTGTGTAAAATGTTTAATGAACACGAGCAACAACAAGTCAACAACGCAACGATTTCCTGGTCAGTCTGAAAACGGCTTTTTAGTCCGTGTAGAACTTATTTTCTGTTTAGCTCGTCTGCTCCATGTAAACTAATACAACAGAAACAAGATGGCGGCGCTCACGGCAACTTCCGGAATAAGGTGAATACTATTGACCTTATTCTGCCCCGCCCACTTTTGCCGTTTTTTGCACTTTTGTTGTAAACGCACTTCCGTTTGACGAGAACTCCATTAAAGCTAATGACGAACGAGGGAAAAGTCTCACCGTTAAAATGTTACATAAAGTAGATTTGTGTACAATGTTTAATGAACACGAGCAACAACAAGTCAACAACGCACCGATTTCCTGGTCAGTCTGAAAATGGCTTTTTAGTCCATGTAGAACACACATGTCAAAGTCAAGGCCCGGGGGCCACATCAGGCCCTCGAGAGAGTTTTATCTGGCCCCCGTGATGATAATAATTTATTATTAGATCCGGCCCGCAGGCCGCTGCAAGCCAGCAGCCCGCAGATATAATGTACGCACCAATACTACATTTCCCACAATGCAACGGGGACGCGCCGAGCAAGAGGCGGCTTCATTTTATTAGCAGTCTTTAGCATAACAGCAAAAGTTATCTTACAGATACCCATGGCAAAACGGAAGGTGGACTATGAGAACCGGGTGTTTCAAATAAGGTGGGAGTTAGAGTACATGTTCACGGAGGTAGCTGGAAAACCTTTGTGTCTTCTGTGTGGAGAAAGTGTGGCGGTAATGAAAGAGTATAATATCACTTCATTCATTTAATGTTCATGTTATGAGTTTTTTTATATAAAGGACATTTGTATTTTGTGCCTGTTGAAATTAAAAATTACACAGAGTCATAAGAAAATATTGCTTTATTTATCCAATCATATTGTAATATATTTGTTATGTTTTCAGTAGGTAAAATTTTGGTTTCAATGAACATTGGACAGTCCGGCCCTCGGCTTGAAGCCAAATGTTTTATTTGGCCCTCCGTCCATTTGACTTTGACACCCCTGATGTAGAACTTATTTTCTGTTGAGCTCGTCTGCTCCATGTAAACTAATACAACGGAAACAAGATGGCGGCGCGTACGGCAACTTCCGGAATAAGGTGGATACAACACCACCATCTGATTGTGCATTTAAAGTTGACAGGTTAGACTACATGTTTGACTAATATATACTGAATATGATTGTATTTAAGCTTTTATTACACATTTTGCCTATTTTGTCCCCTGTTTGACAATCTTCATAACATTTATAAGAGTGTTAACTGTACGTCACATTTTGATGACACACTTTCTGTAATTTTAAACTTTTATTTATCAAAATTTCTTTTGGAACTGTACTTCAAAAATGTAAAACTACTAAATATTTACCACAAGTGCCCTCCCACCAAACTAAGCCATAATTTGAATATAATGAGAACTTGTCATATAGACTTTAGTCCCATGCAAACTGGATTTCAGAAATGCGATACTTGCAGCATGCTTTGGACTCATTCTCCAGAATCGGGGAAATACACATTTTCTGGTTCTTCCATTACTTCCAATATACTTTCTTGTATTTCCCCACTTGAGAATCTTGTTTTAAATCCTGTATCTTCAGTCGTGAGATAAACTGACCTCGCCTTAAACCCTAAACATTAAGCAGGACCCCAACGCCAAACCCAAGGGTGCGCAGACTGAGCCGGCGTTTATTGTTTCCATCCAATCAGAGGTCGGTTAGACATTTTGACTGACAACCAGCACAATCGATGTCACTGTCGCAAACAACTAAAACCATTTAATATTCTATTTCTATAATTACTCTATTCTATTCTATTATTCTATTTAATATTCTATCAACAACTCAATCAATAATACACAAATATTTATGAAGAAATTAATATATTTTGCATTGGAGACATCCAAAAATAGTCCAAAATATATGCACCCGCCCAACGCTATTTTTTTCCGCAAAAGGAGCCCAATTGGGTGGAAAACCGCCCAATCTGGCAACATGGTCAGAAATGCTCAGGAAATTCACAAATTAGGAAAATTCAAGTGTTTTTTGACACTCAGAGGGAGAGTTCTGACACACACAAAGGCAATTCCACAAGCAAGAATGAAGTTCAATACAAACATGTTTTTGATGAGGGAACAATTTGTCCTTAAGCGTTTGTATTTCATAAAGTGTATCTTATCACATACATGCATAAATAGAATGAGTATAATTAATGTGAAATACATTTGCAAACATATCCAAATGTATTTCAAATGGTCTAATTTCGAGCATTAGTTACTGAGTCTGGTTTGAACATTTCTCTTTGTTAGTGCTGGAGGTTAAAGGTTAGAGGTCAGCTGAGTTTTCCAGAGCCAACAGGATGAGCCGGTGACAGCATGTGTTGGTTAACTTACTGGGCTCACATCCAACTAGGCCAATGTGAAATATTAACCTGTTGTGATTCTGTCAATTTTTTTCTTTTTATCCACCATCTGATAAAAGGTAACTATAAAGCTGCTGGACATGTTCAATACGAAAATGAAAAGAAGGCTGTAACCCTCTTAGTTACAGTCAAATCCATCATTCTGGGATGAATTAGAGTCAGTTTTTACTCCAAGAGCACAAATGTTAATGCCCAAACTAGTGTCAATCCGGCAAAATCTACAAACACCAGCTTTACTTCTTCATATATTTAACAAAGAACATTTAGGAGGACTTTAAATTTTGGTTTTCCTCTTTGCAGAGCATGTTCACACTTGTAATTAGAATAAATCAGACACCAAAGAACAAAACTACAGAGTCTCAGCTTCACAAAGAGACCGGCCAATAGGCTGTGCTCCAAAGGGTTCAGAAGCAGCTTCAGTTTGAAATGAGGCTCATTTTGAGTAAAAACAGGTCAGAGCTGAATTTCCAGCATTAGTTAGTGAGTCTGGTTTGAACATTTCTCTTTGTCAGTGCTGGAGGGGAAAGGTTGGTGGTCAGCTGAGAGATTTCACCAGAGTTTTCCAGATCCAACAGGATGAGCCGGTGATGTGTTGGCTAACTTACTGGGCTCACATCCAACTAGGCCAATGTGAAATATTAAAACATAATAATATATCAGATTTCTGTCAAAGGGAGGGGGGGTAGCTTAGCTTGTTAAAAACAAGCTCAGCTAACTAAGAACAGTGGCTAACACGTATGGGGTAGATCACTCTTCCTCACACTTTTTATACCCAAAGAATGTGTTTAACAAGCATCACAAAATGTATTTAGAATCAATTAAGATCTGTACAAGTTTATTTGTGTGTAACATGCGAAACAAAATTAAGACCAAAACATCGAACAAATACTGAATCTATACAGAGCAAGAAAAGACTCAAGAACCCTTCAACAATCGGTTCATGCCAGACATGTGACTTATACTCCATCCGTGGCCACTGGACACTATAAAGTTTGTTATACAGAATATTTACGTAAAGAGCTGACTTAGTTGGGACTGTAGCAGGTGAGCTGATCTGTGCTGTTACACAAATCCCAAAGGCTATTCAAATAGTCACAAATAAAATTTTGTTGAAAATCAAACACCTAGCTGTAATTATGAATGCTTGTGTTGAACTGATCTCCCCCATTCACCTTCCATTTATTAACTTTTACAGTCGTAAAACCACTGCTAGCACGTAGCACTACAGCCTCAGCTAACCTATGTACCCATGGGTACTCAAACAAACTGTGATCTTAGCCACGAGCGCTCATGTGAACTATCGCACAGTGACTGTGTGCTCTTAGGATTTTAAATCCCTCATGTCTTTAAGTGGGACATCCATAGATCTTACAAGACAAAAAAATGTGTAAAAGACACCAGGCTGTTCCACAAGTGAAGTAACAGAAAAAAAATGAATTTAAGGGTTGATGGGTAAAAGAGTAAAACCTACTCGGTAAAAGAGCATTCTATCTCCTCCCATAGACCCCACATGATCCGGGAATAAAACCTGGAACCTTCTTCTTTTTAACACCTTCTTCTTTTTAACCAATAGCGTGCCAGCTGCTCCTCCTGTATCCTTATTTGCCTTTTCATGCATGTACCATGATCCATTATGTAAGTCAGCACAGCAGCCCAGTATAGCTCGGTATGGAAGCCCTTAAATTCATGTGTCAGATAGTTCCCCTAAACGCTCTCCTTAAATAGAATGGAAGTGCACTGTTTACGTGTGCGCGTCACTGAATTGAGTCCCCCCTGCCGTCATGTGACCTGCATCATGCCATTGAAGAAAGTGGATTCGTTTGGGGCCCCGAGTTCTAATGTTTCCTCACAATTAGCCCATGTGTGACCTAACAGGCTTATGTAAGGGCTGCAGTGTTTGAGTTTGTGAGGGTTTACTGCGTGTTAGATCATTTGGTAACACTTAAGTTTAGGGCCCGCGTCATTTTTTATGCAGTTCTGCCTAGAGCTGGTTAGCTAACCTGTCCCAATACATCTAACTTTTAACTAATTAATTGTTGCTAAAGCTAATCCTAATCCTAACCTTGTGTGAGAAAATATATTGTCTAAAATAAACATTTGCTAGCATAGCCACCAATACAAGGGGTGGTTGTGTGGCAGGATCATGGATGTATTAAAAGAACTGGATAAGGTACTGTCTGTCTGTGGTCCCAGATTGATTAGTGGCAGTGCGAGGTACTGCAGCCTCTTGGAACCAGCCTTTTTTCTAAAATTGCACATTATAATTGCAGACAGTACTGAATTATTATCGGTATTTAAATAAAATAGAAGGAAATGTTCTTTTCTACCGTAAAATCATCGAAATTACCGTTTTTATATAAAGTGGGGGATTGTGGTCACGTGGCGCCCTAAAGCAAAGATGGCAGCCTCCGTTGTGTGCGTGTGTGTATGTGTGTGTGTGTATGTGTGCGTGTATGTTTGTGTATGTGTGCGTGTGTATGTGTGTGTTTGTGTGTATGTGTGTCTCTGTGTGTATGTTTATGTGTATGTGTGCGTGTGTGTGCGTTTATGTGTGTGTGTCTGTGTGTGTGTCTGTGTGTATGAGTGAGTGTGTCTGTGTGCGTGTGTGTATGTGTGTGTGTGTGTGTGTATGTGTTTGTGTACGTATATGTGTGTGTGTTTGTGTAGGTGTGCGTGTGTCTGTGTGCATGTGTGTATGCGTGTGTGTGTTTGTGCGCGTGTGTGTTTGTGTCTGTATGTGTTTGTATGTGTGTATGTGTGTGTGTTTGTGTATGTGTGTGCGTGCGCGTGTGTTGCGCGTGGAATCCTGGCCTTTAATCTGGATGAACTCCGCACGTGCGGCTCTCGTCTGGTGGAGGCTTGGCTGAGAGAGGAGTGTGTGTTGCTCAAAGGCAGGTCCCGTGACGTCAGGCCGTGGTTGGTCCTCCTGAGCAGCTTAGGCACCGTGTCGCAGCGCATTAAACATTCACATGACCCTTCAACTTTGACCTCTGCTGCTGCATTCTGTGAAGAGAATTCACCCAGCAGCAACTACAAGACAGGATGGAAAGATTTATGACAGTGGTGCATTTACACGGACAGAAAACTAGAACAGAGCTATTCAACTTTAAAGGTTGAATGGAGGATTTCTCGCCGATTTGAAAATCTGCGACTGTTAGTCCTTTTTTTGAAAAAGCACATGCGCAGGTTCCCCCTCCCTCCCTCCCCGTTTCTCCTGACTGAACGCCTAGCAAACCTCGTGAACGAGCACGCCCAGCAGCACTGCTCCATGTGCATTTGTTTACAAGACGATTGGTGTCGCTTTCTCACGACAACCTCCGCGAAGAAGATTTAATAATACACTCCACATACAATAAGCTAAAAAAAAGAGTCAGATAAACAGTTACCTGTCCAGCAGAAAGTTTGCAGCGGAGGCATCAGCCTGTTTTGCGCTTTCAATGCTCGCCAGCCGTAAACGATTCCCCCAGAATAACACGCGTTTTGTTTCTTTCCTCTGCAGACTTTCGTCTCTTCTGTGAAAGCTCGAAAACAGTCTTTCTCTTTCGTCCCTCAGCCATTTCGGTACTTCGCGGATGAAAGTTTAGACTTACAATGACGGAACTCGCCGCTAACCTCCTGCTACATAAACACACTAGCATATCAACCACGCATGCGCGGCCAGGGGAGCGAGCGTTTCCCCTGGACGAGCCTGCCGGCGTGCACTAGCACGCACAGAATGACACCTGAGCGGACCAGTTATTTGTGCTACCCACGAGGAAATGAGATTCTGATTTGTTGCCCGAAATCCTCCATTCCACCTTTAATTTATCCTGGGCCAGATTTTTTAGATGGTTTTGTTGTTGGGGCCGGGAACGTGCCAGGACTAAACCAGGTCTAAACCAGGACTAAACTAGTACAAACAACCTGGAGTAAAAAACAAGACTAAAGCAGGACTAAAGCAGGACTAAACCAGGTCTAAACCAGGACTAAAGCAGGACTAAACTAAGTCTAAAGCAGGACTAAACCAGGACTAAAAAAGGATTAAACCGGGACTACCCAGACTAAACCAGGACTAAACCAGGTCTAAACCAGGTCTAAATCGGGTCTAAAAACCAGGATTAAACCAGGTCTAAACCAGGACTAAGCCAGGTCTAAACCCGGACTAAAAACCAGGATTAAACCAGGTCTAAACCAGGACTAAACCAGTCCTAAAAAACAGGACTAAAACCCAGATCTAAATCAAGACTAAACCAGGTCTAAACCCGGACTAAAAACTAGGACTAAACCAGGTCTAAACCTGGACTAAAAACCAGGTCTAAACCAGAACTAAACCAGGTCTAAACAATAACCAAGAGATCAGATATTTTGGAAGACGGGTTGAGGGTCAGATCATACACCTTGGGCCTCATTTGGCCCCTGGGCCTTAAGTAGAATAGCCCTGACCTGGACATTTATATTGCCTTGAAATAAATGGACCCTGCCCTGAGGGAGGGGTTCAAGCCTGGTGGATTGTCTTCAGATGGTGTTTATCTGCTGCTCTGAGGTTCATTACTTACTGTAGAGCCCTGACGCATCACTGTGACTTGTATTCACCAGTGGGACGGCCTTCTCTGGTCACTAGGAGGCAGGACATTGGTACACTTTTATTTACAAGGCAACGCTCGGATTACTGCCTCCCTACGTTTGTGCTTTAATCTCACAGAAGTGTTGACTCCTTCTCCTTGCGGTCAAACGATCAGCTGTTGCTCTCAGTTCCTTTGGTCCGCACAGAGCTGAGGAAGGAAGCCTTTGTCCACTCGGCTCCTTTTGCTTGGAACATGTTGCAGAAAGACTGGAAATTCTTGGAGTTCTTACCCTTAAAGGTGTTTAAAACCAAGTGGACAGCATTAGAGACTGCCTATGCCTACTATGTGTAATTGTTTTTCATAATGATGTCACTAAATGTCATTTTAACGTTGTTTGTTAACTGTAAAACTTGAATGTAAACTCTCAATGGGATTCTCCTGTTTAAATAATGGTTACATTAAAGGTCCCATAACATGCAAAATCGACTTTTCAGAGGTTTTAACCTTCCTACAGTGCTATTTGGGAGTCGTATGTTGTGCCCAAAGTGGTTTTTTGATTGATTCCCTCATGCTTTCGCTAGAGAACTGTCTTTTTTGTCCCCCTCGGCTGAGCAGACAGACGGGGGCTCATCCCATGGATGACGTGGCTTCACTAGGATGACGCGGTGTTTAAGCCACACCTCCATAAGCGCGCAGCCGCAGAATAAACACAGCTAATGCTAATGCTACACAGTAATTACACGATGGATACGACAGATCGAAGAGTTAGCTTGTTATTTACCAAACGGCAACGTGCGTCGTCGAGGTACTGGAGCACGTCAAACTCCAGGTCAGATCCAGGACGTAGGACTCAGCACGACGCACCGTCAGGACGGATAAAAGGTTTATTCCTGTGTTTGTGTATCGCTGTTTACCGGAGCACACAGCGCATGCGCAACATCTCCGCTCTAGGCTTCGGCACGAGTTAAGCGGGGGAGCAGCCTGCTCTCTGTTCAGGGGGGTCAGATCTCAGAGGGAGCCGTTTGCTTTTGCAAGGAGGGGGGCCAGTCCAAGAAATGGGTGTTTTTTGGAAACTGTTATGTTATGGATATTGTACAACGCAAAATTTTATCAACAAAGCCCTTAGAATAGACTGTGTAAAGGGGAAAATAGCAGAATATGGGACCTTTAAAAAAACTGAACCTGCCCTTTGTTACCTGATGGCCCAGTTTCAGATTTGTTTTGAACTGGAAGCGTCTCCCTCATGACTGTTTCACTGCTAAATGTGAGGTTATTCGCATTATATTGTCGTCAAAGCCGCTACGACCCTTGACTCGCTCGATCTCTCCCACGGCTTAAGTACGGCATCTTAAACAGAAGGGATATTGCAACGTAATCCACCGTTTCTGTTCAAAGAGGGATTTTCTTCTCTTCTCCTCGCTTAAATTTTGCCCCTCGCTGTCTTCAAATGACTGAATTGTGGTTCTAAGATGATTGTGGACAGCTGATTGTGATCCTGAAGTCGCGTGCCTGCTGTCGTACAAAGGCAGTTTACATTTCTAGCTTCTTCTAGCGGTTTCAAAAACATATTCCAGGTGACTATTTTTGAATTTTTTCCTACTATCCACATTGCTCTGAATGGGCTCAGGTGGGTGGGCCTCATATCGTCAACAAAGCTTCTCCAGAAATGTTCCATAATGCACCTTTAACACTCATTTCATATTTTTCCTCTAATGGACATATACATCAAATAGAACATGATGCACTGTATAAAAAGGGACATATCTGAGATTCTCACCCACACAGTGACTGCTAATGACCCGGGGCTGACCACTGGGACTGTCTGATGTTTGCCGGAAGATGCCTCAGCCCTGATCTGTCACCATGACAACCAGCGCTGCCATAAAGCTTTATAATCAGTGGAAAAAACCCAAGGAGATGAAAGATCTGAGCAGTGTCATGTGATGGATGCAGGCGCTCTTTTCTTTCGTTTTGGCCTTTGGAGACTGTCGGCTTTAGGGCTTACCCAGTCATTTTTGGAGTATTTTCAGTCATTTTGAGAAGTTTATATATCAGTTGACCTTCACTTGTTTCATGGTACAGTAGCCGATTTCTGATTGATTTCATAATTGCAGCGAGATTGTTTTCAAAATCATCTTATCTCAGCAAATGTAGCTCAAAACAAGTCTCACTAAGTTGTTGTAATATGACAAAAACACAAAATATATTACCGAACTAGCTAAATAAAAGTTATTTTTGATGAAACGTTTTGGAATTTTGTCAAAGATTAAATTGTACCAACATAGGGATGGACACACAATAAACAAATAAATACATAAAAAAATAAAATAAATAAAATTATTTAAAAATATATATACATACTTAAATAAAAAAAAATCTAATAAGAAATAATAAGAAATAAACAATAATAAATAGATGATAAAAAATAAATACATAAAAAATAAATTCATTCATTAATAAAAATAAATGGTTTAAGTAATTTAGCACAAATTTAGGTACATTTTTTTTCTTATTTTTAAAAATCAATTTTACAAAGCACCCTGCCAAACCTTACATATTTTTCTGTTTTTTCACATCTGGTCCGATTCTTTCTCGTTTACGTACAACCAAAGAGTATATCTCCAACAGAACTAATATCCGCAGACATTTCAAATTATTTCATTAGCGTGTGCATTCTTTGTACGCACATTGACTTGATGGCCTTGCTGTGACTCAGAGCTATTATAAAACCACATTAGCGCTAATGCGTTTGCCTGCTGCCCTGGTCGTATGTGCAAGCGGGTTGCCAGGTAATGTGATCATATTTGTCCTTGGCGGCACCAGGGACGCTCTCCGGTCTACCGTGTGCCGCCGGCGTCTGTTCGGCGTTTACATTGCCCCCCGGAGCAGATATTATTTTAGATAGAGTTAATCCTGTCCATGGGAAGTGATGATACGCGGCTGTGGTGTTTGCAAATACTTTTACAACTGCGCTATAGGCACGTTTCCACTGGTTTGATTTGAATCTGGACGGTCCGAAAGTGTCCCCGTTGTCTTGCAAGAACTGTACTGGGCTGTTTAAAGTGAACAAACATAAACGTTCTTCAAAATTTGTGAAAATTCTGAACAAATTTTATATCAGTTAAGCAATTTTCTTTAGATTTTTTATTTTACCTCCTGATGGTAAATGATCACGCAAGGAAATTACCATAGCAACCACACTATACGCTCCATTAATGTCACCGATTTTTTTATTTGACAAATAATGAACTATAAATGTGAACACCTTTATTTTGTTAAAGTAATGTTTAAAGGGTCAAAAAAGTAGTTTCTTTTGTGTACAGTAAATTATGCTATAACCTTTGACCCCCAGTGTGATGTCATCAGTGTGTTTACTTCCTGTAATTTTCAACAGATTTTTCAACTTTTCTCCAAAAACAACTATCTGAGTGGTGTAAAACTATATAATTTATATTTACAACAAGTATTAAAACTACAAATAAAGTCAAAATAAGAAAATCTGTCATCCAAAGTGGCACCTGCATGGTAGTAGCTTCCAAAGTGGTCTAAACCTGAGTACGCTTTAGCTAAGGAGGCGCTACACACCAGAGCGAAATGATTGGACCAGAGGGAACGCAAACTCAGGTGAAAAGAAGAAACCAAACAGAGAACTTTAAAGAGAACTTGACTGGTCTAATAATAAACCGCCAGATTTCCAATGATGGTGACTCATATTTTAAGCCCACATGCTTAGCAAAACAAAGCTATCACACGTTAGCAACAGCTGTTTTGTGTTTATCACCGAAAATATAACATTTACAGCGCATGACTCATCTAGCCAAACGCAAAATGTTAAAATGCGATGTAGCGACGCAGTGAAATGTGGAAAAAGCCTTCGGTAGCTTATTGTTTATTTCAGCTTTAGCCACTTCTTTTCGTGATTTACTAAGATTAACCTTATGACTAAAGAATAATTCAGGTATTCATTACACACAATTTAAAAAATGTTTTATTCAAGAGAACATGTTATGCTTCAGTGACTTTTTTGAGCTTTTAACCATGTTAACGTCTATAATGTTCCGTCATCACAAACACATTTAGCATTTAGCTTCATTCATGTTAGTTCGAATTCTGAATTCCCTCGATTGATGACTTTTTGCTCCGATTTTAGACGTCACTTATCTAAGAATCCTCTTAAATCATTGCCTGACTTGTTATGAACATTTTT
Source organism: Rhinogobius similis (assembly GCA_019453435.1). Taxonomy (NCBI): domain Eukaryota; kingdom Metazoa; phylum Chordata; class Actinopteri; order Gobiiformes; family Gobiidae; genus Rhinogobius; species Rhinogobius similis. Next base: position 33,297,481 of record CM033631.1, read on the forward strand.
GCCATCTAAACACGTGAGTGCAACTGCTAGCTTAACTCGCGCACTGTTTACATAGCAGACCCCTGGCCCGCACTCCTCTATGAAAGGAACCATGCTAAAGCGCTCAGGTTTTTCAGGTTGAGGGTCCACCACCCGCTTGTTTCCAGGGGCATGGCATTTTGAACGAAGATGAGTCTATTTAAAGGACAAATATTATGCATTATTTTGTTGTTATTGGCCTTTAAACATGCTCTTGAGTACCTTTAATTTGACAGTTTTAGAACTAAAAGGAAAATGTTAACAATAACATCTAACAAGACATAGACTGCTGGAACAAGAAGGAGGAGAGCGGGGGAACCAAACAATAATTCAACAACAATACGTCAATCAACCCCTCACTCTCACTTTTCTAACAAGCTGTTTACTAAAGTAATGCCAAATAAAAAAAAGAAAAAACAATAACAACTTTGTCACTGGCTTTGGAGAGTTACTTCTACATCTATTAGCTGCAGAGGCAATTACACGAATTTAAAAACACATAGCTTGTGATGCTAGCCATACCGAGCAGTCATACAGTTGTAATAATTGTGATTAGACGGCAGAAATGCTCAGCGTGAGTGTGACGATGATTTATGGACTTAAACACAGAGCAGAAGATTCTCTGAGCCACGTCACTAATAAAATATACGTCACACATCGAGGGAATTCAGAATGGAGTGTTTTTGACAGTTGGAGGGAAGGGGATTTTCTTGACCAGGATTCATCAAACTAGTGTGAATGAAGCTAAATGGTATGTTTTTGATGACGGAACAATGATAGAACATAGTAAAACAATCAAAAAAGTAGAGTATTTGTCCTTTAAAGTTGTTGTACCTGATTTTTCTAGTCTAAAAATGTGAAAAACTCTTTGCAGCGGTCCACATGTAATTATTTATTTGTTTATTTAAGGATCCCCATTAGTCTCTACAGCAACAGAGACTATTCTTCCTGGGGTCCAATTTCACAATTTAAAACACTACAAGACAGTACATATTAAAATTCGAGCATTCAAAATCAAAAAACAGAACACTACATTTGAGTTCAATCATAAGGTATTATGATAAAACACAAAGATGGTACAGTTTTCCTTAAACATTGAGCATGATTACATTTTCCAACATTGATTTCTTTAAGCTTCTTTTAAAAACATGATGGTTCTCTATTATAATCAGCTTTTGCAGCAGCACATTCCAGTAAGAAATGGCTCTGTATAGAAATGTTTTTTTCTTTGCGTTAGTTCTAGGTTTAGGCCGAGTAAAAGTGTGTGAGGCTCTTACTTAACTAATGCATTCTGAACATCCTAATTAGTCTCTGCGATGAGTTTATAGGCACTTTTTACAACTTTCACAGACCAAAGCTGACAACAACTAGCATGCTAACAGCGCACGTCTTGTTTCGCAGAGAATAAAACTCTCTTTAATTAGATGCAGACGGAACTCATGGGTCCAGTATTCACCCTGACACCTTAACAGATTTTACTTACATGTAAAAGAAAACAAAAACAACAAAACGGGTACAGCACCTTTAACGTGCAGATTTTTGTTGAAAAACCTGTACATTTTCCTCAGGTTTGTGTGAAGAAAAGGGCCTGGGGCAGATGGTGTGAGCTGCAAACCTGTTCCCCCCAGAGAATCATCTGCTCACACTGACTCAGAGGAAGCTCCTGCTGCTGGAGACTTCTGCCCACAACAGTGCACAGAATATTATGAACCGTTATACAACACACCTTTACTTCTTCAGGCAGGAGTGGTGTGTTTAGAACAGCTGGGCACACAGTGATATAAACCCTCATTCACTGTAATGAGGCAGCGAAATAAAAAATGTGTCAATGGTTGTGGTTTATAATAAGAGTCCATTGTCTAAAGTTCGCTCATTTATGTAGGATTTTTGTCGCTTGATGAAATAAACAAAAGTTAGCTATCAGAAATGACTTTGGGATTGTGTCGTCAAAGCTCATAGAAGAGTTACCGTAATGTTAAACGAATGGATATTTTAAGATGCTAAATATTTAACTTTTGTTACAGCTGCACGATTTGAGAAAAATATCTAATTGTGATTTTTCTTCCGCAGCGATTGTGATAAGATTTGCGATTATTTATGTTTTCTTAATGGGATTCTGTTCAAAGTTCAAGGATTATTGACTGACAAGCTAACGACATGTTTCAGAAATGTTTTTTATCGCTTTAAGCCATGTTTTTTTTGTTTTTGTTTTGCAATTTTCATTACTTTTAGTTGTGCTTTTAGTCTCACTTTGTAGCTTTTAGTCGTATTTTTGTGGCTTTTGGTTGCGTTTTGTCACTCTTTGTCAAGTTTTTGTCACTATCAGTTACTTTTTCTGCCACTTTTAGTTGCGTTTTTTTTCGGTTGAAGTCATTTTTTCACTTTCATGCAATCTTTGTCACTTAGTCGCGCATTTAGTCGCACTTTTGTTGCTTTTAGTTGTGTTTTTGCCGCTTTTAATTGCGTTTTTATCACTACTAGTCACTTTTTTGCCACTTAGTTGCATTTTTGTCACTTGAAGTCACATTTTTTTCAATTTGTTGTGTTTTTTTGTCTCTTTCAGGCGCATTTTTGTCGCTTCTGAAGATGTTTTAACAAATTTAAACAGGATTAGCAGTTTTTATTCAGAATAAGACAGGCCATTTTGCTCTTTGTGTAGGATATTATTGCACTTTGAAAACTGCATCCTTTCCGAATAGCAAATAGCATCCATTCATATTGCAATTTCGATTAATTGTGCAGCCACACTCAGCGTTCATTCAGAAGTCTTCTGACACTAAACACTTTCGCTAAGGAGGAACTAAACACCACAGAGAGGTGTTTGGATAAGAGAGAACACAGACTCAAATGACGCGAAAAGCAAATAATACAACTGCCGTATTTCCAGTAATGATAACTTATACGAGCAAAGCAAAGCTAGCGCACATTAGCATCAGCATTCCTGTTTATCAACGCACAGCACTCGCATCAAGACCCAAAATATTAAACTTCCAGCTCATAACGCGTCTAACATGAACAGGAGGCAAAGATGAGTGAAATAATGCGTGAAAAGCTGACGTTAAACCGTAAAAAAGTAGTTTCTGGTTTACCCTAGCTGGTAACAATTTATAATAACTCCACTTATTCATGACTTAATGAAGCATGAACAAAGACTTAATTCATTATCAACAAATAGTTTATTAAGAATGATTCAGGCTTAGTAACTATTTAACAAATATTCTAACCCTAACCCTAACCTTAACCTTAATTAAGTAGTTACTAAGCCTGAATCATGTTTAATAAACTATATATTCATTATTAATTAAGTCTTTGTTAATGCTTTATTAAGGCAAAATAAGATGTAGTTATTATAAAGTGGTACCCCCTAGCTTTAGCCACATTTTCCAGAGTGAACATTTTTGAATTATTTTCTTTTTATGAATTACTGACATTGTCCTTTTAATTAAACAACAATACTACAAACTAAAATGCAGAGCCGCGCACACGACCGTTAACCCTAAACCAGGGGTGTCCAAACTTTTTCCATCGAGGGCCACATATTGAAATATGGACCAAGCGGAGGGCCACAAATCAATCGTGTAACGTTCAAAAAGCTTCATTTATCTGATGTTTTAAGCACCACCACATCTACATTCAGTCTCATTGCCTTAATATCAGGTCTGTATTGCACCAAAATGTTAGTTATTTAGGTTAGAATTGTAGAAAATCTGAAATGTGCTGTAAATAGTACTTATCAGGACAATGTGGGTCAGTTCACCAGGAAGACTAAGGGCCAAGAAAAATTGGTCTGAGGGCCGCATTTGGCCCCCGGGCCTGAGTTTGGACATGCCTGCTCTAAACGAACCGGAGAGCTCCAAGAAACGGTTCCAGAGCCAGTCAAAACAAGGAAAAGGGTAAAGCGCTTTGACATTATTGATCTACAACTAGTAATCCCATTAGCCCCGAGTCGTTATTATTATCAACAAGAAGTGCATCAGACATAAAAAAATCCCCGTCAAATCACTGAGAAACCGGTTCACTTCGGCAAGTCCGCCTCAGTGTAGTGAAATATAAAAATAGCTTCGAAAACAATAGTAGCAGCTCGGTACGTCTCCCATGTTCCCTGCGCGCTCGCACACACTTTCCACCTCCAGACTTGTTGTCATTCTGCGCTCACTCGCTCCTTTACGCCGGGCTGCTGCACTATTTACATGCAGACAGCTGCCAGGGCCCTGACGCACTGCTGTTTATAGCCAGAGCCTCATCAATAAGAGATGACCGGTCCCCCGGGGGCCCACTTCCTGACCAGGTCGCGTCACATGTTAACATTCATGGGGTAAACAACATTATAGCCCGCCGTCAGACGATGGAGCGCGGACCTGTTTTCCATCTGTGTTTCGGTTTAAGGAGACTTGTTCAATCTTCTTGCGTTATTTGCGAGTCAAGACTAGAGTAGTTCTATCGAAACCAGGGAGTGCTCTTTTGCCTATTAAAAGCGCTGTACGTGATTTTTATGTTCCCAGTGATTTTTATGTACCCAGTGTTTGCAAGTAATTAAGTACAAATGTATTGTAAAAGCGTCTATTCAGGTGAAAATGAGAATATAGCGCTTTCCCTGCATCTATTTCAGAGTCAGAATCGGAAAAAGGTTATTGCCATTGTTAGCAAACAAAATTCACAAACTAGTAACTGCCTTTGACGGTAAGGTGCAACATAAAACACTGAATAAAATAGGAGCACAGTATATAAAAGAAGGCATGCATAAAATGAAGAATAAAATCAATAATATATAAATGATAAATAACTATAGACAGGAAATTGACAGGTTGGCTAGACAGTAGTGCAAATAGATAGCTGCTTTTGTTATATGATTGTTAAGTGGCAGGTGTTCTCCACCTTATCCCGCCCCGCCCACTTTTGCCTCTTTTTACCACAGATCCACACTCCTGTTGTAAACGCACTTCCGGTTTGACAAGAACCCCATTCATGCAAATGATGAACGAGGGAAAAGTCTTGTCGCTAAAACATAATATAAATCAGAATCAGAAAGCGGTTTATTGCCATTGTCAGTGAAATTCACAAACGTAGGAACTTGCTTCGGCGTAGGTGCAACATAAAGCAATGGATAAAATATAAAAAAAATATAAAAAGGCATGCATAAAAATTAAGAATAAAATGGACTAAGATAGACTGGGACTATATACAGAATGTACAGTTGGCAGATGTGGTAGTGCAAATAGATTGTTCTTATATAATATATTATTAAAGTGACAGGTGTTACAGAGTGTTCATGAGTCCAACGGCAGAGGGAAAGAAACTGTTCTTGTGGCGGGAGGTTCTGGTCTGGATGGACCGTAGCCTCCTGCCCGAGGGGAGTGGCTCAAATAGTCCATGTCCAGGTGAGAAGGGTCAGCTGTGATCCGACCTGCTCCGAGTCCTGGAGACGTACAGGTCCTGGACGGATGGTCACCTTCTCAATGCGCTGTAGTCTCTGTTTCCTGAAGTCCACGATCTTCTCCACTGTCTTCTGGGCGTTGAGCTCCAGGTTGTTCCCGCTGCACCGGGACACCAGTCGGTCCACCTCCCTTCACGAGAAGCAGGAAGTGTGCCGTTAACGTGTTACTGTTTGTTAGCTTTACCACAACGGCAAAACTCACTCAGACTTGCAAAAAGTGCTTATAAACTCATGACGGTGAACATTTAGGATGCTGGGACTGCATTAGTAAAGTGAGCGATACATGTGACTGCTGTAAAGACTTTAAAATAAACTATTTCTGTTTTTTACATGTCAAAACAGTAAAAATCAGGTACAGCCCCTTTAAAGGCCACATGTTATGCATTCGTTGTATTGCAATTGACCTTTAACCATGCTCTGCTTTGGCACCTCACGTTTTAGAAATGAATGGCTGATTCTTCTTACTGTCTAAAAAAACACTTTCAACAACTTTAAGAGGCCTGGGAAACTAGCATGTTAACAGCGCACTTCCTGGTTTTCCGGGAATAAAACACTCTCAGCAGTTTCATTCTGACTATAAGAGCTGCTTTTACAACATATCAGTACAAGGACAGTACAAATTTTGCAAGAGAGAGAGAAAAAAAAAAAAGGCATCAAAGGGATTAACCACAGCAAGAAAAACAAAAGCTAGCTTGCCCCGGCATGCTACTATAAGCACACAGTTGTAATGAACATGATTTGACGCGGAAATCCACAGAACTACTTTGGTTCTGACAATGATTTATGAACTTTAAAACCGCACAGAAGATCTCGGCGCTCTACCTTCACCGTCTCGAATCTGAGTAATTTGAAACTGAGTGTTTTCTGAGGCTCAGAGGGAAAGGACTTGCTAACCAGGATTCAGCAAACGAGATTGAATGAAGCTAAATACAGCTCCAGTTATGTTTCTGACGAACGTAAAAAATAAGCTTAGTTTTGTGTATGTGTTCTTTAAACATCCTACACTGAAATCTTATTATTCTCTATTTTATATATTACATCAAAAAACATAAAGTCTATATATTCACCCGCTTTTCCAGCACTCACAAGGTATCATTTATTAAAGTTCATATACTTTCAAGAGTAATCATTTCTACATTTATTCTATTCACTAAGATTAACAAATTTGAAGCTACTAGCTATTGTTTTTAGCCTCATTTTAACTGCTTCAGTCCTGAGTTTGTTTGAAACCGTCAGGCATTTCAAATCGATATTACTTTGAATTGTTTTCTTTACATATACTCACATTATTATACGCTGTTAAATGTGAATTATCAGTGCTAAAGTGATTCATACTTAGAATAATATAGGAACTTTATAATCAAAATGTTCTTTTACTTCAACTGAACAACTTGTATTGCTTTTCTTATGCGTTTATGGAAGACTTAAGATTGTAGTAAAGTAGGTAAGTAAGTAAAACATGAGTCATTTTCTAGCCGAACGCAAACTGTAACCTCATGCACCAAGCTTCATTTACATACATTACGAGCCTTTATATTTGTATTCAGAAGCACATTGGTGATAACTCCATGTAATCCAGCAAATGAAGGAAAGCACTCATTCACGCTTTGACTCAGAGAGGGACTCGGACTTAACATCTCTCATCCTGGTATCTGGCATTTATTAAAGGAGACATATGGTACTTAATGTTGAACTATAACATATGTAGATCATCGTTTTATATTTTGCTGATTATAAATGGCGATATTGTTCTAAAACAGGTTCATTGACGTGTTCAAAACTGCAGAACTGATAAGCCCCGCCTCTTTATAGTGCCATTTCACTGTAACAAGCAGCAGATTGTCATTCAGCGTTTATGCTAGTTTCAGCAAATCAAATTTAATGCCGTGTTTCAAGATTTTTAATGCCATGATCAACATCAAAACAAGACATTTACACTTTTATCATGACCAAACTTCTGACTTTTAATCATTCCACTGGGCAGCAGAGTGACCAGAATATAATAAACAGCTTTATAATATTCAAAAAGCTAATTTACATGAAATGTGCACCATGCAAATGTATTTAGTATTGAACTTTTAGTCTCTTTTAGTGTTAACATCAAGATTCAAATAACCCAGTACACATCCCTGTTTCAAAATATATTTGACTGTTAGATTTAGTCAAAACTACCGTCACGGACACAGACTGAGATAATTATTTGCTATTCTCTTTATATTTATTGTTATGATGGATACATCTTTTTTGTCAAAATGTTTATGATTATTATGATTTTATGCCTTAAGGCTGTGTGGCAGGTCCGATGGCACATTTCACTAAAATATAGTGAACATGATTATATTTAAGATTTTACTAAACATTTTTTCACTGCGTCTCCAGTTTTTGTAACGTTACTTCCTGGTTGGTCATGGGCAGCGAATATGACATAGAGGTAATTCCACAACTGTTACCTAGCAACCATTTGAAAACAATGGCCAAAATCCTTATAAATTACACAATAATTATGATTTGACACACAATAATACCTGACAACACCTTTATTTGGTTGAATGACCGTTTAAACTGTTTAAAAAAATGTGACACCTTTGTGTAAATTGTTTCTGTATTTACAACGGTACGTCTCTTTTTGATGACATCACAGAGGGATTCCTTTTTAGAACTCAACATTACTTCCTGTAATTCTAAACTTTTATTTTCCAAAAAGTCTTCACAAACTGCAACTTCCCAAATCTACAACTATGATACATCTTTACCACAGGTACCCTCCCACTGCCCTCTGCTCCTCTTTTCTTATTCTTTCCCATAAAGCCGTTTACATTAAGGCTGAACATGCCTCTCAGCACACCAAGCACGTCGGTGGTATGCTTGTTGTGCATGTGTCTGTGTCAGTTCCATTGTGAGGCGGCACAGAGCTCTCCACTCAGCCGCTCACAAAGACCTCTTGTCTGGACCTGGATTAGTCCTTGGACCGGAGCCTTTTGTAGTCCAAGGAGAATGACCTCAGACTCCGAGAGAACCCATCCACGGACATGGGAGCGGCTTTTACATAGCTTCATGGACGCTCCGCTCTATCGTAACACTACACGGTTACATGAAAAGCAGTAAACATGAGCACGGCCCACGCACCATAACAGAGTGGGGTGTGTTTGTGTGCATGAATGAGCTGGATATTGTGGAAAAGGCGGCGTTTTGAATGAATGAATGAATATGCAAAATAGACTTGAGACTGTTAAAATCGCCAGGTCGTGATTCACACATTTTCTCTTAAATGCAGCTTTATACTCCAAAAAAGATCCGAAAACTCTTCCTATTGGACAGTTTTGGCAATGATCTGAGAGAGTGACACATGGATTTAACCAACTGCAATAAAGTGGGAACATTACCAAGCAAGACACTAAAGAAATTCTTGGTCGACTAAAGACTTGCCCCATCGACCGATTAATCGACTAAAAGGGCGTGTGGCAAAAATACATGAAAACTATGGAGTATCTCCGTGCACTCAAAAGACCCAAACTGCACAGGAGTTCATGCAAAAATAACAATTTATACAGAAAAGTACTAGCATTCAGTGTATTTATATGTTATTTACTCCAAACTCTTCAGCTAACTCATTCCGAATCCTCTCGTTTTTGCTGTTTTTGCTACATACATTTGTTGAATGCAAATAAAATAATTAGTCGACTAATAAAAATCTTGGTCAACTAAGACACCATTGACCAATTCATCGACTAAGCAACTAAAGGATTACAGCCCTAAAAGAGACTTTGGTTAAACTCTTTAAAGCAAGACAAGGCATTGCAAGGTTATTTGTAGAGGCAATTCAACGTGCTTTAAACAACAGGAAAAAATTGCATGAAAATCAGAAAACAGATAAAAACATACAAAAAATGACATCAAAGCAATATAAAGATACTAAATGGGGTGTAACGGTACAGCACGTTCAGTTTCGGTCCACGTGTGTCCCAGTTTCAATAGTGTTTTTATGGAAATAAATGCATTTTACCATCCGCAGTAAAATGTATGAATAAATGTGTTTTACTGCGGCCGTTTAGATGGTACTAAATGACCCACTGTTCCTTTTGTTACATTAAGTACTGAATAAATGCATGGTATATTAATCATCATTTTAATCATATAAGAAAAGATGGACTTCATATGATTTAAAAGCGAGAGAAAATAGGGTTAATAATATGTACTTGATTTTAGTGTACCATCACACCTAGTTTCATAAAAAATGTGTATTGTTTGGCATATCGCCCACTCCTACTTTTAACATAGAGTGAGTTGTAATTAGCTTCATTCAGGCTTGTTCAGTTATCCGGTTTATGAGGTCCTTTGACGTTGAGCCTCAGAAAACACTCAGCTTCAAATTCCCTCGCTTTGTGACGTCATGGGTAGCGATCCGGAGCTCTCCAGTGCTTTCTTTAAGTCCCTAAATTATCGCAAGGCTCAGCTTTTCTGCTGTCAAATCACAATCATTAGAACTGCATACTTTAATTAGCATGTCGGGGCAAGCTAGCTTTTGTTTATTTCCCCATCTGTTATAAGTAGATGGAGTGCAACACAAATTTCTGAGGGAACGCCACAAAATATTTAAAAAAACCAACAACATTGTGCGCTTTCAGTAGCTACATATATTAGGTTCTAAAACATAAGATGCCAAAGCAAAAGGACTCAAGAACCTGTTTGAAGGCCATTAACAATACAAAACATAATGCATAATGTGTTTCTTTTAAAGTGGAAAATGGTACACATCTTCTTCTGGCCTCCATTCTAATCTCGTCCTGGTCTTTTAAAAGAGAAAAGCCCCATACATTTTCTCTGTTGTGGACACCATCTTGCTTGTTGTTGCGTGTAATCGCGGCACACGGATGTGACGTTCTCCTCTCACGGCTCTGATTGGCCCGATTGCCGCAAAATAGAGGAAGTGGGAGGGTTTAGTGATCATGCCCGTGCCCACGGTCTTTCAAAACGGAAAGATATTAAAAGATAGTGGGAATGGCTGGTCAGACCACACATCTTCTAGTGTTTATCCAATGATCAGACTTCTCCATTTCAGTGGGATATGTCCAGACTCAAATGCCTAAGATTCCTAACCCTATTCATCTTATTCCGCCGAAAATTGTATCCCTCCATCTGGTTTTTAGTTATGTAGACAAAGAAGTTTTACACGGACTTCAACGCTGTTTTCAATCCGCCCATTGTTGCCTCAGTGGTGCGAATGAACATTTGACAAAAAATAACCAAATTTATACCGTATTTAAGCGGCAAAACCTTTCCCTCGTTTTTCATTTAGAGATCGGTCTTTCCTCTCAACCGGAAGTGCAAAAACGACGGAAGAGCCAAGCCGAAGCTGTCAGACTCAAAAGTGGGCGTAGGCTTGTTTGCGTGAAGGTTTCTGTCCGTCCTCTGAAGTGTTCAGTCCGTCATATTTTTTCTCAGAGCTTGCAGACTTGTAGATTACTCAAGTATGTACTTTGATTGATTTGTACATTTTGGAGTAACCCTGAATTGATCCTAGAGTGCTCAGAAAATGACTGTTTTTACCTACCCCCTATGCCTGCCCACATCCTGTACTTAGTTGTGATTATCTGAAAAATTAAGACTCACAAAGTTTTCAAAAATAAAAACACAGTGAAATGTTACAGTGAAAAAACACTATGAAGAGGCGGGGCTTATTCGTTTTGCAGTTTTGAACAGGAAGTCAATGGACCTGTTTCTATTGCTAAGCTGTTATAGCTCAATATTGTGTTTAACAATGAACAAAATGTAAAACGTAATCTAGCTGGAAAATGTCTCCAGACAATAAACTTTTAATAACAATTAAAGCAACTTTTACCTTTTTCTTGACTCTTTCCCAACATTGTGATCTAAAAACAGCAGTGAAAGCCTCCATGTTTGTATTTCTTGGTAATGTTTTTCTTCCGTTGTGATCAGTTCATTCATTGGAAATGCAGCGGCGGTGACTATGTTTGGAAGGCACAGATCTGTTTACGTGCAACAATGGAACATAAATGGGCCTTATCTCTGAGGGAGCAGCAGACGGCCGGTGAGGAAAATTCATCTGCATTCAGCTGCTTTCAGTACACTCTTCTTTTGATCATGACCCAGAGCTAAAGACCACAAGTGAGAGTCAGACATAGATCGATCAGTAAATCAAGAGCTTTACATTTCAGCTCAGCACGTTCTTCCACAAAATAAGATCCAAAGAGCCAAAACTCTCTACCAACCTGGAGAGGAAGAGACGCTCCATTTCCAGTCAAGAACATCGATTTTCATGCTTTTTCGAAACACACTGGGGGTTCTGTTTGAAGAAGCCAGCAGGACTACATTATCTGTGGTCACCAAACCAGAAACCTGTGGCCCCCGACTATGCCAAGACATTCTGTCTAATGAGCACATAATAAACAGGAGTGGGGATCGAGGTGTGACCCGGTGTGCCACAGCCCCAGTAACAGGGCCCCCTGATGGGCAGGGATTATCTATTTATTTTATTAATTAATTATTAAATAGTGACTGCCTATGCATAGGCAGTCACTATTTATTCTTGTATTTTCCTGTTTTTCGGCACGTTTCACAGGCCACAGTTTTTTAAATTCTTTTAATTTTTTTTCCCATTTTTCAATAGTTCCTAGTCTTCTAATGTCTGCTATTACTTTTGGTAAATGTACCTTTTGTAGTTTTGTCATAATTTGCCGAGCAGTTTTTCTCTATCTTTTACAGTGGGAGCCTTTCTGTTGGTCCTCTACAGGAAACTTTGGTGTTTAAACAGTTTTTGGTGGGAGCACGGTGGCAGAGCGGCTAGAGCTTCTGCCTCCCAACAAGGAGGTCGTGGGTTCGAATCCCGAACCATATCAACATCACATGAATTAAATTGCGCAGTCACTCGCAATAGCTTCAGCTATTGCAACAGCATCTAGTTTAATTTAAACCTTTATTTAATCAAGCAAAAATCTTTTTCAAGGATGACCTGGCCTAAAAGTGCACTGCAGCACACAATCATGAAAAAAACATTTACACATTTGCATTAAAATAGAAACACTGTATGAGAGTAAAACAAGACAAAATGTAAAAGCACAAACATTGTTCGTACTGTCTCATTCTCACTCTTTTTTCACACTTTTTTTTTTTGGAATAGAATGAAAACCTCTCAAAGAAACCAGTTCATAAAGTTTCAGTTCAGTTTGTTAAGTGATCCGAGCTGTGGGAGCAGTCTAAAGGCACATTTACGCATACAGGTACGCATAGAGGTCTGTCTGTCTTCTGCGTCGTTTTGTCCGTCATTTGGTCTGTATGTACTTTGTCTGCTTACAGCTTATAGATGCGTAGCAACAGAGCTGTACCTGTGCTGACCACTGGTGGCAGCAGTGAACACAGCGCAACAGACTAGAACAAGCTGCAAAACAAAAACACTTTTCTCACCTTGTTTTCTTGGCTCTTTTCCAAAAGAAATTGATCTAAAACCTGCCTTGGACATCTCTATGATTGTTTTTCCAGTTGTTATTTTGTTTTTTGGTTTTTTTATTGACTTTGAGCACCATTTTGTGGTTATTTTCCAGTACACAGCCTTGGAGCTTATTTGCGCTGTGGAGATCAAATAACTTATAAAACCAAATGCTTATCTACATTTGCCTAAAGCGAGGGTATATGTATGACTTATGTTTGATGATGCCATTTTTTATTAACAATTATAACTACAACGTTTTGGTGCTAATGCTAACTTATTAGATCTACTTGGACAACTCTTAGCCCTCACTAGGCATGTGATTATTTGGTTAATCGATACACAGGATCATTCAGGTCACAGCATAACCATAAAAACAAAAAAATATATATAATTATGAATGTCTGAAAGCGAACTGAATTTTTTAATAATTAATTGATGAAAAGATGCATCTAAATGTTAAAGCACTTTTTTTCCCTGAGTATTATCGTGTCGCAAACATTATTTTGTCATTCTGAAAGTTTGTAAAGTTGTCCACAAACTTTAGGAATGGCAACGTGTAACGTGAAAGAAAATTAAAGCTGGGGTACCTGACTTTTTTGGGTGTAAATGAGTACATTTTATGTTTTCCATCGAAGAGTGTCTTGTAAAAGCAGCACTATGTGGCAAAAATGAGACCTCTGCCTGCTGTCTGTATCTAATAATAAATTATTTTGTCTCGGAGTAAGAGCTAAAAGCTGCGCTCTGATTAGCTGCGCTTGGGTGGCCCTCCTAGTTTCACTTCGCCGTCTGAAAAAATCTGTTGTAAAGCTGTGCATGGGACCGAAAACAAATGCGCGTGAATTTTATCGACGTGACAAAGAGTTTGTGAGAGTTAGAGATGAGTAACTACTTCCGATTCCTCACTGTGAAAATCAGGTACCCCAGCTTTAAAGATTTCACTGTTGCTTGGTCACGATCTCAGTAATCATGAATGAATTGTGTCGTTTTTTTCTCTCACAGTAACTCTAAAATGTGTTTTTGTGACATCCCTTGCCCCTGCTCCACATATTCAGTTATCCGACCTGCCGCGCTGGGAATCCTCCGTGCGGGTAAACGTAGAAACTGTTACGCAGACAAACAACCCCGAACCTCCCGAGATCCGCGACTCCCAAGACAGATGTGGCCCTGCCCTGGTGACGCCTTGACACAGTGACATACAAAGTGGCGTTTGTTCGGGCTCTAGAACAGAGGAGAGCTGATCAGAATGCCCTATATCTGCGCAAACGGAGCGGTGTCTGAGCGTGCTGACCCAGGCCTCCCATTATGTGACTGTAACGTGAGCTTTCTGTCTCTCCCTCTCGCTGCCCCGGCCTCTGCTGATGCCTTCCTGTGCTTTCACTCTGCTTAGCTCGGCACTCTTATTATAACTGTCCCGGCTGGGCTGCTGTGTGGCGGGACAGGCTCGTGGAAGCTGGGGTGTAGGGTCACTTGGGCCGCACAATATGTTACTAAATCTATTAATGCAGGATTTTAAAAGAAAATCTGTTGTGACTTCAAAAACTGTTGCGGTCCTAATTTTCTGTTCCCTGGCCAATATCACATGCTAGGTTGCGTCCCAATGTCCAATGTCCAATGTCCTCCCCCGTCCCTAACCCCTGATTCACTACAGTCCTGCAATCTTGAGCAGACTAAAACGTGCACTCAATCAGAGAGCGATTCGGAGGCACAGCTCTCTACTTTTTCCTTGCCGTGGGTCATGTGAGGAAAAAAAAGTCGGCAAAACTGATAAAAATGTATTTTGGTTTTTGGGTCAAATCCGCCTGACATGCACATTTATGGGCTAATAATCATCATACAAGTTTCGTTTATCATGGATTGAGCATAAAACATCAGAGGGACTGGATTTTTCAACTTTTTGCCAGAGATTTGTGATCTTTTCACAGCTGAAGCTAAGGTAAGATGCTAATGCTAGCAACTCTGCTGCTAACAGTTAATTTAAACATCTCTTTCTGCTTCATTCAGTCTGTTGTGTTCAGTTAAAAACCGGTTGCTGCTGTCCACATTGTTGTTTTGACCAGCGCTAGACACTACTTTTCAAGGTGTATTGTGGGAAATTTTGAGTGCACTACTTTTTCACCTGTTGGTCAAGAATAGTGTGGACGTTTGGACGCAGGTATGGCCTGGAACTGTATTCCGTCTCTACAATTTTTGATGGGCTTGATTGACAGGCGGATTAACCAATCAGAGAAATGCACGGTCTGTTAGTGTCAAAACAAATATTAGCTTATTAAAAAAATTTGATAGATATAGTTATAGATGTATATAAATAACAAGAGGACGGTACATTTTTTGTCTGTCCCTAATATCTGAATCAATCAATCCAGTAACTTAATTTGTCCCCGTGGGACACCTGAGAGAAGCTTTAAACCCTGTAAAGCGAGAAGTAAAAGAAGTTACAGATTTGATTCTGATTTTTATGAGGATTTTTGATGTGACATCTTCCACATTTTAGAGACACTTGCTACAAATGAGCATCTGATTTGAACTGCCCAGAACTGGATGGGGGTGTGCCGTGCTGAGTGGTCTGGCTCCAGAGCCTCCTTCATTCAAACGGAACACAGAAGGAACTGTTTGCAGAGTTTTAGCCAATCACTCCAGCCAGCTGACATGCTTCAATATTCAAAACAATGTAGATTTGGCTGAATGAACGTGTAGCATCATTCCTACCATTTCTTACGCTTGTTACCTTGTTAGCGAGTATTAATTATCTTTTTTTTTTATGTCTGAAAAACTTGCTTTTAGTGGAGAATCAGCCAGGAGCCTCACATTTTGAAAACTAAAACCTTGCTACTACTCAGCCTGCAGCACAAGATTAGTAGTAGTAGTAGCAGTAGTAATAGTAGTAGTAGAGTAGACATGACTAAACCTGGCCAAGAGTGACTGCAGCTTTTGTTTATTATTTCTTCTTTGGAGGTTATGAAGATGACATCATAAATTCAGATTTTTTTTTCGCAATGAGATGACAAAAACACATTCGAGTCAATGGTGAGTAATGACATTTTCTCCTGTAAAAGTCCACAACCTTGAAAAATATTCAGTTGGTACTTAACTTCTAGAAAAAGAAAATCACGTAAACAATAGGAGCATTGCAGTCTACGCTCACATTTATCGCCGAGATAGACTTTAGGATCACACACAGTCGAACTCATTACCTTTCTGTCCGTGTGTTCGGGAAATTCATAGTTGTGTGTCCTAAATCTTGTAGAAGTGTCCTTAATCTCCAACTGCCATTAGCAAACAAGCTAGCAAAGCTCTGCGCAGTCGGAGCTACAACTGAGAAACTACTTTCATTTTACGTTTCGCCGCATAGAGTTAATTTTGGGCAAAACAAAAGCTCCACGAACAATAAACCAGACCAAAAAAGCAGATAAATGATTTTTTATCAGTTGCTTGGCCCATAATTCTGCCACTCGGACTGTTGAGGGACACTTTTCAAATAAAAGAATGTCGGTCCATAACCTTTATTTGTGGAAAGGTCACTGTTGCCATAGCAATTCACTATTTAAAATGAAGCATTCTCTGTTGTGAATGGGCAAAAGTCCTCTAAACTATTGCCTATTAACAGGAAGCTGAAACCCCTGAATAGTTTGAATATATATGAAGGTTATAAAGTGTTATGAAGGATACAAATGAAACCGCTAGCATAACTGCACCTCCAATGGACGCTGAAATATACATCTAAATCAATTTTACTTAAAAAAAATGCATCGACCTTCTATTTCACTCAAGGATACGTGAAGGTTAACTGCACATGTATGATTATTACTCACTATAATTCTACTGGTACCAATTACTGTCATTTGAACAATAGGACCTTCTTCTTTTACGTTCCCGTGTTTCTGCTCCTCTGACGGTCACCTTGAATGACCTCCGACGATGCGATCTCTCCTGCCCCATACGGAAGACTGATGTCCCCTCTGTGGCACGTGGGACGTCCCGGTCAGCGCTGTCCCTCGGAGCTAATGATCCTGCTGACCACTGTCCCATGGCCCCATCTGCGCCTTAGTGAGGGGGGGGGTGAATGAGGCAGGCGAGGCTAATCTCTGCGCGGATATAACACATGAATGTTTAAAGTCAGGGCTATTCAACTTCATTTTGCAGAGGGACAGATTTTTCAGATGGTTTGTCCTTGGGACCAGAAACATGTCCAACGCTTTTGAAATATGAAAAACATGTAACATGAACGGCTTTAACAACTGTAGAGCTGAACCAGGACTAAACCAGGATTAAACCAGGTCTAAACCAGGTTAAAACCAGGTCAAAACCACAACTAAACCAGGTCTAAACTAGTTCAAAACCAGGACTAAACCAGGTCTAAAGCAGGACTAAACCAGGTCTAAACCAGGACTAAGCAAGGTCTAAACCAGAACTAAACCAGGACTAATCCAGGACTAAACCAGGTCTAAACCAGGTCAAAACCACAACTAAACCAGAACTAAACCAGGTCTAAAGCAGGCCTAAACCAGGACTAAACCAGGTCTAAAGCAGGACTAAACCAGGTCTAAACTAGTTCAAAACCAGGACTAAACCAGGTCTAAAGCAGGACTAAACCAGGTCCAAACCAGGACTAAACTAGGTCTAAACCAGGACTAAGCAAGGTCTAAACCAGAACTAAACCAGGACTAAAGCAAGTCTAAAGCAGGTCTAAACCAGTACTAAACCAGAATTAAACTAGGTCTAAACAAAGGACTAAACCAGAACTAAACCAGATCTAACCCAGGACTAATCCAGCACTAAACCAGGTCAAAACCAGGAATAAACCAGGTCTAAACCAGGACTAAATTGGGTCCAAACCAGGACTAAACTAGGTCTAAACCAGGACTGAGCCAGGTCTAAACCAAAGCTAAACCAGGACTAAACCAGGACTAAACCAGGTCAAAACCAGGACTAATCCAATAACAAGAGATAAAGTGTTTTCTATATTTTTGGAAGATGGGTTTAGGGCCAGATCATGTCCCTTGGAGGGGGATTTAAGTTGAATAGCCCTGTTTTAAAGGAATCGACTTTTAACAGTCATGTTGTAATGCCTTGTTTTTCAGCCTGTGTGCCAGGGAACACTGGTGTGACATTAAGTATTGCCAGGTGTGCCTTGAAAAAAAAAAAAAAAAGAAAGCACCAGCACACCACAAAAAAAACAAAAAATAAAAAACAGCTTGTTTCTGTAGCTGTGCACAGTCATGGCCGTCATGGTCTGGTTGTGCGGCACTTTTTCACGCGACGACATTTACGGCGACGCAATGTAAAAATCAGATGAACCACTCCACACAGAAACATGCGGAGGTGGTTTATTAGGGGTTTACATCATCAAGTTTCAAGTTTAATACAATACCCAAAAATAACAGGTTCGGCAACTTGTCTGTAAAAACAGTAGGCTGAATTTCAGGTGTTCAATTCTCAAGTCAAATTGTATTTCGAGACCTTTTACGTGTTGGAAGCCACATTTTCCCCAGCGACAGAAGTGGGTCTTTTGAATATAATTAGAACTGGAACAGTGCATTTCCATTGTTTCTTTTTTTTTTTTTTGTATGCTTGTGTTTTCCTTTGGGAGCACTATGCATACACCTGACTTACTTTCTTTTCTCACAACGGGGATATACTTACAATTGCACACGGTTTATTTCAAACACAGTAAATCTCTCATTCAGTTGTATAGGCACCAGCATCATTCAATTTAAAAATATGGATGCAACCTGTGTTAATTGTGACACAGAATTATTTCTTTGCTGTTTGTTGTGTTGCATACGTTTTCAAACTACCTTATAGGGCAAAATGGATAGTCAGTGTAGTTTAGCTAGCCTGTTTGCTAACTGTAAACGGCTAACGGTCACTTCAACTCGCCTTACAACAAACAAATTCCTCAATAAACAAAAAACTCAGCACTCAAAATACTTTATTTAATGATAGAAATTTAACAAGTTCAACTGTGTGTGATCCTCATGGATGTATTAAAAGAACTGGATAAGGTACGCCCCCTCTGTCTGTGGTCCCAGATTGATTTGTGGCCGTGCGAGGTACTGCAGCCTCTTGGAACCAGCCTTTTTCTCAAATGTCACATTATAATTGCAGACAGTACTGAATTATTATCTGTATTTAAATAAAATAGAAGGAAATGTTCTTTTCTACCGTTTCTAAAATCACCGAAATTACCGCTTTATATGAAGTGGGGATTGTCGTCACGTAGGCGCCCTAAAACAAAGATGGCAGCCATCGCTTTCAGGAAGTAAACAAAGATGGCAGCCATCGTTTCAGGAAGTAAACAAAGATGGCAGCCATCGATTCAGGAAGTAAAACAAAGATGTCAGCCTTCGTATCAGGAAGTAAATGCGGAAGTAAGAAACTTTTTTGGGGTCATGCGCCAATGAGCACTCTCCATAGGGATAAACAGGACGGCCATCTTGGATTCATCTTCCAGGTTTTATTATAGTTCTATGGTGATCCTGAGTGAGTCTGTAGCAGTTTTACAGTCATTTAGTTGCAGTTTGTGAAGATATTTTGAAATAGGCTATTAGAGATTAACATTACAGGAAGCAGTGCTGAGTTCTAAAACAGAATCCTGACCATTTTCTGATGGTTTAAATTATCATTCAACAAAATAAAGGTGTTATCACGTATTATTATTTGTCAAATCATAACTATTATGTCATTTATGTGGATTTTGACCCTTGTTTACGGTATAGTTGCGGAATTACCTCTACTTATGTCTTATTTGCTCCCCATGAACAACCAGGAAGTAATATTATATACATTACAAAAACTGTCAAACTGAGGACAGATCGGCAAAATGTTTTGTAAAATCGTAAATGTATTCATGTACACTTTGTGAAATGTGCCGTCTAACTTCTCAGATAGACTTTAAGACACGCCACCGACTATCGCGTAATGCCACTCACGAAGTTAGCGCCGAAACATCTCTCTAACCTATTGTCTGATATAGAAACAAAAACGTTTTTTTTTTACAATTTTACCACCCATCGCTTAAATTCTGAATCTTGTGATCCGTATAACGTCTACATTACTTTTGAATGGCAACTGATTATTGATTTTTAGTACAACCTTGCAATGAAAAAAACAAATCAAAAGTATGACAAAGACAGCTTTTCTTCAAACTGTCCTTCAAACCGTCCCCGGCTGACACATTATCACGTTAAGCGGAGGTAGAATTTGAGCCGTTCCACAATAATTGGGACTTGGTGGCACTCCTGTCTCGTTCTGGAGGTTCCC
Organism: Rhinogobius similis; assembly: GCA_019453435.1. NCBI lineage: Eukaryota > Metazoa > Chordata > Actinopteri > Gobiiformes > Gobiidae > Rhinogobius > Rhinogobius similis. The sequence goes on from CM033631.1 coordinate 33,317,640, forward strand.
ACGCGCTTTAGTGAAATGGCACATGGATTTATTAGCGGTAGTTAGCCTCAGGGAAAGTGGAGAGATTCCGGGGTTAGTTTACAGTTAGCGAAGTGAGGGAAATTTGTACAGTAGCTGCCAATCAAGCACGTTCTTACTTAAAGGTCCCGTGCTATGCTAACTAAATCAAATCAAATCAAATCAATTTATTTTTATAATGCCCAAAATCACAACAACAGTTGCCTCGATGGGACATGACCGATATGTAAAGTAGATCTCTTGACCGATATGTAAAGTAGATCTCTTGACCGATATGTAAAGTAGATCTCTTGACCGATATGTAAAGTAGATCTCTAGCCAAAATATACTAACGTTCAAAAGCCTCCAGTAACACATAAAAGTAACACATAATAACTACACTTTAAATATCCTTAATTAAGCACAGAGACTTAAATACTTAATACCTGTTTTCCTAACCATTTTTATTATTCTTTTATTATTATTATTCTATTAAGTAGTTACTAAGACTGACGCAGAACTATCTTCAGCGACAGAGCTCCCCCTGCAGGTCTCTTGTGAAAATACACTGCAAGTGAAAAGACACCAAAATCTTTTTTTTTTTTTTTTTTATTTTTTGTTAAGTACAATCACATATAAAAACATTTCATGTTGCCGAATATAAAAAAGAGACAGGGTTTCTAAAGATCTTCGGGACGATCAGGAAATATTACAAGGCTGGTTTTCCATGCAGAGACAGCAGGGGGCGACGACGGGAAGTTCAAATGTCCCGAAAATACATTTACAACCACCACACGGACTTACAAAGATGTTTAATAAAGCAAAACTAAGCGCACCTTAATAAACCTTTCGTTCATGAATTAAGTCTTTGTTTATGCGTCATTAAAGCAAAGTTAAGCAAAGTTAAGCATAGTATTTAAAATAAGTAGCTCAGAGGTTCCCAAAATTCTCTGGCCAGGGCCCCTAAATATAACCATGTAACACAGTGAATGCATAAGGTAATCATTTTTATGTGGCAAAAATGTGTTTGTTTTACAAAAACACAACTGCAACAAAACGCATCAAAAGACTCAAAGCAACTACAAGTATCAAAAGACTCAAAGCAGTATCAAAAATGCGTCTAAAAGCAACAAAAAAAGAGACTAACGGCAACAAAAACGCAACTTAAACTGACAAAAAATATACTACAAGTAAAAAAAATGCAAGTGAAAGTGACAAAACATGACTAAAAGTGACAAAAATGCGACTATAAGGAGCAAAAACATGGCTACAATTAACAAAAACATGTTCAAGTGACAAAAACATGACTTAAAGCAACTCAAACGCGACAATAAATGACAACAATAGTAAAAGTGACAAAAACGATTCTAAAAGCCACTAAAACACATTATTCTTTTATTAGTTTGTCAGTTTCATATTTCATTCTCTTGGTTGTGTTTAAAATGTGAACAGAATCCTATTATCACAACATAGAGCACAAATCTTATCGCAATTTGGTCAGAAAAATTGGTCAGAAAAATCGCAATTCGATATTTTTCCCAAATCATGCTGCTCAAGTTACATCTGTATTGCATTGACTGTAACGGCTGCAGAATAAGATTATATTAAATGACTTAGATATTTTGTATTTTCTAACATATTATCACTCCCAAATACAAAACTATCCTCCCCAAAACACTCCCTTCACCCAGTGTTCCACCACGAAATGTCAGCCTCACCTGCTGTTCCGCCTAGCACCACCGCGCTGGATTTTTGGCAGCACTGCGCGCTTTCAACACAGGCCAAAACCTCCGGCCCAGAGCCGAGAAGAAGCGAAACGGATCCACCTCTGCCAGGTCCTGCCAGGTCAAGTCACGCGGTGTCTCCGAAACCTGATCCGCAGGGCTCACTTGAAGACGCCTGGATTAGAGTACAGCAGGTTAGGATTCAAGTACACTTCGTAATGGCCTAAAAAGAACAACGGGATCGTCTTACGGAGCACACTGATCATGCACACTGAGAATGATAAAGCATCCAGCATCGTTTCAAAGGACCTGAATTCTAACATTGTATTTTGACAAGATTTCAAATGTTTTTATTCAGTAATGATTTGCAAACAGGTAAAAATGATGCACCAACCCATTTATTTATTCATTTTTTCTTCATTTTAAAATGTTAATATTCTGAATTGCCCTAAAAGCTTTTTTTTTTTTGCCTTAAAGCTTATTTATGTCAAAAACTGGAAACCCACCATTTTTGTTGCAAGTGTGCATAGAGAAACGTCAGCCAAAACAATGTAAAAAAGTAAATAAAACTGTCAAACTCGACAAAACAAAACAAAAGCGACAAAATGTGATTAATAGCGACAAAAAAACTTAACTATAATCAACTACAAGTGTCAAAAATGCATCTAAAAGTATCTAAACTGTGACCAAAATGTGTCTAAAGGTGACAAATACGTGACCAAAAGTGACTGAAACGCGACTTAAAGAAAAGTATCAAAAATGTGACTAAAAGTGTCAACAACGTAACAAAGCTACAAAAAGAGAGTAACAGCAATAAAAAACACAACCAAAAGTGACAAAAACGATACTACAAAAATGCGACTATAACACACGACTATAAGCAACAAAAACACAAGTGATTAAACACGACTAAAGGCAACTACAAATGTCAACAGCACGTCTAAAAGTCTCAAAAAATTTTGACCAAAATGTGTCTAAGTGACTAAAAGCAACTACATGTGTCTAAAACGTGACTAAAAGTGTCAAAAAACTTGACAAAAAGTATACTACAAGTAAAGAAAAATGCAACTGAAAAAGACAAAAACGCAACTAAAAGTATCAAAAATTCGCCAAAACATGACTAAAAGTGACAAAAGCTTATTTGAAGCGAAATTATTGCGAAACCAGTCAGACATACCAACAATTCAAATTAGCAACTGTTAAATGTGTTGCTACACCAGTAAACTGTTTTATCAATAAGTCACTGTTGAATTTTACAGAATTGGATTTGATCATTGACTTTTTTCATACATTTCACTTGGATCAGCTCTGGACGCAACGTCAAAAAACTGGAAACCGGAAATCCACCATTTTTGTTGCAAGTGTGTGAGACATCAGCCAAAACAATGTAAAAATATAAATATAGGTAAATAAAACAGCACAATAGTCAAACTACTTTTGAAAGAACGCTAAGTTGGGTATAGCATCATCAAATCTCTAACAAATAATCACTAAATATAGGTTCACTTAATATTCTATGAGGTGTGACGTTACGTTCTGGTTTGGCGGGAACTCGGTTAAAGGAAACGGCGACCGAGGGAAAAGTCTCAGCTAAAATAATATAGAAAGTAGATTTGTGTCAAATGTTTCATGTACACATGCAACAAGTCTGCAATGCACCGATTTTATGCACCGATACTCTGCACCTATAGCGCCTTTCCCGGTTTGTAAACAGAACACCAGCATTCTATAGGCTGATACCATTCCATACAATAGCTTCAATGCAGTTTCTCAGTTGGGAGAGTTAGCATTAGCATCCAAAAATCACTATAAAATCCGGGGCTGTTTTGGCGACTGACAACCGCTCGACCACGTGTGAGTAACACCAGAGCAGAGTTAGAAAACATTACCTCATCTTGCACTGCATAGTTTGTTAGCATGTTAGCAATTAGCGCTAAAATTAGCATTTGTCTTAATAACCATGTACATAACAAACATAAATGAAAACCATTTGTCTGTGCGGCCTACAAACTTTAAAAGTAAGGTTTTTGTTTTGCTGCCTCATAAAATGAATGGGCTAGAAAGTTTTTAATCCCTATCAGGTTGTGTGTGCAGCTGTTCTGAACACGTTTTTATTTATTTATTTAATAGGGACAGTGCATATTAATGATCGCATATGTTCATTAATATGATATGTCAGATTCTAGCAAAAACGCTCATTTCCATCTGTTGTCCCTCGGCAGGTTACACACGAGACAATAACAAAACATTACAAGACAATGAAAGGTTCGTTAAAGTGTTCACAGACTTGTTTTAATTGTCCACAGTTTGAGGTGTAGTTTGAAAGTGGACAGTGTTGGTCATTCTCTTACGTCAGTCCTGCAAGGTTCTATTTTAAAGCTAACTTGTTGTTGGCTGAATAGACCAGTGTTTGTAATTGTGTTCCATAGCCTTGTATCATTCCAGCTGACCCTTCTCACCCTGGACATGGACTATTTGAGCCACTCCCCTCGGGCAGGAGGCTACGGTCCATCCGGACCAGAACCTCCCGCCACAAGAACAGTTTCTTTCCCTCTGCCGTTGGACTCATGAACACTTTGTAACACCTGTCACTTCAACAATAATACTATTTAAGAACAATCTATTTGCACTACTCATTTGGACATTGCACTATCTGCCAACTGTACATTCTGTATATAGTCTATCTTAGTCTATTTTATTCTTAATTTTATGCATGCCTTTTTATATATTTTTTATATTTTATCCTTTGCTTTATGTTGCACCTACGCCGAAGCAAGTTCCTACGTTTGTGAATTTCACTGACAATGGCAATAAACAGTTTCTGATTCTGATTCTGATTCTGATGTATTAGCGCTAATGCATTTTCAGTGGGAGAGTTAGCGTTAGCCTCCAGACACTGCAGACTATGAAAAACCACAGCTGTTTGGGCGACTGACAACCACTCAAGCGAATGTGAGTAACGCCAGAGCCTCGTTAGAAAACATGACCTCATGTAGCACTGTTTTGTATTGTTTGTTAGCAATTAGTGCTAAAATTAGCATGTGTTTTAATGACTATGTGATAAACATTTCTTACTATCCTAAAATCTGGCAAATATCTGAACTGCATTTAAGTGAAATGAGCAATCCAACCTGTCATAGGCCCTTTAAATGAACTGTTTGGGCGACTGACAACCACTCAAGCGCATGACCTCACGTAGCACTGTTTTGTATTGTTTGTTAGCAATTAGTGCTAAAATTAGCATGCGTTTTAATGACTATGTGATAAACAATTCTTAATATCCTAAAATCTGGCAAATATAACAAACATAAACAACAACCATTTGTCTGCGCTGTCTACAAACTTCAAAAATAATGTTTTTATTTTGCTGTCTTATTAAAATATATATGTAGAACATTTATATCAGCATCAGGCTGTTTAGAACATCTAAACACACAAGGTTCTATTTTAAAGCTAACTTGTTGGCCAATACTTAAAGTGCGTAGAACAGGTTTTAAAGATTTTCTAATTTAGATTTTATTTGGTGTATTAATACCTATTGTACATTTAAAAAAATATATTGTTTTACACCAATCAAGTCATGGTTTGTGGAGAAAAGTTGAAAAATCTGTTTAAAAATACAGGAAGTAAAAAACTGATGACATCACACCATGGATGTATTAAAGTGCGTATGACAGGTTTTCACAATTTTCTAATTCTGTCTTTACTTAGTGTATTAATAGCTATTGTAGATGTAAATCAAAGTTTCACAACAATCAGGTGGCCATTTGTGAAGAAAAGTTGAAAAATGTGTAGAAAGTTACAGGAAGTAAACAGATTGATGACATCACACTAGGAAGACAAAGATTACCCATAATTTACACAAAAGAGACTACTTTTTTTTAACCCTTATTAATAAATTCAACCAAAAAGGTGTTCACATGTATTTTTATTTTATTATTATTTTTTTTAATCTGTGACATTAGATTAATTTGGCCCCATGTACAGGATGGTTGCTAGATAATTTCCTAGTGTGATATCATTTACAACCAGGAAGTAAAACAGAAAACCTCAAAAATTGCTAAAGCGAAATAAAATTTGTAAAGTATTTTAGCAAAATTTGAAATATATTTATCTGAACTGCATTTAAGTGAAATGAGTAGTCCAACCTGTCATAGGCACTTTAAATGAACTGGATAAGGTACGCCCCCTCTGTCTGTGGTCCCAGATTGATTAGTGGCCGTGTGAGGTATTGCAGCCTCTTGGAACCAGCCTTTTTCTATAATTGCACATTATAATTGCAGACAGTACTTAATTATTATCTGTATTTAAATAAAATAGAAGGAAATGTTCTTTTCTATTGTTTCGAAAATCGCTGAAATAACTGTTTTAATATTAAGTGACGTCACCGCAAACATGTGCGAGCCGCGTGAAAGAGCACGGAAGATACAAACAGAAGCACGTGGACATGGCTAGACTAGCGATACCAGTAAGTTGTGTTTTATTTTATTTCAGACGCTTTCACATTTGGCCTAACACGAAGAATGCAATTACAATCACACAAGCTAACGTTAACACAAAAACCTGTAAGCTGCGTGGTCGCTCACGTCGCTCAAAGCATCATGGGGGATTGTCGTCACGTGGCGCCCTAAAGCAAAGATGTCAGCCTCCATAACGCAAAGATGTCAGCCTCCATAACGCAAAGATGTCAGCCCCCATAACGCAAAGATGGCAGCCTCCATAATGCAAAGATGGCAGCCTCCATAACGCAAAGATGGCAGCCTCCATAACGCAAAGATGGCAGCCTCAATAACGCAAAGATGGCAGCCTCCATAATGCAAAGATGGCAGCCTCCATAACGCAAAGATGTCAGCCTCCATAACCTGTAAGCTGGCGATGTCAGCCACGTCCCATAAGCATCATGGGATGGCAGCCTCCATAATGCAAAGATGGCAGCCTCCATAACGCAAAGATGGCAGCCTCCATAACGCAAAGATGGCAGCCTCCATAAAGCAAAGATGGCAGCCTCCATAATGCAAAGATGGCAGCCTCCATAACGCAAAGATGGCAGCCTCCATAACGCAAAGATGGCAGCCTCCATAACGCAAAGATGGCAGCCTCCATAACGCAAAGATGGCAGCCTCCATAACGCAAAGATGGCAGCCTCCATAATGCAAAGATGGCAGCCTCCATAACGCAAAGATGTCACCCTCCATAATGCAAAGATGGCAGCCTCCATTACGCAAAGATGTCAGCCTCCATAACGCAAAGATGGCAGCCTCCATAACACAAAGATGGCAGCCTCCATAACGCAAAGATGTCAGCCTCCATAACGCAAAGATGTCAGCCTCCATAACGCAAAGATGTCACCCTCCATAATGCAAAGATGGCAGCCTCCATTACGCAAAGATGTCAGCCTCCATAACGCAAAGATGGCAGCCTCCATAACACAAAGATGGCAGCCTCCATAACGCAAAGATGTCAGCCTCCATAACGCAAAGATGTCAGCCTCCATAACGCAAAGATGGCAGCCTCCGTATCAGGAAGTAACACGGAAGTAACAAACTTTTTTGGGGTCATGCGCCAATGAGCACACTCCATAGTGATAAACAGGGCGCCATTTTGGATTCATCTTCCAGTTTTAATTATAGTTCTATGCATCACACCAGTGAGACTCACTCCATCCAAAGGTTATGCAAAATTTACCCAAAATGAACTTATTTTACCCTTGAAACATGAATTCAACAAAATAAAGGCGTTCACATATATTTTGATTTGTCAGACAAAAAAAATCTCTGACATTAGCCGAGTTTTAGTCCAGTGTACAAAGTAATTTCCTAGTGTGATGTCATCGTTTACAACCAGGATGTGATATTACAAAACTAAAAAATTGCTAAAAATTATAAAATATACAATTATTTTTTAGCAAAACTTGAAATATATTTATCTTAACTGTATTTTAGTCACATGAGCAGTCTAACCTGTCATAGGCACTTTAATGTAAGCTAAATAATCTTACAGCAAACATGTGGTTCTAACTGATTATTTGTTTAACTGAAAGTCAATATCAAAGGAATGAACGTACTATAAAAAATGCTTCGGATCAGCATGAACAAATTAAGTGACAGAATTTAATAACGTCAGGTCATTATTTCAAACTCTTCAGCCAAGTAAAATAATCCAGGTAAGCAATTAAATCTAACGAGTCAAAATACTCAAATCTAGACAGAAGTTACACTTTGAACTGGGTAGATATGACTCTCATTTTCTTTTTTGCAGTGTAGGAAAATGCCAGTAGCGTTGTATTTGTGAATATTGGAGAGGTAGACCCAGGGGAAGGGCGAGGAAAGTAATAAAGAACAGATGGACATGCGCCGTTTCAAAGCAGGAGCCAACTCTTTGGAAAGCCACCAGGAAAAGAGAAATCCGAGCATTCTTCATAACAGGCCTGGAAATCTGCTGCTTCAGTCCCATCTCGTGTGCATCTGCTTAAAACTGTCTCACGTATACTTTGGGTATTAAAAACCGCTTTAACTATAAGTGCGATGATGTGGTAATGGAATTCTAAAAAAGACGGTAATATGAGGCGCATTTGACAGCGGATTCTTTATTTGAAACCCTGTGTTAGATACAAAAGTGTGTATGTTTGAGTAGCATTAGATAAGGTTTTGAAATGTCTAGTCTTTATGTTCAGAATCGACTTAAAGAGGACATATTATGCAAATTTTAAGGTTAATGACTTTTCAGTTCGCCCTTTAAAAAGACACACACAGCCATTTTATGTCCTCTACTCTTATGTAAAAGCGTTCCTAATTGTAAATTGTCTCTATGTTCACGAGCCCCAGGGATAGGTAAATGATCCACAGTAAAATGTTTTTTAGAGTCTGTCTGTTTTTTGTAGAAATTTGTTTATATATTTTTTTAATCACAGTTGTCGTTCCAGGAGCCATTCTTCTGCTTTAAATGGGTGTAAAATCACTACATTCATATTTTTTTTCTTCTTTAAAAACTCCAAATCATAGAACTACTTCTGCTTGACACTTAAATATTAAATACTTGTCATAGTTATACACTTTTTAACCTTTTATTGGCAGATATAAATACAAAAATCTCAACATAGCCATTTGAAAATGACAAAATCTTAATTTTTTCCACAAAAGCGTTCCAAATTGTAAATGGTTTCTTTGTTCATGAGCCCCAGGGTTAGGTGAATGATCCACAGTAAAATCACACTTGTCGGCCTAGAAGCCATTTTATGGCTTTTTATATATATTTTTTCAACAAATCCTACAGTAATAAGTGAATTTTAGAAACTAGAGGTTGAAGTTAGATGTTGATAATTATTACTCGTTGGCAAATGTGACGAACATATGAACAACAATCCTGTGTTTACACAAGGGCTATTCAACTTAAAAAAGCCCTGGGCCACTCCAAGGGATATGATCCGGCCCCCAACCAAGCTTCAAAAAATATAGAAAATATTTTATGTTTAGACCTGGTTTAGTCCTGGTTCAGACCTGGTTTTAGCGTTGGTCACTTTTCTGGTTTAGTCCTGGTTTAGTCCTGGTTTAGACCTGGTTTAGTCCTGGTTTAGACCTGGTTTCATCCTGGTTTAGACCTGGTTTCATCCTGGTTTAGACCTGGTTTAGTCCTGGTTTAGACCTGGCTTAGACCTGGTTTCATCCTGGTTTAGCGTTGGCCACGTTTCTGGCTCCGAGGACAAACCATCCGAAAAATCAGAACATCGGTAAAATAAGGCTGAATAGCTCCGATCTACATTGTCTACAAACGACAGCATTACAGTTTTCATTTGGCGCTCCATTAAAATGTATCCAATAGAAAGCAAACACAAATACCAGGCTGTGTGCAGAGCTGTCCCACACATCACGTCCATAAAGTCACGTGCCTTGGTGATGGAACACCGTCTAATGCTGCCCCGTCCCGGCTGCTCCGATGTGGCCTGAGCGCGGTGGTATGTACATACGTGGGGCGTACGGGGGCGGACGTGCTCCCGTAGGCCTGCGTGTGAGCGCATTTCATTACGGGATGGAAAACAATTTGATTTAAAGATGTTCTTGGCCCGTCTCCAGTTCCTCTGCACACGTCAGCAGCAGCAGCAGCAGCAGCAGCAGATCTGGCGTGCGAGCCGAGGACAGGACGGGAAGAAAAGGAAATACAAACAGATGGAGTAAAAATGTGGTGATTTAGTGACGGACCATGATAATATACTGACTATTTTACGATACTGATGTACTGTACCCTTATTATATTTAGAGTAAGGACAGGAAACCATCTTAAATAACTAGAATAATAGAGTGAGTACAAGAATTTTATGACGTCATAATTTCAGATGGAGGGCAGGGGTCTAAATAACTCTATAGAAGATGTACTATTTTTGAGACGAAATCTCTGAATTGGCGATCTACAAATGTGGAATCTATCATTATTTGTTCAAAATCAGCTCCATAAACTTGTCAAATGAATTTAATGGGTGAAAGTGGCAATGCCTATTTTTTCCCATGTGGGGCGGCTAGAGTAAACTGTCAGGGTGAGTGCGTGAATGATTGGTGGTGGTCGGAGGGGTCAGTGTGCAGTCGAGTGTGGACTGAAAAAAATAATGTACTGCAAAGATCTGAGTGTCGTGAACGGTGCTGTTTAAATCCAATGATTCGTTAATTCATGTAGTTGAGCAAAATCTGTTTATATACTGTATTGTAAAAGCAGCTCTTTAGATCAAAATGAGGCTACTGAGTGCATTTTAGAGAGCATTTTATTCCCCCAAAATATGAAGTACATTGTTAGCATGCAAATTAGCTACTGTGACCGCAAATTCAGCTCTGGCCTCTGAAAGCTGTGAAACTTGCTTAGAAAGTGATCATGGTGAATAATTAGGACGCTTGGAATGCCAGACATTAGCATTACTCCAACAACGTTCATTATGTCTCCTTTAGTTCTATCCACGGACCTGGCAGCTCGTCCATACTAGGCAACAATCCACAATATGACAGTTAAACACAGATATTTTTCCCATAGAATTCTGAACCTCAAACAGTTCTCTAATTACTAATCAATTGGCAAAATAGAGATCATTAAAATACATCAATGCGTCATTTATTTATTTTCAATATTGTCCACACCTTAATAGCATCATGTTTCAGAACATGTTTTGACAAACCTAGTTAAATTCATGTCACATTTAGTCACATTTATGTTGCTTTTAGTCATGTTTTTGACACTTGCAGTCATGTTCATGTCACTTTTAATCACATTTTTGTCGCTTCTTGTTACGTTTTTTGTTACTTTTAGTCACATTTGCTACTTTCAGTCACGTTTTTGTTACTTTTAGTCACGTTCATGTCACTTTTAGTCACATTTTTGTTGCTTCTTGTTACGTTTTTTGTTACTTTTAGTCACATTTGCTACTTTTAGTCACGTTTTTGTTACTTTTAGTCATGTTCATGTCACTTTTAGTCACATTTTTGTCGCTTCTTGTTACATTTTTTGTTACTTTTAGTCACATTTGCTACTTTTAGTCACGTTTTTGTTACTTTTAGTCATGTTCATGTCACTTTTAGTCACATTTTTGTCGCTTCTTGTTACGTTTTTTGTTACTTTTAGTCACATTTGCTACTTTTAGTCACATTTTTGTTACTTTTAGTCATGTTCATGTCACTTTTAGTCACATTTTTGTCGCTTCATGTTATGTTTTTGTTACTTTTAGTCACATTTGCTACTTTTAGTCACGTGTGCTACTTTTAGTCACGTTTTTGTTACTTTTAGTCACGTTTTGTTACTTTTAGTCACATTTTTGTCGCTTCTTGTTACATTTTTTGTTACTTTTAGTCACATTTGCTACTTTTAGTCACGTTTTTCTTACTTTTAGTCATGTTCTTGTCACTTTTAGTCACATTTTTGTCGCTTCTAGTTACGTTTTTTGTTACTTTTAGTCACATTTGCTACTTTTAGTCACGTTTGTTACTTTTAGTCACGTTTTTGTTACTTTTAGTCACATTTGCTACTTTTAGTCACGTTTTTGTTACTTTTAGTCACATTTGCTACTTTTAGTCATGTTTTTGTTACTTTTAGTCACGTTTTTGTTACTTTTAGTCATGTTCATGTCACTTTTAGTCACATTTTTGTCGCTTCTTGTTACGTTTTATGTTACTTTTAGTCACATTTTTGTTACTTTTAGTCATGTTCATGTCACTTTTAGTTACATTTTTGTCGCTTCTTGTTACGTTTTTTGTTACTTTTAGTCACATTTGCTACTTTTAGTCACGTTTTTGTTACTTTTAGTCATGTTCATGTCACTTTTAGTCACATTTTTGTCGCTTCTTGTTATGTTTTTTGTTACTTTTAGTCACATTTGCTACTTTTAGTCACGTTTTGGTCGCTTCTTGTTATGTTTTTTGTTACTTTTAGTCACATTTGCTACTTTTAGTCACGTTTTAGTTACTTTTAGTCACGTTCATGTCACTTTTAGTCACATTTTTGTCACTTCTTGTTACGTTTTGTTACTTTTAGTCACATTTGCTACTTTTAGTCACGTTTTGTAACTTGTAGTCATATTCATGTCACTTTTAGTCACATTTTTGTCGCTTCATGTTATGTTTTTGTTACTTTTAGTCACATTTGCTACTTTTAGTCACGTTTTTGTTACTTTTAGTCACGTTCATGTCACTTTTAGTCACATTTTTGTCACTTCTTGTTACATTTTTTGTTACTTTTAGTCACATTTGCTACTTTTAGTCACGTTTTTGTTACTTTTAGTCATGTTCATGTCACTTTTAGTCACATTTTTGTCGCTTCATGTTATGTTTTTGTTACTTTTAGTCACATTTGCTACTTTTAGTCACATTTTTGTTACTTTTAGTCACGTTTTTGTTACTTTTTGTAACATTTTTCTTACCTTCAAGCTTCTTACGTTTTTGTTACTTTTAGTCACATTTGCTACTTTTAGTCACTTTTTTGTTACTTTTAGTCACATTTTTGTCGCTTCTTGTTACGTTTTTTGTTACTTTTAGTCACATTTGCTACTTTTAGTCACGTTATTGTTACTTTTAGTCATGTTCATGTCACTTTTAGTCACGTTTTTGTCGCTTCTTGTTACGTTTTTGTTACTTTTAGTCACATTTTTGTTACTTTTAGTCACGTTTTTGTTACTTTTAGTCACATTTTTGTCGCTTCTTGTTACGTTTTTTGTTACTTTTAGTCACATTTGCTACTTTTAGTCACGTTTTTGTTACTTTTAGTCATATTCATGTCACTTTTAGTCACGTTTTTGTTACTTTTTGTTACGTTTTTTGTTACTTTTAGTCACATTTGCTACTTTTAGTCACTTTTTTGTTACTTTTACTCACGTTTTTATGACTTTTAGTCATGTTCATGTCACTTTTAGTCACATTTTTGTCGCTTCTTGTTACGTTTTTGTTACTTTTAGTCACATTTGCTACTTTTAGTCACTTTTGTTACTTTTAGTCATGTTCATGTCACTTTTAGTTACATTTTTGTCACTTGTTACGTTTTTTGTTACTTTTAGTCACATTTGCTACTTTTAGTCACGTTTTTGTTACTTTTAGTCATGTTTCTGATCCTTATAGTCACGTTTTTGTCGCTTATGTCGTGTTATTAGACACGTCATGTTTTTGTCACTTTAAGTTGTATTCGTGTCACTTTTAGTCACATTTTTGTTGCTTTTTGTCACATTTTTGTTGCTTTTAGTCTTGTTTTTAATGCTCATAGTCATGTTTTTGTCACTTGTAGTCATATTCATGTCACTTTAAGTCACATTTTTGTTTCTTTATGTTACATTTTTGTTGCTTATAGTCATGTATTTGTCACTAAGTCATGTTTTTGAAGCTTTTATTCGCGTTTTTGTCGCTTATGTTGCGTTTTTGAGTCATGTTTTTGCCACTTTAAGTCACATTCATGTCACTTTAAGTCATATTTTTCTCGCTTGTAGTCAAGTTTTTGTTACTTTTAGTCATGTTTTTGTTGCTTTTAGTTATGTATGTGTCACCTTTAGTCATGTTTTGATCTTTTTAGTCACGTTTTTGTCGCTTATGTCTTGTTATTACACACGTTTTTGTCACTGTCATGTTTTTGTCACTTTAAGTTGTATTCATGTCACTTTTAGTCACATTTTTGTTGCTTTTAGTCTTGTTTTTAATGCTCATAGTCATGTTTTTGTAACTTTTAGTCATGTTTTTGTCACTTGTAGTCATATTCATGTCACTTTTAGTCACATTTTTCTCGCTTTTAGTCATGTTTTTGACGCTTGCAGTCATGTTTTTGTCGCTTTTAGTCATGTTTTTGACGCTTGCAGTCATGTTTTTGTCACTTTTAGTCATGTTTTTGACGCTTGCAGTCATGTTTTTGTCGCTTTTAGTCCTGTGAAGAGGAGAATGAAGGAATGGATGATACAAAATACAACCATATATTCCAGTTTGCATATTTTCCTGTTTACATAAGTGCATTTAAACTGGCAAATGTAACCCTCTGTTATACTACTCTGCTCTGTTGCACTGCTGGGAAAGATCAGAATAGTGGAAGCAAACAGAGCTGAATCGTCCTAAAGATGGGACTTTAATCAGGTTTGAATTTTCACATGAACCTACAGAATGTATCCATGATCCAAGTTACACGTCAGATCTGTGGAGAGAACAAATGAAATCTTGAATGCTTAAGACCCTTGAGACACTCCGAATGTTCAAATTTCTGGACTGAAGGCGACTAAGTGAAGTCAACTATTCAATGTTTTCAATGATTAACGGACATCACATCAAAATGCTAATGGTTTTTAAGTCTTGAAAACAAATAATAGTCAACCATTTTGAATTTCCAGTGCAGATCAGATTCAGTTAGTTTGCTTTCCTATTACAAAAGATAAAAAAAAAAGGTTCACAAAAAGAATAATTTGTGGTAATAATCTGTCAACATGTCTTAAAGGCGAAACACTACACACACACATTATTCTTTTGTTTTTTTTAGTCACTCTCAACTTGTCCAATCTGCTCCTAAAGACATTTTATTTGAATCCACTTCATCCATAGATTTCTCTGGGACATTGTAAGGCTGTTTTATTAAAATGTTTTTTGTTTGTTTTTTCTTTACAGTCTTGTGCTTAACAAGATTTTGACTGAATGTACAGAAGGGTTTATTGATATGCCTGATATGATAAAGTTTTATAAAAATTGGCAAAATTTCAATTTTTAGTCCAATTTTCAGTCAAGTCATGTAGTTTCCTCCAAAACAAAAGATACTCAAAATCTCCACTGTATTTTTTAACATATGTGTACAAACATTTAGTATTGTTTCTTAGTGTGTATCTGACAGCACAGGCCTATCCAAATGTTCTGTGTAATTGGAGGTTAATTCAGCCTGGATTTGCTCACCTTTTGAACTTTTTTTGTGGATAAGAGTATGTAAATTGTGTATTCATTGTATTCTACCTATGGCAACAATAAAATGCATCAGATTACACCAGATAACATCTATATGATTGAATATCGCCTTGGGGGAGAGGCCCAAACCCCCCTGACTGGATCTGTATGTGGTTAACATAGATGTCTACTTGTATTGACACCTGGTACTTTAATGTTGTTCCAAAAACACTTGTTTATCTTTGTTTTGCTTCTATGGTGCTCTTAAACATTTACACTTCACACAAGTTTTAGTGCAAAAAAACCAACATAATAAATCATGTATCCATTTTAAAGTTTGTTAACGTTTTATTTATTAGTCGCATTTGTAGTCCTGTTTTTTGTCATTCTGTCACGTTTTTGTCACTTAAAGTTACATTCATGTCACTTTTAGTCATATTTTTGTTGTTTTTAGTCATGTATTTGTCTCTTTTTACTTATGTTTTTGACACTTAAAGACACACTTTTGTCACTTTTAGTCACATTTTTCTTAATTTTTGTAACATTTTCGCATTCGTGTCTTCGTTATGTCACATTTTTGTTGCTTTTAGTCTCGTTTTTGACACTTTTAGTCATGTTTTTGTCATTGCGTCATGTTTTTATCACTTGCGATTTTGTCACTTTTAGTCGCATTTTTAGTCCTGTTTTTGTCATTATATCACGTTTTTGTCACATAAAGTCATATTCATGTCAATTTTAGTCACATTTTTGTTGCTTTTATTAAGTTTTTTGCTTAAAGTTGTATATCATATCATATCATATATATCATGTATTTGTTGCTTTTAGTCATGTTTTTGATGCACTTGTTTTTGTCATGATCTTAGTCACGTTTTTGTCACTTTAAGTCGCAATCATGTCACTTTTGGTCACATTTTTATTGCTTCTAGTCTTGTTTTTGTCGCTTTCAGTCATGTTTTTGTCACTTTATCACATTTTTGTTGCTTTTTGTTATGTTTTTGTGGCTGGTAGTCATTTATTTGTAATTCTTAGTCATGTTTTTGATGCTTTTGGTCGTGTTTTTGTCGAGGTTCTAGATGCATTTTTGTCACTGTGTCAGGTTTTTGTAACTATAAGTCACATTCATGTCACGTTTAGCCACATTTTTGTTGCTTTCAATCACGTTTTTGACGCTTATAGTCATGTTTTTGACGCTTTTAGAAACGTTTTTGTCACTTTGCGTCACATTTTTGTCGCTCATTTAAATCTAGGTTTTCTGCACAATAAAACATGACATTTTGTTGTTTGTGGGATAAATGATTGCACTTCAAAAATGGCAGCCTTTGCTAATTGCGTCCATTTGAATTGTGATTTCGATTTGATTAATTGTGCAGCCCTACATTGAAACATTACTGTATTACTTTAGGTCATTATTTTAGTTTATGACTTAATTTCAGACTTTAATTTAATCTGGTGGCTCGATTTACCCCAAGACCTAATGGCCTCCACTCAGAGCTCTATATGGCTGTGCTGGTACAGCACAATCATGCTACATGTCTGATTCAGGGTTCACCGAGCCAACCTTTAGAATCACATTTAGCAACAGTATAAATAAGATGGAAAAACAAGCTCCAGTCCATACTAATAGCAGATCTATATATACAGCAGACACTCCGGCGCTAGCTCTGAAGTTAGCATGCATCGAACACAAGTGCCTGTCAGATGGTTATATTTACTGTAACGGGGGAAGACATTTTGAGTGGTTGGACTTCAGGCTAGCTGTGACGTGTGTCTGACAGCTAAGTGCAGAGAGCTAACTGTTTGACAGGTCAAGACGTCCCCACAGGAAGTAGCATTTATTGAAGCCAAAATAAAGCGCGTCTTGGGAAAAATGTTGTTATTAACCTTTCACAGACTTTGAGGCTGTAAGAATGATATAGATATATGATATATGATATATACAGGCCTGGACTGGCCATCTGGAGCACCGGGAGTTTTCTCGGTGGGCAGGTGCACTTTTGGGTTGGGCATTGTCAAACTGGCGTGCAGCGCAGTCCTGATGTCACACATCAACGGCCCAATCTAAAACAGGTCCGTGGCCCAGCCTGTCGTTACCGGGGTTGGTCCATCATAAAGCTGATAGAGCAGTGCGCTAAGCAGGAGCAACCCCTGTGCTGTATATAAATAAATAAGTGATCGACCGATATAGTTTTTTCAGGACCGTTACCGATTATTTGACGTTAAGGAGGCTGATAGCCCATATTTAGAACCGATATTCATTTGTAGCAAAAGTGTAAATATTACAAAATTCCTTGTTACTTAATTACTTGTTATGTGCCAAAAGAAACGGCACCCTTCCAAATTTGGGCTATTGACAGTACTTCCAAAAACTCAAGAAACACTTAAAAATCAGTGGGCAGCAGCCATAGACCATTAAGTAGAATCAGAGTGTGACGTCACTCATAGCGTTTGGCTCCAGCCAAATGAAGCTTATTGCGGCTAGGAACTTGATTTATGACGAACATAACGGGAATAAAACCCCAGGATCATGTAGAGTGTGTCAAAATGGACATTTTAGTTCCAAGACTGTGAGTTGGACAGAAGCAGTTACAGAGTAAAGGCACCAATGTCCCAACAGAAAGTAGGAAGCTCGGCTTGAAGGAGCCTCCATGGACACTTTCTAACTTGCTAATGCTAACTTTTCTTTGAATACAAAATAGGACATAAATAACTAATACTAATTTAAACTAAAACTGCCTGATTGTTTTCATGTATAATCGATTACTTGAGTTTGTGGTGCTATTTTAATGTTTAATTGCTTAGGAATTAGCATTAACATAAGCATCAAGACAATTAGACCAACCTTTATAAACAGAAGTGTCCTCCAGTGAAGTATTCAGCTCAGTTGTAAAGTGTTTAATGTAATTTTCACCCACAAGTCGCTATCCACTTTGTGATCTATGAGTATTTATTGATTTTAAAAGAACTTGGAGAACAAAAAACTAAGAGAAGGAGCAGAAGTATCGACCTTAACAGTGAGCTGTGCACAGAGCCTTTTGTCAAAGTTAAATGACTAATGGAAGTTGCCCACGGATGAAATAGCCTAAAAAATTGGAAGGCACTGTTTCTTTTAGCAAGTTGGAAAGAAAAAAAGTGTAGTTATTAAAAGTAAACCAACAAAAAAAGAAAGGTAACAGGAGCAGAAGTAGTGTAGGCACTGGTAAACTATGAAAAACCTGGGCTGTTTTGACGAATGACAACCACTCGATCACACGTGAGTAACACCAGAGCAGTGTTAGAAAACATTAAAGTGCCTCTGACAGGTTGGACCACTCATTTAACTAAAATGCAGTTAAGATAAATATATTTCAAATTCTGCTAAAATCTTTACAAATTTGACCCCAGTTTGGATATTTTTTTACTTCCTGGTTGTAAATGATGACATCACACTAGGAAATTACCAAGAAACAATCTTGTACAGTGGGCCAAAAGTCATCTAATGCCACAGATGTTTTTATTTGACAAATAAAAATACATTTGAACACCTTTATTTTGTTGAATCAACGTTTAAAAGGTCAAAAAGGTAAAAGTAAATTATGCATAACCTTTGTCTCCCTGGTGTGATGTCATCAAGTGTTTACTTCCTGCAATTTTCAACAGATTTTCAACAAAGCGATCTGATTGGTGTAAAACTATGATGAATATTCATCACAGATATTAATACACAAAAAAAGTCAAAATTAGAAAATCATAAAAACCTGTCATACACACTTTAACCTACGTGGCAATGTTTAGAGTAGGATGTTACTGTTAGCGATTAGCAGCGAAAATACCCTACATGCTAACAACCTCATAATAGACATTTCTTAAATCTAACACAATTTTGGACAATAATGCACCGAAAAACATAGCGGGCCACAACAATTTGCCAAGTTTTGTTTCACCAAGTGCCACCAAAATTAAGAAGTGAACTTTAGAAACTAGAGGTTGAAGTTAGATGTTTAAAGTTATCACTCATTGGCAAATGTGATAAAGCTATAAATAACAACTATGCGTCTGCATTGTCTACAAAGGATACAATTACTTTTTTTTTTTTTTTTTTTTTTTTTAAATTTACTGCGATATTAAAATGAATAAATACAATGTACCCACAAGTACCAGGATGCACAGAAAATCCTCAACAGGCAAGATCTATGGCAGGTTTCCAAAGTGGTAAAAATAAATAAAACATCCCCCATTTTACAATATGTCATGATATGTCCAAAAGCAGCTTGAATGATAGACAATAAATAAACTTGGAAGACAGTTAATCACACTTTCACACAGCTCTAAATTTCGTTGTCAGGGCCACGATGAAAATTCTATGTTTTCTCTCAACCAAAAGCTCGTGGCTCTTCCTCCCGCCCTGTCATTGCAGCTGCTTGTATTCACAGTGGCTTAACAGCAGTGCACAATAGACACCGTAATGGCGGGTTACACAGGAACACTCGCAATGTCACAAAATAGAAACGTGCTTTATATGGACTTAGGCTGGGACCACAACATAAGTATCATGATTTAGAGTGTATGTGTCGCCCCCATCACAGGAAACTGCACACGCTGATTATACGCTGCGTGTTTGTCTATATACTTTGCGTGGAAGGCCTTCTGCCGTGGGAATAATTCAAACTGTCAGGAAAGCGAAATCTAAGACAGTGTATTTGACAGATAGGGATAAATGTGGGTGAAGTCATGTTATATTGACCAGAATGTCTGTGTTTGTTTTGGACGAGCAGAGATCGTTCATGTTTTAAGAGTATGCTCGAGACTCATCGTTTTAACTTTTATTAACTTTATTTATTTTATTTCTACTTATAATTCAAGGCTATTTAGTGACATTTCTTAGGATCATTATTTCCGTCCCAACATTGCATTTATACTATTTTATACTCTGGGTCGTAGCTTTTACATATACGTTTTTGTCATTTTCATCTTTTCCATGGTCTCGTTCCTCTGTAAGAGCCTTCTGCGCCAGGTGCGGTGGTCGGCTGCAGCCTGTCCCGTGGGCCCTTGGTCGAGGTTTGGGCCCTATGTCGTTGTCCTGAGGCTGCGAGCGGTTCTCTTCAGCTCTTCTGATGGTGCTTTCTCAACTAGTTCATCTGTACTCAGGCTCATGTTTATTAGTTTGGTGCGTGTGACTGATTTGATTCATATCATTGGCGAAGTGGAGGAAGTGTCTTGCCCGAGGACACAACCACCGCATGCACTACAGTCAGAGCTAGTATTTGACCACCAAAAACTGAACTACTACAGTATCTTCAAAACTGTGTACAACACCATGAGTTTCTATTTCATCAGTTTTAATGAGGCAGCATTAGCTAACACTGTCAATCATTTCCAGCTCCATTTTCTAAAGTCACTAAAGTAAACAGGACTTTTGTCGCTTGGTGATTTTTGATGCAAATTGTTCAAAACATTATTAGATTTATTAAACGTTTATTCTATTGTGATTGCATTTCACAAAACATGATTATATGTAAGATTTTATAAAACATTTTGCCTAATTGTCCCCAGTTTGAACGTTTTTGTAAAGTTTATAATGTTACTTCCTGATTGGACTTAGGCAGCAAACATAACATAGTTAGAGGTAATTCCACAGCTATTACCTAGCAACCATTTTGAAAACAAGGGTCAAAATCCATATAAGTTACACAATAGTTATGATTTAACAAATAATATCTGATGACACCTTTAATTTGTTGAATTACTGTTTAAACTATCAAAATAATGTGTCCAATTGTCTGTCGCTTTTTGATGACATAGGTAGAGAGATATTCCATTTTAGAACTTGGCACTGCTTCTTGTAATTTTGTTTTTCAAAATGTCCATAAACTGCAACTTCACAGATGTAAAATTATGATATATGAAATATGTATCAAGGCAAGGCAAGGCAAGGCAAGTTTATTTGTAGAGCACAATTCGTACACAGGGCAATTCAAAGTGCTTTAAATAAACAGGAAAAGTTGCATTAAAATCACAAAACACAAAAAGACACAGAATCATTTTAAAATCACAAGTGCCCTCCCACCAAACTTATGGGGCGTTTCCACTAGCCCTGCTTGGCCCTACCCTACTCTACCCTACTCTACCCTACTCTACCCTACTCTACCCCATTCACCTCTATTCTACTCTACTCTACTCTACTCTACTCTACTCTACTCTACTCTACTCTACTCTATAGTGTACTCTACTCTAACTTGGCTTGGTTGCGTTTTGATTAACTTTTAGAATCTGGTACTGAATCCATGGAAACTGACCACAACAAACCCATATCCATCTATACTCCATGGTAATCATGCTTTCCACCAGCAATCTGGCCAATCGGTGTCATAGTTTAGTCCCTGCCTGGCCTGGTCAGAACCAGAGTAGGTATTAAAAAGTACCTGGTCCCGATTAAACATGGCCAAGTAGGGCTAGCGGAAACAGGTTACAAGACTTGCGTTGTCTGGTGGTTATCAGCCGCCAAAACAGCCCTGGATTTTCATAGTTTGTGATGTAGCTAATGCTAACTCTCCTAATCGAAATGTATTAGTACCTACTCATAGAACAATACCAGACGTACCAGAATGCAGGGGTTCTGTTTCCAAATACTGGAAGGATCTGGATCTGGCAAAATGAGAATAATTGTAAACCCTGCCCTGATGTAAGATTGGCTTCCCTGCTGGTTTTATGCAGCACAATGTTATTTATGAGATATGATCATTCTATACTGTACACGTTGTAACCAAACCTGAAATCGGACTCCATCTTTTCCAGCTCCATATTGAAAGGCCTGGTTTACTTTACGCTGCTGATGTTTGGGAAAGCAAATCCTCCTGTGTCTCTCATTGCACAACTTTGTGTTCAGAAGCAGGTCACGAGTTTCATCTGACACCCTCAACCTGCCCCAGAAGAGGACACGGCAGAGGATGTCCGACGTCCAGTGTCCTGTTCACAGTTAGAGACAGATAGATTAGTAGTTTTTGTTCCCTGTTTGTGGATGTATGGAACCAGAATCTAAGGAAATATAAGACCAAGTAGGACTAAACCAGGATCTAAACCAACAGATAAAAATCTAAGGCTTAGGAGAAAACATCTAAAGGTTTTGGAATGTGGACTAAACCAGATACAAGGACTAAAGCATGTCTAAAGTTGGATGAGGTCTCAACTAGAACTAAACTAGGACTAAAACTTGTCTTAACAGGTACTAAACCAAGACAAAATCATGACTAAACCAAGTAGGTCTCAACTAGAACTAAACAAGGACTCAGCTATGTATAAACTAGGACTAAAATCAGAGGGTCTCAACTAGGACTAGCCCATGTCTAAACTAAGATTAAACCAGGACTAAACGATGTCTAAACTAGGACCAAAGCATGTCTGAATTGGGATTAAACCATGTCTAAACTAGAACTAAAGCAAGTAGGTCTCCACTAGAACTAAACCAGGAACACATTGTAGGTCTCAACTAAAAATAAATCCAAACTAAACCATGTTTAAACAGAATTAAAACAAGACAAAACCTTTCTCTATACTAGGACTAAACCAAGAAGGTCTCAACTAGGACTGAACTGAACAGGGTCTAAATCATACCTAAACTAGGTAAACCTTGTCTAAACCAGGACTAACCCATATCTAAACTAGGCCTATAGTATAGATCTTAACTAGAACTAAACCAGGACTACACCACGACTAAACCATGTCTAAACTAGAAGTAAACCATATCTAAACCAGGACTAAAACAAGACTGACCCATCTCCAAACTTGGACTAAACCAAGACTAAATCATGTCCAAACTAAAGCTAAACGAAATAGGTCTCCACTAGAACTAAACCGGGAATAAACCATATCTAAAATAAGACTACACCATGTCTAAACTAGGACTTGAGCAAGACAGTTTCCACTAGAACTAAACCGGGACTTAACCATGTCTAAACTAGAACTAAACAAGGACTATGTATGAACTGGGACTAAACCAAGAAGGTCTCAACTAAGACTAAGCCGTGTTTAAACCAGGACTAACCCATGTAAAACTAAAACTAATCCATGTCAAACTAGGACTAAACCATGTCTAAACTAGGACTAAACCAAATAAGTTTCAACTAGATCTAAACCTGGAATGAATGATCCATGTCTAAACTGGGACTAAAACAAGTAAATCTCAACTAGAACTAAACTAGGACTAAACCATGTCAAACCAGGATTAATCCATGTCAAACTTAAACTGAACTATGTCTAAACTCAAACTAAACATCGTCTAATATTTGACTACACCATGTAGGTGTCAGCCAGATCTAAACCTGGAATTAACCATATCTAAACCAGGACTTCGGTATGCCTAAACTAGGACTAAACCACGTAAATCTCAACTAGAACCAAAATAGGACTAAACCATTCATAAACTAGGAGCGAAACAGGTAAATGAAGATTAAAGCAGCAGAACTAGACAAGGTATCTCAAGGTTCAGTATGACTAAATCAGGACTAAACCAGATCTAAAATAAGACTAGAGCAGGTAAATTAGAACTTGATATCACTAGACTAAAACTTACCAGGACTCAATAGGACTAGATCAAGACTAAACCATGTCAACCAGGACTAAAACCTGTCTAAACTAGAGCTAGGTCTAAAGAAGAATCAATCCAAGAGTAAATCAGGTAAAGAAAGACTAGACCATGTATATCAGATCTCAGTAGTACTAAACCAGGACTAAACCAGGTCTAATTATAAAAAAAACTTGGCATAATATCTAGTTGGAACATAAAATTGACAAACTGGGTCAACAACACCAGTCCTAAACCAAGTCTAAACCAGGACAGTAAACCAGGACGTGATACAAAAATCTGAACCTGGACCGAGAAGAAACTGGCAAAACTCATGAATCATGTCTAACTAATTGGACGGAAAACCTATGCTAAAATTTACTAGAAATTGATGAATTGGGTGTAAAGAAGGACTAAACCAAGTCTCAACTTACGCCAACACAAAATCAGGTCGAAACCAGGTCGAATTCCTGTTTGTGTGCCACTAAACATAGCAGCTCACATCACTGGCTTGTATTGTGCGATTGTGCGTTGCGGTAAAAAGAGAGAGAACCGGGTTTGGCCCAGATCAGGTTTTCCCGAAGCACTCAGTCATAGACTTTACACTAGACCAGAACTCACAGGAATGTTCCCAAACAGACCAGAAGACTTGCAAATCATCCACAAACTCTTTAGGAAGAGAAGTTTTTTTATGCGATCTATATTTATCACATTCAATTGTCTTTGGGAATCGTCCTGGGACAGTAAACCTTCTCCATGAAGGTGTTATTTTTTTTTCCTGTTGTGTTTTAAAGCAGGGCTATTCAACTTTATTTTGCCAAGTGCTAGAATTTTCAGATGGTTTTGTCCTCTGGGCCGGAAACATGTCCAATGCTTTT
The DNA here is from genome assembly GCA_019453435.1 of Rhinogobius similis. Lineage (NCBI taxonomy): Eukaryota > Metazoa > Chordata > Actinopteri > Gobiiformes > Gobiidae > Rhinogobius > Rhinogobius similis. The sequence continues at coordinate 33,342,136 of CM033631.1, forward strand.
GAAATACGGAAAAAATGTAACACAAAAGGCTTTAACAACATCTGCAGAACTGAATCAGAAGTAAACCAGGTCTTAATCAGGACTAAACCAGGTCTAAACCAGCACTAAAGCAAGACTACACCAGGTCTAAACCAGGACTAAACCAGGTCTAAACCAGGACTAAAGCAAGACTACACCAAGTCTAAACCAGGACTAAACCAGGTCTAAACCAGGACTAAAGCAAGACTACACCAGGTCTAAACCAGGACTAAACCAGGTCTAAACCAGGACTAAAAGCAAGACTACACCAGGTCTAAACCAGGACTAAACCAGGTCTAAACCAGGACTAAAGCAAGACTACACCAGGTCTAAACCAGGACTAAACCAACACCAAATTAGGTCTAAACCAGGACTAAACCAGGTCTAAACCAGAAGTAAACCAGGACTATACCTGGACTAAACCAGGTCTAAACCAATAACAACAAATAAAAAAAGCGACGTCTATATTTATGGAAGATGCATTGAGGGCCGGATCATATCTCTTGGAGGGCCTGATTTGGCCCCCAGGCCTTAAGTTGAATAGCCCTGTTTCACAGTATGGCATTAAACTGAACAACCTCCATTGAGAAAATCAGGTGATGCCATTAGGCCGAGTCAGATCTGTGTATTTTTAATTTAAAAGGATAAATATTTGCATTATTTACTTTGTATCATTGTATACAATATACAGTCAGGTCCATATATGGCCCAATCCAGGTCCAATGGCTTTCAAATGAATCAAGACGTGCTTTAACTACAGACTTCCATCTTTAATTTCAGGAGTTACAACAGTTTGTAGACGTGCCTCCCACTTTTAAAACCCAAGATAAACTTTATTGGACGCCAAAACTCACCATATACAAAAAAAAACCCCAAAAAAACAACAACAACAACAACAACAAACAAGTGGGTCTTTTTTTTATTATACATTTTTAAGCTTCTTATTTTCAAATCCCACAGCCCATTTGAATTGTAGATTTGCAAACATATCTCCAGGTGCTGTTCCTTTGTTAGGTTTGACGGGCCTCTTGTGTTTTGGCCACGCTGGACAATGGCATTAGTAATAATTGCGCTGTTTGTTATTTGTTGTTCTAACCTTGTCTGTGACTTGATGTTCTTACACAAGCCGCCCACTGTGAAGCCCGGAGCTGCTCCCACACGGACAGGCGGCCCACACCACAGACTGGCCTTAAGCATCTGTGTGTGCGTGTGTGTGTGTGTGTGTGTGCGTGTGTGTGTGTGCGTGCACGTGCGTGCGTGTGTGTGTGTGTGTGTGTGTGTGTGTGTGTGTGTGTGTGTGCGTGTGCGTGCACGTGCGTGCGTGTGTGTGTGTGTAGGTGTGTGTGCGTGTGTGCGTGTGTAGGTGTGTGTGCGTGTGTGTGCGTGTGTGTGTGTGTGTGTGGGTGAAGTGACGACAGCAGCTCCACCTGGGTATTTCCACACGAACACTGTACTTATCATACTATGGATCGATTGGTTGCGTAACAGTAGAGGTCGTAGCAGTTTAAACACTGGACTGAAACAACTAAACCAATTAATCGCGACTAATCGATCACTGAGATTACAGTCAACTCAGTCTGTAATCGAATCATCGTTTTTCTGGATTATACTCGAAAACATGCCATGTGCTGAGAGAAGATGTTTTATGGTGCCAGTAGATCTTGTCCCCCAGGCCGGTTCACTTGGGGCCAGCTTGGGCGGACTGCGTATCCAGGCAGAGGTCCAGCTCGCAGGGGTCCGCTACGTGAGCAGCTGATTTCACTCGAACTTGACTAATGTTTTCTAAAAATCTAAATTGTACCCGAATTACACTTTTTCCGTCATGCAGCCGATCTCCCCGATTCATAAAAATACGTTTAGTAATTACACGTTTGTGGCGCTGTATGAAGTGGACAAATCTTGCGTAAATAAGCACACAGCTTTCATTTTTGTCTCTATTATTTCACTTTTCTGCCCCTCTATGCCACGTTTTAACATCCCTCTATGAATTTGTTTTGTTGAATGCGAGTTCCATGCGCCATAAACAGGAAATAGCTGATGCTAACATGTGCTAGCTTTGTTTCGCTAACTCTGCCAGCTCAATAAAGAAAGTTATCTTCTTTATCTTCTTTGATTATTTTGTCTTCATATCTGGTTTTTGCCACTTTGTTCACCTGACTCTCTTCATCTCACTCTTAACCAGTCTGCGCTAAAGTCAGCTAGCACCGTCTGGGAGCCCCCTTCGGACCCCTCAAACAGGGCGGTACGGTTCACTTTTGTTCAGTGGAAAGATCTCGGACCACCGGCTAATGGAAACAGGACTTATGACAGGCTGAAGTCCTCATTTTACAAAAACCAATAAGATAATTATGTTAAAGATTCTGCTAAAGAATTAACTATTTTTATACCAGTTTGGCCATTTTTATGTTAAAGTTTTTACTTCCTGGTTGTGAATCATGACATCACACTAGGACATTCTGTAACAGTTACCTAGCAACAATGTCGTACACTGTCGTACACTTCTAATGTGTATAACAAATTAGTACTATTTGACAAATAAAAATATATGGGCACACCTTTATTTTGTTCAGAAAAATGTGGTTTTGATCTTGGCTATTTTTTTTCTTAGTTTTTTCTGTTGTTTTTCTGTTGTTGGCACTTTCACCATCATGAAAGAAGTGATGTAGTAAAAATCTCATTTATGGACATTTTGTGTTTGAATCAAGTCCACTTCTCTTTTTTTTCTTTTCTTTTTCTTTTAGTGACTTGCAAATTTAGTTTTTTTGATTGCTACTTTCACATCATCAAAGACGGTGATTTACAGCTAGTTTTTCATTAATGTTATAAGAGATATGCACATGTCATTAGCACACATTCTGCGATACACATTAATATTTTTGGTCTTCATCTTTTTTTGTTTGTTTTTTTCAATTCAGTTTCATGTTAAAGGCACGGTACCTAATTTTTACACTTTTCGAGTTTTGCCCTCCTGTCTAAAGCTAACATTAGCATGCTAACACTGCGCTTCCTGCTTCTCGTAGAATAAAACACTCTATAAACAGATGCCGAGAAAGTGCTGTGGTCTCATTTTCACCTGAATACATGCTTTTACAATATATCTGTGCTGGAGCAACACAGATTTGACTTTATTACATGCAAAGTACGTGAACATGTTCTGTTTTTCACGTTTCAAAAATCAGGTACAGCGTCTTTAATTGTCAATAGACCCCAGACTGAAATACAGGCTGAAAACACTTTAAATATGTTCAAGTTTAGTGTTTAAGTGGTGACACACAATGTTTAACTAGTTGCTTCGTTTTTCCGACTTTTTGGAGGCTTGATTCACTTCTTAAAATTATTATTATTTTTTTTTCCCAAAGGCTTGGTCAGTTACTGCTCTCCGAAAATCTGGAAACTTTGCCCATCTCGCACAACAACAACAGTTTTCTACAAAGTCACAACACCTTCTGGATGAAAACAGTCCCGACTTTTGTCCCTATACATAATCTTTTTATTATTTTCTGTCATGTGCGTCCCTGTTCATGGCTGAGAACATATGAACTATCATCAGTATTAGCATTTCTTTAGCCGCCGCCTGCACACGCACTGACTCATGACTTTTGCCCGTGAAAAACCCTGCTGCCCGCCCAACGCAAACCTACGGCACTTCACACGTACGCTTAAACAAGTGACCTCAGCGGTCCGAGGTGAGAGCTGACGAACCAAAACACTGTACCAAAAACTACTGCGCTCGACAATAACCGCACGGGGGAATGTAATACTGGGGAAACGCGACAAAGTGAAAACAGCGAGGGGCAGCCAAAACATCTGTCTGCCATGTGATGAAGTTTCAGAAGACAGCAAAGATGGATAGTTTTGTATATCTTACTTAAACTGTAGCTGCACCGGTTGAATGCGATAAATACGGCCCACGTCTCTTACTGATGTCTGGAATCTTTATTTTCTCTGTGACCGTTTTTGTTTGAAACCTTGACACCGTGAAAACTAAAGCAGGCAAAATAACAAAAACGGTGTCACTCTTCACGTATTATACAAATCAGACAGGTATGTACAAAACAAATTAACATATTTTACTGTTTGCGCCTTGTAAACCATGTGCTTGTATTTTGGGCCACGTCCTTCTTCGCCACGCGCCTTACTACTTCCCATAATGCCACTGTTACCGCTCTGTTGTCATGTGACCCACGTTGGTTATAATTACAAGGTATTACAATCTTAGAATTTGTATTTGTTAATTTGTATTGCTTTTAACAACTGAATATGTTTCCTACCTGTTTGTACAATAATATGCATTTAATAATACACAAAATGTCATGAACTCTATTATCTTAGAAAAATAAACAGAACTGTCTCAACGGCAGTTACATAAACTACATTTTGGAAAATAACTTAGACTGTGCAAAATTGCCTGACATGACATTCAAAGTCTATATGACACATTAGATGAAATATTTCAGTAAAACACATTAAACATGATTATATTTAAGATTTTACTAAACAATTTGCTTATTTGCCTCCAGTTTTACAGTTTATGGTGTTTATAATGTTACTTCCTGGTAGGGCTGTAGTCGACTAAAGAAATTCTTGGTCGACTAAAGACCAACCCTATCGACCGATTAGTCAACTGAAAGGGGGTGTGGAAAAAATATCAAACTATAGCATAGTATTTCCATTTACCTGAACCAAACTGTACTCAAAAGAACACAACTGTAGAGGAGTTCATGCTAAAACAACGATTTATATAGAAAAGTGCAACGAGACTCCAAACTCTTCAGCTAACTCACTTCATTTGTTCTCGTTTTTGCCATATAAATCACTTTATAATATTTTTATATAAATAAAATGATTAGTCGACTAATAAAAACCTTGGTCGACTAAGATACCATCGACCAATTAATCGACTAAAGGACTATAGCCCTACTCCCTGATTAGCAATGGGCCGCAAATATGACATACTTAGAGGTAATTCCACAACTGTTACCTAGCAACCATTTTGCAAACAAGGGCCATAATCTACATAAATTACACAATAGTTATGATTTGACAAATTATAATACCTGACAACACCTTTATTTTGTTCAATGACCGTTTAAACTCTAAAAAAAATCATGTCAGTTTTGAATAAATTGTCTTTTTATTTTCAATGGAGCGTCGCTTTTTGCTGACAGAGGTAGACGGATTCCATTTTAGAACACAGTATAACTTTCTGTAATTTCTTCACAAACCGCAGCTTCACTGATGTAAACTATAGGTGCCTTTCCACCAAACTAAGTCAGAATTAGAACATTTTTAGAACCTGTCGTATAGACTTTAAAGCTACGGTACACCACAGTGACTTTTCTGTTTCCCCATTCTGTCTATTGTAATACTCAAACTTTGTGACAAAACCAAACCACTGCACACTGTCTGAATCTATTACTGAAGTATTTTAATATGACTTTATTTTAAGAGATAAGACGTTTCATGTATCAATGACTAAATACTGTGAATATTATTTTCTTAAAGCCAAAACGCAACCTTTAGTCAAAATAAATTGACTAAATGAAGAGCATGTTCTTTTTCAGTTATGTTTTTATTGCCTTCAAAGTGTGGAACAGAAGAAAATCCCGTACACTGACAACTTGCAAAAAACTTTGATATACAGGTGGGTAACGTTTCAGAAGGAAAATGGTTGTCTGAGGCTGAGAGGCCGCCTTAAATGGAAGTGGCCACTCACATGACGCCAAATTAAGACACGAAAACATATAGTTATGGCATACAAGAGACAAACATAATAATAAAGATGCATTAATCGTGGGGCTACAGAATGACAATCAAAACAGTCTGTTGTCAAAATAGCCAACATGTAATGAATATAACAGACAGGTAAAGAGAAAACCCAGTAGGTCCATCCAAAAACTGTTTGTGTACTCGGACGAAGAAATGTAGGCCTATTTACAGGAAAATGTTTCAATTGAATTCGTCATTTAGCCCCGTAGGAGTGAAGAGTCATGAGGTCAAGAGGTCATGATCCCCTCCTCATTGCAGTGTCCCTAAAACAGAGGATCAGCAAAAACAAAAGTTAGTCGTGAACATGTGCCTCTGCCCCCGAGAGGAGAGGATCAGATGAATCTACTTTATTACATGAAAAAAATCGCATACAGCCCCTTTAAAAATTGTTCATCTCAAAGCTCAAAGTTGAACCCACCTGTAAATATTGTGTGGATATGTTTGAATGTGGGAATGCCTGACATGTTGAACTGCAGTACGCATTATATACTTAAGTGAACCTGTTGTTTTGAGCCTAAACATGTGTGCATTGCAAACACAGAGAATCCGCATTTGCCTGAATTCAAATGTAAATGTTGTAACATGTAAAGAAGTGGTCTGCTCCTGCACATGCAAATTCCGTATCGCTGATGTGTACTTACGTCGTTTGCATTTGGAGACACACCTGCACCACAAGATCATGTGGAAGTTAATATTGTGCGTTTCAGTACTCTGTGAATCAATGAGTCAATTGTTTTCTAATAATTGTAACCATAACGAATAAGTGCATATACATTTATCATTCATTGCTGTTCCCACCAAGTAACCTATAACATCTTTCTTATCTTTTCTGACCAGATAAACGAAAAGACAACGAAAGAAAACGTCTATAATGTCTACAATGAGTCTTTAAAGTCTAATCTAGAGTTAAAAATCAGAGTACATCATTTCTACAGTAGTATTAGCCCCAAAAAATACCTAAAGTAGGACCAAAAAGCAAATATTAGCGCTACAGAAGGACCATAAGGACCTTGAGCACCACAAAGGACTTCATGTACCACCAGAAGGACCTTGTGTACCTCCTGCAGGACCGCATGCTTACCAACTATGCCACTCCTGTTCGATGTGCATATGCCTATTAATATCGCCTATGATCACTCATTTGCATTTCCAAAAAGAATACTTAAGCTTAAAGTGCGTATGACGGGTTTTTACGTTCTTCAGTGTATTAATAGCTCTTGTAAATATAAATTGTAGTTTTACACCAATCAGGTCGCTGTTTGTGGAGAAAAGTTGAAAAAGGAAGTAAACAAATTGATGACATCACACCGGGGAGACAACGGTTATGCATCATTTACAAAAAATAAATTACTTTTTTGACCCTTTAAACATTAATTCAACAAAATAAAGGTGTTCACATGTGTTTCTCTTTGTCAAAAGAACAAAATCTGTGATGTTAGATGAGTTTTGGCCAATGTACAGTGTGGTTGCTATGGTAATTTCCCAGTGTGATGTCATACTTTACAACCAGGAAGTAAAATTTAAAACCTAAAAAATAGCTAAACTGGGGTAAAATTTTAATTTTAAAATGAGTACAAATTTGAATATATTTATCTTAACTGCATTTTAGTTAAATGTGTATTTTAACCTGCCATAGGCACTTTAAGTGACATTCCATCCACAATGCAAGAACAATTTATACGCAACAAACAACATTTTGTGGCAGTTTAAACCATAATTTAACAAAAACAAATGTTACCTCATATTAGCATCTATCAAATTAACTATTGTGCAATTTATAGAGATTTTGGCCATTGTTTACCATATGGTTGCTAGGTAACAGTTGTGGAATTACCCTAATTACCTACAATTTTTCTCCCCTACCCAGTTCTGCAACACAACCACCACTTTCCATTGGTGGCTATGCTAGCAAATGTTACAAAGATACTTTCGACAATGTGTTTTTTCACAGTTAGGGCAAGGATCAGAGTTAGGTTTAGGAAAAGGTATTTTGGTTCAGTTTAGGGGGTTAGGGTTAGTTTTGGGACAGGGTTAGAATTAGGGTAAAATTACACACAATTACCTTTACTAGAACTGGGCCATATCAAATCGTACATAATATATATAGTCATTTGCTTTCGGGGCAATATGAAATCTGGAACATCGTGATATAATTCCGCGTACACTGCTGCAGATTTTTCTCATAGTTGCAAAGTGCAGCTGATATTGCTAACGCTAACGGCTAGAGATGCATTAAAAGTCAACACTGAGGTGAAGAGTGAAAGCAAAATTATAACAATTGAACACATATTAAACATCCTTAAAGGGTCAGATAGTACACCGCGGTATCATTTTGAACTGAATAGATGCTTTTCCAACATATCTGTGCTGAGGCAGAACTGATTTTACTTTCTTACATGAAAAAGATGGGTAAAGAACCTTTAAACAAGTCAAATATTGGTGCCACATGTTAAGTATTAAGTCTAGAGTCATTTATATCGTCAATCATACCGTTATCGCATATTTTCTCTTTTATATCATTATAAAAATGTTTGGCCATATTGCTCTGCCCTAACCTCTACCTACTTCATCTGTTATCCATGTCCAATCAGAAAGTACAATTATAACTTGCACCAAAACTGGCAAACTGGAAAAAAAATAGGCAAAATTTGTATCTAAACCTGTTATATGTCCTTTAAGGTGAACTCAGGTGTAGTTATCAAAAAGTGGCGCTAACTTTTTCTATACGTTTGATCTAATGTGACCCTAACCCACGTCAGAATCCGAAATAGCTTGCGTGCTCAGTGCTGAAAGTGAAATTGTGTCGTGGCCTGTTTGGTTTTTATGTGCGAGATGTCTGAAATTCCACAGCCTTTGCTCACTTGGCTCTTCCAGCTGTGGAGAGGTTGCCAAGGAGCGTCCAAACAGACCCAGAGTGAAGTGCTACTGTCTGCGTCTCCAGGGGGAAAGGAATCAAAACCAACCGCGAAGAGGAGAAATGGCTCCCTGACAGGTTTATCTGAGGCCCAACCGTCAAGAGAGTCTGCACCGTGTAACTACAATAGAGACTATGAACGACACCTATGTGACTTCATACGTTTTTTAAAATGCATTTTCTTATTGACAGTATTTGAATGAGAAACTCTATATGCACCAATCAAGACAAAATGTATCAAGTGACTCAAATCAAAGCTTTTGAAATAAACTTTATTAAAGCAACACAGTGTGACTTTTCTAGATGTGGCACTAAGGGGAATTGGAAAGTAAAAAAAAAAAAAATGTATGGAACATTTTGTATGGACGATACGCCAAAGTAACAACAGGTCCAAAGAGATGCAACACCGGTCATAAAGTTGTAAAGATGGATGTTTTTCAACTTTTTCCAAAATGTCGATGTAAACCCTCATTCGTCCAGGTGTGGTCCATCGTAGAAAGGGTTTCAGGGGTTGTCATCCGGACGCCGTTTGAAGATCGAGACGTTTCGACTTTTATGACTTTTGGATAAAAGTTGAAACGTCTCGATCTTCAAACGGCGTCCGGATGACAACCCCTGAAACCCTTTCTACGTTTTTCCAAAATGAAAAAAATATACAAAACAAAACAAAAAAAAACATGCAATTAAAATATTTTGGGTTAAAAAGCTGTGCAAACGGGCTTCAACTTATATCTATGGGATACGGAGGGATGAAACATTTTCATTTATTTATACATTGAAAACAAACATTTTATCTACCCATTTGCACATTGCACTGTCTGCCAACTGTACATTCTGTATATAGTCTTAGTCTATCATAGTCTATTCTATTCTTAATCTTATGCATGCCTTTTTTATATATTTTTTATATATTATTCATTGCTTTATGTTGCACCTACGCCGAAGCAAGTTCCTATGTTTGTGAATTTTGATCACTGACAATGGCAATAAACCGTTTTCTGATTCTGAATTCTGATCTTTTAAAGGTGCTGTAGCTGATTTTTTGCGTTTTGAAATGTGAAAAACAGAACTAATTCATGTTCCTGATTTTTTTGCATGTAATAAACTAAGTGGAGATGTATTGTAAAAGCATGTATTCAGGTGAAAAGGAGACCACAGCGCTTTCTCTGCATCTATTTATGGAGAGGCAGGAAGTGTGCCGTTAGCATGCTAAACAAACTTTACCCGTGAAGGTGCCTGACTATCTGGGCTCAGACACTGGTGTAAAGTGCTTCTAAACTCATGCCGGTGAATATTTACGATGCTGGGGCTGCATTAGGAAAGTGAGAGATACATGTGACTAATGTAAAGAGTTAAAAATAAACTAGCTCTGTTTTCACATTTCAAAATAGTAAAAATCAAGTACAGCACCTTTAAACAGCAGAAATAGAGTAGTCTAGAAATGAATTGCCTGTGTAGAATGTAAATAAATATACTTAAAAACATACGACTGACAAAGTAATTATCTAACAAACGTTTATTAAAATAATCAAGTAGAAGACATTTTCATTTTACTTTAATAGACAACTACTTAAGAAATTAGTGCTTGTTGCTCCAACAATTATTGATATAACAACAAAGAAACATGCTAGCTAGATAATGTTTGTATTACACTGGATAATTATAGACTTCACATCGTATGCAAGCTCAGTATTATGCACAAGTGTGTTCAAAACAACTCACTGAACAACAGCAACGCTTTAAGGAAAAGCCAGTTGAGGCATTTTGTCAACAAATGTGACGCAAGCCCATGGGAAAACAGATGGTGAGAAAGCAGAGTCCTCTCAATAAGACGCACCAAACTTTTTTTTTTTTAATCATTTCAAGTTTAATTTCTATTTGTTTTGCCCTTTGTTATTGCTACTCTACTATCATTCATTTTCCTTGAGCATCAATAAAGCTTGGCTAAACCTGTCTACAATAACAATCCCAATACTTCCCAAACTTTTTAAAAATGTAGAATAATTTAACATAAAGATTAAATATTACTAACCACTCAGCGATCATATAGCACCCAATTGTTCATATGCATTTTTGTCACATGGAGCTCGTCAGCTCGTTTTATTGATGGTGAGTGTGTAATCTGTAGAAATTAAACATAAAACGATTAATCAGCTTAATCAGCTCCGCCCCAGTTGTTGTTTGTTTGAATAAAAAAGACGTACTTCTAAATATGCCCATTTTAATGTAAAAACTGATCATATTGTCTCTACATCAGCAAATTGCGATGTTTTGCGCACCTGAGCCAATATTGCCGACCGAACACGGAACATATTATTATTATTATTACAGTTCATTCAAGTCTGACCATGATATTTTCCTAAAAAGAGTTACGCAAACTAATCAGGCTAGCACTTGTTTGACCAAAGGCTATATATTTAACCTGTTAGCTCTTCTAACAGCTAATATGTTTCAAAGGGGTGTGTGAACAAATGCTAAATTAACTGTGTCAATAGTCCTGGTGCTCACCTAGCCGCTCCTGCTAGCTAAACACACTGTTGCTTTCTCATTAGCATGTTGCATTTTCTAATTTTACACACTTCAAACTAGCATCACAAACACTGTAGGTGGGTAAGTATTTGTATCAATATTTTAATTCACTGCAGCCAACTGTTTCCTTCAACTTGAGTAAGAGTCAAGTAACAGGAGTGCTCATTATTGGATAAGCAAGCCTACATATCTAACAAGAACAAATATTTGGCTTTCTAAAACATTGTTTACGACAAAATTAGACTGAGTAACTAACAGGCATAATTAGACTCAACCAAGTTTTAAAGTAAGTCTATTCAACTTAAGGCCCGGGGGACAAGTCAGGCCCTCCAAGGGACATGCTGCGGCCCTCAACCCATCTCAGAAATGTAGACATCTCTTTTTTTATATATATATTTCTTGTTATTGGTTAAGTCCTGGTCTAGTCCTGGTCTGGTCCTGGTCTAGTCCTGGTCAGGTCCTGGTCTAGTCCTGGTTTTGACAATATTGTGTCCTGGTTTAGTTCTGATTTTGCCCTGGTTTAGACAGGGTTTAGTCTTGGTTTAGTCCTGATTTCTACCTGTTTTAGTCTTGGTTTTGTCCTGATTTAGTCTTGGTTCAGTCCTGATTTAGTCCTGGTTTAGACTTGGCACAACCTGGTTTAACCCCGGTTTAGATCTGGTTTAGTTCTGGTCCCGTCTTAGACCCGGCTTAGACCTGGTTCAGTTCTGTAGATGTTGTTAAAGCCTTTCGTGTTTCCAAAGCGTTGGACATGTTTCTGGCCCCGAGGACAAAACCATTCAAAAAAAAAAATCAGGCCCTTAGTAAAATAAAGTGGCATAGCCTTGGTCTTAAGTGAGAACTAACAAATAAACATTTTTTTCTATGAAACTGAAATTGCAAAGAACCCTGTCTACCATTCAACCACCAACGACCTTGGCCTAAATATTAATATTTTATGCTAAACTTAAGAGCTGTTAACCATCTTATAATTGTTTTCCCTTATAATTCACCCACTGAAAGTTGCATTTACAGATAACAGCTACACTTGTTTATGCTCTACATGATCATGTCAATATGTAAATAAGTTGTTGGGGAGATTTTATATATAAATGTATATTTTTTTGTTGATACCGGATTTAGTAGATAAAACTGATTTATTGTGTTTTATTCTATTGACATTTAAAGGGGCTATACCTGTGTTTTACTGTTTTGAAACGTGAAAAACAGAACTATTTCATGTATAAAATCTTTGTTGCCAAAGCACAGATCCATTGTAAAAGCATTTATTCCAGTGAAAATGAGACCACAGCACTTTCTCCGTATCCATTTATAGAACGTTTTATTCTACGAGAAGCTGTAAGTTTGCTAGCATACTAATGTTTGTTAGCTTTATCGTGACAGCAAAACCCGCTCTGGGCTCAGAAATTCATGAAAAGTGCTTCTAAACCCATGGCGGTGAATATTTGGGATGCTGGGACTGTATTAGGAAAGTCAGAGATACATGTGACTGATGTAAAGACTTTAAAATAAACTGTTTTTCAAGTTTCAAAATATTAAACATCAGATACGGCGTCTTTAATTTCGTTATCTTTAACAAGTCTAGTCTTTCTATTTTATAAGTTCTGTGTTCTTCTGCTGGTCGTTTGCATGTCCGTAACTAAAAGAATTTCCCCTTGCGCATGAATACAAGTAATTCTGATCCTGAATAGGCCTATAACTTACGCTAATCAGTATGCTATTGGCTAATCTGCTTTTCAGCCGTATATAGCCCCACTCATAACACAACACAAACAAGCATTGCACAGTTTAGGCCACATCCACAACGTATCCAGTGTGTTTTTGAAAGCCGGTCCCCTCGAGCTTATACCGTTGCCCAATCCTGCGTCCAGAAATAGACCCGGAGCTAAAGCGTAGGACTGGAAAGCCATTAACCGCGGAGGGGAGGGTGACATTACCATACGGCGCTGTCGGCTGGCTCCGGACCACACGCCGGGAAGAGCTCCACCTGTTTTCTGTGACAGGAGCCGGGGGAGAGTGAGGGGGAGGGCGGTTCCTATTACAAGAACACGGAATACTGTCAGGTTCCGAGGTTTAGTTCCCGTATGGGCGTTTATTTCTTGCTCTAATCCTGTTTCCGGAACTGGTTTGGGCCCAGTTTGGTTGGGGACCTGTTTAATAGAGCATTTAGGTTATGGTGGTTAAGTCGTAGTTTGATGTTGATGTGGTTTGGTTCTGGATTTAGCATTTAATTCATGGTCTAGTTTAGTTTTAGTGTGTGTTTTGGTCCTCGCTGGTGTTGGGTTGGATCTGGTTTAGTCCTGGTTTGAATAGTCATGATTTTAGCATGGTTTAGACCCCATTTAGTTCTAGTCTCACATTGGTTTAGTCGTAGTTTGAACACGGTAAATATGCGTTTATAGATGTTCGGACATGATTTTGGTTTTGCGCTGGTTTAGTTCCTGGTTTTGTCCTGCTTTCCATATTGATTTTGTGAGAAAGTTACTACATGAAATACATGAAAAGTTTGTTCCCAAAAGTGTTGCTCTGTTGCATCTTGATCAAAGTACATTAATGTTACAAATTATGATTTTTGTTGCTGTGTGCTCTTTTGCTACAGCCAGACTGCAATTTAACTTTTTGTGTTCATGTTTCAAGCTAGTAAAGTTACTGCTAGCCTGTAGCAGTTTAGAAAATCAAAATAATATATTGAATGGGGAATAGTTCTCACAAAAACCTTCAAATCAGGACTAATAAGGACCTGAAATTCATGAATATTTCTAACGTGTGATATGTAGGCTAAATGTCACCTGCACATTGAAAATATACTGAGACGCCATATGTTAGCTAGGTCATTGGTCATTGGTAATGTATTTTGTAGTGATTATGACTAACAGCTAGCACAACGGATATGACAGCATTAGCCCAATTCTGCTTACACTAACAGCCCACAACACAGCAACAAGGAGATTTAACCTAAGCAATTGTACTGTACATCGAGGCAACTGTTGTTGTGATTTTGGGCATTATAAAAATAAATTGATTTGATTTGATTTACTGTGCTTTGAAAAAATATGCTGACGTTTAACATATATTTTAAATTGTTCAGCAATAACATGATTGTGATTTTCCTTTAACGTTAAAGTCTACAATGAAAACCTTTACTAGGCCTTCGTTTGCAACATCTTGTTACAAAGATGGGCTGCATTGTAAAAAGTAATGGGTAAAAGGATGAAAAGAGCAGTGCCTTGCAGAAACCACCATCGTATAAGATAATCTACAAATGTTTGGTCACGAGGATGACAAAATCTAGCAAGGCAATCTAGCTAGTAAAGGACTTTCAAGATGAACAGAGGGAGTAAGCCCCATAGTCACAGAGTATTCGTCAACTGTATCTGATACTTGATCAATCAATGAGCAATTTGGCTAATCTGGGAAGATTTCAGAACTCTTAAGACAGTGCCTTCTATTTTTTTCCTATAGCCGTTAGCATTAGCTCTCCAAAATTTAAAATTATGAATGTTTTGACTGGTACCAATGCATACCACATTTCGGTGAGGTCAAAGCCTTGTTAAAAAGTCACCAAATATGGAAAACTGTTGGTGTTTTATTAGAGATAATAATTGCCATACAAAACTGCCATATGAGCATAAGGCTAACCAATTTTAAGTTGAGATTTCTAATTGTGTGTTTCAGCATCCAGTGAAGCACACGCTCTAACTCTCCTACATTTTATTGGATGGAGCCCGTATAAAGGAATCAAATATGACGAAATAAACATGATTAAAACCAAGTGAACAAATGTAAAGCAACAAGCAGAGACAGAGCATTTTGTGTCTATGAATGTCTAGGGTCAGGGTAGGGTATATTCCCACAGAGCAATGTTCTTACATTTGTCAGAAAATTTCAAACAACTGGTTCTATGTTCCCACTTGCTGACAGTATGTTTTCACATTTCTTGTTGTTACTGTTCGCTCCTTGTCGTAGTGTTATAGTAAAGATCAGGACCTTGTTATAGGGCTGGGTTAAGTTTAGGGGCTTTTGTAAGAGAATGGTTAGGTTTAGGCCTTTGTTTTTGAGTTATGGTAAAGGTTAGAGCCTTGTTGCAGAATTATGGTTAAGATTAGGGCTTGGTTTTGAGATTCTGGTTAAAGTAAGACCAGGGTGAGGGTGGAGGATATATTTTACTTTCAAAAAATATCTTTACCACATGAACAGCTTGTTATAAAAGTAAGCAACGTTATAAACTGATGAACTGAGCTTTGCCTTGGAGAAACCACCGTGGTACAGGCTGATCTCTAAATGTCTGGTCATAAGGGTGCCAACAAAAACGCAATCTAGCTAGCAATGCAAATCCAAGATAAGCATGGAGCATTTCCCATACAGTTAGCTAGCTTACATAGGTAAATATTATTGGGCAGCATTTTAGCCCAGGACTAAAATAAAGGCCAGCAATGACGTGTACTGCTTTGGGGTCAGCCTGTCCTGGCAACTACCGCGCTATCACCACTTTAGTCTCCCCATCCAAGCTGCGTACTTGAACACTAGCCATGGGGAAAATCTATTTTTACTTGAAAGCAATTAGATTTTCTTTTGCTGAAAGATTTGCATGTGATTTCACAGTTTCTCCAGCGACCCTTGAAGCTAGCAGTATCGCAGTATGAAAAGATAAGTTATACACTATGTGGGAGTAGTGTGACATGCTAGCTTGTAATGCAATTTTCCACATATGCGTACATGTACTCAAAAAGTGTATTGTAACTTTAATATCACAAGTATCGTGTATTAGGGTACAATAAATTGCAGTAGTTGTAGTTAAATGGTCATGGCCACTACTTTTTGCTAATTCAAACCTTATAGCATGTATCGAGTTTATGCTGCAAGAAATAAGTAGGGTTATAGTTTTAGTTTTAGTTGTAGGTTAGGACCAGAAGACAATGGTTTGGCTCACGAGCGGTAAGTGGGACAAAGTTTAAAACATAAAATACAGGAGACAGGAATATGGAGCAGGATGTGAACTATATTGTGTGTAATAACAACAGGGATTTACAAATGATGAAAACGGAGCTCAGAGTAAACCAGTTCAGTTCTGTTTGTGGGGAAAATGTCTGTAGTAGTCAATTCGCAGAGAGTTATTTTGATATTGTCCAAGGCTTGAATGTGAGTGAATTGAATGTCCAGTGAAATTATGTATTGCAGATTGTGTTGTGTGGGAGAGCAGGCTACATCACCTCCTACTGCACTGTAGAAGGTTACTGAGTTTCAATGTTCTTTGGGCCCGGGCAGCTCACCATCCAATGAAGAATCATATGTTGAACTGTATTAATCCACACACCTGGCCTGTGTAAAACAGGACCAATAATTAACATAAACATTAAACAATTGAGCTAATCCATAACTTCAAATAAATTCAGTACATGTACATTTCATTCCCCTGCCATGGTAAAAATTCAACATTCAAAAATCAAAAGAGGGGCGTTCTGGTTCAAAACGGGAACACCCCCATCGGAAGCAAGAATGCCCTTGTTCTAAATATTCCAAAATAAGGTTTATGGTACATTTAGCAAACTTCAGGTTTACCAAACTTTTTCAACCTTAGGGTTAGGGTTAGGGCTGGGGTTAGAGTTAGCTTCCCTCTGATTGGTTGATGCAAAGCTGGGGAACGCTCTAGCCGCAGACGGACCCTTCTCGATGAGATGGCAAAATCACACTGAATTTATGTTTTCACTTTTAAGGCGAGGTACTGCAGGTGAAAACTTAGACATATCAATTTGAAAGTTCTCCTGTATTTTGCTCACTTAAAAGTAAAAAAAAACAAAACAAACATGTATTACAAGTTTATCATCATGTAGGCAAATGTTTTCATATAGAAATAAGGCATTTTATGTGTAAAAACTGCCAAAATTGCACATATTTGGGACATTTAAACCTGAAAAAACTGACAGAATCAGATTTAAAGTTGTTGGTTTATTTTATGCACATATTAGTTAAAAACACTTATTGTTGATTAAACTAGATCTGATTGAAAATTGGAAACAATTTCCAACTTCACCTCAGTTTTTAGACTTAAATATTGAATAAATCAGGCTTAGAATAAGATATCAACAAAGCCTTCAGTGTGTTTTGTCAAAATCTTGTTAAGTCCAAGATTGTAAAGTTTGGTGTGTGTGGAAGCTACCTTAAGAGCTGATCTTCGTGTCTCTGTGGGAGAAAAATGCTGTTCACGAAACACAATGTCCCAGAGAAATCTATGGATGAAAAACATCTTAAGGAGCAGAGTTTGTTGTTTCCACATGAGAGTTGAGACACCTACCTAAAATTGTGAGAGAAAAAATACTGCAGAAAACTTTGAATGTATTTTATGTCATTATTACTCCAAATATTGAAGTTTAAAATAAATGCTATTTTACTGGTGTCAAGCTACTTCCAAGATTCAGTAGATTAACATTAGCAATATGTAGCATACTCTGGTATAACAAGAGCCCAGTGTTATATAATGAGAGTTAGCCTCCCTGGCACGCCCACACACATCTGCATGTGTAATGGCATTAGCTACAGTTCACAAAGTGTGCACTGTGAAACAATGTTAAGGAAATTAGCCACGTGTTACAGTTTTCCTCAGCTGCTTCGGTACATTTCGTGAATCAGAAGTAAAAATTTCAAAACTTAAGGTGAGACACTGCAGGTGAATAGAAAACTTCTAGAAACTTCTCCTGTAGTTTACTCACACAAATGTAATAAAAAATGCATTACAAGTTTTTCGTCATGTCATGTTTTCTGATTTTATATGTAAAAACGGCCCAAATTGCCCATATATCTGACATTTCAATTTGAAAAATGGACAGATTCAGGTTAACATGTTTTGGTTCATTTTGTACACATATTAGTTATTAAAAATTACACCTGGGATTTTGGGTTTCTTTAATTATCAAGTAGACTATATCGAACTGAAAATTTCCCTAAAAATTCAAATTTCGCCTAATTTTTTCACTTAAAAATTCAATTAATTAGGCTTAGAATTAGCGGTGATCTTTATCTAGCCTTAAAATCAAATAACCTGCTCAAAATCCTTAACTCACTTCCCAAAACTAAACATTTTTCTTGGTGAACATGTCAGAATACAAAGACCCTGTAAGATCTGTACAGCGTTAATTAAACAGCTGATAAAACGTTTCAGTGTTTTTAGATTATGCATTGCTAAATCACATATATGAGGCTGTTATTATGTTTGAAAGGTGTAAAAATCCAAACAGGAATTGTAATTTCTTTACTATATGACTTACTGACACTATTTTATTTACTAATTATTAGTTCTTCTGTATTTGATGAACAGAAGTATCGAACAATAACTTATGAAATGTTCAGTTCTTGTGTGCAAGTGTCAACTGAGAAGTTAAAAGACCAATATATAAGAAAACAATTTGTCTATATTACTGTATTTCTTTAAGAAGTTTGTATGCTAGCTAGGATGCTCAAATGTTGACATATGACATCTAAGCTAGCTAGCCTAAGTCCAACCAGTTTTCGTCCTTTTTTGTACTATTAAACCTAGTTAGTACAAACCTGTATTTCACTTTATCTTTTTTGAATGTGTTGTAACTATAATATTATGTTAGCAAAAAAAATCCTTCATTATTCATCGACTCAAAGATCACCCGACAAGTGCACTTATTTTCAAGCATTTTAATACAAACTTAATAAACTATCAGTCCATCTTAACATGTAAGACACTGACTCAGAATACTTTGTTATACCGTCTTGTTTTTATCAAGTATTGCACAATGTAGGTACAAAATTAATATACGATTACATTTTGTCCATAATATAGCAAAAATCTTTGAACTCTTAACAGAAAATACAACTCTTATGTTTTGTCAAAAAAGCAAATATCCTTAAATCCCACCACTACGGAATATTCTGTACACAATCTTTAGAATAGTTTTTCAAAGATGGATTTATTTTATAATTTCAATAAAAAAAGAAAACATAAAGTTGCTGCAGCCATCACAGATCACTGGAGTAGTAAAAAGATATAAATGCAATACCATGTCGTAGAAACAATAGATACTCTGATATTTTACAAACTCTGTACTAAATTAAATTATACAATTAGAAAAAAGACCAAGAAATCCCACGTATTTAAGCCAACTTATGCAAAATTGGCGGTGTCCAGTTGTGTTTAAATACTGACAGGCCATGACTCGTGGTGGTGTCTCTTGTTTTTGTTTTTTTTTGTCTTTTATATATCTTAAAACAATTACATAAAAAAATAGTTTGTGCTTGGTTGGCAAAAGAAATAACAATGATTTATGATGCACGTTTAAGTAACCAAGCTTGGACATCTGGTACTACAAGCTTCATATTGTTTCATATCGGAAACAAACTCAAGGGGGCAAACTCCATCACCCTTGGGCTCATGCTCTTTCAGACTTGGAACAAATAAGATCTTACTCTGGTCAAGTCCGTACTTTCCTTTTTTTTAATGACATTCGGTTTGTTTACATTTTTTGTATATATATTTTTTACTTTTCTTTTATAAATGTGCATTAATGTATACGTTCCCCCTGTCACATTATCTCTGGCCGTTTATTTCAACACTGCAAAAAAGGAGTAGCGTGAATTCAACTGTTTGATCTTGATTTAAGTAGTTTTGACTAGATTAGGTTGACTTCACTTAAAATGGCTGGGTTGTTTCGACATTTATGCAGAATTGGGATGGGTAACATGGCAACGTTTTGTTTTTTTCTTAAGAGTGCAGATTAGGTCTAAACGATTTTGTAAAAAAAATTTAATTGCAATTACAAAACCATTTCGATTTATGTTTTATTCTGGTAAGAGTTCCTGTTTTAAACATGCACAGCGGCATTAACAACTGTGAGAAAACGAAAACATGTACTACTACCTTTTGAAACATGTTTCTAGAAGTCTAAACTACAAGGTTAGCAAGTTTTATACAAAAAACAAACTGGATAATTTGTTGTTTGCAGAAGGATTTTGTTGAATAATTGCAGTCATGACTCTAATTGCCAACATTAAAATTGCGGTCTTGCAGCCCCAGTGTAGGTCACTATTTATATAGCCTTAAAAGCCTCATATTGCCTTTAAAAGGTAACTAAAACTCTGCATCTTCTAAAAGTTCATATTTAACTGTGATTGGTTGAATGTACCTGTCACTCATAGTATGACAGAGGCGCACCATTAGAAGAAGTGGGCAGGTAAAGTGTTTAATTAACAAAAGTGCAATCGTGCTGAATTGTTAAAAAAACAGAAACATCTACGTCTCATACTTACATTGTACTAGTCAAAACTACTCAAATCTAGGAAAATCCCCAAATAATTGCAATTAACCGAACTATTCCTTTTTTGCAGTGCAAGTAGTAGCTTAAGTACCTTTTATTATAAGTACTAGTTGGCCATAACTGGCTGGAATTGCTGGTTTGAATACTGCATGTTGTTCAAGCTGAAATTCAAGCCTTCCATGAGGGACTTGTCGTTAAGGCCACCGTAGGCCGCAAACACGTCAAAGGCATTGCTGTACGGGAGCGAGCTGAGGTTGAGCGAACTTTCCGGGAACAGCGCGCTCTGATTGCCCTGGCCCTGCAAACTCGGAAACACAAACTCCTTGGCGTTGGGCGAAAGGGCGGACGACTTTTGATGAGGCCCCCCGAGTCCTAATCCGTATAGAGAGTGCATGGAAGTCGACATGGCTTTTTGCTTGAGAAGATTGTTCACGTTGAGGCCCAAATTGGTTGGCGAGGTGCGCGCGGCGGCAGGCTTGCTCGCCGCACCGCTGGCCCCGTTGGCGTTCGCGTTGCGCCCGCCGCTGCTCTTCATTTTGGTGGAGCCGAACTTGGTGGCTGCGAACGTGGCCGTGGTGAAGGTGAGGGGCTGGGTGGAGCGGGGCATGAAGGTGGGGCTGACCGCCGCGGAGTGACCGAAGGGCGGGGATGGCGAGCTGGAGCCGGGCGAAGTGCCGCTGAGGGGTTCGTTGATGGGCATGAAGACCTGGGCGTCCGGGTTGAAGCTGTTGCGGATCTCCTTGTCCAAGTCCAAGGTGTTGTTCACCTGGTCACCACTGTCGTCCACGTACAGAACCTGAAAAAGAGCAAATAGAATGTACTTAATTGCGGGGTTTCATACATCAAATATGAGTTGGAGGCAGGTAAAATGGCAATAATTAATATGCTGTAGTGTGATTACAAAGTTTATCATATATATATCACAATTGCTCTTGTAAATACTAGATAATTGCAGTAATTATCCTGTCCCTCTCCACGTATGAGAGTCTTTGACAATTACAGTCCAAATCAAAATGGCTACCTTCAAGCTCAATAAAATAAAACTGCTTTGTAAAGGTGGTTCATTTTAGTTGTACACGTAAAGATCAAAAATAAGTTGCCAGGCAGACGTTTAATTTAGCTATGTCTTATTCTGCGTTCTAATAGTGAGAGTTTGAGATTGTCTTGCCATTTTTCAGATGGAATAAAGTTGTTCAGATGGAAAGAAGTCAAACTTATAGCAGTAGAAGTGAGAATGACTGCCATGGGATCTATTCAATCATCAATTGAATCCTAATTTGAAGAATCCGTGTTAATTGTGTCACTCCTTTATAATTGTTTTACAAATTATTAGACGTAAAATTTGATTGTTACTTATATTTTTTGTGTTTAGTCAGTATTTAGTCATTAAACCTTGAGTTAAAGGGTGACTAGAAGTTTGGCAGCTCAAATCCCACCCTTGCCAATTCACATTAACTTTTTGTCCTTGGGCGTGACACTTTTTCTCCTTGCAAATTTCTAAATGCATGTGTGAGTGAATGCTAGGTGTTTGTCAGCTCGCTCCAGGGCAGTTGTCGCTACAGAAGCTAGCTTACCACCACTAGAGTGAAGGGAATGAATATCTAATGGAAAACAACTTTGAGTATCTGAAAAGTGAACTGTTTTCTCACGAGACTTGCATCAGAATCAGAAAATGTTTCACTTCGAATCTGATAACTACCTTGACTGGCCCTTTCTCCCCGATCTGGTAGGACACTTCGTAGGGGTCGATCCACACGCTGAGCTCCTGCGGTAGGTTGTTCCGGACGTCGTCGATGTCCAGTCCGCTCTCCTTGGCCGCCTTCTCCACCACCGGGTCGACCTTCTCGCCCACGTGGATGCACCTGAATCCTGACCCTTTGTATGGCTTGTCGGGGTACCAGTGGCCCTCATATTTTTGCTTCAGCTGCCTTTCCAGCTCCTCCCCGAAAATGTTGACGCGGCGCCGAGGCAGCTTGTTGTACAGGTAGGAGATGATGAAGTTGAGAGCTACTTGGATTTCTAGCTGCATAGCGTTTCACTGAATGTAGCAAAGAGATTAAAAAAGCGTGTCCACCGGTGTGTTGTTTTTGTACGTGGTTGGCAACTCAAATTTTTTTTTGTCCAGGCAGGATGGCTATGGAACCCAAAGTGAAGTCACGCTGGCTCAAATCAAAAGTGCTGGTTTAGTTGAATTGCTGATTTTTTTTTTTCCACAGGATGGTTTTTCCTGCAATAACAAAAGAGACAATAGTGCCATGTTAGTCTTTCACATCCGAAAACAGTACACATTGTTTTCAGTGTCATTTTTGGCAGTTGCTGAGAGAGGAACAATGCATTTGTCATTGTAAGCAAAGTGTCATTGAAATAACAGCTTTTATTATTTAATGTCCATATGTCATGCATTTTTATTCTATTGTTATTTATGCTTTTTACAGGAAAACAGATGTATAGATCCACTGAATGTATTGTACGTAATTGTGTATTATACAAATAAAAAAGCCACAATTGGGTTGATCTGTCACGTTTGTCTACTGTTATGTTTTTTATTATTCTTTCTATCCTTGTACAACTTCTTGCCTAGAAAAAAGATGCAAATCATATATATTTACATCAGGGCTGCAATATTTTATCAGAATAATCGTGACACGTTATAGTAATAATATTTTTTGACTCATTATCTTTATATGGACTCTGCACACTGTTAAACACATGCTAAAATACATCTCATAACAAAGACAGCAGTATTACAAAATGTACAAAATGAAAATATTAAAAGAAATTAGATTTTCATCAATATTACACTTTAATGGTAAATATTCACTGTCTAAAAACCTTCAGTCACCATACTTAAATCTTTATTTGGTTACAAATGTAATATAAAAAAATCTAAATGTGCTACAGAAATAAAAACAAATTAAAATAATCAATCACTGGCTAGTCGACAATCGAAATAATCCTTAGTTGCAGCATGAATGTAGACTATCATTTATATTAAGTATAGGCATCATAATTGGGTTTATAAGTCATGTTTGCATAATGTCTTGTTGTTCTTACTTTTTACCTTTGACCTCGTCCCTAAAAGAAAAAAACTACATAGACCTAGAAAATTTGTATTATTATAATTTATTTATTTATTTTCTATGATTTACAGCTAACTTGTCGAAATGAGGTTTATATGCCACTACATTGTTGTGACACTTTCCATTTAAAGCCCTCACAAAGGCATAGGCTAACGCACCAGGCAGCCCTAGCCCTGTGGAATCCAGTTACATAATAGCCTACATTATGTTACTGAGCAGCGTCCTGACGTTTGCACGGCGAGAAAAAAAAAAAAAAAAGAAAATCGTGCGTGGACTGTGAGCCTAATTTAAAACCCACCCAATGCCTTATCAGTAACGACGATACATTTCCGTAAAATAAAAAATAAATAATAACAACGGGATTATTCTTACAGTACGAAGCTCTATTACGGGCGTATACGTTTGACACAACATATGCGCGAAGATATACGTGCACCGAGCCCCGCATTGAAAACAGTGTTGAAATAACCCACTATTGTTACGCCCATGTTAGCAAATTTACACAACCAAAACGCACGTAAAACTGGATTGCGATACGCGCTGCGGTTGGGAAGAGATAGCTAAACAAATAATTCGTCGATAAACAAACGATCTTGACGCCTGTGCGACATCCGCGAGTTTCATTTCGTTACGTGCGACGCGAATACGTTTCTTTTATCGTCTCTCGTTATAACGGTGACAATCTTGCGCAATCTTGCTCTCGTTTGGGCAAACTGTCATTGGAATTGGAATTATAAATTAAAATTAAAAACGCCCAGATGGCTCGAAGAAGAAGAAGTTGTTGCGAAATGGCTACAGGTCTCGTTGCGTCTCAACTCGTTTTTTGTACCAAACAGCAAGAGCCCCGTTAAATCGAGCGTATTTGCACAGACTAAGCAAACCAAACATCCAACACTAATGACATTTTATCCCCCGCAACAGCCCCGGGGAAGACTGAAAACCGTACGCAAAACTACGCTTTGTTATATTTGAGAACGCGTCGCTGTAGCCAAAGCAAGATAAGAAATAAGTTCAGTTTTATCGCTTGGAAAAACACATCCACCCCTCCCTAAGTTCAGACTGACGCAGCAAATCAGCTTATAATAAGTGAAGAAAAGACACTGGCACGGCGCCGATTCGTAAAAAACACGCATAACAAAGCGACACAGTGCATACTTACTTTAGTATAAAATAAGGATTCTCAGTAGTAGTTGAAAAAGTACCGTTAGTTAGTGCAAATAAAAAAAGTATAAATACTTTCTTCACATATAATATATTATGAACTGTACAAAAAGTAATCCAGTACGTGTAGATTTTAGACGATTGGCGTTCACGACTGTCTTCGGTTGCTATTTTGGATTTTTTTTTTTTTTGAAGAATATTTTCGTCCTCTTTTTCAGCAGGCTTTGCAGTGTAGCTCCCTCCTACACGGGAGTATAGCAACTTCGTCCCCCTGGCTGCTTCGCCGTCGCCTGTATTTATAGCCTACCCTCCGCCACGGGCACGAGGTGGGCGGTGATGCGGTTCCAGAGGTCAAAACAATACGCACGGCGCCGATTGGCTCCCGAGCGGAACGTCCCCGCCCCCCCGCGCGTTATCGCCCGTACGCGCTCCGATTGGCCGCGGCGCGCTGTCGCTCTCGGAGACACACGATCCGTCTGGGGGCCGCGTGTGTGGAGCGGAGGGGAGAGACGCCCGTGTGGAGCTGCGTGTGCGTCAGAGCTAACCCTGCCCGAGTATGTTCCGACTGCGAAAGGCAAAAAGTGATTAATGATACGGTAAAAACACGATTCCAAGACGGCGTTTCGGGTTCAGACATGCGTAGGCGTACACGTTTTTACATTAAACACGTTGGCATGTGTTTCAAAGCCGTTTTAATAAAGGTTGGGGATAGAAATAGCTTGGTTATGTTCGTTTTTCATCAGTAGTTCTTCATCCTTCTGAGCCATTACGCATTCTTAAGCAATTTTACGCACAATCGCTATTGGTAATCAGCTCATCTATCATCGACACTCCGTTAAACTCAAAACGTCTTTAATGCCATTTCAATAACGACATTTCAGTGACAAGGAATGACAAAATAACAGTCGAGTCGAAGCCGTGCACACCGAGGAGATTCCCCGCAGCAGAACGGTCCAGCCGGCTGCGAAAAAGCAAAGCCGCGAGTGCGTGGGCGGGTGGGTGGATGGGTGCCTGCCGAGTCCAGAAAACACAGACGCTGATTGGTCCAAAACGGGGCAGGAGCGTGGAGGGGCCCGACAGCGAGTGGTGGTGCCCGTATCCAAGGTGCTGATGTCGGCCGCGCACGTCATAGCGCGCATGGACGCACGCCGTTGCCAAATTTAAAGCGGCCCAATAGACATGTGAAGTAACAACAACAGCTAAGCGCCGTGTCACTGCGTACATTTAGTACATTTACACGGACCGGGGGAAAAATAATAAGATAATCAGGTAACACAGTCATGAGATGAGATTTTTGGGGCAAGAGAAACCTGATCACTAAAAACAGCAGGTGAAACGAGTCGGTTATAAAGTGGATTTTTTGAGTTATTGTTGTGTTTTGAAGACAAAGTACAATGCATTTCAAAATACCTCGTCGATCTTTAATATTTTCTCTTTTATCTGGGTGTTTGCCGTATTAGTTTACCATTTTTTGCATCGTTTTCCGTGTAATAACTGCAATGTGTACAATCAGAAAGAAATCCGACGACTCAGAACTGTTTATTTGGGCCGGGAATCCCTCACGATTCGATGTTTTTTCTTTCTTAAACTGTGACCTGCTCAAACGTAAAATAAAGTACACACATTTTACTCCCAAAACATTAAATATGTCAAACATTTTTCACAAAAGCAGGTGTCCTTTCACCAAAAACGCAACCAAACTGTAGTGCTTTCACAAAATATTTCTGTAAATTATAGCAAAAAGGACTCATGGCAACAGGGGCGTAGCATCAATTTATGGACCCTAGTTCGAAACCTTCTGGATGGGCCCCGATACATAATTTTGAATGTTTATTTAAAGATGCAGTTATTGTTATTTTTCCATCGCTATGGTTTCTACATACACGTAACAATAACTACCAGAGCAATTTCAAAAAAGATCTTGAAAGGTAATTTTTTTGTTTTATTTGGGTAATACATGAAAAATGCTCCTCTTTATTATATTCTATTTAAAGGAGTTAAGGGACTTTACTCAACCACAATGCAATTTATTACAACAAAAATAGTTTAAAGTGTAGAAAAATGCATCTGACAAAAAAAATATCACATGCTTTTGAGGGCCCTTCTCTGCCCTTGGGCCCCGGGGAAATCAGGACCCCTCAGTCCGACGCCCCTGCATGGCAATATAACAATACAGCAGCCTAAGATATTGACATTGTACCACCAAATTTAGCATCCCGATATATTTTGGCACGCCCTACTGTTTACATGACATTTCACTGCCCCAGAAATCAGATAACGATCTGATTTTTGTGCGTAATGTAGCTCTACTCCGTATTCGTTTGAACATTAGCCGTTATAATAGCCGGCTTATTGCTATCCAATGACTGACAGGGTAAATGATTAATAAGATCAATCTGAATTCTATTAGATAGGCTTACATCATGAAAGAAAACGTGTAATGGAAGGAACATTGTGTCTCCTTGATACACAGTGGCTACATTTACATGCACACCAAAAGGCTGATCATTATCTAGTTTCAGTTCGGCTTTCAGAATTACATCTGATGTGAGTAATCCAATTTCTTTTCTCATACCATTCCGTTTGACAAGGAAAATTATGAAAAAAGAAAAAGGCAGAAGAGCAAACGAGTGATATTTTAAAATTCATTGTACTTTGTCTTCCGCACAGTTACTCGAAAAATCTATTGATGATACGTGCCACAAGTGTTGAGAATCAGATACTAATCGATGCTAAACTAGTATATCGAAACTAGACACTCATTTGAATAAGTACAGGATACTAAAGAAACACAACAAATGCTGGCGCTCTTAGAATGATTGAGCTTTTGCAGAACCAATACAAGACCATAGGGTTTAACAAAGAAGGTGCAATTATTCACTTATTATATAAGTGTATTGTCTACAACAGGGCTGTTCAATTTAAGGCCAGAGGGCCAAATCAGGCCCTTCTAGTGTTATGATTCGGCCCTCAACCCATCTTCCAAAAATAATGACAATATTTTATTTCTGTTATTGGTTTAGTCATGGTTTAGACCTGGTTAAGACTTGGTTAAGTCCCTGTTTAGTCCTGGTTTAGACCTTATTTAGACCTGGTTTATACCTTGTTTAATTAGTCCTGGTTTAGACTTGGTTTAGTCCTTTGTTTAGTCCTGATTTAGATCTGGTTTAGTTCTGTTTAGACCTGGTTTAGTCCTGGTTTAGACCTGGTTAAGTTCTGTTTAGACCTGGTTTAGACCTGGTTTAGTCCTGGTTTAGTCCTAGTTTAGTTCTTATTAGACCTGGTGTAGACCTGGTTTAGTCCTGGTTTAGTTCTTATTAGACCTGGTTTAGTTCTGTTTAGACCTGGTGTAGACCCGGTTTAGTCCTGGTTTAGTTCTTATTAGACCTGGTTTAGTAGTCCTGGTTTAGACCTGGTTTAGTCCTGGTTTAGTTCTGTTTAGACCTGCTTTTGTCCTGGTGTAGACCTGGTTTAGACCTGGTTTAGTCCTGGTTTAGTTCTTATTAGGCCTGGTTTAGTAGTCCTGGTTTAGTCCTGGTTTAGACCTTTAGACAACACTACTCTGTGCATGTAAACACACATGGTTGTATTATCACTGTGGTACTGTAGTACTGCAGTAGTAGTAACAGTATACTTTCCACACAACAGTCACTTCTTTGCTGCTTTTTACACTCCATTGTTTACATTATCATTGTATTTACGGTAGTTCTGCGTCATTCCGTTAAAAGCTCTCCTCCGTGAATGTTTTCCTTCCTCACTGACAGATTGGCCTTACATTCTTGAGGCACTTAGCTCCTGCCAAACAGCATCATGTGCCCTCCCTCCCTCCCCCTCTCTCCCCCCTCCCTCCCCCCTCTCTCTCTCCAGCCTATGTGTGTGAAAGGGCTCCGATAGAGGGTTCCTGTTCCCCGTCGGATCCAAACACATTAGACCCAGCGTGGTGCGGGCGGAGCTAATACAGAGGAGAGATTGTAGGTCCAGGTTTAGAAGAGCGTGTGTGGGACGGTCCACATTCTGGCTCTTGTGAACCCTCTTTTTACTTTGTAAACAGTCGTATAATGTCACATGTCCAGTATCTGGACAGAGTAGTGTCGGAATGTTTATACCCAGGGTCATGGCTAGGGTTGGTAATATTAGTTTGAGGAGTAGGAGTAGGAGTAGAAGAAGTAGTAGCAGTAGTAGCAGAAGAAGTAACAGTAGAAGTAGGAGTAGTAGTATTATAAGTAGTCGTAGTATTTGTCATAGTAGTAGCAGCAGTAGTAGTAGAGGTAGCAGTAGACATTTTTAGTAGTAGGAGGTGAAGGGGTATTAGAAGTAGTCAGTAGTAGTAGTAGTAGTGGAAGTAGGAGTATCAGTAGGTGTAGAAGTAGTGGTAGGAGTAGTAGCAGTTGCAGTAGTAGTAGTAGGAGGTGTAGTATTAGGAGGAGTAGTAGTAACAGTAGCAGTAGTAAAAGTAAAAGAGGTAGTAGGAGAAGTAGTAGTATTAATGGGAGTAGTAGGAGAAGTAATAGTATTAATGGGAGTAGTAGGAGTAGTAGTAGTAACAGTAGTAGTAGAAGTAATAGTAGTAGTATTTACAGTACTAGGAGAAGTAGTAGTAGGAGTTTTAGCAGTAGGAGTTGTACTGGCAGTACTGTGGAACAACCAGTGGTAATAATAGTTGTTGTAGTACTTGTACTAGTAGTGGTATAGTGGATGTAGCTGTAGAAGAATTGGTATTGGTAGTAACATTATCTGTTGTTGTAGTAGTTGTTGTTATAGTATAGTATATTAAGTACTAAATTAACAGTCAGTTGAAGTAGTTATGTAGTAGCAGTAGGTTCTGTAGTAGTAGTAGTAGTAGTATTACTACATACAGTAATCAACATTAGCAGTTGTCATAGTAACAGTAGTAGTACTATTTCTTGTTTCCAGATTCCAGGATGTGATGATATCATATTCCCAGACACGCCAGATTTTCCTATTGATTACATTGAACTTTGTCATAAATATCTATAAGAAAATTCACTTTATATTAAAACAAAACTCAGCATTTTAACAATAGAATCAGAATCAGAAACGGTTTATTGCCATTGTCAGTGATCAAAATTCACAAACATAGGAATTTGCTTCGGCGTAAGGTGCAACATAAAACAATGAAGAAAATATATAAAAAAGGCATGCATAAGATTAAGAATGAAATAGACTAAGATAGACTAAGACTATATACAGAAATGTACAGTTGGCAGACAGTGCAATGTGCAAATGTAGCAGTGCAATATTAGCAATTGTCAATATTATGCAACGATACATATATATATTTATTACATGCTTCGTCCGTTGTAGCAGCACTCATTATCACATTTAGCTTGTGACACTACCATTGAAACCGCTCATTACAAAACACTAGCTAGCATGTTATGTGAAAGTGTGTTATGTCAGCTAGCATGTTATGTGTGATGTACCACAGGGCCCGCAGAGTGAGGTCAGCTGCCGTATAAAGAGCATGCTAATTCTCTGCTATATTGTCTTAGAGCATAATCCTTTAATGAATCCTCCGCTCGCTGTCACTGTCGCTTGTGCTCCTGAGCCAAACACCTTTAGACGGCTAATCCAGGGTCAGGTCTCTGTCATGTCTGCACTTGAACTACATAAGTGCGCCCAGAGAAGTGTTGTCACCGTACTCAAACGTATTTCAAACGTGATTCCAGTACGAAGGAAAATAGTCAGTTCTTGATACCAATTTTGAAACCACAATAACAACTAAAATATCTTTTGTAGGTGAAGGTTTTAGACAATAGACCAGGGCTGTTCAATTGTATTTTACTGAGAGCCAGATTTTTTGGATTGTTTTGTCCTCGGGGCCAGAAATGTGTTCAACGCTTTTGAAATATGAAATAACTGTGATACGCTTTAACAGCATCTGTAAAACTGAACCAGGACTAAACCAGGTCTAAACCAAGAACTAAACCAGGTCTAAACCTGGACTAAACCAAGTCTAAACAAGGTCTAAACAAGATCTAAAGCAGGACTAAACCAGGACTAAAACAGGTCTAAACCAGGTGTGTACTAGGACTAAACCAGGTCAAACCCGGACTAAACCAGGACTAAACCAGGTCTAAACAAAGACTAAACAAGGTCTAGATCATAACTGAATCAGGTCTAAAGCAGGACTACACCAGAACAAAAATGGGTCTAAACCAGGTATAAATCAGGACTAAACCAGGTCTAAAGCAAGACTAACCAGGACTATACCAGGTCAAACCCGGACTAAACCAGGACTAAACCCAGTCCAAACAAAGACTAAACAAGGTCTAGATCATTACTGAATCAGGTCTAAAGCAGAACTACACCAGAACAAAACTGGGTCTAAACCAGGTATAAATCAGGACTAAACCAGGTCTAAAGCAGGACTAACCAGGACTATACCAGGTCTAAACGAGGACTAAACTAGGACTAAACCAGGTATAAATCAGGACTAAACCAGGTATAAACAAGGACTAAACAAGGCCTAAATCAGAACTGAACCAGGACTAAACTAGAAATGCTCCGAAGGAGTCTGGCGATGTCAGAACGAGGCCGGATGTCTTCTTACAATGTCATAAAGGTGGGGAATTTGAAACCAGGTGTTTTCGTGAGGCTCCGAGAAGGAGCAGAGAAGACATCCCTGTAAACAAGATAACTAAAATAAATGTGAATGAAGCTAAAAACACCTAGGTATGTTTTTGATGAGGGAACTATGTTAGAAGCTAAATAGGTGGGAAATTTGAAACCAATTGTTTTCGTGAGGCTCAGAAAAGGAGCAGAGAAGACAACCTTGTAAACAGAATTGATAAAACAAGCATGAAAGAAGCCAAATATAACATTAGGTATGTTTTTGATGAGGGAATAATGTTACAATCTCAATTTTTCATAAAATATAAATGTCCTTTGAGTTATTTCAGATCAATATGAGATGTATGCGTGTCATAGATTTCGAAATACTACAGTAAATATGTAGTAAATTGAGGTGGTTCGCTGCCAAGTCTTAGTTGCTCAATTCCCAAAACGATTTCGAAGCCTGGTTTGTGGTTATTATTCTTGCAATGGTCTATCTACATGCAACAGAAACTGGCACAACATTTGAAGTATTTTTCCTCATTGCCCCAAACAAAGAGTGATGTTATCAGTCACTTAAACTTTGCCAGTTGGCCACAGTAATAACTGGCATGTAATGAAATCCAAATCGTCTCAGAGCACAATATTTATTGACAACTGTTGGTGAGGTTTAGAGTGGTATTGTATCACTCCAAATATGCCCAGACAGGTTTTTAGTGCCATCGTTGCTGTCATAGTCCAACACTGTGTTTTTTTTTAAGGTGAGACTCTACAGGTGAATGGGAAAAAATCTTAAATATAAATCTATCAATCTGAAACCTTAGTTTACCCACATAAATGTAAGAAAAAATGTATCACAAAGTTTTCATCATGTAATGTTTTCATATAGAATCAAGGCATTTTATGTAGAAGAACGGCCGAAATTACACATATTTGGGACATTTAAATCTGAAAAATGGACAGAACCTGGTTTATAATATAATAAGTTCATTTTGTAACATATTAGTTAGTTAGTTAGTTACAAAAACTTTACAGAGGGGATTTTGGATTTCTTATTCATTTTTCTACTGAACTAGATCTGACTGAAAATTGGCCAAAAATGTACTTACTTAAATTAAATTACTTTTACTTAAATAAATCAGGATTAGAATTAGATACAGACAAATCGTCCTGTGCGTCCTGTCAAAAGTACAAGATTGGAAATTGTGTTGTGTATAGGAGCAACTTAAAAAAAAAAAAAAATGCTTTTGAACTTACAATGCCCCAGAGAAATCTATGGATGAAGTGGATTAAATGAAATAATAAAATGTCTTTAGGACAGATTGGACAAATTTTTTGAGAGAGCAAACAGACCAAAAAAAATTAAGTAATTTTTTTTTTGTTTTACCTGTAGTGTCTCATTTTAATACCAATGTAACTTTGACTTTTGATATTACAATGTCAGGGTTATAGGTACGTCACATTTGTTTTCTTTTGTGGTTGCTTTTTCTAGAATGTATAGTTTTACAACATCTCTGTGAGTATTTGTTGAAGATGTACGACGCAGTAACATTTGATGCCGTTTTATTTTCTGGCTGTATATGTCACTTATACTTTACTTTATCATTTGTGTAGTGGCGGCGCTATACATCAAGCTCATCCCCCGTCACGGCTGCAAGACGCGCGACCCACGAAGATTACTGTTTTAAGGCGTCAAGACCGGTAATTGCAGAGCGTTCACGGGCATCGTGGGGGTAAGTAGGCAATTGTCTTGTTGGATCAGTAACTGCCGGCGTGAGGCGATTGCAGGTTGTGTTTTTAGCATCCGTGACTCAGCGTTGCGCTATCCTGGGAGCGTTTAGGTGGCGCGCCGCGATGAATTTATCTCGGTGTGTCACAATCGCTTAACGGTGTACCCTTATGTTCGTTCAAATTCTGTTTATTTTCACGGAATTGTTGCTTTCACCTGGAGAAAGTTAGAAAATCAAACTGTGAAACGCTCATTGGTCACAGTAGAAAGGCAGATTATACAACGATCACAGGAATCAAGCAAATGTATCCCCTTTCCAAAAGTAGGAACCTCAAGGAGACCCATCATAAGGGAGAGATCGTAATCCTGCGGACGGACGGGCTGAAGATCTTCCAGGACATTTTCATCATGTGTTCTATTCACCTTATTCCGCCCTTTTGCCTTTTTTTATGTTTATGATCCGCACTCTTGTAGTAAAGGGACTTCCGCTTTGACGCCAACGATGTTTGCGCAAATGGCCAATGAGGGAAAAGTCTCTCGCTAAAACATTGTATAAAGTAGATTGCTTTGTGTAAAATGTTTAACGTACACGTGCAAAAGCAGGTCAGCAACACACCGATTTCCTGGGTGGCCTGAAAACGGCTTTTTAGTCCGTGTAGAACTTATTTCCTGTTGCCCCATGTAAACTGCAACGGAAAAAGATGGCGGCGCGTACGGCAACTTCCAGAATAAGGTGAATATTCCGCCTTGCCCGCTTATGCCTCTTTTTGCTATGGATTTGCACATCCATTGTTTTCACACTTCCGTTAGAACTGGAATTACAAACGAGGTAAACGTTTCGCCGCTAAAATATGATACAAAGTAGGTTGATTTGTATAAAATGTTCAGCGTTCGCGTGCGCCAACAAGTCAACACCGCCCGGTTCCTCTGGGCGACCTGAAAACGGCGTTGTAGTCCGTGTAGAACTTTTTTGCTGTTGACTTCGGCAGAGGAGAGGCACAGATAATGGCGGCGCCCGTGGCAATTTATGCTATCTCGTCCTGTTGGGCTTCCTGATCGTATTCCGTGGAGTAGCGTCAAAGCACAGGCTGGCTCTCTGGACTCCTCATGTCACTCGGGAGGTGCAACAGCGATTGGCGTTGACTGTTTTAAAGGTTCTAAAGTAACATCAAGAGATACCGGGCCAAAAAGGACGGGGGCAGCCGACATTAAAGTACTGTCACTAAACTGGACGAAAATAGACTATATAAACTAGCTGGAAATTGTGATTCTGCAACAATAGTCTTTATTATAAATCTAATGTATTTGTTTATTTATGTCTCAGTTTGTGCCTTAAAGTGGCTCTGACAGGTTGAAATACACATTTAACTAAAATGCAGTTAAGATAAATATATTTAAATTTCTACTAAAATCTTTACAAATTTAACCCCAGTTTAGCTGTTTTTTAGGTTTTAAATTTTACTTCCCGGTCGTGAAGTGTGACATCACGCTAGGAAATTACCATAGCAACCAGACTGTACATTGGCCAAAACTCATCTAATGTCACAGATTTTGTTCATTTGACAAAGTATAACCCATGTGAACACCTTTATTTTGTTGAATCAATGTTTAAAGGGTCAAAAAAGTAGTTTATTTTGTGTAAATTATGCATGTCCATTGTCTCCCCAGTGTGACGTCATCAGTTTGTTTACTTCCTGTAATTGTCAACAGATTTTTCAACTTTTCTCCACAAACAGCGACTTGATTTGTGTAAAACTATAATTTGTATTTACACAAGGTATTAATACACTGAATAAAGTCAAAATTAGACAATCATAAAAACCCGTCATATGCACTTTAAGTGAATGTATTGCGTCCTTGTAATTCCAGTCGGCGTTGCTGTATTAAATTATTGACACCACTTTATAATAACTACACCTTTATTTGAGTTCACAAAACATGAACAAAGACTCAATTAACAAGGAACATACTTTATTAAGGTTAGGGTTGGGTTAGGAATTTGGGTTAGAGTATGAGTTAAGTAGTTAAGAACCCTGAATCATTCTTAATAAACTATTTGTTCCTTATGAAGTATTTATTTACGCTTTATTAAGACAGGAATAAGTGTAGTTATTATAAAGTTACCAAAATATTACACCCAAATGAATCACTCTGCTACATTCAGAAAAGGAAATCATAAACAAAAGGAATGGGGATCTATCAGACAATCGGAATAACAGTTAATTAAGGATTTCATTGTTGTTTTCGTGTCAAAAATCTTGATTAACTGTAATGTGTAGTTTCTTCTCACAATAATAGTAACACGGAAAAAATTATATACCCTGGACTTACAATAAAGTTCCGAGACTAAATTAAGGTTTGCTGGAACATCAAAACCTCAAGCAAAAGATCAGTTTTTGAATAATTCACGGTATTGACGACCTTTCCGTGGTCCTTCGCTCGGGTTGTATTTCAGTATGCAAAAGTCGATGAAAAAAAGTTTGGATACCTCTGCATTGGGGGGAGTTCTCATGTGGTATTGAATTTGCAAGTTCAGCCTCTGACAAACAAGTCTGCTCCTGCTTTAAACCTTGCACCCAGGGCTAAAACGTCTGACAATGAATGGTACTATTTAGACTCCTCTCAGAAGCAAGTTAGTGTGGCAGTAGCACAGCCCCTAGTGTGGACAGCCCTGATCAAACTGAACCTGTATTGGTCGTGTAGGCAGTGGCGGACCTAGGAATTTGGGGACCCAAGACAAAATGAAGTCCAGGCCCCTCCTCATCAAGTGTGATTTTCTAAAACTTTTCTGTGGTGTCTCTTGAATTGTTTTTGTTTTTTTCTTGTTTTGGTTTTGTTTGTTTGGAAAATTCAAATTCATATTTTCAATAGCTTACATGTTCCAAACAGCTTTAAACAGGAGGTTTGGGGGTCGTTCTCCAGAAAAATATTTCAGAAATCAGACCATGTTTCCCATATGTTGGTGCATGTTTAACACGTGTTCCAGCTTATTTAAATACATAATATTAATTTACTATTTAGCTTTAGTAGAGCAGCTTAGGCAGAATTAAAGGGACTGTACCTGATTTTTACCGTTGTGAAACTGGAAAAACTGAACTAGTCCATGTTTCCGATTTTTTTTTGCATTTAAAGTAAAATTAATTTGGTCCCAGCACAGAAATATTGTAAAAGCATCTATTCAGGTGAAAATGAGACCATGATGTTTTCTCTACATCTATTTATAGAGTGTTTTATCCTATGAGAAGCAGGAAGTGAGCTGTTAACTTTATCATTGAAGGTCCGTGACGCTTTGGCCACAGAGACTTGTGAAAAGTGCTTATAAACTCATGGAGATGAATATTTAGGATTCTGGGACTGCATTAGGAAAGTGAGAGATACATGTGACTGATGTAAAGACTTTGACATGAACTAGGTCTGTTTTTCACGTTTCAAAACAATAAAAATCAGTTACAGGCCTTTAATACACTTAACAATCCCAGGCTATTTTGTTAGTCTGTTTCTTAGACAGCACAGTTATTGGGACCCCTTCAGGTTGGGGGCAAGGACTGGTGGGAGAGGGAAGTCCTGAGTGGGGTTCACAGAGTGGTTTGAGAATTTCCGTGTGACATGCCGGTCATTTGTAAAACTGGGGTGACGAAGGTCCTGATGAACCTGTAACTGTGCGTGCGTCAGTCCTGCTAAACATGCGAGACGCCATTATCATCTTGTACATGTTCGCTCGCTATATTCACCTTATTCCGGAAGTTGCCGTACGCGCCGTCGTCTTGTTTCTGTTGTATTAGTTTACGTGGAGCTGACGAGCTCAACAGAAAATAAGTTCTACACGGACTAAAAAGCCGTTTTCAGACTGACCAGGAAATCAGTGCGTTGTGACTTGTTGTTGCTCGTGTTCATTAAACATTTAACACAAATCAACCTACTTTATGTAACATTTTAGCGGCGAGACTTTTCCCTCGTTTGTCATTAGCTTTAACGGAGTGCAAAAGTGCAAAAAACGGCAAAAGTGGGCGGGGCAGAATAAGGTCAATATACAGAGTTGTTGCTAACCAGTTTAGGGTTGACTGTCAAGTGTTGTCCTTCGTTAATACACAAGCTAATTCAGGTCACAGCTACGTTTGTCCAACTGCCGTCCGATTGATTACTTATATGACTTCTAAATACGAACTAAAAGAACTCGGGACTATTTCCTCCTGATGGTTTTGGGAAAATCAGTCCGCAGTGCCTCAATCAACTTACATGCTGGATTTGGACAAAAGCAACTCATCCGATTTTCCTGGCATTCATATAAACAGCGAGTGGGAATAACAGAATATGTGCAGTTGTATGGACTCTACAACGAGATGTGCAGATGTATATTTCAGGACCTGTGCAATGTGGGCACATGGGGTATGTGCAGTGGGCTCCGTACACAGCAGCATTTGGCTAAGCTAACTATTTCTCACAGCAAATGCTTAGTTTTATTACAGTTACTTCTGTTTTTATTTTAATTTGTTTAATTTAAATTTTTATTATGCTTCAAAATTAGCATTAGCATTAGCCTATAAACACGTTCATGTATCACTACTGAAGTGTCATTTGGTTTTAACATGTTGTTAGCTGCAGCTCACTGTTCACAGCCTAATTTTTAAGTATTTATTTAGTGTGAAAAAAACTCAGAGATAGAATTGGGCTGGAAGGACTCAGTAGTGCAGCCATTTTAGAAATAAACAGCCAACTGAGATTCTGTCCACAGAGCCTCATGTGACTCCTGATGTTTTTAAAAGATGAACTAAGAATCAATTTAAACAAACATGAATCAGTTATGTAATGAATTTAACTCTGTCCATTGTCCTGATTGTGACAAACTTGTGTGAACTTTGCTCACGTTGTTAGTTTGATTCATTTAATTTTACCTCTATGTCAGAACACACCAATATTTTAAAAAGACTAAACACAATAATTTCACACTTCAAAAATATGTAAAATAAATAATTAATATGCATTTCTAACATTACACTTCTCTAGCAAAACAATGTGCTGGAGAAAGATAAGAAAACAATAACACTGTCGGTCTGAAACATATTTTAAAGGTCATATAAACTCGCTTTAATAACAGTAAAATAAATGAAAACAAACTGCTAAATTTATGTCATTTCAACTCCTTTTTATTTTTTACAGTGAAAGCTTCCACTGTGTTTTTACGGCCCATTACAGTGACACACAAACATTAAAAATAATACACAATGTTCTCTCAGTGCTGCTTCTGTCTGCCTGCCGTCCCCCTCCCCCTCTGCTCCCCCCTCTGCTCCCCCCTCCCCTCCCGGGCTCAGACGAGAGAGAGCTTTTGACGTCACCGCCTGTTATTACTTAACACAAGTCTGCCTAGTGCCCCTGGCTTTCCTCTTATCGACAGATGCTCCGCTGTGACGTTAGAAGACGGAGGGGAGAGGGGGGAGAAAGAGAGGGAAGAAAGAGAGGGAGAGAGGGATGAAAGAGAGGGAGGAGAGAGAGAGAAGATAGAGAAGACAGTGGAGAGACAGAGTGGAGGGGAGAGAGGGAAGACGGAGGGGAGAGAGGGAAGAAAGAGAGGGAGGAGAAGACAGACTGAGGGGTGAGATGGAAGAGTGAAGACTGAGGAGGGAGAGGGAAGACTGAGGAGAGAGAGAGAAGAAAGAGAGGGAGAGAGGGAAGAAAGAGAGGGAGAGGGAAGAAAGAGAGGGAAGAAAGAGAGGGAGAGAGGGAGGAAAAGACAGGCTGAGGGGGGAGATGGAAAAGTGAAGACTGAGGAGGGAGAGGGAAGACTGAGGAGAGAGAGAGAAGAAAGAGAGGGAGAGAGGGAATAAAGAGAGGGAGAGAGGGAAGAAAGAGAGGGAGAGAGGGAGGAAAAGACAGGCTGAGGGGGGAGATGGAAGAGTGAAGACTGAGGAGGGAGAGGGAAGACTGAGGAGAGAGAGGGAAGATAGAGAAGACCGTGGGGAGAGGGAAGACAGAGGGGAGAGAGGGAAGAAAGAGAGGGAGAAGAAGACAGACTGAGGGGAAAGATGAAAGAGAGAAGACTGAGGACAGAGAGAGAAGATAGAGAAGACAGTGGAGAAAGGGAGAGTGGAGGGTAGAGAGGGAAGATGGAGGGGACTGAGGAGAGAGTGAGAGAGGGAGGAGAAGAAGTCTAAGGGGAAAGAGGGAAGAAAGAGAGGGAGAGAGGGAGGAGAAGACAGGAGAGAGAGGGAAGACAGAAGATAGTGGAGAGAGGGAGAGCGGAGAGGAGAGAGATAGAGGAGACTTAGGGGAGAGAGGCAAGACTGAGGGGAGAGAGGGAAGAGAGAGAAGACTGAGAAGAGAGAGGGAAGATAGAGAAGGTAGTGGACAGAGGGAAGACAGTGGGGAGAGAGGGAAGACAGAGGGGGAACTGAGGGGAGAGAGGGAAGAAAGAGAGTGAGAGAGGGAGGAGAAAACAGACTGAGGGGAGAGATGAAAGAAAGAAGACTCAGGAGAGAGAGGGAAGATAGAGAAGACAGTGGGGAGAGGGAAAGTGGAGGGGAGGGAGACAGAGGAGACTGAAGGAAGAGAGGCAACACTGAGGGGAGAGAGGGAAGAGAGAGAAGACAGGGGAGAGAGGGAAGAGATACCTGTTACCAACCGCTTCCACGAGGCCTATTACTACAACCACCTACTACTACTACTACTACTACTACTACTACTACTACTAATAATAATAAATATAGCCGCAAGCGGCAATGATCGGCCCTCGCCCGCGCCACGCCGCCGCCCCGCAACGCCAGAGGGGGGCACTTACGCGCCCCAATTTCCCTCCTCATAAAATACCTGCTGCCGAATCCGTGGCGCTACCGCGCCTCCTACTGCTCATATTTCACTGAAAGTGTGTAAAAATTGGTCAAAGTTTGCGGCCGCGCCGCACAAAGACTGTAATACTTGTGCTAAAATCCTGGATAACTTTAGATGGCCCACTCCTCAAGATCATTTTCACCAAATTTCAGGATGGTCGGGCTTACGCCCGAGGAGGAGTTCGTTAAAATACAAAGTTTCATTTGAGTGATTTTGCATTTTCCCCATAGGAATAACATGGAATGTTTCTGTCATTTGTACAAGACTGGGCACTTTTTGGGGCTTCGCCGCAAAGAGACCTTAATACTTATCCATAAAATGTGGATAACTTTTGGTGCCCCAAAGATGATTGTCACCAAGTTTCAGGTTGATCGGGCTTGCGCCTGAGGAGGAGTGCGTTAAAGTACAAAGTTTAATTTGAGCGATTTTTCCCATAGGAATAACATGGGTTTTTTCTGTCTATTCAAAAATGTTGCCGAAATTTGGGGCTTCGCCACACGGAGACCGTAATACTTATCCCAACAATTTGGATAACTTTTAGTGCCCCACTCCTCAGGAAGATGTTCACCAAATTTCAGGTTGGTCGGGCTTACGCCCGAGGAGGATTTCGTTAAAATGCGTAGAAAAATATGCAAATTTGAGACATTTTTCGATTTTCCCATAGGAATAACATGGGATGTTTTGGTCATTGGTACGGCTTCGCCGCACAAAATATGACATGGGTCTGATTGGCTTTTTTGATCGGTAGGCCAAAATGGAATTTTGCTAAAAATGTAAAAAAATTCTGAAAAACTAAATTTTTTGCTCCCCATATAAAAGTTTGCTTTAATCTGTAGGGGGCGCTAACGTGCTGAATTTAATTCTTTCACCTCTAGTAGGTTTCAGGCAGGGAGTGTGACAACTGATTCAAATTTAATGCAATTTGGACTTTATATGTGCAAATGGGAGCAAAATTAAAAATTTGAACATTTCAGAAATTATGGCCAAATTTTGCGGCTTCGCCGCACAGAGACTGTAAAACTTAGGTTCATGATTTGGATAACTTTTGATGCCACATTCCTCAACTTCATTTTCACCAAATTTCAGCTCGTTCGGGCAAACTCCCTAGAAGGAGTTTGTAAAAGTACGAAGTTTTTAAAAACTGCTGAGTTATGTTTAGCTCATTTTGATCCAATATGGCCGACAAATGGTTGGGCGGACGGCGTTGCCGTAATAATATTTTTTGCTTCTCTTGTCACTATCTACCTCTCTGCCAAATTTTATGATTCTACGATTAAAAAAAATTGGGCACTTTCCTATCCCGTAATGCATTTTTTGTACACTTGGGGGCGCTGACGCGCCATATTTTTACTACTACTAAAATAATAATAATACTACCATATGTACTGCTGTATACTACAGCAACCACTAACATACCTGCTACTGCTACTACTTTTACTGCCTACTAATACTTCTACTACCGCTATATGCCTACTAATACTACTATTGTACTACTGCTACTACTACTACTAAAACTACTACCATATCTACAGCCATACTTCAGCAACTACTCACT
Organism: Rhinogobius similis; assembly: GCA_019453435.1. NCBI lineage: Eukaryota > Metazoa > Chordata > Actinopteri > Gobiiformes > Gobiidae > Rhinogobius > Rhinogobius similis. Next base: position 33,383,567 of record CM033631.1, read on the forward strand.
GATACCTCTGTTACTGCCTACTTGTACTTCTACTACCTCTATAGGCCTATTAATACTACTAGTACTACTACTACCACTACTACTACTACAATTACTGCTACTACAACCATATCTACTGCCGCATTCTACAGCAACCACTAATACAACTGCTACTGCAACTACTATTACTACTATACTTCTACTACCGCTACCTAATAGGCCTGCTAATAGTACTTCTACTACTACCATATCTACCGCCGGCTACTACAGCTACTACTGCCTTCTATACTACTTCTACTTCTACTGCCACTAGACCAATGGCAACTGCTACTACCACAACTACCAATGTGAATACTTCACACAGCTACAACTACTATCTACTACTGTTAGCAACTGCAATTTTTGACTTTTTTAAAGCTCTAAACCAATATCTGCAGCGTATTTTTAATCCAATGTGGCAACAAACTGTGACTTAGTAATTTAAGTAATTTAAACCTGGTTATTACAATCATTTCCAATCAAAATGTGTGCAATTTTGGACACATAAAGTACCTTATTTTTACACACCCTATTCACCTGCAGTGTTTTGCCTTAAAACAGGTTTTTACCATTTTCTAATTTTAACCTTATTGTGTGAATTAGTATATCAGGTATATGTGGAGAAAAGTTTAAAAATCTGTTGAAAATTACAGGAAGTAAACAAATTGATGACATCACAACAGGTAGTCAAAGCTTATGCATAATTTACACAAAATTAAAACTACTTTTTTTTGACCCTTTAAACATTGATTCAACAAAATAAAGGCGTTCAAATGTGTTTTTATTTGTAAAAAATAAAATCTTTGGCATTAGAATGAGTTTTGGTGCACTGGACAGGATGATTTCTTGGTAATTTCCTGGTGATGTCATCATTTACAACCAGGAAGTAAAATTAAAACACAAAAAATAGCCAAACTGGAGTAAAATTTGTAAAGATTTTTGCAGAATTTGAAATAAATAAATTTCAACTGTATTTTAGTGAAATGAGTAGTCCAACCTGACACGGGCAATTAACCTTTTTAATAACAAAAAACGACAGCAAACGACAGAGCTGGAAATGTGTGCGCCCCAGATTGAGAAACAGTCCCCCCTATAATGGATAAATCTCTGGGCTTTGACTTTCACGTTTGACTCCGCGTGTTTCCGTAGGTGTCGTCGGGGGGTATCTCCATTAGCCTGTGTGCCCGAGTGTTCCCCCGGCTACATGACTCACCCGCCCCCGCTCGGACTCCCCCCGCTCGCCTCCGAGGGGGGACTCACACGGCGAACGCGCTGAATACAGATACAAGCCTCTGTTACGGCTCGTCGCCCCGCCAGAGCATGCTAGTACATCTTTCTCTCTCTTACCTCTCTTCTCTTCTCCCTCTTTCTTTCTTCCTTAATCTCTCTGTCTCCCCCTTTCTCTTTCAACCCCCCTTCTCTATTGTTCTCTCGTTTCGTCAACCTCCCTGTCTCTCTTGCTCTTGCGTCTTGCTATCTTTCTCTCTCTCATTCCCTCTCTTAACCCTCTATTCCGCCTTTTCTTTCTTTGTCCTCAATTTCTCTCTTCTCCCTTTCTCTTGCTATCTCTCTCTCCACCCCCCTGTTTGTCCCTCTCTCATTTACTCTCTCTCCTTTTTTTAAATTTCTCTCTCCGGCTCTTCTCTCTCCCTTTATCTCTTTCTCCCTCTCTCCTTTACCCCTCTCTTTACTTACTTTAAAGGTCCCATATTCTGCTATTTTCCCCTTTACACAGTCTATTCTAAGGGCTTTGTTGATAAAATTTTGCGTTGTGCAATATCCATAACATAACAGTTTCCAAAAAACACCCATTTCTTGGACTGGCCCCCCTCCTTGCAAAAGCAAACGGCTCCCTCTGAGATCTGACCCCCCCGAACAGAGAGCAGGCTGCTTCCCTCGCCAAACTCGTGCGCCTCCCCCGCCCAACTCGTGCCGAAGCCTAGAGCGGAGATGGTGCATGCGCCGTGTTCTCCGGTAAACAGCGATACACAAACACGGGAATAAACCTTTTCTCCGTCCTGACGGTGCGTCGTGCTGAGTCCTACGTCCTGGATCTGACCTGGAGTTTGACGTGCTCCAGGGCCTCGACGACGGTTGTTGCCGTTTGGTAAATAACAAGCTAACTCTTCGATCTGTCGTATCCATCGTGTAATTACTGTGTAGCATTAGCATTAGCTGTTTTTATTCTGCGGCTGCACGCTTCCCGGGGGCGTGGCTTAAACACCGTGTCATCCTTGTGAAGCGCGTCATCTTAGTGAGGAGCTCCCGTCTGCTGCTCAGCCGAGGGGGACGGAAAAGATAGTTCTCTAGCGAAAACATGCGGGAATCAATCAAAAAAACACTTTGGGCACAACATATGAGGCCCAAATAGCACTGGAGGAAGGTTAAAACCTTTGAAAAGTCGATTTTGCATGTTATGGGACCTTTAAGTACTTTCCCTTCCTTGATGTCTCTCTCTCCCTTCTCTCCATCTCCCTGTCTCTGTATCTTTCCCTCTCTCTCGGTCTCCCTCTCTCTCTTCTGCTTCTCTCCCTTTATCTTTCTCCCTCTCTCCTTTTCCTCTCTCTTTACTTACTTTTTCTCCCTTGATATGTCTCTCCTCCGTCTCTCTATTCTCTATCCATCTCTCCCTCTCTCTCTGCCTCTCCCTCCTCTCTCTCTCTCTCTCCTGCTTCTCTCCCTTTATCTCTTTCTCCCTCTATCCTTGTCCCCTCTCTTTACTTACTTTAAGTACTTTCTCTTCCTTGATGTCCCTCTCCCCCTCTCTCTCTCTCTCCCTCCCTCCCTCTCTCCTGCTCAGAAACAACTCTTACATAATTCATCCAATGACAGACCCACTAGATCCGCGTCAATATGAATAGATGAGCGCAGCACAAAGGAAAATCACAAAGCTCTAAAACATAAACACTCGGATGCGATATTGAGCGACGGACATTTTTAGTAACACAATTGTCAGGATTGAAATTATTATTCACAATGAGAGACTGTAAGTTGTTTTGAAGAGCTATAACTGGAGTAAATTGTAGCTTCTTTCCACCCGGGTTGCCTGGTTTCATAGAGTTGTTTTTGAGCACTTCAAACAAAACACACAGTCGAGATGGAGAAACGTCAGGCCATTGTTTGGTTTGCTCTATTTAAGAAACTGCTGTGAAAGGCGGATGGATCTGCAGTAAATAAAAACTGTTAAGCAGTGATAAAAGAAAAAAAAAGTACTTTTACTTGAGTTGATTTTGCAACGTTTTTCTATCACTGATTATCTAAGTTCAGATGACATGGCTCCAAGCTTTGATGGATTTGGGTTTTCTTAATGTATGTATGTGTTTATTTATTAAGCAAATAAGCATATTATAAATACATTACTCTTGGATCTAACCCTGACCTACAGGAGGGCATTGAGGTGTTTATTTGGCAACTTGCAGGAAATAAACCAATAAACATAGAGTTCTTTTTGCAAATGAAAGTGGACAAAACGGTCATTGAAAAGCTCACACTCCTGAACTCCTGCAGTGTTTTCTGTCGTCTACATTTCACACAAAAAATGTCCAAATGTGTGACAGAAAAGCCACTGGGAAACAATGAAATACTAATGTTAGAGTTTTGTAAACTCATTTTAATATTTGTGTCTCTTTTGTACATGCCATGATGCACTTGGTGATGAAATGACAAAAGTTTATTGATTTAAAAAAACATTTTCACAAAATAGTACTTATTTTTAATCATTTTATTCAGTAACTGCAAATTTAATTTAATAAAAAATTATTAAATTACATAAAAGACTTTTATCTGGTTTGAAGAAACATTCTGAAACGTTTATTCATTTACAATTTTGAAGCACAGAACACTGGAATTCAGCCATTGAGAAAATACGTAAACCTTTTTTTCTTCTTTTGTGGGATTTATTGGGCATTTGAGCTGTATGGATTATTAAATATGGTCATAGTAATGATACATAGCTGGAGTTTGAAGTGTGAGGGTTGTATAAATGTATAACATAACATCATAGACCAAAAATGACGGCAGCAAAAACACAGCCTCGGTGAACTCAGTTCTATGGCACACCATAAAGGGTTAATATAATATAAGTTAATAAATATAATATAGTATCATATTGTACATCAAGACTTTTTAAATACATAATTAATTCATTCATTTTTAATCAAATCTGAGTTGAAATATGGTGACTGAATTTACAAATAAAGTGTATTGTTGATGAAAATTAAATTTTCTTTTGTTTTTTTTTACATTTTGAGTTAATAATGTTGCTCTTTTTATTTAAAAAGGTCTTTTCTGTGTATTTTGGTCCGTATAGTCCCGATAATGAGTACAATTATCAAAATACAATTTCATAGCACCCCTAGTGGTAAATATGTTATTTTGAATAAAAACTATCAGATTGCTTCCTTCTGTGATTGATTTGAAATACAAAAAGATTGGATTTACGTTTCTGGTTTTTATTTTAAACGACTTAGATTATGCATTTGTGAATATAAGAAATTGTTATCATGACACTAACAGACAGATGTTTGAAGGCAGCACACACACTCAAATGTAAAAAAAACAACAACATAATAACATTAAAATGGCTCACATACAGGATCGTTAATGTTGCCGACTTATCAGGTATGTTTTGGACGACTAAAACAACATTACAATCCCGTCATCTATTTTCAGTTTTTCCTTCTAGCACATCTCGGTACACAGTGTCCTCATGACGCCAGAGTTCTGAGTGCTACCTCACCCCACACCTCCATAACATCCTCTCCATCCACGCTGCGTCGGGATGATTTAAAAGATAGAAGGGTAGTCTATATCATGGCTCTTACCGCTCGCCCCAACCCCCTGCCTCCTCCTCCTCGTCCTCCTCCTCCTCCCGCTCCTCTCCCTGGGCCGGAGTGCCAACATAAACTATCCCCGGTGATGGACGAACATCTCACGCGCCTGAAGGACACGCCAAATCAATCCCATAATGAGAGAGAAAAGAGGAGGAGGAGAACCGGCGGAAATGATGGAGGGATGGAGTGGTCGGGAGGTTCAGCGGTCTTAAAGTAGAAGCGGGGAGGATTCAGTTACATTTGGTCCAATCAGGGGTCGCGCTCTTTTTCACTTGTACTTTTCAAGCAACTTTAAGGCAGACTCGCAGGCAGGGGCGTCGCATCAGATTGTGCGCCCCAGGGACACAATCTGATGCGGTGGGCCCCTAATACGTACATCATTTTGAATATGATTTATTTACGTCAGCAAATTTGGTTATTGTTGTTGTTTCGGGTTTTTTGGGGGTTACACCAAACAATATCTCGCTAATTTACAGACATCCTGCAGCAACCGACTTATATTACTATACAGTACTTTGTGAAACTGGTCTTGTAGTCATTGCAACAACAGAGATCTCAAAAAAAAATATTATTAAATAAGAAAATACACAAACTGCTAATTATAATCACTAATATTAGTCAGCAGCTTAGCTAATACGTGAACAAGGATTTTCCTGTTTTTTAAAGGAGTGATGGGGTCAGTGGCGTACTTATCATTTGGCAACAGGCCACAATTGCCTTGGGCCCCCCACCTGAAGGGGCCCCCAATAACATGCCCCCGATCATCAGAGACACAAGGAAACTGTTGCTTGAGTAAAGTAATGCAGTGTACTTTTGAACTAAAAAAAGACCAACAAAATAAAACTAAATGGTAAATAAAATATAAAATGGTCGAATGAAAAGCATTTATTTAATACCAGCTAAATGCACCAACAAACAGGAAACATGATCTTCTGGAGAACGACCCCCAAACCCCCCGTTTAAAACTGTGTATAACATGTGCTAAAATGGAAAAAACAAAAACAAAACAACAAAAACTTGCTTTTCAGTTCAAAAGACACGACAGAATATGTATAGAAAATCACACTTGATGGGGGGGGGGGGGCTGTACTTAATTTTGCCTTGGGCCCCCACTGGATGGGGCCACCAGATCTCATGTATAATTGTATTTAGTCTCTCAATTCCCTATGCATTTTATTACAACAAATATAGATTTAAGTGTTGAAAAATGCAACTAAGAAAAAATCATCACCCGCTTTTAAGGCCCCTTTCCTGCCCTGGGCCCCGGGAAACCAGTACATTTGCCCCCCCCCCCAGTCTGACACCCCTGCTCGCAGATTATTTTTGACACCCAGCACACCAGAGTTATTTTGCATTCACAGCAGTAACAAACTCATAAATCTCAACTGCAGTTTCTGAAATAATGTGCTACGTTTGAGAATGTGTTAAAACGTATCACAAGAAATGGGCTTGGTGAAGTGTGCTTTGTTGGAAATTTTATGGCAAATCAGACGTACTTTCCTGTATTTTAGGGCATGTTAGGAAGTTGCATAAATTAGCACAAAAGTGATTATGAAAAAGCAGGCGCATTTACTCAGTCCGAGTCCTTGACCAACTTCCCAAGCGACAAACAAACCTCGGTGTTGTGAGGAAAAGTGCTGCCTCCGCTCAAGTCAACTCATGCCAGGGCGAATAAGAGAAATGATTATTATTACTATTATTAGGGTCGCAAACAACATTATAACACCGGCACGAAGCAGTCGTGTCCCCAGATTACTTCTAAACAACAAATTGAAGACTTTTTGTGTTCATTGGTGTCGAAATGTGTAGGACACAGATTAGAAAGTTTAAATTTCAAGCATTTTCAAGCGCTTTTTCTAAAATTCAAGCACTTTCCCAACCTTGAAAACAAAATAGTACAATTCTAGAAGAAAAGAATAAGAAGAAAAACAGGAGAAAACACACAGTCGAGATGGCGAAAAGTCCTGGACGCTGACACGGACAGGTTTTCTGCGTGGCATTAAACAGCATTAAATGTCATTGAAGGGATTTTGGCAAAAAATAAGACCTGAAAAGGCACTAAAAATTATTCAATTCAATGATCACAGGGATTGAATCTAAAAGCAGTTTACCAAAATAATTTAATCAGAAAACAGCAAACACAATCTTCTTTTCTCTAAATGTCTAGCTTCTACAATAGTCCTATAGTCAGCTTTAGGGCACATTAGGAATAATGAGGGGTAGAACCGCCTAAACTTCCAATGCGGATGTCCCACCGGTGGAACGTTGGACTTTTTCTTCATTTATTCCATTTTGCCTACCATCTGATAAATCATCAAGCTGCTGTTATACTAATGTTATACATGAAAATAAAGCTGTAGCCCGCTTATTTCCAGTCAAATGAAATAGTCTGAGATGAATTAGAGTCAACACAAATTTAAAAAATGACACTAAACTTCTGAAAAATTTCCGCCTGGACTTTATTTACAAGTCCCTGAAACCAATTTTTTGTCAAATTAGCTTCAGCTTTGAAAGAGGAATTGTGAAAATCCAACAAAAGCTAAATCTAGTGTCAATCAGGCAAAACCTACAGACACCAGCTTTACCTCTTATATATCCTTTATGTATACAACGAAAATCTAGATGGAATGTAAACTCTGATATTCCTTGTTTCCAAGTGTAATTAGAGTAAATCAGACTCCAGAGTCTCGGCTTCACAAAGATTTCAGCCGAGTTTGTGCTCAAGAACAGCTTCAGTTTGAAATTAGGCTAATTTTAGGAAAAACAGGCCCACGTGGTAAATTAAACTGAGCTTAAGTCTACAAAAGTTTTGACAGGTTTCTAATTTTTGTGTCAATCCTTCGAAAACACCAGATTTTGTGCATTCAGTATTGTTTTGTCCGTTCACACATCAGATTATAAATCAGATGTTATGACCAGTTACACTATAGTTATGGTACTCTTAGGAACTGTCCCAACACGTACAAGAGTTAGCCAATCTCAGTCACAAATGTCCAAAATAAATTATAAGTGATGTATAATTTAGGGCTGTAGTCGACTAAAGAAATTCTTGGTCGACTAAAGGCCTGTCCCATCGACCGATTAGTCGACTAAAAGGGGGCGTGGCAAAAATACATCAAAACTATGAAGTATCTTCGTGTATCTGACCCACACTGCACTCAAAAGACCCAAACTGCACAGGGGTTCATGCAAAAATAACAATTTATACAGAAAAGTACTAGTAAACAGTGTATTTCTATGTTAGAGACTCCAGAATCTTTAGCTAACTCACTCCAAATCTTCTTGTTTTTGCTGTTTTTGCCACATAAATTTGTTGAATGCAAATCAAATAATTAGTGGAGTAATAAAAATCTTGGTAGACTAAGACACCATCAACCGATTAATCAACAACTGCTGGACCAGACGGTGTCTCCCCCGCCACCCTGAGACACTGTGCGGACGAGCTGACTCCTGTCTTCACAGACATTTTTAACACCTCCCTGGAGTCATGCCATGTCCCAGCCTGCTTCAAGTCGTCCATCATCGTCCCTGTTCCCAAGAAGCCCCGGGTCACTGGACTTAATGACTTCAGGCCTGTGGCGCTGACGCCTGTCGTCATGAAGTCCTTTGAGCGCCTGGTCCTGCCCCATCTCAAGTCCTTCACCTCCTCCGCCCTGGACCCACTGCAGTTCGCCTACAGAGCCAACAGATCTGTAGACGACGCCATCAACCTGGCCCTCCACTTCATCCTGAAGCATCTGGACTCCCCGGGAACCTACGCCAGGGTCCTGTTTGTGGACTTCAGCTCTGCATTCAACACCATCATCCCTGCTCTGCTCCAGGACAAGCTCTCTCAGCTCCACGTGCCTGACTCCATCTGCAGGTGGATCACTGACTTCCTGACGGACCGGAGGCAGTGCGTGCGGCTGGGGAAGAATGTCTCAGAGACTCGGACTATCAACACAGGAACTCCACAGGGCTGTGTACTTTCTCCTCTGCTCTTCTCCCTGTACACCAACTGCTGCAACTCCAGCCACGACTCTGTAAAACTGATCAAGTTTGCAGACGACACCACCCTCATCGGACTCATCTCGGACGGCGATGAGTCTGTCTACAGGAGGGAGGTGGATCGGCTGGTGTCCTGGTGCAGCACCAACAACCTGGAGCTCAACGCCCAGAAGACAGTGGAGATGATCGTGGACTTCAGGAAAGTCTCAGCCCCCCTGCCCCCCCTCGCCCTGACAGACTCTCCCATCACCACCGTAGACTCTTTCCGCTTCCTTGGCACCACCATCACTCAGGACCTCAAGTGGGAGCCGACCATCAGCTCCATCATCAAGAAGGCCCAGCAGAGGATGTACTTCCTGCGGCAGCTGAGGAAAGCCAAGCTGCCGGCGCAGATGATGGTGCAGTTCTACACGGCCATCATCGAGTCCATCCTCACCTCCTCCATCACCGTGTGGTACGCTGGAGCCACAGCCAGGGACAAACAGAGACTACAGCGCATTGTGCGCTCTGCTGAGAAGGTGATCGGCTGCAGCCTTCCATCTGTCCAGGACCTGTACGTCTCCAGGACTCGGGGACGAGCAGGTCGGATCACAGCTGACCCTTCTCACCCTGGACACGGACTATTTGAGCCACTCCCCTCGGGCAGGAGGCTACGGTCCATCCGGACCAGAACCTCCCGCCACAAGAACAGTTTCTTTCCCTCTGCCGTTGGACTCATGAACACTTTGTAACACCTGTCACTTCAACAATAATACTATTTAAGAACAATCTATTTGCACTACTCATTTGCACATTGCACTATCTGCCAACTGTACATTCTGTATATAGTCTATCTTAGTCTATTTTATTCTTAATTTTATGCATGCCTTTTTATATATTTTTTATATTTTATCCTTTGCTTTATGTTGCACCTACGCCGAAGCAAGTTCCTACGTTTGTGAATTTCACTGACAATGGCAATAAACAATTTCTGATTCTGATTCTGATTCTGAACTAAACGACTAAAGGATTACAGCCCTAGTATAATTTATATTACGGTTGTCAGTAGAATGGATCCAAGAAAACAAAACATATGAATGTGTCTTCAAGATGGCTGCTGTTTGATTGGTCCCCGGGGCTGGAGTGCGCTCAGATGAGATCATGGGAAAATTCCAGGGCTCCAGGGGTCAGCGGAGGTCAGGGCTCCAGAGGTCAGCAGGTGGAACCACAAAGACAACTTCAAAATATTTTCCCTTCCTGTCACAATCACAATGTACAGTGATCTAGGTAAAACAGGGGTGTCCAAACTTTTTCCACCGAGGGCCACATACTGAAATTTAGACCAAGCGGAAGGCCACAATAAAATCGTGAAACGTTAAAAAAGTTGCATTAATCTGATTTTTAAAGCGCCACCACACCTAAAGTCAGTCCTTTAATATCAGGTTTGTATTGCACCAAAATGTTAGTTATTTAGGTCAGAATAGTAGAAAATTTGAAATTTGTAGTAAAAAATATGTGGGCCAATTCACCAGGAAGCTTGAGGGCCAAGATAAATTGGTCTGCGGGCCGCTTTTGGCCCCCGGGCCTTAGTTTGGACATGCCTGAGGTAAAAGGTTTATCATTCTTGGATACTTCATCACAAAACCGAACTATTTGAACAGCTTCATAGGACATCCGGTTCACACGTCAAACTCCTGAAACATTCCCGATGTTGAAAAGTCCATCCTCCAGGCAGGTTCTGTCACTTAAAAGGTTGATTTCGATTGGCAGTTTGTGTCGGCTGTCATTCGATAAAAGTGCTTCGCTAACGTCACTCGACCTCTGACCTCACGCATTTCCGGACTCCCGAGCGTTGTCCCTCGTCGTGCTTCGTCTTGTCTGTACGTTTCAGCTTTGTCGTGGAACTAATGCGTATTTCCAGGGGCGTCGGACTGGGGGGGGTCAAGGGTACTGGTTTCCCCGGGGCCCAGGGCAGAGAGGGGCCCCTCAAAAGCACGTGATGTTTATTTTCTCAGTTGCATTTTTCTACGCCTCTATTTTTGTGGTAATAAAATACTAAAGTAAAGTCCGTTAAAGACAATGTATAAGGGCCCCATCACCCATTTAAAAAAATGAAAATTATTGGTCACATATTAGCCATGTTAGCCAAATAAAACTAGTGATTATAATCTGGAGTTAGGGTCATTTCTTATAGTAATAATACGTTTTGAGATGTGTGGGAAATTAGTCTGGAGATTTATTTTAATTTTTTTATTTTTCTTGCAAAATCAAACAGTACTGTATCATATTATGGGCCAGTTTCTCATGACTAAACCAGATGTCCATAAATTAGCGAGTTATTATGAAGTGTCTGCAGGAACTATATGGTGTACATTCTTGCAAAAGGGGATAAAAAATAACAATATTACTCAAATTTGCTGGGATAAATAAATATACAAAATTATGTATTAGGGGCCCACCAAGAAGGTTTGTACCTGGGGCCCAAAATTTGGTGCTACGCCCCTGGGTATTTGGAAACGTTTAAGGTGTTGTGGTGCCACTTTGAGCCTGTGAGTAACTCCAAAGACATCAGCCTATTCCAATTACCAGTCCATCTGTCTGTTTCCCAAGGTGTTTTTGCCATCTTGTCTTTGCTTACCACCAAAGACGTCCTCAATGTTCAACAAGACTTGGGATTTATTTGGATGTGACGAACTGGATTAACGAGTGAAAATGGAGTTGGAGTGTAAAAATGAACACATTTTATACAATGCATCATGTGAACACAGTACTTAGAGCCACATTTCGACTTGCTTGACCTCAAAAATCAAATATAAATGTTTAAAAAAAATCATAATTTCTCTCAAATTCTGACTGGATCTTATGATAAACTGCGGTAGTTTCAGTGATAATAATTTTATTTGTTGAGCCAACAAATTTGGCAAAAAAAAAAGTTGAGTTTGAGTGTTTGGGTGTACGATAGTGATGTGATGGCAATAATAATAATAATAACAATTCTACAACTATCATGCATATATATATATATATATACATATACATATACAGGGTGCACGGTGGCAGAGCGGTTAGAGCTTCTGCCTCTCAATAAGGAGATTGTGGGTTCGAATCCCAGACCACCCCAACATCGTGGTTTCGAATTCTGAACCACCCTAACATCACATGATCTCTGGCTCCTCCCACCGTCCAAAGACATGACTGTGTTGGTTAATTGACGACTCTAAATTGTCCCTAGTGAATGAATGTGAGAGTGAATGGTTGTCTGTCCTTGTCTCTGTCTCTCTGTGTCAGCCCTGCGACGAGTTGGCCACTGTCCAGGGTGTACCCCGCCTAAGGCCCAAAGTCACTGGGATAGGCTCCAGTCACCCGCGACCCCTAACGGGAATAAGCGGTAGAAAATGAATGAATGAATGAATGAATATACATATACATATATATATATATATATACTTATGTTTTTATTTTTCCTCTCTCTCTCTCTCTCTCTCTTTCCTTTCCTCGCTCTCTTCTATCTAATTCAGGCATGTCCAAACTCAGGCCCGGGGGCCAAATGCGGCCCTCAGACCAATTTTTCTTAGCCCTCAGGCTTCCTGGTGATTGGCCTACATTATCCTGAGAAGTACTTTTTACAGCAAATGTAACATTTTCTACAATTTTAACTGAAATAACTAACATTTTGGTGCGAGACAGACCTGATATTAAGGCAATGAGACTGAACGTAGATGTGGTGGTGCTTAAAACATCAGATAAATGCAGCTTTTTAACGTTTCACGATTGATTTGTGGCCCTCCGATTGGTCTGTATTTCAAGATGCAGCCCTCGATGGAAAAAAGTTTGGACACCCCTGATCTAATTTATAGTAGATCTAGTTATATTCCCCCCCACCTATTACCTATTACAGCGATTTCAACTGACTCCTGTTCTCTTCACCTCAGTTCTTCTAAAAGCTTACCTATTTATCCATGCATGTACGACACGCACCACACGCACACACCCACACCCCAAACCCCTTTTCCCCCTGTTCTGTTGTCCTGTGTTATGTTATTTTCTCTTGTCACTTTTATGTTATTGTTATTGGATGTGATGTTATTGACTACCTCCTATTCACCTTATTCCGGAAGTTGCCGTACGCGCCGCCATCTTGTTTTTGTGTTGTAGTTTACATGGAGCAGACGAGCTCAACAGAAAATAAGTTCTACTCGACTAAAAAGCCGTTTTCAGACTGACCAGGAAATCGGTGCGTTGTTGACTTGTTGTTGCTCGTGTTCATTAAACATTTTACACAAATCAACCTACTTTATGTAACATTTTAGCGGCGAGACTTTTCCCTCGTTCGTCATTAGTTTAACGGAGTTCTCGTCAAACGGAAGTGCGTTTACAACAAAAGTGCAAAAAAACGGCAAAAGTGGGGGCAGAATAAGGTCAATAGATTGTAAGTCCCCCTTTTCTTTCTTTCTTTCTTTCTTTCTTTCTTTCTTTCTTTCTTTCTTTCTTTCTTTCTTTCTTTCTTTCTTTCTTTCTTTCTTTCTTTCTTTCTTTCTTTCTTTCTTTCTTTCTTTCTTTCGTGAATGTTGAATGTATGTTTGCAATGGTTAATTAAAAAAAATTAAATTCGGCAAAACAAAGCTAGCGCACGTTAGCAACAGTTGTTTGCTGTTTATGCACGTCATTTATGCACGATTTACTTCCGGTGCAAAATCCTTATAGCATTATCAGTGTCCTGTTTACGCTAGCTTTAACCAAAAATTTTACATTGATTAAAACGCCTGTAATCAAATGCATTTCAAACAGACAAGATTAACGCCATACATTGGCACATTCCAGACATAGCAATATCATCTCCATGGAGACAAGCAGGCAGTGGACAGTGTTTACTTCATGTTCTTGAAAATGGGTCTGTTGTAGGTTGGTATTGATGAACCATAGCACCCAAAGGAAACCTATCCAGACACAAGGACACATCTTATTGTTGTTGTGTTTACTGAGCGCAAACTGAACTGTCAAATACTGCACTTTTCTCTAAATACTTTGTTATGGCTTGTCGTGAGTTTTCAGGGAAGCCACTGTAATTTCACAAATTTCTCGGAAGTGTTTACAGACACCATATTTTAACTCCAACTTGAGTGAAAAAAATGACAGTGTATTCGTCTTAAGGACTCGTAAAAGTAAAAATGCCAGATGGTCAGGGGACAATAATACCCTACGGAGACAAACGTTAATGGACTGTAAAATGTAATGTGAAAGTTTAGAAATATCTCTTTCGAGGTTATACAGATCATAACTGACGGAATTTTAGCAGATAATAGCAAAATTGTTCGAGTGTCGATGGTGAGTGATGACATTTTCTGCTGTAAAAGAGTCTGGTGACAAATATAAAAGGCTAAAACGCTGCCAAATATTTTGTTTGTTGTAAAAAAAAAAAAAAAAAAGATAAACAACATGCAAATATTTGGTACATTTCTATTTGAAAAACTGACAGAACTAGTTTTTAGTTCTTTTGTTAATTTTGTATATATTAAAATTACTGAGGGAATATTGGATTTCTTATTTAGTTTTCGAGTAAACAAGATCTGACTGAAAATTGGCCCCTCCCAAAAATTATAACTTTGCCAAATTTTTTTCTTTAAAAGTCTAATAAATCAGGATTATAATTTTTGGTTAATTTTGTACACATATTAGTGTTTTTGTTTTGTTTTTTATCACAGAGGTTTTTGAGTCAACCAGATCTGACTGAAAATTGGCTTTTTTTTTTTTTTACTTAGAATCAGGTTGCAACAAATCCTTCTGTAAATGTGGTCAAAAATATTGTTAATTACGAGATTGTGAAGTTTGATGTGTGTAGGAGCTACTTTATCTTTTTTTTTTTTTTTTTTAAATTTTTTTCAGTTTTTTGATTAGTTTGTTCTCTTAGAATATGCTTTTTTGTTCTGTTGGGACATAAGATCAGCCTTAAAGTAGCTCCTACACACACACACCGAACTTTACAATGTTGTACTTTTTGAGGATTTGTTGATATCTGACTCTAAGCTAAGTTTTAAGTTTAAAAAATTTGGTAAAATTTAAATTTTTAGGCCAATTTTCTTTCAAATCAAGGGACTAGATATTCTAATTTAACATGTCTACAATTATCCCTGTTCTGCCACCTCTAAATGTACATTTTTTTGCCTGTTCTGTGGTCCATAAGCTACCAATATTTGTTTTTAACTGTCTTTTAAAAGTTATCGCATGAACCTAACGTAGAAAAAGTGCAAGGACATTTTCTAAGCGTCTGCACACGGTTGAAGTGGATGCTGTATTTGTATGTGCACCACTCCTCGCTGTCCTCTTCCATCTGTGCTTTAATCTCTCTGACTTTACGTTGGACTCCTCTCACTGAATCCTAATTGTGTTTTGTTTAAGTTAGTTTTAATCACCACAAAAATACAATGAAAACACAATTGGGAGCATCCTATAATGATATGGTTGCTTTTATATTTGACTCATGATGTAAAAAAAATAGAGCTTTGAATCGACTGAAAAAATGTACTAATTAATTGCAAATTTGAAAAAATGTAAAGGTCAGTTTTGAATAAAAAGTTTATTTTGAATAATTTGACTTTCAAACGCTGAAATGGAAACAAATCGTAGAAAATAATGCATAAATAATCTCTCTTGACATCTGCAACTTAAAGGGCCTGTACCTGATTTTTAATTTACTCTAGGTAAGACACATTGGGTTTGTAATGTATAATCTCTGCTTTTTTATAAACGCACTTTGTTAGGAAAGAACTAGTGCAGAAGCGTTTGTCAGGGTCACCTCTTTGCAGCCAATCAGGCACATTGTACACTATGAATCATGGGAAAATAACTGCTTGACAGTATCCCAGACTGTGATTCTCTCATGGTGCAGTTTCAAAAGTGCTAAAAGCTAATTGTAAAGAGAGTTAGAGTCGTTTCTGAGTCATGGTGCAATATTGAGTGAAAGGAAGGACTTTATGGGCGGGGCTGACGGTTCAAACAAAAACATGTTCCTGTCTCGCGGTTCAAAATCAGGTACAGGCCCTTTAAAATAAATTATTCAAGTTTAAATGTATGTTTGTTGACAAAGCTTACCTAAGTACTTACTAAGTACATTTACAATGTCTCCACCGCCATCTGACTTCACCCAGAATGCTTGGCTCTGAGGTGATATTGTACTAATGGAGCTCGGGATAGAACGTCAAAAGTCAGCCGTTACCATTGAAGTCCGCCATGTTTGCAGCTGGTGTGTTAAACTTACATAGAAAAAAATTTGCCAAAACAATGTAAAAATAAAAAAAATTAATTGAAGAACCTGATAAACTGCTGGTAAATACATTTATCAATATATATTATTAGAATACTTTTGAATTAATGCTAAGTTTAGTGTTTAGCATCTTATTTAGCATTGATTTAACATTTGGGCTAACTGAAAATTCTGTAACGTGGGACGTCACGATCCCGAGCTCAATTGAACTCCCCTTTGCACAGAACGCATATTGCTTTTGTTTTATTTAAAGTGCCGTCTGGTAACGATTTAAAACAGAATTGTCCATCTGGCAGCGTCTCTTTTCACCTGATGCATTATGCCGCTGGAATCTTGCGGTGCGTTACTGCCTCTTTCAGCGCAGAAATAACATCTTAGATCTTTGTTGTTTAGTCAAATTAATTAGTGCGTCAATGCGATTAAAGAAAAAAATTAATGTATATTTTCAGAGAAGTATTTGAAATGCACTTTTCCCCACATAATTTCTAAATAATCCCAACCTTAACGAATCTGAACGCATCCAAAGAAGGGCTGGGCGATATGGTGATAAAAATCGACTTCTGACGATCTGCTATTTTTGTGAAATCGTCGTATCTTGATTGACTGTTTGTCTCTTTAATGCAGCTGTCTGTTCAAACACACTTTTTCTCCTGTTGTTTAGCCTCTGAAGCCTCTGAGCAGATGACTTTATTTACCTCTTATAGACTAGGGCTGCACAATTAAACCAAATCCACACAAAATCGCAATTTTACTGGATGCAATGAGCAAATCACAAAGGCTGCCAATGTTTGAAGTGCAATAAATTCTTCCACAAACCACAAAATGTCTTGCTTTGATTTGCATAAAAAACTGCTGACACTGTAGTTTGGATTTGTACAAACATGTTCTGAAACAAGCGACAAAAGGTCAACTGAAAGCAATAAAAATGCGTTCAAAAGTGACAAAAACGCGCCTGCAAACAACCAACGTGACTCAATGCACCGAGACGCGATTAGAAGCAACAAAACCGTGACTAAAAACTACAAAGATGTGACTAAAAGTGACAAAGACGCATTTAAGGCGAGACACTACAGGCAAAACTAATCTTTTTCAATTTTTTGTTTTTTTGGTCCATTTGCTCTCTCAACACATCGGCTTTCATGTGGAAACAACCAACTTGTCTAATCTACTCCTAAAAATGTTTAATTCTTCCATTTAATCCACTTCATCCATAGATTTCTATGGCACATTGTAAATTCAAAGGCCGTTTTCTTAAAATGCATTTTTCTCTCCTAGGGATCACCACTTAAAGTAGATCCCACACACACCAAACTTTATAATCTTGGACTCAACAAGATTTTGACGAAACGTACAGAAGGATTTTTGAATTCTAAAACTGATTTATTGACGTTTTAAGTGAAAAAAATTAGGCGAAATTTGAATTTTTACAACAATTTTCATTCCAATGTAGTTTAGTAGTTTAGTTTAGTAGTAGTTTAGTTTAGTTTTAGTTTAGTTTAGTTTTAGTTTCTACATAAGATATTCAAAATCCCCAATCCCAATTTTTTACAACTAATATGTGTACAAAATTAGCCAAAATATTGTATCCTGGTTCTGTCCATTTTTCAGATTTAAATGTCCCAAATATGTTAATGTTTGGCCATTTTACTCATAAAATGCCTCATTTCTATATGAAAACATGACATGATGAAAACTTGTAACACATATTTTCTTACATTTATGAGAGTAAACTATTCTATTCACCTGTAGTGTGTCACCTTAAATATGACAAACACAACTGAACATGACAAAAACTCGACTAAAAGTGACAAAATTGTGTTTAAAATGTGAATTTGAACAGAATCCTATTATTAAAACTTAAATCGCACATCTAACCACAATTGCACTGGTCAGAAAAATCATAATTAGACACTTTTCTCAACTGGTGCAGCTCTATTAAAGGCAATAGAAAAATACAAAGTGAACATGAATCGTGATAACATTGAAACGATATAGCTCAGCCCTAATCCAAATCAAGATTCCAAATTCAAGTTAACAAAGTACAAACATTTCGACGCTGAGAAAGTGATGTGGTCTCATTTTCACCTGAATAGATGCTTTTACTATATATATCCACCTTATTCTGCCCCGCCCACTTTTTGCCAGATACGCACTTTTTGTCGTAAACGCACTTCCGTTTGACGAGAACTCCGTTAAAGCTAATGACGAACGAGGGAAAAGTCTCGCCGCTAAAATGTTACATAAAGTAGATTGATTTGTGTAAAATGTTTAATGAACACGAGCAACAACAAGTCAACAACGCACCGATTTCCTGAGGCCTGAAAACGGCTTTTTAGTCCATGTAGAACTTATTTTCTGTTGAGCTCGTCTGCTCCATGTAAACTAATACAACAGAAACAAGACGGCGGCTTGTAAGGCAACTTCAGAAATAAGGTGAATATATATCTGTGCTGGAGCGACACAGATTTCACTTTATTACATGCAAAAAATATGGTACATGCCCTTTAAGTGGAAACTCCATTCATTTCAATGGCGAAGTAGAGAAAAGTTTCATTGCTAAAACATTACATACAGCTGGTTGAATTGAAACCATATCGCCGAGCCCTAATCCAAATCAAGATTCCAAATCCAAGTCAACAAAGTACACACATTTCATTGATTTCTAGCCATCTCAGCGGTCATTCACCTTCAACTCGTCTATTTATAGTTTTACCTTCCCAGCAGCTGTCTCTAGTTTATACCAGCCCGTTTCCCCCTGAATAAAACTCGACTCTCTTGGCCTCCTCTTGTCTCTTTCAAGCCCGGCACAAATCACCCCTTTCACACCTCCCCACGTCTGCGGAGCCCTCCTAACGCCGGCCGCTCAAACGCGCTCTGAAAGGCCCAGTCAAAGGAAATAGTCCCGCAAGTGTGAAAGTGGCCACGGGGAGCTGGTGTTTACTCTGTAGGAGGAGTTCTGCTTAGGATACTACGTGAGGCCCAAACGCACCGGACCTTACTGTAAACACGTTTTACGGCCACGGAGCAAAAGTCGGGATTGAGTTGCGCTGCAATGAAAAACAAGGCTGCGAAAAAGTGAGCTGAAATGTTTTTTTTGGCTCGTTTGAAATTTTGAGAGTGTAAGGTTGTTTAGGATTCGTGCTAAAAATGTGTATTGTTAAGCGTTGCCATGGACAAACGATTATTTGCAGAGAAACATATCCTCCGTGCGTTAAAATAGTGTCGTTTAATGCTTTACAGTAATAATAATTAAAAAGTTATGAGTTATCGATTCTGACTGCACCAAAAAGTATTGATAATTAGGCATATCAATACTTAAAATTGTATACATTTTGTTACATTTTTGTATTACATTCTTTATATTTTAGGTTTTTTGCACATATAGGTTATGTACTTTTATAAAACAAAGAGAGCCAAGGTTAAATGGTTCATAGATAAAACAATTACCAAAAAGCTCCAATCCAATTCCTTTTCCTGTTTTTTTTACTTTTTTTTTTTTTGCAGGAGCAGCTCACTTACCTAATGTGTTCTGTTTATCCGAATTATTCACCGCAATGACTTTCTAAGCACTTTTCATAGCATGCTAACAGTGCACTTCCTGCTTCGAGGAGAATAAAACGCTGTATTGACCTTATTCTGGAAGTTGTCGCGGGCGCTGCCATCTTTTTTTAAAATTTAGTTTACATGGAGCAGACGAGCTCAACAGTAGATAACTTTTACAGCGACTACACAGCTGTTTTCAGGCTTCAGGAAATGAACACGTTATTGACACTTGTTGGTCTCATGGGTGAGTCTGAATGTCCACACTGTTCCATGTATAGGACATGTATAGTGGTCACGCCATTTTAGTGCTGTCCACATGTCCAGCAGGTGATAAAGCGGTGCACTCAAAATTTCCCAAATTGCATTTAGTATGCAGCGCTGGTCATTAGATCAGTCAATATTGACCACGATGCATTGCAAGCGTTTAAAACTCTTTAAATCAGGGGTGTCCAAACTTTTTCCATCGAGGGCCACATATTGAAATATAGACCGAGCGGAGGGCCACAAATCAATTGCAAAACGTTAAAAAAGCTGCATTTATCTGATGTTTTAAGCGCCTCCACATCTACATTCAGTCTCAGTGCCTTAATATCAGGTCTGTGTCGCACCAAAATGTTAGTTATTTAGGTTGGAATTGTAGAAAATCTGAAATGTGCTGTAAATAGTACTTATCAGGACAATGTGGGCCAGTTCACCAGGAAGCCTAAGGGCCAAGAAAAATTGGTCAGAGGGCTGCATTTGGCCCCCGGGCCTGAGTTTGGACATGCCTGCTTTAAACAAACCGTTAGCAGCAGAGTTGCTATCGTTAGCGGCTTCCCTTAGCTTCAGCTGTCGATAGATCACAAATCTCTGGCAAAAAGTTGAATAATCCAGTCCATTTGGTGTTTCACATGCGATCCATGATAAACAAAACTGATTATTAGTCCATTATTAGTCCATAAATATATGCGTGTCAGGCGGATTTGACCCACATTCATAAGAGAAATAATTTTTTTCCGAGTTTTGCCGACTTTCCTATTTGACGAATTCAACTAGCTCCGTGATTGAGTGCACCGTTTAGTCTGCCAACAGTGGACGGGGGGTTAGGGACAAGGGAGGACATTGAACATTTTACACAAATAAATCCACCAGGTGACCACTTGAACAGAAGTGCCCATACATTGAAGTGCGGATCCGTAACAAAAAGAGGCAAAAGTGGGCGGAATAAGGTGAATACGACGCTGAGAAAGCGCTGTGGTCTCATTTTCATCCCAACAGATGCTTTTTAATATATATATTTGTGCTGGAGAGACACAGATTTTACTTTATTACTTGCAAAAAATATGGTACATGCCCTTTAAGTGGGAGCTCCATTCATTTCAATGGGGAATTAGAGAAAATTTTAATCGCTAAAACATTATATAAAGCTGGTTGATTTCTGTGAAATGTTACCATATCATTTATAGCATTCTTATTGCAAAATTAAACAATCCAAACACGTTTTTCAGGGTTACACAAATCAGTTAGTGTCCGAGGACATTCACCGGCTTTTAAATTTCAAAATATGCCAAAACAAATTATCATCCATAACCAACAAGTCAACAAAGCGATACCAAAATGTTTCTTCCACTGATAAAATGTAATATCTGTTTGACTTCTAAGACCAAAACAGCAGTGTGTCAGTTGACGTTCCACTTTTCCTCCCGGTCCTGACCCAGACGTAGCCTCCTCAGACACAGATAAGCCTGGGAACAAACTGATTCCACTGCGTGACATCAGCAGCGACTAATCAACCCGCGATACGAGCTAAAGTACATGTGTGAATGTGTTATTACAGCAATAACTGGGTTTGTGGCCTGGAATGTTTCACACTAGGGCATTAAACGTATCTGTCTTTATGGAGACAAACAGCTGACACTACCAGCCCAAGTTACAGGGTAGGTTTTTCAAGGTATTTTTGAGCAATAAACACTACCCGTGATAAAAATGAATGCATAATACTAGATAATGCAACTTTCCTGGCAGAGTAATAACGTCTGTATGAAGACAAGGAGGTGGCTTATCCTCTGGCAAAAAAGTGCTCCTTTATTGAATAAAATATGTTCATTGAATGTTAAAATACCTAATTAAATGTGAAAATAAAACGCTTTGGGTCAAGAATTCAGAATTACATTGAAAAAAGTGACATTTTCCATTTATGTACATTTGTTTCTTGGATTTTTTTCCACATTTTCTGTTTAATTTTTGCGATAAGTTCAAGACTATCAGGTTAATACATGCAGCTGAGCAAAATTTGTCTTCCTCTAATACTGATATTGTAGAAGCAGTTTTGTAGAGTCAAATCGAGACCGCTGCATGCTGTCGTCAGCTTATTACGACGAATTCATTCATTCATTTTCTACCACAAAAACGCTGTATTGTAGTCCTTGTCTACCTGACTTTGAACACTGGTCTGATTCATTAATTGAACTTGTTTAACTCTTTAAAATGTGCCCTGTTCTGTGGCCTCAAACAGTGTTCAGTTTAAAGGTAATTATCAAAATGTGATTATTTCACAAAGTTTAATCTTGCAAAGAGACACAAAAGTGATCGTTTTAGCTCATTATCATCAAATGTTGCAGTTTTACATGTTAAAGTTGTATTTGGTGGGATAATAGTGGTTGTAAATATACATGATACTTTAGAATTAGAGAATTGAAGTGCTAGTTTATGAAGAAACGTGAAAGGAAGTGGGGCAGAAACCTAAAACATGACACTAGGGACCCTCCATTCAAAACTATTTACACACAACAAACGCATTGTTCTGAACCTTTAGAGGTTCAGAAAAGTTCAGAAAAAGTTCAGAGGCATTAGAGGAGTTTTGGCATGGTTGCCGAGTAGCAGAATTTCCTAGTGTGATGTCATGATCTACAACCAGGAAGTACAATTTTAGACCTAAAAATTGGCGAAACTGGGAATTAAAAAAAAAAATTAAATTGAATTTTTCAAAATCTTAAGTATAATCTTTCTTAAATGAGTAGTTCAACCTTTAAGTCAGACTTTACATAGCTCTGTTCGCTTTTCTAACCATTTTCTTAACAAATGGGCATTTTTACGGATATTGAGCACATATTTACCAGGAAAACAGCTACAGTCCAAGTGTAATTTTGATCACACAAATCTTAATAATAAGGTTTGCACTATAGCAACTTAAGTGTCTGGGCATGTGCTGTTTTAAAAACCTGTGTCAAATCAAATGGTTACAAATTGGGTAATGACCATCCACAGAGAACCAGAAAGTGTGCTGTTAGCATGCTAGCTGTTAGCATCAGTGTTGCCAGATTGGGCTGTTTTCCGTCCAACTGTGCTCCTTTTGTTGGCTCCTGGCAGACAAAATAGCGTTGGGTGGGTGCATATATTTTGGGCTATTTTTGGGTGTCTCAGGCGGGAATTTGAAAATGCAGAATAGATTATTTTCTTCATAAACATTTGTGTGTATTATTAATTGGGATGTTGAATAAAATACCTGTATTAACTGAATAATAGAACGTGTAATATTAAATGGTTGCAGTTATTTATGACAGTGACATTGGTTGTGCTGGTTGTCAGTCAAAATGTCTAATCGCCCTCTGATTGGATGGAATTTGGATGGTATTTGGATGGAATCAATAAACACCGGCTTAGTCTTTGTACTCTTGAAACACGGCGAGGTCAGTTTATCTCACGGCTGGAGTGGAGTTACTGGATTTAAAACAAGATGCCCAAGTGAGGGGAATACAAGAAAGTATATCGGAAAGAATTGGGAGAACGAGCTGAAAATGTGGATTGCCCCGGGTTCCAGGGGATGAGTCCAAAGCACGCTGCAAGTATCATATTTCTGAAATCCACTTTCTAAGGGACTCAGAGGGTGGTACTGTGTAGTTGCCAAATAAGGAGGGCTAAGGGCTACTGTTGTCTTTATGTTTTTTTTTCCTGCATACTGTGCTTTGTATGCCATTTCAATTGTAATGTTGAAAAGTTTACAATTTGGTCTGGTTGTCACTGATCTTGGCGGGTTTTACACGGACTTTGGGCTGGAAACTGTCAGTAAAATCTGGCAACGCTGGTTAGCATTAGCGTGATGGCACAACTCCACTCTGGCCTTACAAACCCATCGTGGTGAACAATTACGATGCTCAGAATGTGTTTTTTTGGTCCGATTCAAACACTTTCAAGTGAACTAGCTCTGTTTTTCACGATTTTAAGATCATGTACGGTGTTTTTAAATTGTCAAAAATACATGCTCTTAAAATGATATTAGTTGAGGCAGATAATCTTTCTTTCAGCGTGTTGTGTAAGTCTTTATCTAAAGGTCGTCTGCACACTTTGCCCCGCAGTGTGAGCCGTTGGAGTTGGAGTTCCACATTGACAGTCCACAGACCCTGACATGACATGCACAGGGGCCCGGGGACTACATCTGGGTGCGGGAGGGGCCCCTGGTACTGGTGCATGTCACCCAGCCTCGAATCTTATCCAAGGGTTTGTCCTTCTGCGTGGGAAAGGAGCGTGGATTTTAAGCTAGCTCCGTTCTGATGTTATTGAAGGGTACGAGCAAGAGCTTCATCGAAATCAGCTAAAAGTATTCCGCTTTAAATTATGGTTTTTCTCTGTATAACAAAGACAAAACCAAACAGCTCGCACATGAACACCCAGGGTCTCTAGTCTGATATTTTGTGATTGAAATCATTTTTCCAACAAGGCTGATCGATAAAAACAAAGTACAAAATCATCATATGAGCTAAAGCTAAATGTACAGATGTTTTCACGTATAAACAACTGCAAAGAGATCATTGCTGGGATCCAGAATATACACTTCTTCAATTCTTTACGTGAGAGTGAGTCTGGTTAGCATTCCCTCTGCGCCTCGAGTCAAACTCAAACAGTACCGTGCAATCATTGATTATGATTGGTTTATTTCCGTGACGCATGAGAAATGTCGTAATTTGAACAAAATCATCATCTCACCTCAGATTAATAGTTTTGTGCCTTTGTTAATTGATTCTACAGAAATCAGCAATGTTTTTCAGTCCCTATATTATTTTTTACTCATTTGCAGCCATTTTTAAAAACTAGATTTTATTTTATTTTTCAATTTTTACCAAATTTTGACCAAACCTCAAAAACAACAGTGATAGGATAAAAAAAAAAAAAAAAAAAACAGTAAATCCAAAAAAAAAAAAAGAGAAAAGAAGCAACAAAAAAATTACAAAAAAACAGAGTGTGTGGATGTGAATAGATATATAGACAGCAGCCATGTTTGTTTTGATACAGATGGACCAGGCGTGTCCTTGATTGGTTAAGAAACCTGTCAGTCACCCATGTTGCATTCATGTGGTCCTTCTGAGATTAAATGTTTAGCTTTCGATTTGTTTGCATTCATGTGCTTTTTATCTCCGAAAATCAGGATCTTGATGTAACCAATAATAACATCCCTGATTCCAACCTTTAACAGAATTTTATGGCGCTAACGGTGAGATTTGTTATTGAGATTTGTTACTGCCTCAAAGCTAACTTTAAAAGTAGTGTGATTTGGAAAATATCTAATTTAGCTAGCTAACAATAACGACCCTAACTGTAGCAACAATAGTCAATATTTCCGTCTCCACACAGCAGGTTGACGTCAGGTGTGGAAATCAGGAATCAGCAGCTTCTGACCCGAGTTCCAGAGTTTTTCCCGACTTGTGAAAGCGT